>ML664176.1:12938764-13599247 GCA_007570785.1 Antilocapra americana | reverse complement strand
CACCCTGCTTATTTAACTTACATGCATAGTACATCATGAGAAATGCTGGGCTGGAGGAAGCACAAGCTGGAATCAAGATTGCTGGGAGAAATATCAGTAACCTCAGATATGCAGATGACACCACCCTTATGGCAGAAAGTGAAGAACTAAAGAGCCTCTTGATGAAAGTGAAAGAGGAGAGTGAGAAAGTTGACTTAAAGCTCAATATTCAGAAAACTAAGATCATGGCATCCAGTCCCATTACTTCATGGCAAATAGATGGGGAAACAGTGGCTGACTTTATTTTTCTGGGCTCCAGAATCGCTGCAGATGATGATTGCAGCCATGAAATGAAAAGACGCTTATTCCTTGGAAGGAAAGCTATGAGTAACCTAGACAGCATATTAAAAAGCAGAGACATTACTTTTTACAAAGGTCCATCTAGTCAAGGCTATGGTTTTTCCAGTGGTCATGTATGTATGCAAGAGTTGGACTGTAAAGGAATCTGAGCGCTGAAGGATTGATGCTTTTGAACTGTGGTGTTGGAGAAGACTCTTGAGAGTCCCTTGGACTGCAAGGAGATCCAACCAGTCCATCCTAAAGGAGATCAGTCCTGGGTGTTCATTGGAAGGACTGATGCTGAAGCTGAAACTCCAATACTTTGGCCACCTGGTGTGAAGAGCTGACTCATTTGAAAAGACACTGGTGCTTGGAAAGATTGAGGGCAGGAGGAGAAGGGGACGACAGAGGATGAGATGGCAACACCGACTGGATGGACATGGGGTGGACTCTGGGAGTTGGTAACGGACAGGGAGGCCTGGCGTGCTGGGGTTCATGGAGTCGCAAAGAGTCAGACACGACCGAGCGATTGAACTGAACTGATATAATTACATGAGTCCTTCAAAGCAGAGAGATTTTCCTGACTGTGATCAGAGAAAGAAATGTGGTGACAGATACTGGGTCAGGGAGATTGATGCTGCTGGCTTTGAAGGTGGAGGAAGGGGGCCACAAGCTAGGGAATACGGAAGAATGTCTCTGAAAACTAGAAAACAGGAAACAAATTCTCCTGAAGGGCCTCCAGAAACACAGTCCTGCCAACACCTTGTTTAGTGTGAGACTTGAGTCAAATTTCTGATTTACCAAATTGTAAGGTAATAAATTTGTGATGTTTTAAGCTGCTAAGTTTATGGAAGTTTGTTAGAGAATATTAGAAGATGGAATATACTCCTTCCCTCAGAGATTCATGAGTGTGCATTAGCTATTAAAGGCTCTAGGGAATCTTTCAGGACTGCTGTGTAGCTAGGCTTGTTCAAAAACCCTGCTCCCCAGCCACATCTGAGCTTACCATGGTTTCTTCCTCAAGAAATCAGAACTGGGACTAAAGAGTGTCAGTAGAGGCTGGTCTGCTGAAGCGGAAAAGAGGAAAATCCTTCAGAGCTGTAGCATAGCTGTATTTTTTGCCTGGGACTGCAGCAGAGAAGCAAGTAGGTGTCATTACCACATTACAGATGAGTTAAAACTGAAGGTCAGAGAGAATATGTCGCTTGCCTAAGGTTGCACATTTGGTACGATTTCGACAGAATTAGATTCTAGTTTTCTTGAGTTTAAGTGCGGGGCAGGAAACAGCTGAGTCTGAGCCGCCTAAGAACTCTGGACACTTGTGACACTTGGGGCAGACAGCAGGGGGTGGTCCTAAACCGGCCAGCCAGTCCAGAAATCAGGTCAAGCGCAAGCACTCAGAGATATCTCACTATGCTCATTATATCAGAGAATTCTGGTGCTTAAAATGTTCCTCGCTTGGCTCAAAGATTAGTTCTAGAGCCTGGACGCAGAAAGCACCTGTAGAGAATTTAAACCTCCTGAATTTACACCCGCTAAGCCTGCGGCACCTGGACGGCCACAGTCCCCGGAAACTACCACTCCCACTATGCACCGCGACAGCGTTGGCTAAACCCGGAATAAACTACAAGTCCCAGGATTCCTTGGGCGCGAGCGCGGAGGAGCGGAGGGCGTAGCACGTTGTCCGCGCGGGACCGTTAAATTTGAAACTTGGCGGCCAGGCGTGAGAGCTTGAGGTGGCTGGTTCTTGAGGGAATCAGGTGCGTGCTTTTTCGGGGAGCACCCTCCGGTCGCTTCAGTACCTCGAAGGGCAGGTTGTAGA
Organism: Antilocapra americana; assembly: GCA_007570785.1. NCBI lineage: Eukaryota > Metazoa > Chordata > Mammalia > Artiodactyla > Antilocapridae > Antilocapra > Antilocapra americana. The sequence continues at coordinate 13,597,107 of ML664176.1, read as the reverse complement.
AGGAGGCCCAGACGGTCTGAGGCCCTGAAGAAAGGCCCGCGGGAGGACGAGGCCCTGAGCCGGGAATGCAGGATGGCGGCGATGCAGAAGGAAAGGGGTGCGCCGAGGTAGGTACCGGAAAAAGGCGGCTGGGAGCTGGGTCTGCGAGCTCCTACGGTGCCTGGCAGTGAGAGAGGCTCCGCTCAGAGCAGTCCAGAAGAGCAGGCCCGACCGAATCGTCCTCCCTGCTGGAATTGGACGCGAGGAGTGGAGGTGAAGGCACAGAGTTAGCCCCGACCTTAATGGGCTGAGGGCGCGTGAGAATCCAGCTGCAAAGCCAAGGAGGCTGTGGGACCCCGGGGGTCCAAAGGGCTTGGAATTTGTGGTCTGTGTTTGTATCTCAGCCCAGCCATTCGCTAACTCTGTGACTTTGGATACGTCTTTAAATGGAAGATGCTGATGTTAACGCTAACTACCATTCCGAGTTCTGGGAGAATTCAGAATATTTGTAAAATAACTGCCTCCAAATAAGTGCTTAGCACATGGTAGGTGCTGCCCTTAAGTTAGTAGCATAGTTAGAAATCTGAAAAGCCCTTCACCGCATGCTTGCTGCTCTTCCTTATTTATCCATCTATAAGCTCTTCTGGATTGAAATTCTATGTGCGTTTTCATTACGGGGTGCATGGTACTTATGGGCTTCCCCGGTGGCGCAGTGGTAAAGAATCTGCCTGCCAACGCAGAGAGACTCGGGTTCGATCCCTGGGTTGGGAAGATCCTCTGAAACAGGAAATGGCAGATCCAGTATTCTTGCCTGGAAAATTCCATGGACAGAGGACCCTGGTAAGCTACACTCCATAGGGTCACAGAGAATCAGACACCACTGAGCACTACCACCACCACACAGTACTTAGATAAATGTCATTTCACGAACTTTTTAATTCATGCAAAAGATAGATATACTTTTTATTTTATATTGGAGTATAGCCGATTACCACTGTTATGATAGTTTTAGGTGGACAGCAAAAGGACTCAGCCATAAATTTATCCATTCTCCCCTAAACTCCCCTCCTATCCAGAGTGCCACCTAACAGTGAGCAGAGTTCCCTGTGCGATAGGATCTTGTTGGTTATCCATTTTAAATGTAGTGATGTCATGCGAGATATATTTATTAACCACCTACAAAGTACTAGGTGTGACAAAAACACAAAAATCCCTATCCTTGTGAAGCTTAAGTTCTGGGTGGGATGAGGGTAGGGAAAACAAGATAAATAAACTAAAAGGTAGATAGTGGTTAGTACAAAACAAAACTGGGGAGGAGGAGGGTTGGTGCAATTTTTGATAGTTTTGAACAGAGGGCCTCACTGAAAAGGTGTCATTTGGGTCAAAACTGGAAGGAAACTCAAGAGTTAATCATGCATTGATCTGGGGGGAAGTACAAAGGCTGGACGGTGAGAGTTGGGGGAGGCAGGGGCACTGGCTATATAATTGGAGCAGAATGAAACAGAGAATAAAAGGAAATGAAGTAAAAAAGGTGAGGATTCAGGCATTGTAAGGACTTGGCTTTTACTCTGTAGTCGAAAGTTATTAGAGGGTTTTGAGCAAAAGAAAGACATGATCTGACGTGGGTTTAAACAGGATCACTTTGGCTGCAGAATCGAAAAGACTGAAGGTAGTAAAGGATGGAAGCAGAGAGACCAGTTTAGAGGTTATTGAAATAGTACAGGCAAGAGAAGATAGTGGCTTGAACCAGGCTGAAAACAGTTGAAGTGCTGAGAAGAAGGTTCTTTTCCGGATACATTCTGGAGTTGGAACCAACAGGACTTGCTGGATGACTGGGGGGTGAGAGGGGTGTCTAGGTTGGCATTAAGATTTTTGACTTGAGAGCTGGATAAATGAAATTGCCATTTATTTGAGATGAGGGAAGAAGCAGGTCTTTGAGGAGGGAGGGAGGAAGCAATATCAGCTCAATTTTGGACAGTTAACAGATATTTTAATTGCTATTTTAAGAGAAATCTAGAAACCTCAATAAATATTTATTCAGTGCTTACTACTGTTAGATCCTGTGTTAGATCATGAGAATAGAAAAATAAATGACATGGCCCTTATATTTACACAAAATAAGTGTAAATAAGTGATACTAGTAGTTACAACTTACATTATTAATCACTTACAGTTTGTTTTCCTGAAGGGAGTTTTCAGCTCTCGGCTAGACTGAGGTCACACAAAACTTTCACTTTATTTTTGAAGAATAGTGCCTGTCTGTCTCTGTTTTAAACACAGAAATAGCGTCTCTCAACCAGAAGTAAGCTTCTCTTTGAGGACTGTAGAGCACCGAAGTTCAGAGTATATACCCTTTGTGGTGATTACCTCCAAAAAGCTTTTGCGGATTACCCCCATATAATTGTTATAATTGGAGGAGCCATTTATGACCAGTAAACTGTATTTTTGTCTGCTTCTACTCTGGGCTACCTATATATAAAAACTTCAGTTTTAAGTAATCAGTTGAAACATGGGGTTTAGACACTTTGCTAATTTTAAAGTAAACAAGGTGATGCCTTCAGTGATAGGCCAAATTTATAATATTTTTTTCCCTTCTTTCTTCCTGTCATAAACTTTCTTCTTAGGATATTGCTCACAATACTGTAGTCATGTTCTCTCTTCCAATAGGTAATACTGCAGCCTTGAACTTGGAAACCAGGTCACAGATAGGCTCAGAAGGTTAGGAATATAATATTAATAACACTACTAATGTGCCAGCCCACTGTATTCAACCCAAAAATCATGAATAATCACTTTTCTGAAAACATTTACAATAATCCAGTGTTATAACAATTTAGTGTTAGTATAAGATTTACTTTTGTTTCTCTCTTCACAGTGAAGTCATGTCATTGGAGGGAGATGAATGGGAGCTGAGTAAAGAAAATGTCCAACCTTTAAGGCAGGGGCGGATCATGTCCACACTTCAGGGAGCACTGGCACAGCAAGAATCTGCCTGTAACACTACTCTTCAGCAACAAAAACGGTGTGTAGGATGGTTGGGGCTCCACTAGTCATTCTTCCCCAGCTGTGGTGGTTAATATGGGTGTGGACCCATGCAGGATGGCATAAGGAGTAATAAACTACTCTTCAAAAATTGGTAGTCTGAGAATCTGTTCCCCTCCTGCTTTCCCCTCAAGTGCACTTAAGAACAAGAGCTATAGGATTTCATTTCACTGTGGAGCAGCCAAACTCTCTTATCAATAGAAGTATTTCTCATACGGGGGAACTGATAAGTAAAGCAAGTATCATATTATAGTATTTACCAAAAGAATTATGTCATTCTGAATCCTGAAACAGAATCACCTCTTTGAGACTAATCAATTAATATGAAATTGCTTCTTTGTATTCTGAATACTGAGGGAGAGTGCATCTGTTTATCCTTTGTACTCAATTATTAATGTTCTAGGAAAGTATTTTTGAGAATGTGTGCAAAATAAATAGTGGTCTCCAAAGAAAATGGAAGCCGTGAAGAAACTGAATTTAAGGAACTCAGGGTGATGAAAAGCTGAAAAGTACCACTTTTCAGTAGTTCAATATAGTGAACAATAAAACTTACTCTCCTTTGACAAATGTTTTGAAAAATACACTTTTTTTCAAAAAAGTAAACTAAAGTATTGGTTTCCACCTGAGGTCTCATGACCAAAAAATTCTTGTATTATCAGCAAATTATCATAATCTTGATCTAATATAATGAATACACTTGATCATCTCTTTGAATCTTTAAAAGCAGTGGATTTTATGGTTTTGTTTCACAGATGGTGTTCTATTCTTAAATCTTTTGATGACATTCTGTGACATTGTACTAGTTTTTCCACTTCACTAACTACTCTTCCTTTTTGCTTGTTGGCTTCCTACTTCATTTTACCTGAGTTTCTGTTCTTTGCCCTCTGTTCTCATTCCATATTCAAATTTTCCAGCATTATTTAACTACTATTTACATTTCTTACTTGCCTTCTAAATGTCTTTTTATCTACCTGTAACATATGATTAGATAAATATTTCACTAGTGTATTAAATACTGAATCTCTTCTCATATAGGACCTTCCTTTTTCTACTCGATTTTGACTAATGGTTTGAGTTAATCTGAATGATCTTACCTCACTGCTCTCTCATACTCATTGATTTAGTTGATTGCTAGGGATTGGTGAATTTTTTTTTTTTAAAGATCTATTTATTATTATTTTAAACTTTTGACTGTGTTGGGTCTTTGTTGTTGTGTGCAGGCTTTCTCTAGTGGTGAGCAGGGACTACTTTTCATTGCAGTGTGCAGGCTTCTCATTGAGGTGGCTTCTCTTGTTGAGCGCAAGCTCTAGGCACATGGGCTTCAGTAGTTGTGACTTTCAGTCTCAGTAGTTGTGGCGCATGGGCTTAGTTGCTCCAAGGCATGTGGAATCTTCCTAGAGCAGGCATCGAACTTGTGTCCCCTGCTTTGGCAAGCAGATTCTTAATCACTGGACTACCAAGGAAGCCCCTGATTTTTTTCAGTATAATTTGCATGCAGTGAAAGGCTCAGATTTTTAAGTATGCTTAGGTGATTTTGATATACATTTCAAGACAGAACATTTTTATTACCTCAGAAAGTTCTCTCCTGCACCTTCCCAATCAATCTTTCCCTCCTTCATGAATAAACCAGTGATCTCGTTTTTATCACCATAGGTTAGTTTTGTTTATTTTACTATTTTACATAAATGGAATCATACAGTACTTTCCATATGTTTTTTGGGCATTTTCATGTTGCATGTATTAGTAGATTGTTCCTTTTTTTTTTTTTTTGCTGAGTAGTATTCCATTTGTTTATCCATCTATCAGTTGATGGACAAATGGACTCTTTCCAGTTATGTGCTTTGTGGGTAAAGCTGCTATTTACATTCTTGAGTAAGACTTTTTGTGGACATAGATTTTCATTTCTCTTGCAATAGCATTGCTAGGTCATAGAATAAGTGTTTTCCAAAGAGGTTGTAAAATTTTACACTCCTGTCATCCACATATGAGAATCTATTTGCTCCAGATCCATTCCCATATTTAGTGTTTTTTTTTTTTTTTTTTAATTTTGGCCATTCTGGTGGATGTGTAACAGTATCTCATGATGGTTTTACTTCCCATCTCCCAGGTGACTACTGAAGTGAGCACTTATTTACTTGTTTATTGGCCATTTATAGATCTTCTTTTGTGATGCATTTGTTCAGATATTTTGCCTCATTTTACAACTGGAAGATCCCCTGGAGGAGGGCATGGCAACCCACTCCAGTATTCTTGCCTAAAGAATCCCATGGACAGAGGAGCCTGGTGGTCTACAGTCCATGGGGTCGCAAAAAGTTGGGCATGACTGAGCATCTAAGCATATACATAGTCGGATTGCAAGAGTTCTTTATGTAGTCTGTATACAAGTCCCTTATCAAATGTATGTGTTAAAATATTTTCTCCCAATTCATGGCTATCTATTTTCTTGGTGGTATTTTTTGACAAGCAGAAGTTTTCAATTTTGATATGTGATTAATTAGTGTTTTTCTTTTAGTACCTTTTGTATCTCCTCTAGGAAATCTTTGCCTGCCTCAAAGGTCCTTTTTTTTGGAAAAAAAAAAAATCCTGTGATTTTTTTTTTTTTCCTAGTAGCTATGTTTTAGCTTTTATTTAAGTCTGTGATTCATCTTAAATTTATCCTGTGCATAGTGTGAGGTTAGAATAAAAGGTCTTCTGCCTCTGTCCCTACCCTTATATGCCTATCTAGTTGTTCTGCCTTCATTTTTTGAAGAGAGTTGTTAATCTTTCCCCATTAAATTGCTTTGGGGCTTTTGTCAAAAATCATTTGGTTTTGTATGTGTGGATCATTTCTGGACTCTGTTTTGTTCCATTGATCTAACTGTCTACCTTTTCATCAGTTGTATGTTGTCTTGATTAGCTTTATACAATAAGACTTGAAGTCAGGTAGAATAAGTTCTACAACTTGTTCTTTTTCAAAATTGTTTCAGCTATTATTGGTCCTTTGCTTTTCCAAATTTTAAAATCATTGTGTCAGTTTCTAGAAAAGATACTGCTAGAATTTGAATTGGATGGCATTGAATCCATAGATAAATTTGGAGGTTTGCTGATTCTTATCAGTAATGTCTTGAATTTTTTTTTTCATTATTTCATTATCTTTCACTTAAATCACCATTTTAGTCACACAGTTATGGCCCCTTTTCTAATTTCTCCTATTCTTATACTGTTGTTATCAAACAGGGTTCTTGGATTCTTTAATCAATAGAAATTGGTAAGAGGCCAGACAAGACATTCAAGCAAGGATTTACTGGGACTAGAGCTGCAGGGAGCAAAAACAAGTAACAGGTTCCCTTGCTTGCTCACTGAGCATGGGCCAACTGGTTCCCTAAAGGGAGTGAAGGTAGGGGCGGGTCCAAGGTTTGGATTGGAGGGGTGGCTTGGGTGATCTTCCCACCCCTTTGGTTTTGCTGTATGCAGGGATCATAACTGCAGTACCCTGGACACCTTAGAAGTAGCAGTTGGGTTTTTGGTCTTTTTGTATCTTGTTGTTCAAAATCTGGTCCAACTGCTCATGTACACAGTTATTTTTCAGTCCTTTATAATTTCTTTATATTCTGTTGCCCCAAAAAACATTTGTCCAGGTGCAAGCACTGTAGCCAAGGGTCCCAGATCCCGGACTTTTTCAGTGTTACCTGATTAATCTTTTTACATACCATATTCAAGATACTCTGCAATTGAAGAACCACTACTGGCTTGAATAGGCAGAATCTAAGCTCTTTAAATTTGCGTTTAAAGCATTTTCTTACCTCTCCAGATATCTCCATTTATTCCCAATACTGACTTTATGTTGTAGCTTAATTTTCTCTGGATAAGCTCTCCGACTTTGACAACTTTATTCAATACTGATTTCCCTCTCTCATGGAAAACTCTTTTTTCTTTGAAATCTTATGTTTCCTTCAGAGTCCCACCTTCTAGGACTGCTTCTATAACACCTCCTTTTGACATCATGAAGCCTTTACTATCAATTCTTGGCAGTTGTAATATACAGCTCTGTATTATTAGTTAATTTTTCATTTTTGTACTATCTTTCTTATTAGAGCTTAAGGGTCTTTTGTGTCAGGGACTATTCTTATTCTTTATCTCAGACATAATCCCTTATATAGTTATTACTGATAAATTGTTTATTTAAATTGTGGTTTATTATGTAATCCTTCCCCTCTGACTGGTCAATCTTTAACTTCATCTTAGCCCACTGCCTTTGTAAGCACTTTATAAAGTCATATTCACACTTTCTCTGAAACATTCCTCCAATTTTTATATGGTCTAATTCTTTTTTAATTAATGTTATCCATGGAATTTTTAGCTTCTTCAGTACTAAAATGCATATGATATATATATGCATATATCATATGCATATAAAGGTAATGGGTATCATTTATTGAGCACTTAACTACTTACTTTGTCTAAACACTTTACATTTAAGACTAATCAACCTAATAAGATAGATCATATTATCCCCATTTTACAGATGAGGTAACTGAAAGCAGAGTTTAAATAGCTTTTCTAATGTCACTCAGCTAGTAATTAGTGGAGCTGCACTGGAATCTAGGGAGTCTTGTTCCATATATTTAAATGCTGTGTAATACTGCTTTTCTATAAGTTGTCTTGAAATTTCTCTAATTTCTTCATATTTTATCTCTCTAGTTATTAAACAGAATCCTGATTATTTCTATTCTTTTTCTGTTTAACAAGCCCTCAAACTCCAGTACAGTTATCTAGATTGATATTAAATACTTAATAATGAAAATGAAGGTGACACTTGTTCATTTGGCTCTTATCACTATTGCTTATGCTAACATTTTCTGTTTAAATTTCAGGGCATTTGAATCTGAAATTCGATTTTATACTGGAAATGACCCTCTGGATGTTTGGGATAGGTGAGTCTTTTTTATTTAACAGGGCAATAGGAACTTAATAGATGGAGTTCTTAATATCTATGCTTCTCAAACTGGGTTGTGTGAAGCAGTGTGTTAGAGTAGAGAGCAGTGTTTTTGAGACACAAAGAAGCAGAATAATTATAGTGTATCTTCCTGAGGTGTGGCTATGAGCTCACCTCAGGTACATGTTAGCAATATTTAGAAAAGTTTGAGAGATACAGGTTTAGGACATGTCAATGAAAACCTCTAAATAAACATTGTCAATGTATTAGATATTTCTGCTTTGAAAAGTCCAGAATGGGTCTTGGAATAATACATGTTAAACTTGAAAAATAATTCATTTCCTCTCTTCCCATTCAGATATATTAACTGGACAGAGCAAAACTATCCTCAGGGTGGGAAGGAAAGCAATATGTCAACATTATTAGAAAGAGCTGTAGAAGCACTACAAGGAGAAAAACGATATTATAATGATCCTCGATTTCTTAGTCTCTGGCTTAAGCTGGTAAGTCTTTCTGAAGTGCCATCTGAGTTTAAAATATTAAATTAAGAGATTTTTCTCTCTAGGTATCTTATCCATCCAAAAACTGAGCTGTTCAGTAGATACCAAACATTTCATAAATAGTCAATATTTGTTAAATTGTTGCCATCTAGAGATGAATTTTACTATAATTTTTTTAACCCACTAAAAGTGATCATAAGGCCTATATATCTCTCTGTAGGAATGGGTTATTTATTGATTTTAATCATCATTAGACTGTGCAGCTGTACTCGGGGAGGACATATAGGAACCAGCACATGGTAGTAGTATGATTGTTTGGGAAAAGCTTTTGTAGGTGATTCTGCTGTTCCTTTCTTCCATTTTTTGAATCATCGCCATAAAAAAAGTGTTGTTTATATTTTATCTGTCTTTCGGTTTTTTCCACTTGGTATGTTGCTGTAATTAAAACTATTGCCCTGACCATTTTGTACTGTCTTACTTGACATGAAGTTCTTTTAAAAACACTTTCGAGGATTTTTTATGAAAACATCTTCTTTATAAAAATGATGACCAGAGTTTCTTAGACATTAACTCTTTTCTTTTATCCTAAAAGAGATGAGAAAAAAGCAATTGGGGACTTCCTGGTGGTCCAGTGGTTAAGAATCTACCTTCCAGTGCAGGGAATACAGTTTTGATCCTTGATTGGAGAACTAAGATCCCACATGCCATGGGGCAACAAAGCCCACAGACCACTACTGAGCCTTCACACCACAACTAGAGATAAGCCCACACACCTCAAAAAAAGATCACCTAACCCAACTAAGACCTGATGCAGCCAAAAATAAATAAATTTAAAAATTTTTTTGCAAAAAGGAAAAAAGGCTAAACGATAAATATGTAAAATAGAATTTTAGGTGATGGAATTAGATATTGGATAAAAACTTTAAATAAAATATATAAAAAATTAAAAATAGGTAGTCACATAATTCTAAATAATAGACTATTTTCAGCAATCATTGTAATATGATGAAATACCAACACTGGAAATTAATATGGTTTTTGGCTAAAATATATCTCTATATTTCTGGCTAAAATATAATCAAATAATTATTAATATAGTTAAATGAATCTTGAAGTCATAATTATCTTGATTTCTGCGGTAAGCTGGTGACATTACCTTAGGGATAGTACTTATGGGAATTTATACCAAAGGGTGGCACACAAAGAATGCTAAACAGATTTGTTAGTATGGAGACTATGGTTCCTGATGGTGTACTAATAGATTTTGTTGTTCATTCTATTTTATATAATATTTTTACATGTGACTTATTAGAAGGTTAAACTAAATAAACCTCTAAAGTGACATTTAATCCCAGGTTTCTATGATTATATTTACTTGGAGCTATTAAAAGTAGTAATTGGAATAATTTTTCTGTTCACTTGTGTTAATTCAATGTTTGTAGTGAAGAGCAATGATTATCATAGAGTAAAAAGCATAATCTAAACCAATGCTCCTGAAAGGATGATCTGTAGACTATTCAAGGTAAGTACAAAAATTGAGAGTAAGCGTTTAGAAATTTTATTGACAATTTAATGTTGACACATCTGTGCACATCATTTTTCTAGTAACTTCTGTTTTTATTGTATTTTTTAAAAATATCAGTCAATAACGGAATGGAAACGTTTAAACACACATGCCTAAAACTGTTCCTTCACCACAGGTAATTAGAGAAGCACTGGTCTAGATAATCCTCAAATTTAAATTATTAGCCCTAGAGTGATCAGCAGTAATCTAAACTTTGTACCTGGGAAACAAGGTGCACATTAAACTATTTTGTTCTCTTTCTTAGTCAAGAGGAGTAAAGATGGGTTCCTCACACGACTCTTTTGCTTTGTAGAAAGTTTTCTCCAGTCATTTTTATAAAGGATAACTATAATCTAGCTAAGGAAAATTTTGTTCTTAGAAAATACCCAGTATTTTTAGTTAAAAATTTTAAATGGTTTTAATTTGGCTTTTTAAGGGTTACCAGAAAGATATGTTTAACTTTTGAATTGATTAATTGAACCATTTTATCCTTTTATTTATGTTATTTCTTAAGTAATCTGATTCAGCACTCTAGAATAACCCAAACTTTATTTATTGCCCCATGCTGCACCACAGCTATTCAGAAAACCATTATTGAAGTGCAGTCAATTTTAAACTTTATTTATGTAGTAATAGATATCAAGGATTTGCTCTTACAGCGATAAACATTGAGAATTATTACTTTGCTTGAAATATCATCACATGTGGGAAAACATCTCTAATTTTAATAACCAAAAAAATTCCATTACTGAATTACTATTAAATTAAACTATAAAATACTAATGGATTTTGTTAAAGGTGTAAATGGAACATTTCATTTTTTTCTACCAGACCATGGGTAGGGACTGGAATGTAGTACAGAGCAATGTTTTCTGCCTTTGTGGAACTTACTTTATTGAGGGAGACAAATGGTAAGCAATTAATTGTAAGAGTAACAGAAGAGAGAGAGGGAAAGTGTTGAGTTGTATGGTAAAACGTACAAGGCGGATGAAACCAAGGCTAGACAATCAGGAACAGGAAGATATGAATGAAAATACATGTAGTAAATGAACAGGAGAAAATGTTATCCTCTGCAGTAGTAAAAGAACTCTGAAATGCTACTTTTATATGAAAGTAGAAACTTTTAAAAATAAGTATTAGCTATGAAATTATATTTGGAAATAGCTACTAACATTTTAAATTTCTATAACCGTCTTAGAAAGCAATTTACTTCTTAACATAGTTCCACTTATAGGAATTTATCTTAAGGGAATAATGTAAAATGTGAAAGGCAATATGCTTAAAAGTATTCATTACACAATTATTTACAATTGGGAAAAATTAGAAGTGGTTTGTTCAGAAAATAAGGGAATAGTTAAATGGACCATGGCCCACTAGCTCTGTCCATGGGATTCTCCAGGCAAGAACACTGGAGTGGGTTGCCATTTCCTTCTCCAGAGATAAAGTATGAAATGAGTGAAGTGAAGTCGCTCAGTCGTGTCTGACTCTTTGCAACCCCATGGACTGTAGTCTATCAGGCTCCTTCGTCCATGGGGTTTTCCAGGCAAGAGTACTGGAGTGGGTTGCCATTTCCTTCTCCAGAAAGATCTACTGGATGAAACGTTGTTCACCCATTCAAAAATACTAAGTAGCAGCATGGAAAAATGAATGGTGCACAGTTAAATGGAATAAAAATAATTATGATTAAAACTATAAAATGACAAAAATCTTTTTATCCTGTGGAAAAAATGATATATTCCTTTTTTTCCTCAAGAGAAAAATAAAGACTGAAAAAATATATCAAACTTGTTAGTGGTGTGGGATTTTTAGTGATCCCCTCCCTTTCCTTTCTTGCTGCTAGAATTATCAGTATTGTAGCTGGTCTTAATAAGGTCTCTTTTAAAATACAGATGTGACCATGTCATTTCTTTGCTTATAGCTCTCCTACCCCAACACATATAACATTGACTCTCGGGTATATTTACAATTGATGAGCTTGACTTTCAATCCCGGTCACACCTTTTCTCCTCAAACTTCTATCTAGCCTACACCTCCACAAACTTAGTCTTCAGTGTCTTTGCTTATGCTTTTTTCTCTGCCTAGAGTGCGCTTCATTTCCCACTCTTCACCTTATATAAGTCAATTTCCCCTTAAGGGCCACACTCAAATGTAATGCATTCTTGAAAGCTTTCCTCCCTATTTCTTTTTCTTACAAATTAATTCCTTACTTTTGTCAGGTAAGAGGTTAGTGTAAATGTGTTTTAGGTCCTTCCAATATTTTCCTTATAATCTTGTGTTATAACAGATAATATTTTTTTCAGTGCAGAAACTACATATTGTATCTCCAATGACTGGCACATAACAGACAATATGTGAAGAAAAATTGGTTAACTGCTAATGCTTTTAATTTGTTACAGGGGCACTTATGCAATGAACCTTTGGATATGTACAGTTATTTACATAACCAAGGAATTGGCATTTCACTTGCTCAGTTTTATATCTCATGGGCTGAAGAATATGAAGCTCGAGAAAACTTTAAGAAAGCAGATCTGATATTTCAGGAAGGTATTGAACAGAAGGCTGAACCACTGGAAAGACTGCAGTCCCAGCACAGGTAAACTTCCTCTCTGGAGCTTAACTCTTTAATAGACAGAAAAAGTTGTTTTGCATCTGAATAAAGTGCTATCTGTGGATTGGCAAGTTAACTTCATTACTATTCAGTTTTTTAAAGACATATTTAAATATTTTCTATTTAACATACAGTAAAATCTAGTCTTTGATGTACAGTTCTATATGTTTTCACAAGTAAATAGAAACATGTAACACCATTATCATAATCAAGATATATTTGAATAATTTCATCACTCCATAGAATTTCCCATATTCTCTCCCTTTGTGGTCAATACTATTCACAGTCCCAACCTCTGGCAACCGCTGATCTATTCTCCAGCCCTATAGTTTAGACTTTTCCATAATGTCATGTCAGTGGAATCATATAGTATATAGTCTTTTGATTAGGGCTGCTTTAATTTAGCGTAACGCATTTGAGTTATAAGAGTTCTTTATTCTGAATACTGTCTTTTGTCAGATGAGTCATTTGTAAGCCTTTTCTCCCAGCTTAATTCTGGGAATGACTTTTACAGAACAGAAGTTTTTAATTCTGAAGAAGCTTAATTAATCAATTATTTCTTGTATGGGTTGTGCTTTTGGTATATCTAAGAATTCCATCTAGCTGAAGGTCACAAAGATTTTTCTCCTGTGTTTTTATCCTGAAGTGTTACTGTTTTACTTTTTGTTTTTAAATTTGTGATTCATTTAGAGTTAATTTTAAGGTTCTTTTTTTTGTCTATGAGCCTTATTTATTCATGTGCCTTTTGTTGAAAAGATTTTCTCCATTGAAGTACCTTTGCATTTTTGTCAAAAATCAGGTGCTCATATTTGTGTAAGTTTATTTTTGTTATGCTGTTTTCTCTTTTGATCTTTACATCTATCGTTGGTATATTACACCATCTAGATTGCTGAAGAGTTATAGTAACTCTGGAAATCAAGTAGTTGTTCTTTTTAACTCTTCTAGTTCGTTTGACTTTCTGTATAAATTCTAGAATCAGCTTTCTGGGATTTTGATTAGTATTATGCATGAACAAGATGTATTTCTCCATTTACTTAGATCTTTTATTTCTTTGAATAGGCTTTGGTAGTTTTTATCTTTCAAGGACTTGGTCCACTTCATCTGAGTGATGAGTTAATGGGCATAGAGTTGTTCATAGTATTCCTTTATTATCTTTTTAATGACTATAGGTTAGGTAGTGACTTTCCTCCTTTGTTTTTTCATATTGGCAATCTTGATATTGGTCCTCTAGTTTATCAGTTTCTATTGATCTTTTTAGGAAATCAGCTTTTGTTTCCATTGATTTTTTAATCTTAATAGATACTCTGTTCCTAATTTTATTAATTTCTGCTCTTTATTATTTCCTTCTTTGTGCTTTTAACTTGCCCCTTTTCTAATTTAAGGGGACACTTAGAGCACTGTTTTCTAGAGCTTTTTTTTCTAATATAAAAAATTTCTGTCTAAGCACTGATTTAGCTGTATCTCACAAATTTTGATAATACTATAGTTTCATTTTCATTCAGTTCAAAATATTTTCTAATTTTCGTTATGTCTTCCTTTTGATCCATGGGATATATAGAAGTGTATTACTAGGAAGTGTTTAGAGATTTTTCAGATTATCTCCCTGTTACTGATTTCTAATTTAATTCCATTATGGTTAGAGAATATAATTTGCATGATATCAAGTCTTTCTAATTTATTAAGGTTCATTTTATGGCCCAGAATATGTGAATGTTTTGTATACACCTGAAAAATGTGTTTTCTGCTGTTTTGGAATAAAATATTCTATAAATGTCATTTTTAGGTCAAGTAGATTGGTAGTCAGTTCTGGTCTTCTGTATTCTTGCTAACTTTCTGTTTACTTATTCTGTCAGTTACTGAGAGAGGAATCTTGAAGTCTCTTTTATTGTGGTTTTTTTTTGTGTGTGTGGGATTTTATTTTTGTTTTTTTTGCCCTCGAAAATGAGAGTTCAGAGTCCTAACCACTGGACCACCAGGGAATTCCCTCTTTTATTATGAATTGATCTCTTTCTTCTTTGAGCTCCTATCAGCCTTGCTACATATATTTTGAAGTTCTATTAAGTATACACACATTTAGAATTGATCCCTTTATTATTATATAATGTTCATCCTTATCCCTGGTCATACTTCTTCTGAAGTCAGCTTGATCTGATATTAACATAGCCAGTCCAGCTTTCTTTAACTTTCATGATACATCTTTTCCTTTCTTTACTTTTTTTCCTACAATTTTAAAGGTATGCAACCTTGCCACAATCTAATTTTACAACATTTTTAACACCCCAAAATGAATTCTATACTTATTATTATTCCTTAGGACTGGAAAAGGTCAGTTTTCATTCCAATCCCAAAGAAAGGCAATGCCAAACAATGTTCAAACTACCACACAATTGCACTCATCTCAGATGGTAACAAAGTAATACTCAAAATTCTCCAAGCTAGGCTTCAACAGTATGTGAACTGAGAACATCCAGATGTTCAAGCTGGATTTAGAAAAGGCAGAGGAACCAGAGATCAAATTGCCAACATCTGTTGGATCATAGAAAAAGCAAGAGAATTCCAGAAAAACATCTACTTCTGCTTCATTGACTATGCTAAAGCCTTTGACTCTGTGGATCACAACAAACTGGAAAATTCTTAAAGAGATGGGAATACCAGACCACCTTACCTGCCTCCTGAGAAATCTGTATGCGGGTCAAGAAGCAGGAGTTAGAACCAGACATGGAACAACAGACTGGCTTCAAATTGGGAAAGGAGTACATCAAGGCTGTATATTGTCAGCCTGCTTATTTAACTTATATGCACAGTACAATCATGTGAAATGCCTGGCTGGATGAATCACAAGCTGGAATCAAGATTGCCAGGAGAAATATCAATATCCTCAGATATGCAGATGACACTACCCTTATGGCAGAAAGTAAAGAAGAACTAAAGAGGCTCTTGATGAAAGTGAAAGAGGAGAGTGAAAAAGCTGGCTGAAAACTCAACATTCAGAAAACTAAGATCATGGCACCCAGTCCCATCACTTCATGGCAAATAAATGAGGAAATGATGGAAACAGTGACAGACTTTATTTTCTTGGGCTCCAGAATCACTGCAGATGGTGACTGCAGCCATGAAATTAAAAGACACTTGCTCCTAGGAAGAAAAGCTATAACAAACCTAGAAAGCATATTAGAAAGCAGAGATTACTTTGCCAACAAAGATCCATGTAGTCAAAGGTATGGTTTTTCCAGTAGTCATGTATGGATGTGAGAGTTGGACTGTAAAGAAAGCTGAGCACCGAAGATTGATGCTTTTGAACTGTGGTGTTGGAGAAGACTCTTGAAAGTCCCTTGGACTGCAAGGAGATCCAACCAGTCCATCCCAAAGGAAATCAGTCCTGAATATTCATTGGAAGAACTGATGCTGAAGCTCCAGTACTCGGGCTACCTGATGCAAAGAAATGACTCATTGGAAAAGACCCTGAGGCTGGGAAAGATTGAAGGCAGGAGAAGGGGATGACAGCAGATGAGATGGTTGGATGGCATCACCAACTCGATGGACATGAGTTTGAGCACACTCTGGGAGTTGGTAATGGACAAGGAAGCTTGGCCTGGTACACTCCATGGCGTTCCAAAAAGTCAGATATAACTGAGCAACTGAACTGAACTGATTAGCAGTGACTCTCCATTCCTTCTCAATCCAGTTCCAGGCAACCATTAGTCTGCTTTCTGTCTCTGGATTTGCCTATTATGGACATTGCACATAAATGGAATCCTACATTATGTGGTCTTTTGTGACTGGCTTCTTTCATTTAGTGTATTTTCAACGTTCATTATAGGTGAACATAGTTGTTCATCTATCAGTATTTCATTCCTTTTTATTGCTGAGTAATATGTCATTCTATACATATAGTGCATGATTTATCCATTCATCAGTTATTGGGCATTAGGTTGTTTTCGTTTTTTTGGCAATTATGAAATAGTGCTGCTACAAACATTCATATTATAGGATTTTGTGTGGATTTTCTTTTATTAACAAAAGTGAAAGTGAAAGTGAAGTCGCTCAGTCGTGTCCGACTTTTTGCAACCCCATGAACTGTAGCCTACCAGGCTCCTCAGTCTATGGAATTTTCCAGGCAAGAGTACTGGAGTGGGTTGCCATTTCCTTCTCCAGGGGATCTTCCCGACCCAAGGATCAAACCCCCGTCTCCCACATTACAGGAAGACGCTTTACTGTCTGAGCCACCAGGGAAGCCCTTTATTAACAAAGGGGGTTCTTTTTTATTGAAGAGTAGTTGATGTACAGTACTGTAGAAGTTAAAGGTATACAATGTAGTAATCCACAATGTTTAAAGGTTATACTCCAGGTGGTGCTAGTGGTAAAAAACCTACCTGCCATTGCAGTAGGCATAAGAAATGTGGATTTGATCCCTAGATCAGGAAGATCCTGCATGGCAACCACTAAAGTATTCTTGCCTGGAGAATCCAATTGGCAGAGGAGCCTGGCTGACCACAGTACATAGGGTCACAAAGAGTTGGGCACGACTGAAGTGACTTAGTATGCATACACGGTCCATCTATAGTTATTATAAAATATTGACTATGTTCCCTGTGTTGTACAATATGTCCGTGTAGTTTGTTTATATCTAATAGTTTGTACCTTCCTATCTCCTACTCCTATTTTGCCTCTCCCCACTAGTAACCACTAGTTTGTTCTCTATATCTGTAAGTTTCTTTTTTGTTTTATTCACTAGTTTGTTATATTCCTTAGATTCCACATTTAAGTGATATTATGCAGTATATGTCTCTGTCTGACTTACTTCACTTAACATAATCTCCTCCAAGTCCATCCATATTGTTGCAAATGGCAAAATTTCATTATTTTTTATGACTGAATAATATTCTACTATATATTTATACCACATCTTGTTTATCCATTCATCTGTTGGTGACACTTAGGTTGCTTCCATATCTTGGCAATTGTAAATAATGCTGCTCTGAACACTGGGGTGCATCTATCTTTTCATATTAGTGTTTTTGTTTTTTTCAGATATATACCCAGGAATGGAATTGCTGGGTCATATGGTGGTTCTAGTTTAGTTTTTTGAGAAACCTCCATGCTTTTTTCCACACTGGCTGCAGCAATTTACATTCCCACTAACACTGTATAAGGATTCTCTTTTCTCCACATCCTTGACAACATTTGTAATTTGTGTTCTTTCTGATGATGGTCATTCTGACAGGTGTGAGGTGATACCTCATTATGGTTTTGACTTGCATTTCCCTGATTATCACTAATGTCAAGCATCCTTTTATGTGCCTTTTGGCTATCTGCCTTTCCTTTTTGGAAAAAACAGCCTGTTAAGGTCTTCTCTCCATTTTTAAATCAGATTTCTCTTTTCCCTTTTAACCTGACAGTGTCTTTTTATTAAAAGTGGTTCTTATACACAGCAAAGAGTTGGATGTTGTGTTTTCTCAACTCTCAAAATATTTTTAATGTGGTTTTTTTAGAACATTTTGATGGAATTACCAATTTTGTGGGATTTAAACATGTTATTTTAATATTTGTTTTCAGTTTCTCTGTCTTTTGTTCCTTTGTTGCCCCTTTCCGGTCTTCTTTTGGATTGCTTGAATTTTTTTTTTAGTATTTCATTTTAATTTATTTTATTGACTTTTTGTTATTTTTTTAGTGGTTCCTCTAGGGTATATAATACATATACCTAACCTTTCACAGTCTACTTAGAGTTAATATTTTACCACTTCAAGTAAAATAATATAAGCTTTATAACCATATAGGTTCTTTATCTTCTCTACTTTCTTGATATACTGGTGATAAGTATTACATTTACATACATTGAAAATCCCATCAGACAATGTTATAATTTTTGCTTTCAAAAGCTGTATGTGTTTTAAAGAACTTAGGAGAAAAATAGTCTGTTATATTTACCATTTTTGTTCTCCTTATTCCTGATGGTCCAAGTTTTCCTCTAATATCATTTCCCGTCAGACAAAAGAGGTTTTTTCTAGCCATTCATTTAGAGTGAATCTTTTCCAATAAATTCTCTTAGTTTTTCTTCATCTGAGAATGTCTTTTTTTTTTTTTTTTTCTTTCCGGCCTCTCAGCATGCAGAATCTTGATTTCCTAACCAGGGATCAAACCTGTGCCCCCTGCATTGGAAGTATGGAATTTTAACCACTGGACCCCAAGGGAAGACCCTGAGAGTGTCTTTATTCATTTTTATTCCTGAAGGATATTTTCATTGGATGTAAAATTCTGGTCCAACAATTCTTTTAGCATGTTTCTGTCTTCTAGACTCTCTCATATCTGATGGGACATTGATAGTCATTTGAATGGTTCAGCGTTTTTTGTAATGAGTTGATTTTCTCTGGCTAAGTTTTTTTTTTCTTTAACATTGCTTTTCAGCAATTTGATCATGTTGTGTCTAGGTATGATTGCCTTTATGTTTAATCCATTTGGGGTTTACTGGGCTTTTTGAATTTGTAAAGATATGCCTTTTACAAAATTTGAAAAGTTTTCAGCCGTTATTTTTAAAATGCTTTTCTATACCTTTTTTTCTGGGACTTCAATTCCACATATATTAAGCTCTCTGATCCTGTGCCACAGATCCATGAAGCTCTGTTCATTTAAAATAAAATTTTAACTTTATTCTTTCTGTTCTTTAGGGTGGGCAATTTTTATTGATTTGTCTTCAAGTTCACTTACTCTTTTCTCTCCATTCTGAAAATGAGTATGTCCAGTAAATTGTTTATTTCAAATATTGTGTTTTTCAGATCTAAAATTTCTATTTGATTCTTTTTCATAGTTTTTGTGTGTCAGTTGAGAATTTCTATGTTTCCATTCATTGAAAATATTTTTATCTTTATATTATGGAGCATCATTGTGTTAGCTGCTTTAAAATCTATCTGAAAACTCAACACCTGGGTCATTTGATGTTTTTATTTTTAGTTTTTATTAATTAGTTTATTTTCATTGGAGGATAATTACTTTGCAATATTGTGATTTTTTTATATTATTCTTTATATATAAAAATTTTTCATAAATACCAATCATGATTGTGCTGTAATGTGCTTAGTCACTCAGTTGTATCCAACTCTTTGTGACCCCATGGACTATAGCCCTCCAGACTCCTCTGGCCTTGGGGATTCTCCAGGCAAGAATCCTAGGGTGGGTTTTTATGCCTTCCTCCAGGGGATCTTCCCAACCCAAGAATCGAACCCAGTTCTCCCACATTGCAGGCAGATTCTTTACCATCTGAGCCACTAGGAAGCTATCATTTGATGTTTGTATCTCTTTTTCCTTTGAGAGTTGGTCACATGCTCCTGGTTCTTTATATGTCAGGTGATTTTGGATTATATCTTAGACATTTATACTGGTATTATTAGACTCTAGGTCCTGTTAGTTAATGTTGATGCTTTTGCCTTATTAGGTAACCAACATTCAGATATAATTTCTTCTTCAACTTATGTGGGTAGTGGTTCTAATGTCAGTTCAATTTTCAGAGACCTTTGGGTCTGTCCCATTTGTCTGTTGCTACAGGGTTAGTCTCCGGCTTGGACAGTGGTTAATATTATAGTTCAGTTCTCAAAGCCTTTTCTGTGCTGCTTTGGGTCTGTTCTGTGTATGCATAGCTCAAGGGTGGTCCAGGGCTTGTGCCAATTTATGTACAGAATCAAGAGATTCTCCAGTTCGTCCCCTCCAATATTTCTCCCGTACTCATTGGCCCTCACAGTCCCCTTTTTCCTTTCCTCTGGACAGAAATATAAGGTTTCTTTAGGAGTTTTAGCTTCCTGCACTGCTAATATAACAATTCAAAGCCATATGGAAAAGAGAAGGAGGAAAAAAAACAGGAAACAGTCTTGTGTGGGTTGTTTCTTTAAGTTGACTCCTCTCCACAGTCTACTTGCTTTTGTTTACTTTTCAGAGATCTCGGTTGCTTTTTTGTATTTTGTCTGCAGTTTTTAATTGTTTTTTTAAAGGTTTTTTGAGTTTTTAATTCTAATCAGTGAGAGAGAGAAATTAATATGGGCTTATTCCATCTTAGCCAGCATTTGCAGTTTATTCACTTTCTTTACCCTTTTGATAATACTTAAAACTTTGGCAGCAGCACAGAAGTTTAGTCTTCAAACTTCTACCAGCTTTACTAAAAAGTAAAATGTCATGTTGAACTTCATTCATCTGATTCATGGAAAATGTTGGGGTAGGGAGTCGGGTGGAGATTCTGTGTAGCAAGAGAGAGACAATAAAATTGATGTGTCAAGATGTTCACAATTAGTGAATCTAGGTAAAGAGTATATGGGTGCTCACTCTTTCAACTATTTTGTGAGTTTAAAAAGTTATAATAATAAAAAGTTGATGGGAAACTCTGATCTTAATATATTCTATAATCTTAATCTAAGACACTGATCTAATCCTGAGGTCAATCTGCTGGTGCTCTTCAGAGTATTTTTGATTGGTCAAATTTGGACCTTCTCTGATTTCAAGGTGACTTTCTTTGTTTCTGAGAGAATAAACACTTTCTTTTGGCTATTTCTGTATATTTCTTCCCTTACATCCCACTCTTTTCCCTTGTTTAGGAAATTAGGAAATTGAATCTGGACAATAGTGTTCATCTCATCAACTGATAATTGTCCCTTCTCTTATTTTAGACAATTCCAAGCTCGGGTGTCTCGGCAAACTCTGTTGGCACTTGAAAAAGAAGAGGAGGAGGAAGTTGTGGGATCTTCTGTACCACAACGAAGCACACTGGCTGAACTAAAAAGCAAAGGGAAAAAGACAGCAAGAGCTCCAATCAGCCGTGTAGGGGGTGCTCTCAAGGGTAAGTTTGTTAAATGTTATTATGGGAAGCTTTTAGTTTTGGGTGGTAGGCAAATTATGTAAGGAAATCATGTATAAATATATATGTAAACATTGTCCTACTGTTCTGAATACTAGGAAGCAAAAAAGAAGTCTAAGGAGAAGCTGAGATCACAGTGTGCAGTAACACTAAAACATGTCAGCATTTTGTGTCTTAATTAAGAAAAACCTATTTGGGGCCCTTATAATGCAAAGAAAGTGGGAAAGAGAAAAGGAAGGAAAAGAAAAACCTGATCTAATATGTTTCTAGAGTAATAAGCAACTAGAGTGTCTGAGTTTCAGTTATTAGTTGAAAGATAGGCAGTAATATAGCAAGTATTATCAAAGTAAAGCTTACATGTATCAAATTCACAAAGAATGTATTAATTTGGTCTTCAGTTTTGGAGGATCAGAAATTGGGCTCTCTTTGTATACTTAAAGATGATCAGCAATAGCTGTTTTTTAAATCTACTATTTTTTTAGGTAAATTTTAGGTTCCCAGCAAAATTGAGCAGAAGGTACAGAGAGCAGTAAGCTTTTATTAACCACATTTATAGCAGTTAGACACATAGACCAGATATTTAGATCTCTTATCCCTATCCTGATATCAACTTTGTAATACTCAGTATGTTCCTTGGAGATCTGAGAATTAGAGTACAGGGAATATAGTCATAAAAAATATTTCATCCAGATCATGATGAAGCTTGACTCTAATAAGCAGCTCCACTAAAAAGAATACCAATAATAAATGGACTAACTTGGTTTTTTTTTTAGATTCAGTACATTTCAGCTGAGAGAAAAATTTTACCTGGAAAATGAATATTAAGATTTAAGTTAATCCTGATAAAATTAGACAATGTTAGAAGGATGACTGAAGGGAGATGCAGAATTTGTTTTTTGGATATTGATATGTAAAAGATTACAGGTGAGGGAAAAGAGGGAGGGTATAAGTAACAAATGCAGAATAGACTTAAAAATTAATAATTTGATGCATTAAGGGTTTTTTAAAATTATTTTTAAAAATGTCTGATTCTATGGTAGTAGAAGTAATCTTAATTTGGGAAAGGATCAGCTATACCTTATTGGGCATCTAAATTGGTGAAGATTTTTAAATTTAGATTTTGAAAGTTTAATATTTTCTCTTAGCTCCAAGCCAGAACAGAGGTCTCCAAAATCCAGTTCCTCAACAGATGCAAAGTAATTCTAGAATTACTGTTTTCGATGAAAATGCTGATGAGGCTTCTAGAGCAGAGTCATCTAAGCCTACAGTCCAGCCATGGATAGCACCTCCTGTGTCCAGGGGCAAAGAGAATGAGCTACAAGCTGGCCCTTGGAACACAGGCAGGCCTTTGGAATACAGGGTAAGGACTCTAAGATCCAGTTTGTTTGCTGATAATAACAAAGGCTTCAGAGTTCAAACAGAGGAGTATTTTTAGCATCTCTTTTAATTCCTCTTGAATAATTAGGCATCGTCTGCATATGGTGTGTCAGAATGTAAAACCACGGTAATTTTAGTTTTCTTCTTCATCGCCAGGCTCGTGGCAATACAGTGTCTATGACAGCTGTATCCTCTATGATTCCAAGTTTTACTCCATATGTGGAAGAGACTGCACAACAGCCAGTTATGTGAGTTTGATTTCCAGATATTTTGAGGTGGAAATTATTAAAGATGGGCAGGGGCACCTATCTAATTCCTAAAGCATTTTCTTCTTTATGGAAATAAAAGTAAATGAAAGTTTTATTTTCTTTATGTCTTTTTTTTTTTTTTTAGTATGTTAGGGCTAAAAGACTACTTGTTATCATTCTTATTAAGGAATAAACTCAATAGGTTTATATTTAAATTGGTGTAGTCAAAGATAGTCACTGTTATTTAAAGGAGATGTTCTACCTTTATTGTTGACAGTAGTGAGGAATTATGGCAGTTTTGCTCATAACCTGCTTTTTCTTTCTGGATGTCTTTTTCTTGGCATTTTTATGAAGATGATAGATGATTAAGTAATCAGGCAGTCTAAGATTCAGTCTAATAAATAACATTGTGGAGTGGTAATATTAGGTCATATTTTATGTCCCATTGCAAGAGTTTCTTCACATATAATTTGTAACCCCTCATTATATGCTAGGTATGATGTTTGTGTAAGTTTTTTCATAAAGTCTTACATCAGTTTTGGACCATTAAAAGTTCTGATCCAGTGTATCTGAGGTGAAGAGCAGATATCTTTAGTTGTAAAAAGATACAGAAAAAAAGCAGATATATAAGTGATTCTGATCCATACTCCAGATCCTGACTGAGGTATGCTCTATTTTCAAACCTTTATTACCACTCTATACTCTTCCTGTTCAGCTGATAATGTTGAATTTTACATCATCAGTTCTTTAAATGCTATATTTCCAGTTCTTCTGGGTGTAGAACAGTGAGAAATGGGTTGTATTGCGTAAGTTAGCTTCATTTTGTACACTGGGTTCTATTTAGATTTGGTATTCACCACAGTCATAGAAAACAAACTTATGGTTACCAAAGGGAAAAGTGTGTTAGTGTTAGTCGCTCAGTCATGTCTGACTCTTTGCGACCTGTGGACTGTAGCCCACCAGGCTCCTCTGTCCATGGAATTCTCCAGGCAAGAATACTGGAGTGGGTAGCCTTTCCCTTTTCCAGGGCATCTTCCCAACTCCAGGGTAGAACCCAGGTCTCCCTCATTGCAGGCTGATTCTTTACCATCTGAGCCACAAGGGAAGCCTAGCAAAGGGGGAAGGTATGAGATAAATTAGGGGATTGGGATTAATATATACACACAACTATATATAAAATAAATAACCAACAAAGACCTACTGTATAGCACAAAGAACTGTACTCAGTATTTTGTAATAACCTGTAAGGGAAAAAATCTGAAAAGGAATATATATATATATATTATATATAACTGAATCACTTTGCTGTATATGTGAAACTAACACATTATAAATCAACTATACTTAAATAAAAAATAATAAAAATATTACCTCTTTTAAAAAAAAGATATGTTATTCAGATTTATTTTTACCTATAAGTAATATAAGCTATTTGATGACTCTTAACTTATAGCTAATTCCTTCCTCATCATAGTAGTACTCAGAACATAATTGTTGATGGACCATGTAAATTATTTTTAGCCTCTTAATCGTTTTTGTTTTTCCTGGACTCCATCTCATACAGCCTTACAATGGACATCATCTCTGTGTTTTGTCAAAACGTAAGAAACAGCTCATTTGATCTGTATGATAAATAATAAATATCTTGCTTCTTCTAGGACACCATGTAAAATTGAACCCAGTATAAACCACATTCTAAGCACAAGAAAGCCTGGAAAGGAAGAAAGAGATCTCCTGCAGAGAGTTCAAAGTCTTCAGCAAGAGTCTGAGAAGAAGGAGAAGATGATGTATTGTAAGGAGAAGATTTATGCAGGAGTGGGGGAGTTTTCCTTTGAAGAGATCCGGGCTGAGGTTTTCCGGAAGAAATTAAAAGAGCGAAGAGAAGGTATGTGTATTTATCTAGCTCAAGTTTGTAAAAATAACTTAGTTGTAGGAAGACTGAGTTGCTTTTTTAAATCTGAGGAAAGTTACTGCTGTTGTGTGTACCTTTGTGTAATGCTTCTGTGGTTTCTATGTTTCTCTGTTTAAGCTGAACTTCCATTGCCGCTTTCTATGAAACCCATGAGGGAAAATTTTAAACAACTAAGTTTGTGTTCAAAAGTAAAGAAACTGCATGACCAATTCATATTTCCCTACAATAGGCAGACAGAAAAGTGCTTTTCCTAATAGTTCCTAAATATTTCACTTTACTTTTGATACTGTGTCTGAAATTTTTCCCAGGGCTAATTTAGGTTAGCAAACTCTGTCATTTAGATGATAGTTGTATGTCCTGTTTATTAAAGACATTATGTTCTTTCTGAGTTAAGGGAGGCATATACATTGAAAAACTGGAAATTTGGGAAAAGTAGGAAGTGGTTCTGATTCTGAAGCCTTGTGGGCAAAAGGTGTCCAAAATAGACTGAAAGTAGGGAAGTTTAGCATTTGGAATTTAAGGAATTAGAAGATGAGTGAGAGTATAGAAAAGGAGGTGGGGGTGGGGGAGAGTCCAAAAATAAATTTTATCCATTTAGGTGTTTTGACTAGGATCTATACTAAGAATGAAGAAATAATCTTTTTTTTTTTTTTAACGCAATCACCCAGAGTAACCTGCAGCTCAGCTCACCTAAAGAGATGTGACATTCATAGTGCTAGCTGGGAAACTTAACCATCACTTATAATTTGTTTGAAGAAAAAAAATCATTTCAGAGTTTCAGGAAAGGCCTGTAAAGCAGCCTGTTAGTAAGTTTGAATTGCCTTATTTGTTACATCAACTCGTTCCTTCCAAGACTGACAGAAGTGCTCTGGCCTCAAATAATATATGGAAAAATGGAATCTATGTGTCTAGGTAGGAGAGAGGGAATGCTTAAAAGATAAAGAACTAGTTGTGTGAAGTTTTTTAAAAGTGGAAACCACCACAACAAAGTAGGCTAGCAAAATAGCCAAATATGAGCTGGGAAAGGAACAAGGTACTTAGGTTGAAACCACTGCTTCCTAAAGGGAAGGCTGTAGCTACACCAAGTATATAAAAGTAAAATAGTACATTTTATTCTTAACTAGCTAAAGAAGAACCTGAGCTAGGGTTAGTTGGGATTTGAGTACTGAAAGAAGTATTGACCTCTGAAGATATTGTAATACTCTTTTCCTAATCTCGTCTCTGAATCTAGTTGTACTCTTACGAAATCCTCATGCCTATAAGAAAGTAGTTTCTTGTTATATTCAAAACTAGCTTCAAAGATTGTTGCTGACATTCAACTCTCAGGTAGGGATATGAGAAATGAGGAAGCCACAGGCTGGGTCCAAAGATAAGGCTGTTATCCTTTCTTCCCATTGCTACTTCTAAAGCATTTTCCCCCTTCTTCAAAAAATTTCTTTCCAATTCATTCTTTCAGTTTTTTTTTTCCTACCCATTGAACCTTCTTAGTATTCTACATACCTGGCTCATTTCTAATTTCTACCCCTACACCACCCACTCCATTGTATTCACCTGGCAAAACCTCAACCCTAGTTAAATCTAGCTATCTGCTCACACTCTGTACCTGCATCCAAGTATAATAGTTGAAATGTAGCTGGAGAAAATGCAACTATGAATTGGTCTCATTTTAAATCCTTCTTATTTTTTATTTTGGCTATGCTGGATCTTCGTTGTTGTGCGTGGGCTTTCTCTAGCTGTGTTACACCAGCTTCTCATTGTGGTGGCTTCCTTTGTTGCAGAGCATGGGCTCTAGGGCACGTGAGCTTTCCTAGACCAGGGATTGAACCTGTGTCCCCTGCATTGGCAGGCGGATCCTTAACCACTGGACCACCTAGGAAGCCCTCATTTTAAATTCTTGACCACAACATCTACCAGTGCCTAACAGGCTCACTAGTTACCTGATAGGTGAATTTTTTCTTTTTGCTAAACAACTAATTTAATTTTCTTTCATTTTCAAATATACATCCCTGTCCCTCCTGACCTAGAATCTCCTTTGTAACCTCACTGAGAAAATAGAAGGAATGTAATGGTAACTCCATTTTCTTCCACCAAATCTGCCACATCGGCTATCTGTACACTCATTCTTTTTGTTAAAATCAGCATTTCTCTGTTCCTATGAAAGGAATGGTCCTTATTTCTTCCCCGTCTAGCATTTTCCCTTTTTACTAAACCATTCTCACTAATTTAGGCAAATATAATGTCTCCATTTTTTAAAAAGAAATAAAATCTCCATTATCCTTATTCATCTCCAGCTACAGCCCCATTTTTATACTCCTTTTCACAGCAAGATTTGGGGGGAATTGTAATCTTTTGCTGCCTATTATTTCCTCAACTGAAAAAGCTGGCTTAAAACTCAACATTAAAAAACAAAGATCATGTCATCTGGGCCGATCACTTCATGTCAAGTAGATGGGGGAAAAGTGAAAACAGGGGCAGATTTTATTTTCTTGGGCTCCAAAATCACTGCAGATTTCCTGCTACAAATTAGAAGAGGTTTGCTCCTTGGAAGAAAAGCTATAACAAACCTAGACAACATATTAAAAAGCAGAGACATTACTTTGCCAACAACAATGGTCCATATAGTCAAAATTGTGGCTTTTCCGGTAGTCATCTACAGAAGTGAGTTGAAGCCTGAGTGCCGAAGAATTGATCCTTTTGAATCGTGGTATTGGAGAAGACTCTTGAGAATCCCTTGGACAGCAAGAATATCAAACCAGTCCATCCTAAAGGAAATCATCTCTGAATATTCATTGGAAGGACTGATGCTGAAGCTCCAATACTTTGGCCACCTGATATGAGGAGTCAACTCATTGGAAAGACCCTGATGCTTATAAAGATTGAGGGCAGGAGGAGAAGAGGGCAACAGAGGATGAAATGGTTGGATAACATCATCGATTCAGTGGACATGAGTTTGAGCAAACTTTGGAAGGACAGGGAAGGATAGTGAAGGACAGGGAAGCCTGGCATACTGCAGCCTATGAGGTCGCCAAGAGTCAGATATGACTTACCAACTGAACATTTCCTCAAGCATCTTTTCTATTCCAGTGATCACAGTGACCAGAAGCCTCCTTTTTGCCAAATCCAATGGCTGTTTCTGAGTCCTGATCTTTATTGACCTCTTGGCTTCATTGAGTACAGTTGATGAAATGCTTTATGAAATGCTTCTGTTTGGCTTCTTCCTTGATAGTGTATTTTGGCTTCTTCCTTGATAGTGTATTTTTGCTCCATTTCCTTTACTGTTCTTCTCATCTAGGGCCTCTTCCTGAGGCCCAGGAGAGTTCTGAAATATCCCAATTATCTCTTCTTTCAACAGCCATCTTTAAATAATGGATTAAATGCTGTTTACAAGCTATTAACTCTCAAATTCATATCCCCATCCCTGACATTTCACCTGATCCCCAGACTCATATTTAGTTGCCTGCATTTATTGGCTGCCCTAATGGGCATCTTTTAAATTTTATATGTATTTATTTGGCTGTGCTGGGTCTTAGTTGCGACACACAGCATCTTTAATCTTCATTGAGCATTTTAGTGGTCTTTAGTTGAGGCATATGGAATCTAGTTCCCTGACCAGGGATTGAACTCAGGTCCCCTGCATTGGGAGCTCAGAGTCTTAGCCACTGGACCACCAGGGAAATCCCTCCAATAGATATCTTAAGCTCTACATAACCAAAAACAGTTACTGATTTCTATCACAAATCACACCCCAATATGCAAATGTACCACAGGCTTCCCTATTTCAACAAAAGTCATCACCATACATCAAGTTGGTTCAAAGTCCCCCCAAAAAACTCTGAAAGGCATCTTTTATCCTTCCTTACCATTCCCCAACATCTAATGAATAAACCAACTTTGCCACCAAAAAGTTTCATACATCTTTCACTTATCGCCATTCCCATTATTGCCTCAGTCCAAACCACAGTCTTTTAGCTGGACTACTGCAGTTAGACTTTCTGCCCTCTTTCTGGCCTTCCCACAATTCATTGTGTTCATAGCACATTATCATTTTTAGAAAGTCAGGTCATGTCCCTCCTGTATTTAAAATTCTCTCATGTTTTTTCATTGTCTTAGAATGCAATACAAACTCTTACAAACTCTACAATTTGGCCCTTGCCTACCTTTCCAACCTCATCTTTTACTTTGCTGCCTATTTCTTTGCTACAACCATGTTGGCCTTCTTTTGAATCCTTGTACCAGTGATCTTGTTCCTCCATTAGGGCCTTTATGCCATCTAGTCCCTTGCTTTAGAAACTTTCCTCAGATCCTTTATATGACCAGCCTCTTGTTATCCAGGTTACAGCTTTATAATGTAACTGTCTTAGATGATCTCCCCTGATCACTGGTTTAGTAGCTCCTGACCTCCATTCCTCTACCCAGTGACACATTTTCACATCATCTAATTTTTATTTTTAGCACTGATTATCTTGTTAATTTCTGTGTTTGTCGCTGCCAAATTGAACATTAGCATTACATGACCAAGGGCTTTGTATTATGTGCCACTAAAACATAAATACCTTGTTGTGCTTGGCACATAATAGATTTCTATTTTTTATTGACTAAATAAATAATAGAGACCTAGACCTCAAGTTGAGGACTTTGCTCCATTTATATCATTCCTACCTATAATATTGACTGTCCCAAAGACAGTCCTTGACAGGATAAATTGCTATGAGGAGTAAGGCCTCAGTCAACTTTACTATTTCTAGCTGAGCTACTGACCAGTGCAGAGAAGAGAGCAGAAATGCAGAAACAGATTGAAGAAATGGAGAAGAAGCTAAAAGAAATCCAAACTACTCAGCAAGAAAGAGTGAGTGAGCAGGTCATTTTCTCTTTTTGATACATAACAACTAATGCTTATTGAAACAAATTTAAACAATATGAAAATATGAAAAGTAAAAGTCCTGCCAGTGCCCACTCAGTTTTTGGTAGTTTCTTAGCTATTAAGTATCAACAAAGTTGAGCAGAAAAGTAATTTTAACAGGTGACTTCAAATGGATTTTGTGGCATATAAATGATACAATTTATTGACATCATAGTTATACTCTAAATATAACTGTCACTCTAAATATACTGTAACAGAACTGTTACTTCTGACTTTAGTTTTTTATTCTAGTCATGTTCCATTAAAATGAGATTATCTAAAGAAATTTAGTGTGTATTTGCTTGCCACTACTTAGTTAAGTACAGCAGTATCAGTTTATACTGGGAACATAAATTATTGGAAAGAACTTCTGTGGGATAGTCATTCTATATGGTTAGTAAATATCTTGGGAAAGTGTATAGTAAAGCTAATTTTGGCACTAAAACTTGAAAATAGGTAGCATTTTCTAGATAGGAGGGACATACTAATTTTGTTTATTTAATGCAAATAGCAAGAAGAGAAGATGTCTACAAAGGAGATAGCTGAACTGCGAATTGCTTCAGAGTCTCAGGAAATATCAGGAATGGCTCCGTCCAGTTTTGTTTGCCCAGTAAACTCTTGTGCCAGGTAGGACCACACTGGTGGAAGGAATGATGCTTATAGGAAGGAGGGCATTTAGAACCAGCCTTTGACTCTCTAGACTTGAAGTCTTCATAACTTTTATAGTATTGAGACATGATTTTTGCAAGTCTTTGTCACAACATCAGCTTTGATGCTAATGAAGGAGGTCTAGGTACTGGCTTTTTTCCATTTAAAAAAATAACAAGCTTCTTACAACAACCAAATAATCTTTTAAATGATAAAACCACTCATTTCTACCACCAAAAGATGACTAGTATTAACATTGCTTTATTTCCTCTTTATGTGTCATTTTGGATTTGTTTTATAAAAATGAAGGTTTATCATTTTGTAATCTGCTTATATTGTTAATGTAACTTGACGTCTGCTATCAAATATATTTCTATAACAATTCTAATGACTGAAGGTTCTATCTTAAAGAATTTGGTTTAATAGTACTAGAATATTTTCATTATCTTAGAATGAAGATTATATTTAATTTTTCAAAAAGCTTCTTGGACTTCTGAGAATTAAATAATTTGTTCTGTGGGTAGTAAACCACATGTTTAAAAACAAGTTTCTTCACAGGGAAACATCACTTGCAGAAAACATTTGGCAAGAACAACCTCATTCTAAAAGTGAGTTGTATTTGACAATCTCATGAAGACCTTACTGATAACAAATGCATTATGTAACAAGTATAAATAATTTTATTGATTGTAGTAAAAGGAGGTGAAAGAAAGCAAAGAGGGGGACTCAGGTATTGTAATCTTTGAATCATGGAATTCAATTTATTAGCATATAATTCAAGATAGGATAGACATTTGAAAGAATATTTTTGTAAAATAACTCATTGCTTAAAAATATTTGATTTTAAATGTAATTTAAATTTATACTAACTATAAAATAATATTTCACTTTAGTTAGTGCACTGTAGCTAAGCATAGCAGTAGCACCCATGAGCCAAGACAGGAAAGTGTTTTTTTGATAGAAAGGAGGGGGGGAAGCTTAAAATTAATGCTATTTTATATTCAGATTTGTTCTTTTCAGAATCATATTAAAAGTGGTAGAAACATGAATATCCACCTAGTAGTTTAAAAAATTCAGTAGAATCTGATTAAACCTTTAATTCTAACCATCAGTTTATAGGAGGAAATGCAAAGCATAGAAGAACATGTGAACCAAGAATATAATTGGCCCCAAATCCAGCATTATGGGGTAAACAACCTAGTTTCTAAAACAAAAAATTAATGGCAAAAACAAAATCCCTATAAAATATAAGCAATTTAAGAGGCAATTTCAGCTGGTCACAGTGTTTGAATCTACTTTGCATTCCTAATTCAAACTTTCTAAACAGTTTTGGTAAAATGTGATACTTCTGACTGGATGTGTGAATTCAGAAATGGTTAATTCTGTAGGTATGATCATGTTTTGAGATTATGCTTTTTAAAAAGAGGCTATCTCTAAGAAATGTGTACTGAAATATTTACATATGCAATGATATGATGTTTTGTATTTGCTTCAAAAATAATTCAGAGTTGGGTTAGATTTGGGGAGTAGTGATGGGGAATAAAGATGAAACAAGATCATCCATGTTTAGATCATTGTTATTAAATGATCTTTACTTTTGTACTTTGATATTATTTATTATAAAAGATAAAATTGTTTTTCTGCTTTCAAACAGCAAAAGTGTTAATTGACCTAATTGTCTTCAAGAGTAGGGCATTTACTCATTAGTCTCTCTTTCCATAGGTTCCAGTGTACCTTTCTCCATTTTTGATGAGTCTCTTCTCTCAGAAAAAAAGCCTGTCAGGTTTGAGGGTTTTTAAATTTATTTTGTTTCAACAATTAAAAGTTTTCTATTATTATAAATAAGGGTGAAATAGAGGTTACCTTTATCTATGTTAAGAGAAAAATTGCTAAATGGAATATGTCTTTTTCTAGTCCTTCTGCAGCGCCCTCACAGGTTTTAGCCCAACGAAGACCTCTTGCAATTCTCAAAACTTCAGAAAGCATCACCTCAAATGAGGATGTATCTCCAGATGTTTGTGTAAGAAACAGTATCCCTAAGTTTATATAAATGGGCTAGTGGATAGTTTCATTCATTTCTCACAGAAGTTTGGGGTTAAAATGAAAATCATTGGCTTGAAATAAGCACATGAAAAGATGCTCAACACTGTTATCAGAGAATGCAAATCAAAATCATGGTGAAATACTATATATGTGCACTTGGATGGCTATAATCGAAAAGATAAAATAACAACTGTTGGTGAAGATGTGAAGTAGCTAGAACCCTCATACATTGCTGATGAGGATGTACAGTGGTACAACCTGTTTGGAAAACAATTTGGCAATTCCTCAAAATGTTGACAGTAGGGTTACCATATGATCCAGCAATTCCCTCCTAGGTAAATATATCCAAAAGAATTTTTTAATTTAATTTATTCTTAATTGAAGTATAACCAAAAGAATTTAAAGCCTATCATCACACAAATACTACATAAATGTTCATAGCAGCATTGTTCATAATAGCCAATAACAGGAAGCAACCAAACATTCATCACCTGATGCTTGGATAAACAAAATATGTATCTGTAAAGTGGAATAGTGTTCAGCCATAAGAAGGAATGGAATATTGACATATCCTACAACACAGGTGAATCTTTAAAACACTTTGCTAAAATGAAAGCACACCTATAAGAACACATATTGCATTATTCTGTTTATGTGAAATAAACAGCAGTCTTCTCATAAAAGCAGAAAATAGATTAGGATTTCCAGGGGATTAGGGAGAGAGTAGGTTGGAAAGTGACCACAAATTGATACAGTGTTTCTTTTTAAGGTGATGAAAATGTTCTGGAGTTAGATAGTGGCGATGGTTGTAAAGCCTTATGAATGTATAATACTAAAAACCACTGAAATGCACATTATAAAAGAGTGGATTTTTTGATATTTTAATTATATCTCAGTTTTTTTAGGTAGGGAAAAATCACTGTCTTCAAAGCCCAGGATCTTTTTTCTTTTATAAAAAAAATTTTGTAGCAATGAAAGTTATGTGAACATACTTTTTTTTTTTTTGTAGTAATGTTCTGTTTTAACCACTGTGGACTAATGACCCTGCAGACATTCAAGTCAAAGTAAATAAACTTTATCAATGACATTTCATTGAAGTTTTAAACCAGCATTTGGAAACGTGTCTTAATATTAAAGAAAACTGAGTATGTTTAATTTGAAGCTTATAAGGGGAGACATGATCAGTATCTGTAGTGATTTAAAACAGTGTTAAATCAGTGTATTCCAATGAATCAAACACATTTTTCTTTTTACTTATTTATTGAGGTATGTCTTATATCCATGGACCTCCCTCAGTAGCTCAGTTGGTAAAGAATCAGCCTGCAGTGCAGGAGACCCAGGTTTGATCCCTAGGTTGGGAAGATCCCCTGGAGAAGGAAATGGAAACTCACTCCAGTATTCTTGCCTGGAGAATCCCATAGATAAAGGAGCCTGGTGGGCTACAGTCCATGGGGTCACAAGAGTTGGACACAACTTAGTAGCTAAAGAGAGAGAGAGAGCTCTTATATCAATACATTGTACAAATATTAATTGTACAGCTAGGTAAAATTTTAAATATGTGAATATCCATGCAGTCTTCACATATATCAAGATACAGAAAATCTGCATCAGCCCAGAAGAACCTTGGGAGCCAGGAGCCATGTATGACTGGAAGTGCTGAGGCCCCATTCCAACTATACTGAATTGGAATTTCCAGAGATTAAATTCAAGCATGTATTTTTGTCTGTTTTAAGTACTTGCCCAGGTAATTCTAATGTAGGTAATAAAGATGATGATGTAAAAAAGTAATTTTTACATACTGTATCCTGGAGAATACCACCAGAGAATAGGCTGGATTTGGAGGTAGTGGTTCTAGGTTCAGATGTTCAAGGATGGACTAAATTATTAAAAGGATATCTTAGGGTTTTTGTCTTAAACCTATTGTTAATAGATACCTACCAGCATTCCCCCCCCCAAAAAAATCATATTTTAAGTGTCTAAACTAATAGGGCCATAAGCAGTATTTGCA
This sequence comes from Antilocapra americana, assembly GCA_007570785.1. NCBI lineage: Eukaryota > Metazoa > Chordata > Mammalia > Artiodactyla > Antilocapridae > Antilocapra > Antilocapra americana. The sequence goes on along the minus strand of ML664176.1, from coordinate 13,562,527 downwards.
TAAAAGGTATCCTTAGATTACAGATATCTATTTTATTCTAATCTTAACAATTATTTAGTTTCATCTATTGTTTCTTCTAGATGTATCTCTCACCTCTACTTAATTATGTTGAGCCAGAAATTCAGAGTATATGTCTATGTCATATTGATAATGATCTGGAAAATTAATATCTAGTGTCAATGAGGGTTAAATGAAACAGTCACTTTTGTGTACTTCAGCTAAATGTACAAAGTGGTACAATATTTCTGAGGGAAGCTGGGCAGTATGAATAAATACCCTTAATGATCCATTACCTTTTTGACCTGATAGTTTTTTATGAATTAATCCTGAGAAAACTAACATATTCCCAAAGATTTAACTCTATAAGAATATTTAAAATAGTTTCATGATAGTAAAAAACAAGGAATAGCCTAAAACAGTTGGTCAACTTCTGATAGACCCACAGTGTTACCAACATGTTTTTAAAGAATTTTTAATAGCACAGAAAATAAAAAATAAAATGATAACAAATAATATAGACTAGAATATATGCTGTAATTTCACTTGTTTTAAAAACCTCTTTTTAAAATGCATAAAATATGCTTGTGCATGTATCCTACCAGATGTATATGGTCATAGCAGTTGCCTCTGGATAGTAGTAACTGGGGACTTCCCAGGTGGCACAAGTGGTAAAGAACCTGTCTGCCAGTACAGGAGATATAAGAGATGTGGGTTTGATTCCTGGGTCCAGGAGACCCCCTGAAGGAGGGCATGGCAACCCACTCCAGTATTCTTGCCTGGTAAATCCCACGGACAGAGAAGCCTGGTGGGCTACAGTTCATAGGGTCGCAAAGAGTCAACACAACTGAAGCGGCTTAGCACGCGCACACACACAGTAGTAATGGAGTGGAGAAGTGGGAGGATCAAGTGTGGGAGGGAGACTCTTTCACTACAGATTCTTTTAAACTAGTTGACTTTTAAAAACTATATACTTGTGTTACTTTTAAAGACAAAGGCGTATTTTTCCATTATTTATACTTTTTCCCCCATATTTTATATCATCATGAATTGTTTAGTCACTAATTCATGTCTGACTCTTTATGACTGCATGGACTGTAGCCCACCAGGCGCCTCTGTCCATGAGATTTTCCTGGTAAGAATACTGGAGTGAGTTGCCATTTCTTTCTCCTGGGGATCTTTCTGACGTAGGGATTGAATCAATGTTTCCTGCATTGGCAGGCAGATTCCTTACTATTGAGCCACCAGGGAAGCCTATGATCATGAGTTACCTTCAAGAAGTAAAATAAAAATTAATTATTTGTCATAGAATAAGACTTAAAAGCTAGTCAATTACCAGAATGTATTCTAGTCCAAAGACAGAAGAAAAATGGTATTGGTTCTGTGGTTCCTAGGTGAAATTGATTGAGGAGAAAACATTGTCCAGTATTTTTCCTTTGTGTGGAGAATCTTCACAGTGTATTTTTGATGAAATATAGTTTGCTGTTTTCATAATACAGAACCTTTTTCCTCAGATGTAAAGATGTACATTTAAAAATTGTCTTTCTCTAAAGATTCTGTGTTAAAATCACTTATCTAACATCTCTTTCAGTAAAAAAGATAGGCCATTCATATGTTCATTGAAATGTTTCAGCTAAATTTTATGTGGTTTTTATTTCAGGACGAATTTACAGGAATTGAGCCCTTGAGTGAGGATGCTATTATCACAGGTTTCAGGAATGTAACTATTTGTCCTAACCCAGAAGACACTTGTGACTTCGCTAGAGCAGCTCGTTTTGCATCCACTCCTTTTCATGAAATAATATCCTTGAAGGATCTCCCTTCTGATCCTGAGAGACTGTTGCAGGAAGAGGATCTAGATGTGAAGACCTCTGAGGACCAGCAAACTGCTTGTGGCACTATCTTCAATCCACCTCTCAGCATCAAGAAGCTGAGGTGAGTGGTAATTATAGGTTGCAAAAACCAAATTGTTTGAGGGCTCTTGTTCTTTGTGTGCTTGTCAATTATAGCCATCAATTATCAAGCTTTTACTACCTGCCGAGTACTGTGCTAAGTGCTTTACATGACAGTTAAGCTCCTTCAGATAAAGTGTTCATGGGATTTAATAATTTATTTGAATATGAGGGTTAGAAGTAAATTTTTAAAAAATATTTATTTATTTATTTAGCTGCTCCAGGTCTTAGTTGCAACATGTAGGATCTTCCATCTCTGTTGCAGCATGTGGGATCATTTAGTTGTGGCATGAGAACTCTTAGTTGCAGCATGTAGGACCTAGTTCCCTGACCAGGGATCAAACCCAGGCCCCCTACATTGGAAGCATGGAATCTTAGCTACTAGACCCCCAGGGAAGTCCCATGGGAGAAGTAAATTGGGGTGATTATGGTATCTTTAAGGAAACTCAGAAAGGGTACCTGATTGGTAGAGAAGAGGCATTTTTCCTTTAATATTGAGTTTAAAATAATGGTAGAGTAGCTTGATGCTAATTTAAAATAGGCTGTTAGAGCTATACTTTTCAAAAATATCTTTTGATAGAGAGATAGAAATAAAGTAATAGCAGGAATGACATTGAGAGCCAGGGACTAATAAGCCTTGTGATCTATCCATATTTAAAAGTCACCTAATTTAAACAAATTCTGGTTTTAGGAATATTCTTTAATTTGCCAGTTTGTGCTTTTAAAGCTGTATTTTCAAACTTTCTCCCTCTCCCTAACAAACTTTTCTCAGTTTCTAGCACATAGTCACCTTGATTAATTTCCCATTTTCTTTCTTGACCTTTGCTTATTAAAGAGTTGAAAAGTCCAAAGAAGAGAATGAAGAAAGCTAGTGTCTTAATCAGTTTTTCTCAGTCTAGTTTAGAATAGACGTAGAATAAGGCATTTCCTATAGATTAGGTTGTTGTTTAATTGCTAAGTTGTGTCCAACTCTTTTGCAATCCCATGGACTCTAGCCCGCCAGGCACCTCTGTCTATAGGATTTCCCAGGCAAGAATACTGGAATGGGTTGCCATTTCCTTCTCCATGATAGATTAGGTTGATAAAGCACAAATTTAATAGTTGGCATTGCTCATCAACCAAGGTAGATAAAATTACCTAGATTCTGATTATGAATCTTACCCCCCACCCCGCCCTCAGGAAAATAATAGACTTTAAAGTGAGATACTTTTTTTTTTTTTAACTTTTGTTTACATTTATTTTTTGCAGCATTTATTCCCAGGCCATTAGTTTTTGTTTCTATGGTTTCTTCTAAGGTATCTTTTTCTTCTATGCAAACTTCTCTTCTGGTTTAGGAGCAATTTGTTCTTTTTCAGCAAGAATAAATCATCTAAATGTGGCAAGGAGAGCTCATATATGGGTTGATCTGACCATGAACTCTTTTAAGTCCTATGCCACATCTTGGGGACCTTGTTTACCTGGAATGTGCTCAGTAACTAGAGAATCTATATCTACGCCCTTAAGTTCAGCATACTCTCTGCATTTTTGAGCATGTGCAGTAAAAATTCAGCACCCTTTTTGGGCCACTGACCCTGCATCCAGCCCCACCGTTTAGCCTGTGCCCACATTACCAACTCTACCATTGTAATGACAGAATGGTACACATTGCTTCTTTAAGGTGACATCCTTTAGATACTGGGTTGCCTTTTGGATATGCATACCCTTAATGGCCTGGGCAATTTCATGAATGTTCTTAAAGTGAACTCGAAGATTTGAGCCTCTTGATTTGCATGATTTTGTGGGGTTTTCTGGGTCAAATGAATAGCACACCATTTTTAGAGGTCACCTCAGTCCACCTCCCAGGTGGCTCAGTGGTAAAGAATCTACCTGCCAGTGCAGGGGACCCAAGAGACTTGGGTTTGATCCCTGGGTCAGGAAGATCCCCTGGAATAGGAAATGGCAACCCACTCCAGTATTCTTGCCTGGAAAATTCCATGGACTGAGGAGCCTGGTGGGATACAGGTGTCACAAAGAACTGAACATGACTGAGCATGCATGCAGGTCACTTATCAGAAAAGAGCAAATAAAATTAGAACAAAGATAAGTTGATATAAATTATCCCTTTGAAGACTGATTCATTTGTGGTTCTTTCAGCCCAATTATTGAAGACAGCCGTGAAGCCACACACTCCTCTGGGTTCTCTGGATCTTCTGCCTCAGTTACAAGCACCTCCTCCATCAAAAGTCTTCAAATTCCTGAGAAACTGGAGCTCACTAGTGAGGCTGCAGGTAGGTTCATATATACCATTTGTGAGGAAATATCTACATCTGCATCCAGTGAGCACTTACTTATCAGAGCAGACTGAGGTATATGTATTTCTTCTCTAGAGAAGTTACCATAAATTGTGAAATCACTAGCCTAAATGAGTACAAACTGAATTCAGTATCATAAAGACCTGAGATAGGTAAGTGTAGTTAGAGTAACAGTTTTGATCATGCAGTCTTGGGTTTTTTTTTTCCCCCTTTTCTGTTAAAATACTCATTTTGGTTTTAAGGTAATTTTTTTCTCAACTTTTTCCCCCCAGACAGCCCTACTCAGTCACCCTGGTGTTCACAGTATCGCAGACAACTAGTAAAATCCCTACCAGAGCTGAGTGTCTCTACAGAGTTTTTTGTAGAAGATAGACCAATGCCTAATTTAGAAATAGAGAAGGAAATTGAATTAGGTAAGTATCATTGAATGCATGGACTTTCGTGTGTGACAGTATATAAATAAGTGACTATTTATACTTGAACTTAATGCTTAAGCACAATCAATATTTCTAGAATGTAAGAAACAGCGTTATAGAAGTTGACACATTGGCAAGTTTACGTCACAGTAACAATAGGAATTCTGTCTTCCCCCCTTTCAATTTTTCCCCCCTCTTTGAATTTTTAACAAATGATTTTGAAAAGTATTTTAGATGCTGCTAACTGGCAAATATAAAGTGCCTTTAGCCCTTAAACCAGGAAATAAAACCTAGGGGGCTATACATATTTACAGTGATTTTTAAATGGAATCAAACCTTCTCAACAGATAATGAGGAATATTGCATTAGACAAGAATACCTGGTATGTGAAGATTACAAATTATTCTGGGTGACACCAAGAAACACTGCTGAGTTAACCATAATAAAGGTAGGACTGATTCTTTGTCATTTCTTTTACTTCATAAATAATGTCGGTTGAAGCAGTAATTGTTACTCCATGGCACCATCAAATCCTTTTGATAGTCTAGGAGCTGCCTTATAGGAAAGTCAGTGATACATCAAGAAATCACTCACCATTATATGCTAAGATCTGATGTGAAAAATGAGAGGGTATTGTGTAAATCTCTTAATGTGTTCAAACATGTTAGGTATTCTATCAGTTTTATCTTCTTGAGGACATCTGAAATTTCCTGGCTTCCTTCAATCTGGGCAAGTTACATGCTAGGATTCACACACACGCACACACACAATGTTACTTTGAAATTTCCATTCACCATCATCCCAGGGATTCATATTATCTTTTTTTTATATTGACTGCCTAGTTAACCTTGGATCCCTTTTTTTTTCTTCTTTCTTGATTTAAGTCCTCATATTTCAGTGGCTCTCTGAGAAAGGATGCATAGGATGTAAAATTTTTGAAACCTTACATGTCAGAAGATTTCTTATTCCACATCTTTACTTGATCAGTCATTTAGCTGGATACCAGAATTCATGGTTCAAGACTTTTTTCCTTAGAATTTTGAAGATGAGCTCTACTAGCTTTTGGCTTGTAACCTTGCTTTTAAAAATCTTTTACCATTCTCTGATTTCCACCTGCCCCACCCCTGCCCCCTAGATCCTGTGGGATCTTGTGTTTGTCCCCAGGATTCTAAAATTTCACAATCATGCTTTGGTAAAAGTCTATTTTCACCCATAATCTTAGGCACTTGATGGCCATTTCAACCTAGAAAATCCTTCAGTTCTGAGAAGTTATCTTCAAAGAAAAAATTATTTCTCCTCTCAGTCTTTGCTGTTCTCATATCCTAGAATTCCTTTTGTTATGATTAAGGGTTTCCTGAACAGATTTCTTTAAAAATCTTATCTTTTTTTTTTCCTGTTTTCTCTTTATATTTTTCCTTTACTTGCTAGAATGTTTTGTCAACTTTATTTTCAGCCTTTTTACTGGGTTTTTCATTTCTTTTATCATTTATTAAATTTGTAAACTTTCTTTTTTATTCTCAAATTTTTATTCTTTGTAGAATTCTGTTTTTCATTTCAAAGATGAAATATTCCTTACTCTCTGAGTATATTAACGATGCTTTAATTTTGCTTTCTCCCTGCATCATCTATTTTCTTTTGTCTGTTTTGATCTCCATCTTTCATATTTGAGGCTTTCTTCAAGTCTTTGGCTCTCTCTTCATATTTAAGTATGGGACTCTAGAAAACCAGTTAAAACTATGTATATGGAGGGACCTTGACAGCCATAGGCCACGCTGTACAATGATCTCATTTGACCTTGGTGTTGGAAAAAACCCCAATCTTTAGGTCTTTTCTCTTGAGCTTATCAGATACCTCAGAGAAAACTAATAATTTCTTACCTAAGGTATATAATCCTGGCTGCTAGTCTCCTAAAAGCTTCATGGGGAAATTAGTGTGGAAAGTAGAAGGGCAGGAAGGTGCATCTTAACATTTAACATATAATAAACTTTTTTTCTTTTCCATATGGTATTCCCACCCTCAACAGTGCATAAGTGTCATTTAGTCTAGAGCCCTTTTGTTTTATATTCTCTAGGGAAAAAAATGGTCTTCAAGAATGAAAGAGAGGCAGTTGTTAGGCTGGGCTACAGGAGCCGAAGGGGTAGTCAGGGTTCTAACTTTCTCTTTAACAGAGTTCAACCCCTCCAGTTTTAGCTCCACATTCACCCTTAACCTCTATAGATAATTAGTGCCACCAGTTTTATATTACAGAAAGATGGTCTTGTAGTATAAATTTGGTTGCTGTCAGCTTTCTCCACTGCTAGAATCAGCTTTCTTGGGTCTGTTAAGTGGATTGTTACCTCCTACTATTCTGTTTCCAGCTTTCAGAATATCCTGCTGCTCTGTTCTTTACTAAAGGTTTATGCCTTTTCAAATACCCCTTTACTACTATTATTTCTGTTGGGATATCGGAAGGGCTGGAGGGAATGTTTTCAATCTGCCAGCCATTACCATAGATTCTAATGGCTTTTATTTTTAAAATATACTTTCTTACAGGTATCTTCTCAACCTGTCCCGTGGGACTTTTATATCAACTTCAAGTTAAAGGAACGTTTAAATGAGGAGTATGATAATTTGTGTAGCTGTTATCAATACCAAGATGGCTGTATTGTTTGGCATCAGTATATAAACTGCTTCACCCTTCAGGTTTGCAATAATATGAAAACATACCATTTAAAATCCTCAAGTAGAGAGATTTGTATGCCATTTGGCAAAAGAATTTAGTACACAATTCCTATTAATCTTCTAGAAATAGACTAATTATTTTCTGAAGTTATTTTGACCAAGAACACCTTTTAACTCTTTATTATATCAATTTTCAAACATATAAAAAAAAAAAGACAGAATTGTGTAATGATCTGGTCATTTATGATCATCACCAGCTCATGGCCACTTTTGTTTTAAATTCCTGGTCTGATAATTCCAGTATCCCTGCCATGTCTGGCTTTGATGCTTGTTAAAACTGTTTTTTGCCTCTTAGTATGCCCTTGTAATTTTTTCTTGATGGCCAGACATGATGTACTAGGTAAAAGGAATTGCCCTTTAGTAATGTGATGATAAGGTGTGAGGGGAAGGAAAGTGTCGTAAAGTGCTATCATTTATCGTCTTTGTAATGCATGTATGCCTTTGGACTGTGAACTTCACAACTTTCTCAGATTCTTAAACCGCCCCGCATACCTCCCAGCTGCCCAGCTTAGGTGGGACAAAATAGCTGGAGTGGGCTGAAATTGGGAATTTCTCTTATCCAAGGTCAAGTAGACTCCCATAATATCCCAGTATGTTAGGCTCTGGTTAACTAGTTTCCCCTGAAGGCAGGCCTTATTAAAAAGAACAGAATGCTCTGGCCTGTTTCAGATGTTTCTTTTCCCCCTCCTCCTGCTGGAAACAGTAGGGGGATTTTTCTACAATATTTACTGTGAAAACCTGATCTGCTCCTAGAGGTAAAATTCACAAAAATGTGGGTGCTCCCCCTATACTTACAGATCCTAGAAGAGTTGTTGATTTTTAGTTTGTTAGCTTTTTACATGTTTGGACAGAGTAGCAACTTCCAGGTTCCCTACATGAGGAATGGAAACCAGAGTCTATTTTTGCCACTCTTGTTTTATCTGTACTACCCCTCTGGATTATTTTTAGAACCCAAACACAATATATATATATTTTTTGACCATGCTGCAGGGCTTGTGGGAATCTCAGTTCCCCAGCCAGGGATTGAACCAGGACCTTGGGGGTGAAAGCCTGGAATCCTAACCACTAGGCCACCAGAGAACTCCCCATAATATGTGATTTTATTCTTTGGAATTTTTTAAAGACAATTTTACAGCTTTTTTCTTTTCTTTTTTTTTAGTATTTTTGAGATTATTTCTCCTATTTTTAATTTTTTTTAATGTTTCTGAGATTATTTCATTTCTCATCTCTGTTTTCAAATTGAAGTATAGTTGATCTACAGTGTTATATTAGTTTCAGGCATACAACATAATGATGGTTTTGCTGTAATTTTGATGGTAGTATGAATTCTCCAAAATTGTTGGCATGAGAATAATTTAAAACTACCATTTATATAGAGATCTTACTATGGCAGCCTCACCCTGTATGAACAATCTTACTGGAGAGCAGCATTGTTAAAAATGAGACAAAAAACAACCTACAAAGGAGCCCACATTCTAATAGAGAGCCAGGAAGAGTACAGAGCAGCAGTAAGCAAGGTATTGAATATGTCACCCCAATTTAAATGGTTTTCTATCCTTCTATTTCCAGGATCTACTCCAACACAGTGAGTTAATTACCCATGAAATGACAGTATTGATTATTTATAACCTTTTGACAATGGTGGAGAACCTACACAAAGCAGAAATAGTCCATGGTGACTTGAGTCCAAGGAGTCTGATTCTTAGAAACAGGTTGGTCCTTTTCATTCTCTTATAATTCTGTCAGTTTTGGCTTAAAACATGGGTAGTTTTCATTTTCTTTTGCCTTTTGATAAATACCATATTAAAGAATACTGTATGTTAAGAGGATATTTGCTTCCTAAAAGTCAGTAGTCACTGAGAATAGCTTAAAAGTATTCAAAGAAAAAAGAAAAAACACACATTGAGGAAATAATCCAGAGAAAAAGAATTAACTCTATTGTGATGATTCCTGTTAAGAGAGATGTAAAAGATAAATATTTGGGGAATGTGAAGTAGATTGTCTAGTGTTTCTTTGTGTGGGGCCAGCGCAGAACTAGGTAGGTTGCTAACAAAGTTGAGGCACTGCTCAGTTTCAAAGACCAAAGTTTAAATCATACCAAGCTGAGGTTATTGCCAAGAGAAGTAAGTAAAACCAGAGTGCGAATGCAAACCATGCCAAGAAAAAGGGCTTAGTGTTGAAATCCAGTTTAGCCATCAAGTTCAAGGGTGAGCACAGAGCAGGAAATAAGAGATGAAATCCAGATACTCAAGAAAATATAGAAAACACTGAGGCATAAACAAGGCAAAGATGATCAACAATTTTTGTTTTATGGAAAGGACTAGAGGACCAGCACACCCTTCTAGTGGTCATTGAGCTCGTGGTATTTGAGTAAGCAGTCTAGTTTAAAGATGCTTTTTTTGCTCCAAGCTTGTGAGTTGGGTAAGCAGTAAACTTTCTCTTTGAGGTCTTTGGTGTACACTAAAAGCTGGAATCATTCTCTACATTTCTCCTGACTACTTATTGTGTAAGAAGAAACTGAATTAGACTCCAGATCATAGTTGGCATGGAAATTAATGAAAAGAATCTCCAATGTATTCTTGCAATCATAACCAAAAGAACTAGAGCATCCTACCTTCTTTCCTGAGATGGTGGAGTCTTAAAGACTTATCCAAGCATAATATAGCAGCATTTCTCATCCAAAGTATTAGTGCAGGTCTGGACCAAGCATTTCAGGATTTTTATATCTATTCCCCTACAATTACCTCCCACCCAATTAAATTCAAGTTACAGTCCACCAGTCATTGTGATCACTAAATCTCTCCATATGTTTCTAAATGTGAAAACCCCTGGTATAGTTTTTATTTTGACTGTTTCACAGCACTGAAATTTCAGAGGGATAGTACTAGAGTTCACAGGGCTTTTCTCAGGAATTGTAGGCAAAGAGATTTTCTAAGCCTTTTTTAGGATTGGGCATTTGTATTCTGTATATTTAGATATCCTCTCAGTCCCCGGAGGACTCCAGAAAATCACGTAGTATTCAAGGGACATTGCCTTTTACTTTGTCACAACTTTTCAAATTTGATAGAAAATTTTGTGTAGATTCACAAGGAATTGAAAGAGCCTTTTGAAATCATTTAATGCAGTTTCTACATTGTGTGTGTGTAAGATGAGATCCAAGAAAGTGCAATGTCTTGCCCAGGGTAATAGTGAACGGATGATTAGAGAGTTAGGAGACATTTCTGCTTTTCATTATTCTAAGAAACATTTTCCCTACCTCTCCCAAGTTTTGAAAATACTTGGGAATTACAGTTTTATGGCTAAAATAAATTTGTAAAGAAAAATGGGAACAGTTGTAAATTTTAAAGTAAAATAGATAAGCTGGTGCTGTAGAGGTATATGTGATAAGATTAATTAAAGCCTCTATTTAGAAATATAGGACCTGCCATTGATATCAATAAGGAACTGAGAAAGCAGAGAAAGAAAAGGAACACATAAAAAATAATCCGTTTTTTTCCTCATATAAATAGTTCCTGTATCTCTTTGGAGAACAGCTTTATTACATGAAATAGGTAATTCCAAGGAAAATCAGTAGTGAATTAGTGCTATAAAGTTGTGTGTGTGTGTATTTTTTAAGGAAATAAGGGTTGGAATTACAGATTAGAGTAAGATAGAGTATGGTATTAGTTTAATGTAAACAGGATAGTTTACAGCATTTTGTAAAGGTGTCAGTTTACCAAAAAAACAATCTTACGTTGTTTTTAATCAAACTCACTCAGAAAGCCTAATCTATGTAGTAAACAAGAAAGGCTATGCCACCTATAAAAGCTTAATTTCCTCCATCATAATCCTTGTTAGTGTATGAATTATTGCTATTATATATGTTAATATCTATAGTAAAAGGCCGAGGCCTGCATTCTGCTTCTAGTACTTAGTTTACATAATATGGAAACTTGATAAATATTCTGCTGTGACCATGTACTTTGGCTTCGATATAGCTTATGCCAATAAACTGGTCTTGGCATTCCCCAGTTGGGTGGAGACAGCCACTTCTCTGATAGGTGCATTTTCATAACTAACCACTTGAGGGAGCTATTGGCATAGGCAAAGCACACCTGCAGTACCTCCTTTTTTTCTTTGCCTTTTTTTTTTTTTAAAGACCAGCTATGCAGCTTCTTTTATGGCCTGTTTTTTTTTTATCTCCTTCTCTTAAATCTGGGCTTAGAATCCACGATCCCTATGATTTTAATAAGAACAATCAAGCTTTGAAGATAGTGGACTTTTCCTACAGTGTTGACCTTAGGGCACAGCTAGACATTTTTAACCTCAGTGGCTTTCGGACTGTACAGACCCTGGAAGGACAAAAGATCCTGGCTAACTGTTCTTCTCCCTACCAGGTAAGTGTAAAATTAAGCCAGAGCAAATATGGAGAGGGTTTCTTAATCTCTTCCTTCAAGCCATGAAAGCTAATGTTTACTGATACTCTCTCTCCTGAAACAGATGACCTAGTTTTCATATATCACCAAGTCAAGCAAAATGTACCATTTTTCTGTCACAACACTGAAGAAAATACACATACACGTGCAGACACATGACTAACTCAGTAACCTAAGTGTCAGGGCCATTTCTACTACTTATCTGTGTCGTATTTTGTAAATCATTTTCTGTGATCTTCTCTGTAAAATAAAGATAATAGTTTGCTGTATGTGCTTCAGAATTCTTGTGAGGATTAAATGAAATAATGTATATAAAAAAAAATTAGGACAGATGTAAAGTGTTTTATATGATGGCGTTATATGCAAAAATCCCTTCTGACTCAGCTCTGTATATATGGCATTTGCTGATTGAATATATATTATAACCCTGAACTAGCCATGTGCAGCACATTTAGATCACAGCTGGAGTCCATGCATATTTAGTAGGTATACAAATTTGAATTTGACAGTCCAGATAATTTTGTCATCTTTTGTTCTTAAGGATAATTTCTAGAGTTGGCTCTGCTGCTCACTTCTTTGGGGAGTTTCTCCCTTTACTATAAGGATAAAGAACAGTCTACTAAAATATATGTCATAAAATAAACTCAGCTAAGCACTATAATGCCTGTCAACTTTCTATGTAAATAAATTGGCATCATAGTAGCAGAGAACTGATTTTAGCTGATAGTGCTTTTTGTGATTTCAGGTAGATCTGTTTGGTATAGCAGATTTAGCACATTTATTATTGTTCAAGGAGCACCTACAGGCGTTCTGGGATGGGTCCCTCTGGAAACTTAGCCAAAATATTGCTGAGTAAGTATTAGTGATTTCAGGGTCTTTGCCTGTCCAAATGATCTTCTCTTTATCTCCGGTGCTCTCTCTGCTTTGACAACTTGGTTTCTTAATCCAAATGCCATGATTTCATTTATTTAAACCAGTTTTCATTAGAGGATCAGTGGAGTACCTTGTGCAGGACAAAGGAATTATTAATTAAAAAGGGGATCAAACTATTCAGCTTCAGGACATTATTTTGAACCTAGATATATAAATATGACATATAGGTTGACTAGAATGTGGAAGTCTCTCAATTTAGAAGTCTTAGTAGAAACATTTTGTGAGAATAATTCTCTAACCAGTTGGTGTTAGTCTTATACCCCTTTTTAATTGCTTTTATGAAAAGGTAATAAGCATCTCTTGAAAAGAGTTAAATTTCTAAATTACATACTAATTTTAGGCTATTATTTATTTAATGAATGGATAAAACCAAAGCAGAGAATTGAATCTCCTTGGTGAGGAAGTAAATGCTCTCTTAATAAGAGGTGCTTGGTCTCAGAACCTTAGTATTCCCTCAGGCCTGCTCCGTAATACTTCATAAATATCCCATGTTCCATCTTACCTTATCATAGCTGTTAACCTCCCAGAATAAGTATAACAATCTATCACCTACTAATAGATTCTTTAGTTAAAAGAAAAATCAATATTGAAACTTTAACACCATTTCCATTTTCCCTTCCCAATAATTAATTGTTGTTTTTCTTTACTCAGAATTTGGCCAGTCTAATTTGTCTCTAACACATACTTTGAAAATGGGTTTGAAATATAATTAAGGCATAATATAGGATAGAGTTAGGTATCTCCAGTTGGTTATGGTCCTGGATGAGTCTTATACAAGTGGAAGCAGGTAACGGCAGGTGGGATTTTCTGACAGCCTTGCCTTATAAAATAATAGAAGCTTATGTGATTTTTAAAAAAAAAATTTTAAATACAAACATTGTAGACTTGAGCAGTAGTTACTTCAGTCGAGCTTAAGATTCTGAAAAGGTTGTAAAGATAATAAACTACTAGGCAAGGGGAGAGAGGAAGCTGTCATATTTCCAATGCCCTAGACATTAGGAAGGTTAGAGGAGAGGAGACAAAATTTGTTTTTCTTCTAGTTGTAAAAGAGAAGTGCTGCATCTCAGTACATGGAGGAAATTTATAGATTCAAATAAAGATTTTCTTTCCCTTTATGTGCATTCATTGTATTATAACTTTTCCCACTGTGGTAGTCTTTTTTTTTTTTTGTAGTTTCATCTTGTGCATCAAAGGACACTACTTGAGTGATCTCTAACCCTAGAGTTAGGTGTTACCTTAAACCATGTTGGTGCATAAATGTACCATTGAGTTAAACACACAAAGAATTCAAACTCCTGTATGCCTAATCTTGATGAAAATGGTTTTATATATTTTTAGGCTAAAAGATGGTGAATTGTGGAATAAATTCTTTTTGCGGATTCTGAATGCCAGTGATGAGTCCACAGTATCTGTTCTGGGGGAACTTGCAGCAGAAATGAATGGGGTGTTTGACACCACATTCCAAAGTCACCTGAACAAAGCTTTTTGGAAAGTGGGGAAGTTAATCAGTCCTGGGGCTTTCCTCTTCCAGCAAGATAGGCAGTCAAGCCTCTCACAGATTTCTGCCTAAAACCAATAGTTGTACTGTGGAACGCTGGATCTGTATATGCTGTGATTTAATTTAGGTACACTACTAATACTTTTCTACTTTTTGGTAGAAGTATATTTCTAGGTAACTGGCATTTTCTGCTCAACAATGTACCTACTCTTGGGCTTGACTAAGTTTAACAAAGAACAGTTTTATTCTAAATGGATTCAATATTAATGGGTACCTTGCTGTCATTTAACGCATTTGCCTCAACTTTCCCCTGTACTTTTCCCATTTGTAATTTGTTACATGTATCCTTATGAGCACTATGTATTTTGTAAATAATAAAATAGTATTTGTTAAATTTGTGCTTCTAACATCTCATCTACTTTTTGCCAACTAAGATAATAAATAGCCTGATTTTGCAGACAGGAGATACTTTACCATGGAAATTTGTGTATTCTAGACTTGCAACTGTTATTATAGGATCATAACAATACAGAATAGCCAACCATTCCTGTAGGTGTTCATGACTTTCCACTAAATGGTCTAGATTGAAAAGTAGATAAAATGGTTTACACAAGGCCAACTTTTCTGAAGTTTCAAGTGGTAAAGTTGTTTTTATTATGTTTTAATGTTTTCATCATTTTTTTAATCCACCATGCCCCTTGGTCTACTTACATAACTAGTGGTGCTGCTGCTTCTGGGCCTCTTGATAAGGGCTGTGTGAGTTAGGGGAAAAAAGGTTTTGAATGGACTTTAGCAACCTTTCAGAAATGATCATCGTTCTGTTACATGCAAAATGACTTGTTAGGGGCAAGGTTAATGAAGGATTAGAAGGTTTTTCATCTGAAAAATTTGAAGGGGCAGAATGTTAGAATAAAAAGATGACTTTGACACATGGAATCATTTGGGAGTGAATAGGTCTAGATGAAGTATTAGACCACTAAACAGAAGCTTGAATTACACCACCAGGTTTGGGCATAGGGAATAAAACCAGTAAAAAAAGGGCAGTGAAAACTCACTATTTCATATCTAAATATCAGAATTACCAAATGTGCCTCTTATGTTGGTGCCTGATTTTTTTTTTTTTTTTAATACTCTAGTTGTCAATGTTACTGCTCTAAGATTGCTGGAAAGCAGGAGGTTCTAAGTATATCTTAACTAAAAATATTTAAGCATAATATACTTGAAGCACTGAAACATGACTTGCATCTGAAGGATAATCAACTTAGAAATTTTTGCTCTTAACCAGAATATGACTTTTGATACATTTTCATGTTTGTTTCTTGTACAACTAAAGATATAAAATTATATACTGTATCTTTTATGTAACTGAACCCATCTATCCCTCTGCTGTTCTCTCATTTCTCAATCCACCGCTTTGACGTGTAAAGTCATTACTCTGAGGCTGGATGGCAAATTTAGATTCTTTCTTAACATAGGCTTAGCTTCCATCTAGTGAATTTTTCAGCAGCCTTGACAGCATGACTGACAAACCACTGCTTTATGGATAAAGCTTTGTTTCTGAAAGTCTGCTCTGAGGAGAGGGAGGAAAATCTGAAAAAGTTAATTTATTAGGGAACTTGCACTCTTCCTGCATTCCCCATCCTTTCCAATCCTTTCTTTGTAGAGGGGAGAAAATAGTACCTGATCAGTTAGGACCTATGATGTCTTCATTTTCTCTTAGCCTGAGCATAAAACTATAAAGTGGGCGTGTTTGCCTCTTCCTCATAGTTTATGTTGTTTGTATTAGGAGAAGGAATCCTCTATTTGGCTTCCTTCAAGTGGTTATTTCTTGTCTCACTAAGGCAGTGATAGTGTAACGATGAACCTGAGGAAAAGAACACAGTTGAAAAGAGGATTTTCACTTTTGTTTGAGAAGAAACCATGGAAATATAGTGCCTCACCACTCACAAAGTGCACATCCACTAATCTCATACCCATGTTAGAGTCTTCATCCCCTCTGACAGTTGTACAAGAAACCTTCCAGCCAAGTCACCGACCGTGCTCTGCTGCCAAACCTGAATCTGGAAATAAAAAGAGCTCCTATACTATAGTATAGCTCTTCCCTGTAGTATAGGAAATAAAGAGTCCTATATATTAGGACTTTAGACTGTTATTTGGGCTGTTATCTCAAGATAGTAAGAAAGCCTTTCAGAGGGTTAGCAGAAAGCCCTTTGAAATTACTCTTGTATTTAGGCTAAAATCTTTAAGCAAAGACAGCAAAGAAATGCCTCTTTTCTATTGCTTTGGAAAAAGAGGAATTCTTCCTCCAGCCTCACCAACTCTTAGGCCAAATTTGCTTCCAATCTGGCTCCTAAAATTAAGACTTCCCTAGTGAGGAAAATGCATTTTTAAAAAAATATTTAGTATGGCAAACTTCAGTCTTAAAGAGGTTCTTGGTTCCACCAAAGACATAAGAAGCTACACATACTTAATAGGACAAAGGTGGCACTTCAGTCAGGTAGCTGGTATTGAAGCATGGATTAGAGTTTGAACTTAATTAGAGTATGAACCAGTACCAGCACTAGTTCATACAGTGTGCATACGAGCTCAGTTGTGTCCTATTCTTCGCCACCCCATGGACTGTAGCCCACCAGGCTTCTCTGTCCCTGGTATTTCCCAAATAAGAATACCAGAGTGGGTTGCCATTTTCTCCTCCAGGAAATCTTCCTGACCCGGGGATCGAACCCAGATCTCCTTGGCAGGTGGATTCTTTACTACTGAGTCACCTGGGAATCCCTAACTCATACAGCACCCTTGTGCACGTTAGAAAAAGGCTCCTCCTTCTAGTGGATTCAGTACCTTCCTACACACTACAGCTTGACTGGACTTCAGTCCCTACTTACCCTCTCAACCTGGTACCCTTGTGCAATGAATACATTGCACTGCTAGATGCAGGAGTCTTTCTTGTTTCACAACTACCCATAAAAAATGTTAGATCAAAAACATTAATGTAAAAAGCTGAAAATATAAAATACTAGATGACTTTGTAATTTTTTGTCTGTGACATTAAACCAAGAAGATTGCTATTTATTACTATAATACCAAAACCTAACATAATCACCTATCTCCCCTCGCCCCCACCAAAAAAAAAGAAACTCTAAGCTCAAACTAGGAATAATCATTTGCCACATGTTTGCATCATTTTTCACTTGTATTATCTCAAGGTCTTATAACTAGTCTGTCTGCTTCCCCCACCCACCTCCAGTCAAAGCAGAACCCTCCAGTGGCTTCCAGTCTACACAGCTAAAAATGGGAAGACTTCTCACAGCTTGCAAAACCCTACCAGATCTAACCTGGCTATTCCCTCACCTCTTCCCTTCTTCCTTAAACATGCCAACTAGTTTCCTTCTTTATGAACTTTGGGCTTTCTATTTCTTCTGCTTGGAATATTCTTTCCCATAACTGCACATGCATTACTCCCCTACTCCCCTCCAGGTGTCTTCTCAGATCACCACCTTATCAGATGCCTTCCCTGGCTGTTCTTGTGCAAAATACCCTGCCTACCCTATATACACTGCTGTTACTGCTGTTACTCTCTGTCATTCTTCACCCTGCTTTATTTTTTCCATAGCATATATAGAAATATATTTTATCCTTTCCCCCTGTATCCTGCTACTAGAATTTAAGCTCCTTAAGGGAAGGGATTTACTTTGTTTTAACCCCAGTGCCTAGAGCATAGTCAAAGCACTATTTTATACCTAAGGTACAAAGAACTCTTAAAAAAAAATGAAAACCAGTAGAAATAGACCAAAGGGCATGAACAGTTCACTAAAAACATTTCAATGGCCAACATATGAGTTGTTCACTCTGACTCCTAATTAAATAAGATGCAAAATAAATGTGAAATTTTCATCATTCACAAAGTAAATGGTTGAACATTGTATTTGTGAGGGTGAGTGGAAGTAAGCACTCAGATGTTGTTAGTGGGAATGCAGATTGGTACACTACTAGGAGGTGATTTGGCAATTCTTAAGATTTTATCTTAAAGAGCACTGGCACAGATGCTCAAAGATAAAGCACTGTTTGTAATAGTTGTCCCCCTGCCTCCAAGTCACATGAGCCCCACAGGGGTATTCAGTGCAACCGGTCTGGGAGAAGGGGAGCCTGAAACTAATGCAGAGGTAAAATCAGACCATTTCTGTAGATGGCGCCAGTGCTTGGGCATTGGTGCTGAAGCCTGGCCTTCCAATTTGGCATGAGCCTATAGAGATGGCAGAATTTGAGTTTGAAAGTAGAATTCCACACATTTCAGCTTATGTTTAAAAAAAAATGATGGGGAAAAAGTGGTTGTCTTTGAGGAGAGGAGCAGCAAGAGGAATGAATAAAGGCTTTTACTTTTCAATTGTGCATTTCTGAGCACTTTGAACATTCTGATCACTTCTTTTATGTCTGTGGGATAATCTAGGCTAAGAAATTATGGGCTATGGTTTTGTCATCTTTTCCCTTTTCAACATTAAAAAAACAAAACCCCTAATGTTGGGTTTCTGTTTTTTAAGTGGGAAATTTAGGAGACTTCATCATCCAAAGCAAGGTTAATTTGTAATTAGAGTGAAAACAATTTTACATTACTGAAGATAATATATCTAAACTTCCATCTTTAGTATGTAAAAAATCCATACATGTTCAAATATTTTATAATGCTTCTATTCAAAATACTCTTTCTAAAATTATCATCTTCCTACTATTACAACTTCCTATGTCTGAACTGGGGTTTGAATGACAAAATTTGACTTTTTTCAAAACAAAAAACATTTTATAGTTTTCGTATAAAAGCTTATTGAGTTTCCACAAACTGACATAGTATGATTAAGAAAAGAACAAACTAATAAACTCAGGCTAAATGTCTGTAGACATACTTTTTTTTCTCAAAGCATACTACTTCCAATAGTCTTGCTCTTTAGAGGTTCCTACAGCAAAGTCCCAGCTGCCTAGCAGTGTTGTCCCCTAATTTAAACTGACTTCTCCATGGAATGTAGTGGTTGCCCAATCACACTACTAGTTCTCAAACCCCTTGTGAGCAAAGGACTGTCTATTCATTTTATATAGTCCTAGAAATTAGGAGTGAATTAAATATGTAGTGAGTTAAAAAAAAAATAGTGGATTAAAATGTTGAAAAATGTGGCCACACGTTCAAAAACCAGTTATATCAGAATCTTGGTGAGGAGGAAAAGTCTCTCCTAGGCTGCAGATGTGTCTGGAATCATCTCACTTTCATTTCTAGTGTGTCACTTTGTGTTTCATTAGTCTTACCGGCCTGGTCATATGATACATTTTTTTTAATTGCTTCAGTCCTACAATTAGCAAAGTGAGGATCGCATTTCATAAAAACAAATACCCATTAAAATCTGTGAACAGAAAGATGAATATACATTTGCCTTTGCATTTTCAAAACAGAATTGAAAAAATCTGGTAACTCTAGAATGAAGTGATAAAAATACTGAAAAGGCTGACACATGAAGCTTCAATGAGACTGGCTCATTCCGGGAAATGAGACAGCTAAAGGTGAGTGAGTGTGTGGTACAGCGAGTCAAGGAGTCCCAGCGAATTAAAGGGATAAGGCAGGCAGAAATACGAGCTAGGCAGAGCAGACGAGTTAACTGGCATTGCTAGGAGAGACCTTCCAGATCACGTACCCTGTCACTGAACAGATAAGGAAGCCACTCGCTCAGAACTCACCCAAGCAGGCACATTCAGCACCCTACCTAGCGTGTGGACGAAGGGTGTAGGCCACGGGGGCAACCCCGTAGCTCCTGGCTCATTAGACCATTAGTTGCCTTGGATGGGTGTGTGTACATGTGTCTTTTTATAGCAGAGTTACAGCTTAAGTGTGGTGCTCCCGTTATAGGGGGTCGGCTTCACAGGTGTAAGGCCAACCAGAATCTCCTCAGTATGGAGGTGGCCCCCTGCTGATGGTGCCACTAGCTTGGCGGTTAGAGATACTGCCTCTATGGCCAGAATGCCTGGGTTTAAATCCTGGCTGTGTGGCAGTGAACAAGTCACTTATCCTCTCTGAGCCAGGATTGTCCTCTATAAAGTGAAGATAACCTGAGTGCCCACTTGACAAGAGTATTTAGAGCCAGAGAAAGCGTTTAGTACAGATGCTTGTAGATGTTTGTATTGGTTTAGTTCTAACGTGGTCTAAAGTCCTCTGGAAAACTTCTTGAGTAAACTGGAACCTCAGCTAGATTAGGGCCTTATAATTTACAGAGTACAGCTAAATCTGTAATATAATAAAGGCAGTTAAAAGAAACATGATGTTCTGTATTCTAAAGGGGAAATAGTTATTTCTATTGGGAGCGACCTTCAGGAAACCAAATAATTGTTTCAAGATCAGCCAGGTTCTAAGCTATCAGGAAGGTCTATCTAGTTCCATCTTCACCCCACAGGGCTGTTTCAGTCCTGGCTTGCAGCTCTCTGCTGCTCCTTGGCCATGTTCAGAGCACAAGAATCTTAAATGTTGCCTCGGGTCCTGTTTGCCCTGATGATACATATAAGGCAGGGTCTTGCTGCCCACATTGATGGGAAACAGGATGCAGATTCCCTCTCCTCTAGCCATCTGTAGTTGTACCTCACTCTTCTGCCCTCTCGTCTCTCCTTCACGAGGGGAAACCCCTTCTGGCTTAGGCTCAGGGCCTACTCACCCCATTTAAGGCCAAGACATTTTAGTCTCTTCCTAAGACTCTTGCTGCTAGAGCTTAGGCTTAATACATTTCTGTATTACCTTCTGCTGCATCCCATCCCTCCCCTGAGCCAGTGGATGAAAAGTGACCACTTGCTTGATAGGAAAAAGGAAAGATAGAACACAAGAAGTCCTATGAGTTTGACTCATGAACTGGAAAACCTGGGCTGCAACCCTACGTCTGCTCCACACTGGCTGCTTGATCAGGGCGGGTCAATCTGCCCTCTATAAACTAGTACTAAGGGCTGTTGTGAGAATTAACACAATATGGTTGCTGAACTTGAAAGTTCCATGGTTCCTGGCAAGCAGTGGATTCGTCTCTGCCCAGGAGGCAGCCACAGCCACGGTAACCCATCATGGGATCTACAGCACAGTGGAGATACCTGGCATTCCTATTCACTCAGGCCTCTAGCTGCAACCTGTTGACTCCTGTTCTCTTTGTTGGAACATGTTCATTTACCCCCTTCAGGACAGCAAATAATCTCTTGGAATGTGGCAAAAATGATTAGCCAATAAATATAAACTCTACTGGGGCTCCACTTTTAATGTCAGGCACCATGAAGGATATAAAGAAATATGAGGCATGCTCTCTCCCTTCAGAGAGTTTATAATTTAGTTAGTGGAACAGGATATTATAAGCTAAAGGCTAAGAGAATATAGAGGGGAAGAAGTCAAAGGACATCTCAAGGTAAGGCATGACCAAGAGCTGAGGAGTTGAGCAGATGTGTTAGGACACTTTGAAGAAGCGAGGGCCAGCATGGGTTACGGTGTCCTGGGGGTCATCAGGGCATGGCAGGGGTAGGAGCTTGTCTATATCAGGTAGTTTTCAGCTGCAAAAATCAGAAAATCTAAACTAGCATAAGGGGTAAGAATATCTGTTATCTCACATAACAGCCTGAAACCCAGCAATTCACAGAAGACCCACGCTTCTCCCTATTTCTCCATTCTCAGCCTGTTGGCTTTTGTCCTCAGTCTGGCCCCCTTCTGGAACCCAGTTGGCTCCCTCTGCAAGCCGAACAGCTTGGAGCAGCACAAGGAAATTCTTCCCAAAAACTCTTCGGCAAACTTGCACTCCTGTCAGGATTGTCACATGCCTAGGGTCTAAACCAGCCCCTGGCAAAAAGAAGGGGATTACCAAGATTGGTTCAAACTAATTGAGATTACCCCCAGGGCTGGTGCCAGGGAGGAGCCCTGCCCTGAGCACACAGGAAAGGAAGCGGGTACATGCAAATAAGCTGGGCTTCTTCCAGCAAGTCAGGAGGGGGTATGAGACAGATTAGAGAGGCGACTGGTGGTGTCTTGCGCATGGGTGGTGTTGGGAAGGAAAAAAGGCGGAATTTGGTAGGAAAACACCACTCTGGACTCTGAAATGTTGCCTGGGTTCAAACCCCTGCCCTGTCCCTCAGTGACCTGAGCAAGAACTTCAGGAGGCCTTAGATTCATCATCTCTGAAATGAGATAGTTAATAGTTCCCACCTAGATTGTAAATTTCATGAGGACAGGAACTTGTCCACAAAGTCCTAGCTTAGCACCTAGCAAGTACTTAATATCTATTTATTGAATGGGCTCACTAATTGGATTGTTGGGAGGATTAAATGAGTTAATGTGTGGCCAGGGCTTAGCACCGTGCATTGTCTCTAATGTGTGCTCAAGAAAATGAGTTTTTTGGCCAGTCATAGATGCAGTGGGAATCCTCCATGTATGTGCTTCTGCTGCTGTGCTTTCTCCTGTGCCGCCAGGCTTATCACTAGCCTTTGCTCATTAAGCAGAAGCTCAGGTGTGTCTGGAAGGCTCTCCTCCTGGGGCAACAGGCCTGGGATGGCAAAGGCCTGTGCACTTGAGACTCTGCAGTTTGCAACTTTGTTCTGACCAGTTTCTGAGCCAGCCCTCATGTTACCATTAACACCTCAGGGTTAATCCCCTAAAGCCTCCGGAGACCAGCCTTTCTCACCTCTAAGGCTGTATGTGCCAGAGTGGAGAAGGGGTGCCCACGTCACTGACAGAAGGCTTTTCTCAAGTGAAGTTTCCTCTAGTCCTCCCTTTTCCCTGCTCTGACAGAGGGGGTCCAGCCCCTCCTATCGAGGCTGCTCCCAGGAAGTCTCATCTCTGGGAAATGCCACTGCTGGACCCACTGGACCTACTGCCAGCCACTGAACTGGCAACTGGGGGCTGACCTCCTCCTGAATTCTAAGTTAAAGTCTGTGTCCTTGTCACATAGCAATGAAAGTCAGCCAGAGGCAGCACTCAGCCCGGTCAGAGCAGGTTGTGGCCAGACCTTGACTGAGTGGCTCCCTTCAGCCAAAGGGTGCAGTGTCCCCCAGAAACGGTCACGCCAAAGCTTCCTGCCTTGGCACAGGGCGTTACAGCAGGAGCCGGAGCTTCCACACCGATCCTGCCTTTGCCACCTCCTAGCTGATTCAGGGAAAGTTATTGAAACACTCTGAGCTGCAGACTCCTCGTCTGTATGAATTGGGATAATAATACCTCCCTCTTGGTGTTTTAAGGATTCAGTGATCTAACAAGCAGGGAGAGCCGAGCCTCCCTATTCTGGAACATGGTATATACTTGATTAACATGTTTTCTTCTGTGGCCACCTCCATCTCAGGAAACCAGGAATTTTCACAAACTTGATTCTGGAAAAAGAATTCCATTCCCTATTCACTTACTTGAAAAATCCTGTTTCTTCTGAGAGGAAACCTCTCCTGGAGGTCAAGGGCAGGCACCCTCGCCAGACTCACTCCAAATCCTCCCTTGTGTCCCCAGTAGCACTGTGACTGGCGGAGCCAGAAGGGAAGGCCATAGAAAGTGATGTCCGCCTTCTGCTTTCCCAGGCCATCTGCTAACACTGCAGTCTGCTCTGGGTCTGTCTCCTGACTGGCCATGATCCTGTCACCTTTTCTTCTTGCTTTCCCCAGAAGCAGAGGTGCTTGGAGGGGCGGGGCAGTGGTAGAGGCATGTGTGCTCAGTCACTGAGTCGTGTCTGACTCTTTGCAACCCCAGACTGTAGCCACCCGGCTCCTAGCCTCAGAGCTGTTACACCAGATTCTCAGGGAATGATACCTATCTCCCTCAGTCTGTGCCGTGGCCCCTCAGCTTCCTCCCCACCTCCCCTGCCCATCGGTGTCCAGGCAGGTTCTCCAGGCCAAACTGGGCTTCTGGAAGGCCTCATCATTCCCTCTTTATTTTTAGTCAGAGGGCTGGTGCGGGGCCTTCTGTCAAGGCCAGAAGGGCTGTGGCCAGCAGTACCAGTAATTCCTATTGGAGTCAAATTGAGTTTTTCCAATTTGCTTTTGTTGAAGAAGCATTCCTAGAGAAAGTCCCTCACAGCAGCCGAGCCGGCGCTTCTACTCCAGGAGCAGGGTGGAGAGTCCCACCAGTCACGCTCGCAGCCCTTGGCCAGGCATTCTCCACACACCTTGCTCCACTACCAGGGCCTGCCCGTTACCCTGGGCTCCTCGCCCCGCCCCACCCCCACATGAGGGAAATGGGGCAGGGCGGGAGGAGAGGCACAGAAGGGACCCGAGCACCCTTATATGACGAGGCCTTTTAAGCTCCTTTCCACTCAGGGCCCCCAGGAGTGGGGGGCTGGTCCTTCTCCCTTTTGCTACCAGCACCTTGGAGGGTGGGTGGGGGCTCTGGAGGCATCTGCTACAGGAACCCCACCTGCCCTGTGGGAAGCCATTTGGGAAAATCTCTTGAAGGTGGGGCCTCTACCTCTGACTTGGAGGCCCCGGGCTGATAGCCACCTCTGAGGTAACACCAGCCCTGGAATGGAGGATATGGACCTCCAATGACGACACCTGCTCGTTAGTCCCAGCCCTTCCTTTCCGGAGCCTGCCCCAGCTTGGGACGGCAGTGGGGGTGAAGGCAGGCAGATCTGTTCCTCCCTGGCCCTTTGGCAAGAGATGCTGACAAGTGTAGGCAGGTGGAGACAGGCCCGCACAGCCGTCAGAAAGGCCTACATGAAGCACCCTCTGTACACACAGCACAAAGGAGGTGGGAAGTGTAGGAAAGAAGCTAAAGATCTAGAAAAAGCTGGCAGTAAAAGGGCATTTTTCCCACACGTTAGAACCCTAGACTTTGTTTCTGAAACTTGTTATTCTTAAGGAAAGCCTGGGAAGCATTCATCTATGAAAATGTGAGGACTTCGCTATTACAGGGCCTTTCCAAACCAATCCCCAGATGATTAGTTTAAAGCCATTCGGTGGGATAGTTCAGTGTAAGCTTTCAATCCAGTGGAACCTGACTCACCAAAATGGTGCCAACCAGACAAGTAGCTTTTGAGACTTTTAAGAATATCACCATTTTCAACAGTAAAATAGAGAAAAGTGAAAGACTATATTAATTAGTTGTAAGGACATCATCTAGGCCAACTCACATGCTGCCACTCCCTGGGAGCCAAGAGTAAAAGGCAGAAAAACCCACAGTGACAGCATTGCTGCTGCCTTGGACTAAATGACAGATACCTCACTCTTGGGGCTTCAGCAGAATGAGCCTTCGTGGGCAGCAAAGGGAGCATCACCGGCCTGTGAGGAGGAAGGCTGAGTTCCAATCCTGACTCTGCTTCTAATTTCCTGTGTGGCTTTGCTGAGTCACTTCATCTCTGAGGGCTGCAGTTTCCTCACCTGTGGAAGGCGAGGCGGGGCTGATGATTTTGGAGTCCCCTGCAACTCCATGACTCACTGTGTTCCAAGTATACGGGGGGCCAGAGCACAGAACCTCCTCGCACTTTCATTCACTCAACCAAGTATGCATGAGCATCAACTGTGTACTGGGCACCATGCTGGGGTCCTTGCCCCCGAGAGCTCAGCCTGCTGGTATCAGTAGAGGTGACCTGCTGGGGTAACAAAGGGTGCAGAGCACCCAAGCAGTGGCCCAAGAATGCAGGCTTCTGCCCGGCTGCCCCCTACAAGAGGCAGCCAAGCCTTTGAAGGGTTTCTTCCAATGGCTGACAGATTTCCCCTTTTCTATAACCTGTGAGGAAAGGGGTCTCAGTTGGCAGCAAATCTCACCAAATCAAGAACCCATGTCAAAAAAAAAAAAAAAAGAATCCATGCAACGTTACGTAGAGGAATGAATGAGTTCTAGTCTGTGCAGGCATCAGCTTCCTGAAGTCCCTGAAAACAACACTAACAGAATCAACAATGTCTGATTATCACTCTCAGGAATTTGGAAGGATGAGTGAAAGTGGCCAAGACCCATGGTGACCCTCGACTAGTTTCTGACCTCCAGCACCCTTTCCTTTGGGGCTTCCCAGGTGGCTCAGTGGTAAAGAATCCACCCACCAATGCAGGAGCCGCAGGAGACGTGGGTTCGATCCCTGGGTCAGGAAGATTCCCTGGAGGAGGAAATGGCAGCCCACTCCAGTATTCCTGCCTGGAGAATCCCAGAGGAGCCTGGTGGGCTACAGTCCATGGGGTCACAGAGAGTTGGACAAAACTGAATAACTGAGCACTCATGCGTGCACCCTTTCCTTTAACACCTGCACCCTAATCTTTCCCACCTCATGTGGGTAATGGGAACCCTTGACTAGGCTACCCGCTGCTCTACCAGACCAGAGGTGCACCAGGTGGAGCACGTGATGGGAGCGCCTTCTATCCAGGTGGGGTAGGCATGGAATCTGCAGTCAGGTCTGATGCCTAGAGACCTCTGTGCTGCCTGG
This sequence comes from Antilocapra americana, assembly GCA_007570785.1. Classification (NCBI taxonomy): domain Eukaryota; kingdom Metazoa; phylum Chordata; class Mammalia; order Artiodactyla; family Antilocapridae; genus Antilocapra; species Antilocapra americana. The sequence goes on along the minus strand of ML664176.1, from coordinate 13,535,924 downwards.
CTTCTGTCCCGGTCTTGATTCTCCAGATTTCTTATCAGTGCTGGGAGCTAGTTACCTGACGGCTGTCAAAAAAAAAATCTCTTTTCTGCTCAAGATGACTAGTAATTAGAAACCCTAATTGAGTTTTTATGACTAACCCCACGTGGTCCCATACTGCACATCTCAATCAAAATGTCTATGTGTGCAGACTGAGACCTTCACACGGGAGGTGACTGGGGTCGTCGCTTTGAAGGTTAACCTGCCACCTTTTGGTGGATGGATAAGAGGGAGCCCCAAACAGCACAGTCATGAAGCAGAAAGCTGAGAACATTCACGTTTTCTGAGCTCTCAGGATGAACAGCTCCTGTGCCAGGAGCTTTGTTCACTTATTTCCCACAACCCTGTAGGCAGGTGAAATCATCCCCATTTTACAGATGAGGAAATCAAGGTCCAGGTGGTTATATAACATGCCAAAAGTCACTCAGCTGATGAACGGTAAAGCTGGGATGTGAACTCGGGACCAAAAGCTCAGAACCTGGGCTTTTAACCAAACACCACACTGTTTCTTTATGGAAGAAAATTCATGAAGGAGTTTTCAAAAATAACACGAGCAGCTTAGTGCCACCTTGGATGTAAGGGGCGGGGGCGGGGAAGCATCAAGGGGAATGGTGGGTTTCCATCTGGCTGTCAGCAGTAGTGGGCACTGGGGTGGGAACTGGCTGCTGAAGGTGGTGCCCGTGTTGGCAGCTGTGACTTGGGCTCTGGAGTGAGTATTTCCAGGTTGATGATCAAAACCATGGATAGGATGGTTTTCCAACAGGACCGTGGGTGAGTTTGGGAGAGAGAAGCAGGGGGCCAAGACTGGGCTTGGGCACTGGGGAGAAGATAAAGAACCAGTGAGGAGATAGGTGGGTTCAGGGACCCAGAGGGCACTGTGCAAGGCTGAGCTCTCCCTGGCGCCAGGGGAGCTCAAGCACCCACCTGCAAAGGCTGATATTTCAGATCAGGGGCTGGGAAACAAAGGGTCCTTTCCAAGCCCTGAAGCTGATGCCCATGCTGCCCAGCACCCTCTATGTGCTGCTTTCTCACTCTTCACAGCAAAACCAACTGAGACCCCAAAAGGGGGGCTCAGCCAGCTGTGGCCCAACAGCCAGGTCTTGCAGTCCTGGTGGGGGGGGAGCCTGGGAGGTCCGGGGCTGTGGAGGGGAGGCTCGCTCTGAGAGCACTGGCAGCCCTTCCCCCGCCCCGCCTCCCCCTCAATAAAGGAAGGCAGAAAAAAAACGTGTTTTTATAAATAGCTCCAGCCCCAGCTGATTTGTAAATTCAGTGGGTTTTTTTGTGTCAATGACATCACCCTCCTCCCCATGGCAACCCCCGACGATATCAAAATTGCCAAGCAACGTTGGAGCAGCTCGGCGCCCCAAACGAGCAGGTCGCTGCCTGAGGATTTAATGGAGAAATCCCAAAGTGAGCCAGGGTGCTCGGTGGAGGAGGGACAGGCGGCCAGGGAGGAAGCCAGAGCCTGCCTGCCAGGAGCCCTGGGCCAGCTGGGGCTCTGTGGCCGCACTCCCTTTGACAGCCTGCTGTTGCCGGCTGCAGGGGGCAGGGCAACGCTCCCAGCCTGAGGTGCTGGGAGCCAGGAGCAGCCATCCAGGTGACTAAGCCGGCCCACGGGCACTGAGTCACCTGCTGGCCTGGAGATTTCTTCCTTCCCTTTTGCATCTGATTATTTTGGGAGCTGGAAACTTGGTGCTGCACCTGGGTCCCGCCCCTTCCCGCTCTCCCCTCCCTACCTGGGGCTCCACAGAAGATGGGACCTGCCACAAGCCTGCCACCACCCCCTAAGGATATGGAAGATGCTGTGGGGGCCCAAGGTGCCCTGGGAGAGACGTCAGTCGGCAAAGTGCAATAGCAGATAAGGTGATGAAGCGGCCTGTCCTCTGGAGGTGTCGGGAGAGAAGGGGAACCTGGTCCAGCCGACCAGAGTCCTCCCCGCCTGGCTTTGAACACACCTCCTACGAGATATTTCTATAAATGAGTGGCTCCTAGGGTCAGAGTGGCACTTGAGGATCGAGGCTGGATTGGCTTAGGCTGGCCTGGGGAAGGTAGGTGGCTCTGCTGGGTGTGGCCCCACGTGTGTGTGTGTGTGTGTGTGTGTGTGTGTGTGAGAGAGAGAGAGAGAGAGAGAGAGAGAAGCAAGTGTGTGAGAGCAGACCACAGTGGGGCCAGTGAGAGTTGGGGGTGGGGGATCCGGCATCCATTCACCATGACTGATGCTGGGCCTGCCCAAGACGGATGCTGTTGAAAAGGATTTCAGGCACCTGGCCTGAGCAGGCGAGGCGCGGTTCCAGCTCAGATGGCCCAGGACCCACTGAGTCCACGGGACAGAGACACACAGGGTGCCAGGGTAGGGAATGGTCCAAGGTGGGAAATCAACCCCCCAGGGTGCCGGACAGCGCTTGGGCTGCCCCCTCTTCTGGCAGCCCTGGGCACTCAGCTTCCTACAGGAATTCAGTCCCTCTGCAGCAGTGCCAGTCAGCACCCACGTGTGTCTCCCACCGAGCTCGTCTGGGGACACCCCTGGGGAAGATGCTGCCTAGGGCTCCGATCCCCCATACTCAGGACCCAGAGGGCCAGCCCCTCGGGCCCTCAACCCCATGCGGCTCGCTCCGGGGTGTGTCAGGCCTAGGGGCGTGGGCTCCCCCGCCTCCCCCACACAGCTGGCAGCCTCACAGGCACACCGGTGAGTAAGCCGCCAGGAGGGAGGAGGCTGTGTGCCCACAGAGGCAGGACGACACCAACCAGGAGCGTTCGGGAGAAGCAGCTGAGTGAGAAAAGCACTGAGGTTTTCTTTTTCTTTTCCTTTTTTTTTTTTTTTTTTGCCTGAAGGGAGTGCCGCTTCCTGAGCTAGAGACAAGCGGTGGCCTGCAGTGGGGAGCTGGGGGCCCAGCTGCCTGAGGACAGCTCAGGTAAGGTCTCTGCGGCTCGGGCCCCGCCGGGGCAGGCTGGGGGTGCCGAGGTGTTCGGGTTGCCCACCATCTGGGACAGGAGAAGCAGCTGTGGGTTTCTGGGCTCAGGAGGCCCCATGCCCACACCCCACCCATCTGCCCCCCTTCCCAGATGGATTTGGAAGTAACCCTGTCCAAGCTGGCTTCTGGCTCCCCAGCCAGAGAGAGAAATGCTTGTTTCCACTACTCCTGCCTTCACCTCCCCTTCCTGCTGGGCGGCACACTGCCACCAGGACACCCCTCCAGGAGGCCCCACCACCTCTGGGACACTCCCCTCATGTGTTCATCCCACAAATATTTATGGAGCATCCACTGGGGCCTGGGATCCAAGTCACACCCTCATGCTGAGCTTGACTTGGCACAGATTCTGACTCTGAAACTCGGCATCAGCCCAGTTCAGGGGACTGCTGGGCTGAGAGCAGGCCCTAGACCACCTGCAGGGTTAATGACCTAGTCAGCTTCAGGGACTCGAGGCCCACTGAGCTCCAGTTTATAAAGCGCTAGGCTCCCCCCCCGACCCCGCCCCACAAGAAGCAAGGCTCATATGGTATAGTTTGCTTTTTCCCTAATATCACACACCAAGGTCAGAGGGTCCTGCTTAGGGTCTCTCCCTAAGTGATTTTGGTGGGAACCAGATTTCTGAAGTAGAGGATGAGCTCTGGACTGCATGGTCCCCAGGCCTGGTGGGGATCTAGCCAAGAATAAGGCCTTTGGGCTAAGCAAGGGGTCCCCTTTGCAGCTCAGGAGTGACAAACCTGCGGGCCCTGGTGACCAGGGTGCCTTGTGAACAGGAGTTGGCCCCAGGAGCAGGCCTGGGGAGCCCCTGATTCGGGTGGAAAGCTCTGTGCACCTTGCAGTGGCTACGAGGAAGGAAGATGGGGGCTGCATGGACCTTTCAGTCCCCCAGAGACAGACATTCTTGGTGAGCTGAGCAATCTGGGACATGCCAGGCACAGGGAGAGGTGCAGGCAGGTCAGGGGCCTCCAACCAGGGCAAACCCAGGGCACATAATCCTCCAAAATGACCAGGAATGCATCCTATCCCAGAGGAGCTCAAGGGACCAGAGTCAGGATGAACACAAGTGTCTCCCACTCATTTAGTGTCCATACCTGGCTCCAGGGCAAGGAAAAAGGGAGTCTACTAGCTGTGGCATTACCAGCTGAGGGGTATTCCCACTGCCTGGAAGAGGCCACTCCAAGCCTGACAGTGCCCCATGTATACAGAGATGAGCAGCAGCTGATGTCTGGCTGGGGGCAGAGTAACAGCAGCTGGGGAGAACCAGACAAACAGCAGGGCAGCAAGGTATTCACTGGCTGGGCTGGGTGGGAGAGCTGGACAGGGAGGAGGCAAGGACCCTGAGAGACCGCACTGCTCACCCAAATGGCCCCAGAGGCCCTCTGTGCACTCTGTCCTGGGTTCAGAAGGTCAGAAAGACTTGGGGGAAGCTGACTTGCAGCGGGAAGCAGAGTCCTTCCTGCTGGATGCCCCCACACCTGGGTGGGAAGGAGACTGAGGAGGTAGGAAGCATGCTAGCAAACCTCATAACAGGCCCTCTGCAGCCTGTCCCTAAAAGAACTAGCCGACAGGTTGGACTAGATCATGGAAAATGGAAGCTTTGGAAGCTGGAAGGAAGAGCTCTGACTTCCTCAAGGTGGGCTGGCCCTCCTGTCTGGGATGAACAGGCCCACTGGTCCTGGAAGCTGCCCTTTCCAAGTTCAGTCTGAGGGCCCACGGCGGGGCTAAGGTGAGAGGTATGAGGGGTGGGATAAAGGAGGGGACTTGTCTTTTCTGGGTGAGGTGTGGGCTGCAGGCGGCACTGGGTGACGGCCACTGGCCCCTTGTGCTGGTTCACTGGCTCGCAGGCAGTGAGGAGCAATGGCCTAATGCGGGGAGCCAAACTCGGGTGGCAGGATGGGGTGAGGGACAGGAGTGCTGAAGAGTGAGCAGGACAGAACCCCTGCCCTGGGGAGCTTACAGCCCTTCAACAGACAGGGGAAAGGAAAGCTGAACAGGATGGATTTTCATACCCTGGGGGTAGTTAGCACAGGCGGGGTGGGGGGACAGGTTCCCTTCCAACTCCGTGGCACCATACCCACCCCAACAAAGGGACACTCACGCTGGCCAGCATTTCCTATAAAACCTCATCACGACTCAACAGGTAGGGCAGAGACTTTACAGAGGGACTTATACACTTCACAATGATGGCTTTTTCTACACCCATGGGTTCTCTGTGGTGACCTTTCACCCTTGAAGTGCTCCGTCAGCGATGCTGACATCTTTCTGCTTGGCTCTGGTTTTCCCAAGTTCACCAAGACTCAGGGGGCCTTGGGGCTCTGGCTAATGGCAGGGAGGCAGGGCTGTGTTCTCCTGCACACTCAGGCTGCCCAGGACTGGGGACGGGGAGGGGCTCCGTGTGCTCAGAGAAGCCCGCCCAGGAAGCTCAGGTCTGCTGGTTCCCAATTCTTGTATCTGAATCCCATGCAGCGGGAACCCACTGCAGGGCAAATAGCAAGGAACCAGTCACCTTGCTCAAGGCCCCCACTGCCTGTCCACCACCCCGCAGTGGCAGGGTTAAAACCTTAAAACCGGGAGGACTAGTTCTCTAGTTCAGTCCTGGCCTGGCGCCTCCAACCTCCATTTTCTTTCAGCTTCGAATGAGGTTCCCTAGGGAGTTGTGCAAAAAGGCACAGAGGGTGCAGGGAGACAGAGACCAGCTGTGCATGCAGAGCACAATCCAGGTCAGTGGGGAGGAGCACAGAGGAGGGAAGGGCTGCCCCAGACAGGAGCTGGCCGCCCTGGATGGATCGCTGTAGAGTATCAAGCCAAAGGGAAGCCCCAGGCCTGTGTAACACAGCCCTCATCATTTCACAGAGTGAAACAGAACCCAGAGAAGGAAAGCGGGGTCCTGAGATCACAGAACTGACTGGTGGCAGAGTCAGCTTTGGACCTGGGGGTCCCCGCCTTTCCATCAGGAGCATCGGTAAAGGCGCCCCCAAGCAGGCCCAAATGAGAGCTGCCAGGTAACACAATGGTTGGGAAAGGCAGTCGGCCTGACACAGTAGGAGGCCGGACAGGTTCCCTCGCTCTTCTGTGCATCCTGCCCTAACAGGGCTGGGCCCTGCCCTTCCCCAGCCCTGACTTCTCACTTGACCTGGAGCCCCAGCTCAGCCTGTGTTCTTTCATCAGCTCCCCACAAGAAGACAGGCTTGACCCACTCCTGGGACAAAGCCACTCTCTGATAAACAGATCCAGCTAATTTGTAAATAGACAGACTCAGCTCTACTTGTCCCAGGAAGCACTTTCTACTTTAAACATAAGCCTGTTAATGTCAGAAGCCAAAGGACAGAGTAATGGTGATAGCATCTAGGAAGGAAAGAGATTCTGGAGCTGACACTGTGACCAGGAGTCACACAGGACATCCTCTGCCTCAGGTGGTCTTCTCCCTGGTTATATGCCATGACCCCGGGCAGAAATTTAAGTGTCCACCATCAAAGATCAGATTCCAGGAGCAGGTGGCCTGTCATCTTTCATTTGTCTCCCTGACACCAGGCCCAAGCTGGCTTTTAAATCCCACGATAGTGGGTTTTTCTGGGAGATGGTATGTCAGGGATCAGGCAAGGTGGAGGTCTCAGACCCTGAAGAGGGATGGAGCCAGACCCCAGGGACGTGAATGCAAGGCCAGGAGTTAACAAGCATGCAGGCATCCTATAGAGGAGAGGTTGGTCAGACAGAAGGTGGAGCTGCCTCTCAGCAAGAACCGCTGGGAGGAGAGGCGGGTAGGGCAGTGCACACCAGCACCCTTCATGTCAGTGTTCACATAAAGTTCCCACAGGCCCACCCAGGACAGTTGAGGTGTGGTCCGGAGCCTAAAGAATGAATTTCTCATCCCCTGAGAACAGATGATGGTAGCTTCCTGCCCACACCCCACCCTAGCACCTCTAAGCATAGCCCAGCCCAGCCAAGTGGCAAATCATGTCTTCTCACACTGACCCAAGGCGGATGCAGAAGGTGGAGTGCCACAGGCTTTATAGCAGGATGGTTAATGCTCCCAAGAGGCCACATGGGCCAGAGTCTGTGAACTTTGTACATTTAGAGCTAAGGTGTCCCCCAGAAGGTTGTAGATATGGCTTAGGCAGCCAACATCATGCTTCTTCACTCTTTCCTTCCCTGGGTTCTGGCCAGAGTTCGTACCTAATTTGGGCACAAGCCTTCTGCTGCCCCAACTCACTTGTCCTTCCTAAAAGTCAGGCCCTGGGCTCCAGAACATGGGTGCCCATCAGAACCCTGCCCCGACCTTAGACTGGGGGCAGCTGCTGGAGGTTCCTAGGAGAGAGGAAAAGACAATGAAGGGTTTCCATTCAGGAAGCTTCCAGCTGTTAGTTCTGCCAGCAAAAATGCCAGTTAGAGAGCTAAACTGCCAACAACAGACATTTGGATGGAACTTTGGAGCCCATTAAGAGCAGGGGCTGCAAAGTGATCATAGTGAGAAGATATTAAAGGAATTCATCATGTCTCTAAAATGAGTGTCCTTAGCACAGAGGTGGCTCTTTCTGGTGCCACCCTCCCCGGCGTAGCTTATGCCCCCATGTACCCAGGAAGGGTGCTACAGTCTGCCCTGCCCACGCTCCAGCCCCTTGAGGTGAGTGGACAGTGGCCCCTGCATCTGGGTGGTTTGTCCAGGTCACCAGGACCCTTTGGGACTCTCAGGCAAGCTCAGCCTCAGTGTCAACTTTCATTTAGAGAAGACGGGCCTATGTATTCTAGCTGGCAAAGGAAGCCCAATACAGATGCATGCTTGAGAAAAAGGCAAGGTGTGGTCATTTCCTTCAGCTGAGATTCAGGGTGACAGCGACCAGGCAGGGGAGTCCTATGGACTTCAACCAAACCGAACTGGGCCCAGGTGGTGCTGACAGTGGGGGCTGGGGTTCTCTCTCTGGGATTGGAGTGATTTAGTATCGAGGTCTCCTGGAAGAACCCTGAGATTCTGCCGTAGTGGCGCACCAAACTGGGCTCCATTGCTCCCAGTGTGGCAGCTTGTGCATACATGATGTGTGGGAGGGGTGTTTCCTCCTTGGACCCCTCAGCAGCTGTGAGGGCCAAGAGCCAAGAACTCTTACCCTGTTTGGGGTTGCTGGTACTTTGGGGGCCCTGTACCCCAGTGCTCTAGACCTCATCATTCCACCATCTTTCCAAGGAAGAAGGGTACATGTATGCATGCTCAGTTGCTCAGCTATGTTGGACTCTTTGCTCCACTATGGACTTTAGGCCTCCAGACTTCTCCGTCTATGGCATTTTCCAGGCATGAATACTGGAGTGAGTGGCCATTTCCTACTTCAGGGGATCTTCCCGACCCAGGGATCGAACCCATGTCTCCTGCATCTCCTTCACTGCAGGCATATTCTTTACCCACTGAGCCATCAGGGAATCCCCTCTAAGAAGGGCACCCTCTCCCCCATTATACACATCAAGAAACTAATGCTGAGACAAGCTGGAAGTCTAGAAAGGCAGAAGGGCTCCGATTCTGTAGGAACTCATGGTCTCTGTGGCTAGATTCGACCTCCCTCCTGCCTGAAGACCCCAAGGGTTTGGCAACCTCAGCTTTCTCAATTCATTTTCCCAGACCCTCAGAGGCTGCCTCCCAGGCCCATCAGGAGAGAGATGGATAGTTCTTTCAGGGTGAGGGGCACTGATCCAGGCCACCCCAAGAGCAAGAAGGGACAGGAGTGGGCAGCCTGCAAGAGAAGGGGAGGAAGGGATCTTCTCCAAAGAATGCCTCCTCTCCTCAGACTAAGGGCTCAGGGTGAATGGGCCACTACTCCTTCTAGAGCCCAGCCCCAAGGGGTTTCTCCAACCAGGTAGCAAGCAGGTGCAAGGCCCCACCTCCCCATGTGGCCTGAGGGTACCTGGCACATTCTGGGTCTGTGAAAGACAGATGGCTTGATGCAGGGATTTGAGGCAGGGTGCTGGCTCATCACTCAGTGAGAGATGGCAGAAACTAAGGCCCTCTCTGCCCCTCATACCCAAGGCCATGTGGGGTTCCTCGTCCCCTCACCAGAAATGAAGGAGGGACTACCCCCACACACTTCTCTGTGTCACATGACTTGCCCTTCCTAGGTGGCAGTCAGGGCCAGCACCAAGAAGCAAATTACCAGTGCCTCCGCCACCAACTGCTGCCATGGACCTGACCCTGCACAGTCAATCATGTCTGACAGTCTCTGCAACCAGGGAACTCTGAGCTGTACCGAGTTATAAGAATGGACTGGGGACAGATACTCCTGGGTTGAAATTCTGGCTCCACCACTCAGTAACTACAAGACCCTGACCCGGCTGCTTAACCAGTCTGGGCCTCATCTGTTTCCTCATCCGTAAAATGAGAATAACAACAGTATAGTCCTTCTGTCTCAGGGTTGTTGTCAAGACTTGAGTGATGATATGTGTAAATAGCTTAGCATGGGCCTGGCCCATCGGAAGTATTCAATAATCGGTAGGCATTATTATTACTATTATTAGAGAAGGGCAGTCATCCAGAGAAAGGACCCTGAGGAAGCTTTTCAAGTCACGGAGCAGAAAGGTGCTGGAAAAGGATAATGTGTTTGTGTTTCCAAACCACAGGTCGATCTGTATCTCTCCTCTTTGGCCCTAACCCGGGCTCTCAGCTCAGATGTTACAACAGGCCCTGACAGCCGCAGGCTGAGAGCCAGGGAGTGCCTGCCCTGCCCATGTGCCCTCCCTGACACCCTCCCAGACCAGGCTTGTTGACCAGAGCCCCAGAGCTGGTAGGGCTCTGACAGCCACAGCCCATGGTGAAATGCCAGCTTTCAGTGCCCCAGTCCAGCACTCCTGCCCAATCTGTGGAATGGCAGCGCATGGACAACTCCCTCAACCAGAAGGCCTATGCCAGCTGCCAAGGCTCTTCAAAGGAGGGTGTGCCTGGTCCCTCTCCCTGTGCTTGGGGTGGCAACCTGGGAATAGGCCAGAAGGAGGTTTGTAGATGCTGGAGAAGAAGCTGTCCCTAGATTGTGCCCGCCACTTCCGGCACTGTTGTTCTGCCTCCTCCTCCTGGGCAGGGCTGAGTTGGGAGTGGATGAGAGGAAGATGGGGAAGGGGAGAGAGTCACACACAGAAGTTACTCACTCAGGATCCATTCTGCACCTCCCAGCCATCCAGATATGCAGAGGGTCATCCAACCCACCACAGCCAACCCATCTGTACCCCGCCTGGAAGAGCAGAAATGTGGAACTGTGATGGACCCAAGAGGACCCCTGGTCTAGTTGGGTATTCACTATGGGAACCTTTACTCTAGCACATCTGACAGATGGTTATCTGCTTCTTGAATACCTCCAGAGATGGGGGATTCATTACTTCCTCAGTCAGTCTTACTTAGGTAGGAGTCCTGTCTCTCTTAAGGCCCCAAACCCCACTGGAGCTCTCAAAGATGAGAGGCCACCCAAGTTTCCCTAGACTCTCTCCCTGTGGGGTAAGAATGGGACTTGGCTTGTAGCCTTTCTGGGATACCCAAGCCTGGGTCCAACCAAATTAAATACCAGTTCATTTCTGATAATACTATAAGGTTCACACTTTAGTGTAGCTTAACATTTCAGAAGTCCTGCTGGGAACTGTGGTTTTGGTATCTAAGGTATTTGTATTAAAAGAAAATAATTCATGTGTGTCAATTAAAAAAATAATTTAGGGTGTTGATTCTAGGTTCAATGGTGTAATGCATTTCATTCCTGCTTGCTTTCGAATCCTCATCAACCAGTTTCCCCTCTCTCTCCCCCTCCCACCCAGCACAACCGGCTTCCCATAGCCAGCCTCTCCACCTGGCACCACCATGCCTTCCCCAGGGAGGCTGAGGACATCAGGGGCTTTGTGATGCAGCCAGACAGGGTGCAGGCCTGTTTGGGGTGATAAATTCCCACTGGCCATCTCAGCTCTGTTTGGTAGGAGCCTACAGTAAACTGTGCATAAGCAACTGAGCCTAAAATGCAAATTATTTATACATATATTGCACAAATGTTTAAAGAATCAGCGAGCAAAAATGTACATGGCAACAGTGACTTCAGTGATAAAGTTTGAGGTGCTCAAGGTGATGACAATCCCTGCATTGTCCCCAGTACTTGCCACTGCTTTGGGGGCAGCCATCTGGGATCCAGATATACTGAATTTCCAAGCTAGAATCCCCTGGATACTAGGTTGGACACAGCCCTGTCTCTGGACCCAAGAACAGCAGGAGTCTTCTCACTTCCTTGTTTGGGGAAGAGACAGATGGCCCATGTCCCTCCCACACATATAAACACAGGACAAACCATCCTCCAATCCAGAGGCAGGGCAAAGGGCAGACCAGAGTGAGCCACTTGGGATAGCCATCCTAACCCTCGGCCAGGGCACTGCTGGGGACAGCTAGGAGACACTGGCTCTAGAACCATATCTTCTCCTCCGTTTGGCGGGGTTGAGGTCCAGGGCTCCCGGAAGCTTTCTTTCCGCAGAGGTCCCCTACAATCCTGAGAACCAGAGGGTTCTCAAAACTAAGCAAGATCTGAAAAAGGCATTGGGATCACTTTAATTCCCGCTTTCCTGCCCACACAAGGGGTTACCCCAAGGCAGTGGTGGGACCTTGTCCCGATGGGACAGGATAGGCCAAAGTGGCAGGTTTCAGGGCTGCAGCTGGGCTCTTCAGGGTGAGGGTGGGCACACGCCGCCCAGGCGTGCGTCCTCAATGCAAATTAGGGAGTTAATTACAGAGAAGCGCTAGGCGGACAGTCCAGGTCAGGCCTCTACGCGGCAGCCCAGGGTCCGAGAGGCCATGTGTAGGTCACAGCAGGCAGCGGCCGGGACCAGCACCGGGAGGCAAAGGGCTGGCCGCCGCTGGAGCCGGGCGGCTAGAGAAAAAGGGTTGAGCGAAAGGGCGCTCCTCAGGAGAAGAGGCCCCCTGCGCGCCTCGGCGACTTTTCCCGGGCTCTGCGTTCGCCGCGTCCTACCTGAGGCCACACCCCGAAATCAAACTCGGAGCAGGTGAAGCCGGCGCGGCCTCTCGTCGTTCCCGGCGCCTCCCGGGAACCGGCGGAGGGTGGGCCGAACTGCCGCGGCCTCTCGGAGAGCTCCGGGGACTTCCCGCCCGGCAGGTGGGTGTCCCGACCGCCGAGGGGCTGTGAGCCCCGCCGGGGCGGGGACCGGCCTCCCCGCGCGCGCGGCTCCGGGTCCCCGGGTTTTCCTTCCCCGAAGTGCGGAGCCGCCGGCGCGGGCAGAGGGGACTCGGCTGCGCCGGGAGCGGACCTCCCTCTGCGTGTGCGCCCGGCGCTCGCGCCCAGGCTGGCGGGGGCCGGCTTCTTCCAGAGAGCGCCCCGCTCGGGCGGGCGAGGCGGGGCCGGCGGCCGCGCTGAGCCCACCGCCCCCTGCCCCCGTGCGCCCCGCGGGGAGCCCGCCGCCTCCCCTCGCACCTGAGAAGGTGGCTCGGTCGGAGGCCGGGCGGAGGGGGGCGGGGGGCGGTTCCGAAGCCTCTGGATTCCGGCCAGTCGCAAAATCCGCGGGGATACTTACTACCTTGGTCACAATGAATTTCTCATCTGTTTCCACTCAGGCCTAGGAGGACTGGCCCTGGAAGGTGCCAGGCCTTCCCTTCCCTCGGTGCCTGAGAGCTCTGCCCTCTAAGGAGTGAGGAGTCGGGCCAAAGAAGAGGCCGGGAAGGCGGCCCAGAGGTGAGTGAGCCCCGGTAGGTGTCCGGGACAGTGGGCAGGCAGGTGGCCCTCCTGTGCGGGCCTGTTAGGCAGGGGTCCCTCCCAGCCCTTGGTGGGCGTGCATTGTTACCTCAACCGCCCGCATCCACAGCGGGCACAGGGCTTCAGATGGCCCGCCCTTGTTCCTGGCCCAGGTCTGATGCCTGTCTGGGGTGTGGCAATGTCACCAAGGCCACTGCACTGAATTCTTGTTTGGGAAAGAGGTTCCCAAACAGGAGGAGTGAAGCGGGCCCAGCCTTTGGGCTGAGCAGGTCAGGAAAGAGCCCTAGCCAGAGGTGCTGCTGCGCACATCCCGGCCTGACAGCTCACTCCCCGGCTCTCCAACCTGCTAAAATCTCTCCAACTTCATCCGCACCCAGTGAGTGGATTCCAGTTGGGAGGGAGATGCCACTGAGAACAGCAAGGGCCAAGACATGAAGATTTCCTGTGTGTAGGCTTCATTTTCTCTACCTTGCCCCATTCTGGTGTTTGGTTTTTTTTTTTTTTTTTTTAAGATATATGTATTTATTTGTTGACTGTGGTGGGTCTTGTTGCTGCACTCAGGCTTTTTCTAGTTACAAAGAGCAGGGTCTACTCTTCATCGTGGTGTGTGGGTTTCTCACTGCAGTGGCTTCTCTTGTTGCCAAGCACAGGCTCAAAGGTGTGCGGACTTCAGTAGTTGTGGCTTGAGGGCTCTAGAGTATGGGTTTAGCAGTTGTGACCCATGGGCTTAGTTTCTCTGTGACATGTAGGGTCTTCCCAGAACCTGTGTCTCCTGCATTGCGAGGTAGATTCCCAGCCACTGGACCACCAGGGAAGCCCATGGTGTGAGTTCTGCTGTGAGCTCTTCCCAGTCATATGTAGGACAGTGGTGGCGGGCACAGCATTTGGAACCAGGAAGAGCTGGGTTCGAATTCTGACTCTTTGCCTTCGATTCCTTAGGCAAATTGCTTTGTTTCTCTCCTAACTTTAATGTAGTTGTCTATAACATGGAGGTGATCATGCCTTCCTCACAAGGCAGCTGGTGAAGTGACAATAATAACTGATAAAGGAGGACAGCCCCAGCAGGAGCCTACCTGCCTTGCCTTCAGTTTTGGAAAAGGGTAAGCCACCTGAACCCTCTCTTGGAGAACTTGAAGAATGGTCTGGCTATGTGGCAAGAGATTGTGGAGGATGTTAGAGCCAAGCAATGGGAATAAAGTCAAGGCCAAGGGTCTATGGAGGGTGGGTAGTGAGGCGACCCTGGGTGGGGGCCATTTCTGGAAGGGAATTGGCCTTGGAGGCAGAAACAGCAGCATGCTCTGTATACCTTTCAGGGCCTCACCTGTTCATAGGTAACCCTGGACATGCTGTTACCACCAGTGCAGACTGGGCCAGAGAGACTCTGGCTTGAGGCTTCTGGTCCTACCTCTGCCCAGAGGAGCTGTGTGGTCTGAGGCAGGTCAATTGGCTTCTCCGGGTGTACCAGGCTTTGTGGAAGAGCTTGGGAGTTGGGCTTGAATCCTAGCTGCACACTCACCATCTCAGACAATGACTTCTGTCTGAGCCTCAGTTTCTCCACCTGTAGACTTAAGCTCTTAAAATCTACCTTGTAGAGTCGTCACTGTCATGACCACATGTCTGACACGTGCTGGGCACTTGATACACGTGTAGAGTAGGTTCCCTTTCTCGGCTCTGCCTTCCTCTCCTTGGTCACCGGTCATCCTAAAAAATCAGTCAAACAGGTTTGGCCCATCTCACTGCAGTTTTGTGAACTTGGTGTGAGGAGGGGAACAATATAGAGATAAGTTAAAATGATAACTGTAAAAACAATGTTTTTTGTGACTAGGGGACTCTGGAGGTTCTTTGAGCGAGGCATCGAGGGCTCTGTGATGAGGATTTGGGCCTCTCTATCTATGTGGAAGCTGGTGAAAATCGCATAGCAAAGAGGGGCCAGGCCTGCAGCCCTGCCATGCTTCCCTCTGCCCTTGGAGATAATCCTGTGCCCAGGAATCCCAGTGCTGCCCCTGCTGACTGGGGAAGTGGTTGAGATTCTAAGTATGGTGAACAGAGGTCAGAGGGCTGCTCTGGCTTGAGCTGTGGCTGGACCGCAGCACGGCGCTTGCAGGCTGGAGCTGGGCCCAGGAGGCAGGCCTGAGTCAATATTGACCTTCCCTGGCTGGCCAGCCTGACTCTTCAGCCTCTCATTCAGCTGGAGTGTTGACACAAGTGATTGAATGAGACTTATTATCATATTCTTTTCAACAGCAGCCCCATTATCTTTCCCTTGGGGATTCACTAAGACCTGTAGTGTGGGTAGGATGCCAGGGGTGGGGAACCCAGACATTCTGTCACATTCTACGCACAGGCCCTGTGTCCTGCACACTGGGCTTCTCTCTGGGCCGCTCTGGTGGGGCAGAAGAACCTCAGGGTGCTGCTCTGCATCCTGGGGATGCTCCATCCACATTTCCACATAGCGCCCTGGGCAGATCTTACAGAGCCTGTGGGCAGGGGCAGTAAGGGGCACAGCCTGGGTCTAAGACCCACCTACACTGCAGGGGACAGTTGGGCAGAAGAGCAAATGAAATTCTCTTCAGGCCCTTCGCCTGGTGCATTTCTAGGGGTCAGGAAGGTTGCTGGAGTGCCACCTCTCTTGTCACGTGAAGAGGGCAGTTTGAGGCCCAGACCCCTGGTGAGCTAAGGGAGGACAGAGCTCAGCCCTACACGAAGAACGACGAGCTCTGAGGGGACAGAGAGCAAGGGCCTTAGGAAGGGGGACATCCCCATCACTGAATTCATTGGCACAGGCCAGCAGGGTGTGGGCAAGCTCCTACAGAGAATGCCACCAAGGGATGGAAAATGAGGCAGGGGCTCAGGGGAAGCCGACCCCAACAAGTCCTACAGGCAGACAGTGCAGGTCGGGGGACTAGCAACATCTGTTTGGAAAAGCCAGCTGAACTGCACAAGAGCAAGGATTCTGTTTTGTTCACCACGATCCCCAGAACCTTGAGCAGAGCAGATGCACAACAAATGAAATGTATTGAGTAAATGAAAGAATAATACAATTTTATATTTAAACAAACTCCAAGACGTAAAATTTTGAGAATAATCTTGCTGACGGATGAGAATACTCCAATGAAAGACTGGCTTCTGTCCAGGGTATTCTCAACCAGGGGGCTGGTGAGGCACATTTCTTGTCATGGAAGGGTGGGGGGGTTGGCAGTTCCCACAGAGCGTGATGAGGAGGTTGGGCAGCAGACCTTGGGGTGAAAGGGCCCAGCTCTGGAGGTAACAGGGTCCCCTGTAGGCCCTTCTGTGACTGGACGGTGGTAGCACTGGGGCACCTTTGTAACTGCTCTAGGACTCAGGGGCCTCTCCTCGGTGTCACAGAGCCTTTTGCGTGACTCTGAGAATGACATGGGTTGGGTGGTAGGAGGTGACAGCTGACTGCAGCTGCGTTCACATCAAGGTCTGGGTCCAACTGACAGAGATCTTTCCCTTCTTGGCTGCTTCACTGGGGCAGATCAATCTCTGAACAAGAGCTTCCTCATCTGCATAATGGGTACAATAATAGGCCCATCTCATGGGCTGTGGTGAGGATTCTGTTGTGTGAAAAGCTCAGCCCAGACCCTGGTGCTTACACTAGGCACTCTCTGAGGGATGATTACTAAAAATACTCCACACGGCCCCTCCAACTGGGACAGATGGTGTTTCTCGCCTCACTGTACCTAGAGAAGCTGGCAGAGGTGAATAAATTCATTCCTCTGTCACCCCCAGAAATGCTGAGTCCTAGAAAGGAAGAGGGGGTCAGGATCACAAGCAGAACTTAGGGACCGCACACCCTAGTCCACGCTGAGCCAGCACTCAGCCCTGACAAACCAGCCCCAGGCCTCCCTCAGGGGGAGTCTAGGTGTGCACCCCACTCTCACTCCCTAGCCCTCAGAGGAAGAGGGGGCCCTGGAGACAGTTGCCATCTCTTTTCTCAGTCATCTGGAGATGGAGGGGAATCCCACCAGCATCATCCTAACAGATAGCTTACAACATCCCAGAGCTTATACAGCCAACCAAATCCTGTTCCCTACGAGTGGCTGCAAACTCCTTCAGGCTCGCTTTCTGGAAAGCACCTCCCATGTGCTCTTGTGAATCCCTTCGGTGGAGGTAGTGTCCTTTCCTTGAAGAGAATTCAACGTGTGGGAACAGCCAGAGCCCACTGGAAGCCAGGTCTGGGGGTGAGGCAGCCACGTTGGACGCCAGCTCTTCTGGTGAAAAGCAGAGACCACAGGTTAAGAAAACAGTTGACGCTGGCTGTAGATGGGCCCCAGAGTTACGTCCCAAGAGGACTTCTGGAAGGAAGGCAGTCTGGAGCACGTCCGGAGCGGGCAGTTTCATTCCCCAGGGTCTGCCTCAAATGCAGGGCTCATGGGAAGCCTGTGCTCTGCTTTAAGGTTTAAGCGCTGACTCATGCCTTTGTGGCTCTGCCTTGGGTTGGTGGGGTCCCAACAACTGGATGGTCCTGGCACCCCAGGCCTGGCAGACGGATGTGTCCTCGCTCAGAGGAAGAGCAGCTTAAGGGAGTGACCCACCCAGGGCAGCTGTCTTCCATCCCTGTTATGGACCCTGGATCAGCTGAGCCACAGTGCCTATCTGGGGGCTCCACCACCCAACCGCCCCCCCACACCCATCACCATAGAACCCTAGCATCAGCCACAAAGCTCTGTCCACCCTCCTTGAGCCAGGCTTGCTAGTTGCCTGACTTTAGGCTGAGACCCTACTGAGGAGACATGACCTATGCTGGAGAAAATACTCTCCTGCTATTTCTGTGGTCTTTCCACGTGTGCCAGGCCCTGCATCACAGCTGCCAAGGCGAGCTCTTTAGAACACCTCCACCGCCACCACTGCAAGGCAAAACAAAAACAAATCCTGGATCCAAACAAAGTAAGGGTCAGCTTACAAGTCAGGACAACACCGTCTCCCTTGGCCTCTGACTCACAGATCAGCCCAGCAAAGAACCCAGCAATCTTGGTTGAGGGAGCAGGCCCTGGCCCACCCGCTTCTACACAGGCTGCCCAGCCCCTCCCTGTTCACAGAGGCCTCTGGGAAGGAGACTAACAACAGCCTTCCTGGTGGGCATAGTGGATGGAGCAGGACTTGGGAATCAGATCTGGGTTCAAACCCCAACTTGGTCATTTCCTGGTTCTGTGACTCTGGGGAAGTTATTTAGCTTCCCTGAACCCTATCTTGATTTGCAGATGATAATAATAATGCCTACCTCCCAGGGTCATTGTGAGGATTAAGTTAGTTGGTGCTTGGAAAGTGCCTAACACATAGTAGGTGTTCAAGAGAAGTTACTTCCCTTTCTCTCTGGAGTCTTCCGCTACTCTGACATGAGAGTCCCACCCCTCAGTGACCCCGGGCTTGTGGCTCCCTGAACTCTCCCACCAGCTCCACCCTCAGTGTTAAGGGTGTGGTGGCACTTCCTCCAGAAGGCTCTGCCAGGAGCTCTCCGGCTCCCCAAGTGCCAGGCTCCGCTGGGCTCGCACTGGAGGGAGCAGCCTCAGCAGGAGCTGCGCCCAGAGCTTCCTTCTCAGACTAGTTGGGGCAGGGCTCTCCCCTCCCCTCCCTTCCTTGCCCCTTCCCTCCCCTCCCTAGCGGTGGGCATTCTTCTCCCACCCAGTCATATGCCAGCCTGCTCGATGGAAGGTGACTTCCTTGGCCATTCGAAAGAGGAACTTTCAAAGCATTCCTCAGGCATAGAGATGCATCCCAGCCTAAGGAAGACTCCTCACCCCTCCCTCCCTTGGTCTGGCAAGGTGTCAGACCGGACGGGAGGGGCTGGGGCAGCGGAGTTCACCCTGAACCAGAGCGGGCGCCCTGCCTCTGCCCACTTTCTTTCGCGACTGAAGCCCACATATTTTCTGTCAGGCTGGGCAGAAGGCAAGGCCGGGACTGGCTCTCTGAGGGGACAGCATCCCTCTTCCTGCTTCCCACTCCAGAGCATCTTCTTTAAGGAGAGCTCTTCCACTAGGTGAATGGAGTGTGGACACAAAGAGCTGGAGCTTCTGGGTGACAGTTTTAAACGTGGGCGTGGCCTGATTTGATTAAACCTCAAGGCTGACTCAGCACTGGCTCTCCCTCAGCCCAGGGACTCCTGGGATTGTCAGAGGTGGGAAACTGGGTGGAAGATGGAGACCTAGGAATGGCAAGGGAGGGCCCCTGTCTGGGCATTCGTGTGTGTGTCCAGGACAAG
This sequence comes from Antilocapra americana, assembly GCA_007570785.1. NCBI lineage: Eukaryota > Metazoa > Chordata > Mammalia > Artiodactyla > Antilocapridae > Antilocapra > Antilocapra americana. Next base: position 13,516,998 of record ML664176.1, on the reverse strand, counting down.
GAACTGGAGAGAGACACTCAGGTGATTGATTCTCAGTGACCTGGCAACATCAGAGACTTAGGTGGAGGCATGTCTCTTAGGAACTCAGTCCTCATGGATCACTCTTCTCTTTATTTAAGAATATATTGTTTTCTTTAGAAAAACAGCCCATTGTCTTTAAGGAAAATTCTAAGGAGTACAAAGATGGAGTAGGAGGAAATCACCTGGGGTCCCACCAGTCAAACGCAACGATAATGAATATTTTGCTGTATTTCCCTTCAGATAGTCACTGTGTTCATACTGCATTTACAAATTAATCTTTGTTAAATCTTTACAAAAATCTTCGTGAAATCTTTAGAAAGAAATTACTACTCCTAACCTAGGCCTGCTTTGGACAAAGAAAACCTTGGTAGTTTAATTTGTCCTTGGGACCCATGGGTATGGACAGGTTTTTGGGCCCCAGAACGGCAGGGCCTCCAGGAGAGCCCCACATAGTCATTCACAGCAGACCTAGGGCAGGGGATAGCCAGACTATTGGTTTCCCCCATCAGCCCCCCACCATCACTTTATTATTTTACCTTTTACATTTAGAGCCAATTAGTTTGGGGATTGGAGAAGGCAATGGCATCCCACTCCAGTACTCTTGTCTGGAAAAATCCCATGGACAGAGAGGAGCCTGGTAGGCTGCAGTCCATGGGTCACTAGGAGTCAGACACGACTGAGCGACTTCACTTTCACTTTTCACTTTCATGCATTGGAGAAGGAAATGGCAACCCACCCCAGTGTTCTTGCCTGGAGAATCCCAGGGACGGGGGAGCCTGGTGGACTGCTGTCTGAGGGGTCGCACAGAGTTGGACATGACTGAAGCGACTTAGCAGCAGCAGCAGTTTGAGGATATGGTATGAATTCATTTTTCTGGATTCTTTTTTTTTTTTCATATGAATATCTAACTGCTTCAGCTACATTTATGGAAAAGATCTTCAGTTCCCTACCATATTGCAGTGTCACCTTTGTCATAAATTAAATGACCTTATGTGAGTGAGTCTATTTCTGGATTCTCTCTTCTGTTCCATTGGTCTGCTCATCAATCTGTGTGCCAATTCCACACTGCATTAATTATGGTAGTTTTATAATCAGTCTTGATATCTAGTAACATAACTCTCCAACTTTGTTCTTCAAGACTGTCTTGGCTATTCCTGATTCTTTATGTTTCTCTGTACATTTTAGGATCAGTTTGTCAATTTCTTTTTTTTTTAATTTATTTTTTTATTGAAGGATAATTGCTTTACAGAATTTTGTTGTTTTCTATCAAACCTCAGCCTGAATCAGCCATAAGTATACATATATTCCCTCCCTTTTGAACTTCCCTCCCATCTTCCTCCCCATCCCACCCCTCTACAGAGCCCCTGTTTGAGTTTCTTAGCCATACAGCAAATTCCCATTGGCTATCTACTACATATGGTAATGTAAGTTTCCATGTTACTCTTTCCATACATCTCACCCTCTCCTTCCCTCTCCCCATGTCCACAAGTCTATTCTCTATTTCTCTTTCTCCGTTGCTGCCCTGTAAGTAAATTCTTCAGTACCATTTTTCTAGATTCTGTATGTATGCGTTAGAATACAATATTTATCTTTCTGTTTCTGACTTCCTTCACTCTGTTTAATAGGTTCCAGGTTCATCCACCCCATTAGAACTGACTCAAATGTGTTCCTTTTTATGGCTGACTAATATTCCATTGTGTTTATGTACCACAACTTCTTTATCCATTCATCTGTTGATGGCCATCTAAGTTGCTTCCATGTTCTAGCAATTGTAAATAGTGCCACAAGGAACAATGGGATACATGTGTATTTTTCAATTTTGGTTTTCTCAGGGTATATGTCTAGGAGTGGGATTGCTGGGTCATATGGTGGTTTTATTCCTAGTTTTTTTAAGGAATCTCCATACCATCTTCCATAGTGGCTGTATCATTCCCACCAACAGTGTAAGAGCATTCCCTTTTCTCCACACCCTCTCCAGGATTTATTGTTTCTAGACTTTCTGATGATGGCCATTCTGACTGGTGTGAGGTGATATATCATTGTCATTTTGATTTGCATTTCTCTAATAATGAGCGATGTTGAGCATCTTTTTATGTGTTTGTTAGCCATTTATATGTCTTCTTTGGAGAAATGTCTGTTTAGGCCTTTTTCCCACTGTTTGATTGGGTTGTTTGTTTTTCTGGTATTAAGTTGTATGAACTGCTTGTGTATTTTGGAAGTTAAACCTTTGTCAGTTGTTTCATTTGCTATTATTTTCTCCTATTCTGAGGGTTATCTTTTTACCTTGCTTATAATTCCCTTTGTTGTGCAAAAGCTTTTAAGTTTAATCAGGTCCCACTTGTTTACTTTTGTTTTTATTTCCATTACTCTAGGAGGTGGGTCATAGAGGATCTTGCTTTGATTTATGTCATTGAGTGTTCTGCCTATGTTTTCCTCCTAGGGTTTTATAGTTTCTGGTCTTACAGTTAGGTCATTAATCCATTTTGAATTTATATATGGTGTTAGAAAGTGTTCTAATTTCATTCTTTTACATGTAGCTGTTCTGAGTCATTGAGTGTTCTGCCTATGTTTTCCTCCTAGGGTTTTATAGTTTCTGGTCTTACAGTTAGGTCTTTAATCCGTTTTGAGTTTGTGTATGGTGTTAGAAAGTGTTCTAATTTCATTCTTTTACATGTAGCTGTCCAGTTTTCTCAGCACCATTTAGTGAAGATGCTGTCCTTGCTCCATTGCATATTCTTGCCTCCTTTGTCAAATATAAGGTACCTATAGGCGCATGGGTTTATTTCTGGGCTTTCTATCTTTTTCCATTGGTCTATGTTTCTGTTTTTTCGCCAGTACCATAGTGTCTTGATGACTGTAGCTTTGTAGTATAATCTGAAGTCAGGAAGGTTGATTTCTCCAGCTCCATCCTTTCTCAAGACTGCTTTGGCTATTCAGGGTCTTTTGTGTTTCCATATGAATTGTGAAATTTTTTGTTCTAGTTCTGTGAAAAACACCACTGGTAATTTGATAGGGATCGCACTGAACCTGTAGATTGCATTTGGTAGTATAGTCATTTTCACAATATTGATTCTTCCTACCCAGAAACATAGAATATCTCTCCATCTATTTATGTCGTCTTTGATTTCTTTCATTAGTGTCTTATAATTTTCTGTGTACAGTTCTTTTGTCTCCTTAAGTAAGTTTATTCCTAGATATTTAATTGTTTTTGTTGCAACTGTGAATGAGATTGTTTCCTTAATTTCTCTTTCTGATTTTTCATTGTTAGAATATAGAACAGTTTGTCAATTTCTATCAACAGAATTATGCTGTGGTTTTGATTGATATTGCAATAACTCTGTAGGTTAATTTGGGAATAATTGATAATTTTATAATATTGAGCTTTCCAACCTATGAACATTCTTTATTATCTTTAATGTTTGATATTTTTCCATGTAGAGACCTTGCACCTCTTCAATCAGATTTATTCATAAAAATCTGATATTTTTAATGTAAAATGGGAAAGGATGCCTGAAGGGTTTTACCTAATAACACTTCTGACATCAAATGAGATTTTTTTTCCTCCTAAGATCAATTCTCCAACTCTCTGGCATCAACTGGGTGTTCCACAATGCAGTTTGATTCTGACACTAACTGCCTAAAATAGCACAGACCCCTCAGGCTCAGCCCTACAAACTGCCCCCTATTTTGGACTCCCGCTCTAAAACCAGTACTTCTGATCAGCTAGCTATAAATAAGTTTCCACAACTCTCTTCTCATATTTGATAATTTGCTGAGATGGCTAGTTAAAGTCAGAAAGGCACTTTACTATGACTAGTTCACTAGAATAGAGACAACTCAGGAACAGCCAAAGAGAAGAAGAGACTCTGGGCAGGAAAGGGGAGGACATAGAGCTTCCATGCCCTCCCCAGACATGTCACCCTTTCAGCACCTGTGTTCACCAGCCCTGAAACCTATTCTGGGGGAGTTTTATGGAGGTTTCACTAAGTAGGCACAATTGATTTAATCATTGCTATTGATGACTTTTATTTTTTATTTTTTGGCTGTGCTAGATCTTCCTTGTGGTGTGCACACTTTCCAGTTGTAGCTAGTTGCCCTGTAGCATGTAGGATCTTGTTTTCCTTACTAGGGATTAAACCCCCATCCCCTACATTGGAAGGCAGATTCTTTACCACTGGACCTGATGATTAACTCAGTTTTCAGCCCCTTCTTCCCTTTGCAGAAGTAGGAGTGGGAGAGGCTGAAAGTTTCAACAGTCTTATCACTCTGGGGATTCCAAGAGTTTTAAGAGCTCTGTACCAGGGATGGGGGCAGGGTGAAAGTGTTGGGGGACAAAGCCCAAAGGTCTAGTTCCCACTGTCCCATAGAATTTTTTTTTAATTTCATTTTCTATTTGTCTGTTGCAGGTATGCAAAAATACAACTTTTTTTATATTGATCTTGAATTGGGGACTTTTAAAATTCACATTTAATCCTAAAAGACTGTGTGTAGATTTTTCTCTGTGCATAATCGTGTTGTCTCAAGCAGTGTTGGCCTTACCATCATTTTGGATGAGTCCTGGCAGCCTCCCTTTAGGTGTAGATTTCCCACTAGCTAAGTGTCTGGCCCCGGTTTCTAAATCTCTACTTCCCCTCCCCTGAAGCCTGAGCTCAGTTCAGTACTTCTGTCAGCTCCTGACCTCCCACCCCAACTCCTGGGGCCTAAGACCCTGCACTGTCTTCCTTTCTCCTCAGGCCCTTCCTGATACCTGTGGGAAGAACTTTATTCTGGAATTGTTGTTAGGGTGACCTTGGAGTCACATAGACCATTTCCTAAAGATGCTGTCTCCGCACATTCCTGCAGCAAATGCTGGGCCCTTGAGTGGGGCCAAGAAGTTAGAGTGGGGGTGATCTAGGTGAGATTGGGGGGAGTATTGTTCTTAAGTCATTGTCCTACTCTTTGTGACCCCATGGACTGCAGCACACCAGGCTTCCCTGTCCTTCCCCATCTCCCAGAGCTTGCTCAAACTCATGTCCATTGAGTTGGTGATGCCATCCAACCATCTCGTCCTCTGTCGTCCCCTTCTCCTCTTGCCTTCAATCTTTCCCAGCATCAGGGCCTTTTCTAATGAGTCGGCTCTTCACATCAGGTGGCCAAAGTATCGGAGCTTCAGCACTAATCCTTCCAATAAATATCCAGTTAATTTCCTTTAGGATTGACTGATTTGATCTCCTTGCAGGAGGGAGTATTAGTCAGCTCTTTTTCAACTCTAGGCTGCTCCCTGCACCTCTAGAAGAGTTCACAGAGGAGGGAAGAGAGTGAAACCGTCAGCTGAGCTAATCCAGAGATGTCTGGACAGATCCAGAGGGTCTGAGAGGCTCTGAGAACAGAATTGCAGAAGTGAGATTCTTCTGTAGCCAAAGACCACCAGGAGGAGGTCAAGTTTTACTAAACCATGAAGAGTCTGTGTTGTGGAGAGGTAGCAAGGACTCCAGTACCGGAAATCATTCATAACCCCTGCCAGGTGACTTGGAGAGGATAGGGGTTGAGCATTACTTCCAGACTTGTATCTGCTCATGTTCTGCTGTCTACAGGACTCTGAACTGAGAGGATGCTCAGAGAGGTAACAGAGCAAGAGAAAAAGCCCCTGTTTCCTGGGAATCTGCTCATTTAATACTCCCTAAACCTGTGTGTTATCTTTTATTAACCCCACTTTACAGATGAAGAGTGCTGGGGGTCACAGCATTTATGTAACTTGCTCAGAATCTCCCCAAATTTGTGGCAGGCTTCCTGCCGCTCTTCTATAACTCAAAGGTATATTTCATTCTAAAGTCCTTGGTTCTTGGAGCTTCTGCACATGTGGCTTTGCCTGGTGGGAATGTTTGATAGATTCCTGAATTTAAAGGTCCCCAAAGTGATGCCCATTCCAAGAGGTATGACCTGAATTCAGGTTGATTCATGCTTGGTGAATATGGAGAGGCTGTGGCTGTTTGAGCCCCCTGCCCGGAGGGCAGCTCCCTTCTAGATCTATGACCTACTCCAGAACTTGTGAAAGTAACCAGGAAAATTCTGCCTCCAGAGCAGAAGCAAAAAGAGAGTGCCATGTTCTTATGCCGTGAACATATTCAGTTCTGTGGATAGATGAATGATCCACGCATTCAATTCAAGAAACAAAACATGTCATGTTGAAAGTGACCTTTCTGTCTGACACAAGAGCCTACTGAGTGTCTTTTGTGCAAAAGACACACACCCCACCCACATACACACACAAACCCATTGAGCTGTTTTGAGCCACATCAGATATAAAAGTATTTGAGTGGGTACTCCTACTGTGTCTTCCATTACATGTGGTCCCAGCCTAGGGCTCTCTGAAGGCAAGGCCAGAGCAGCACTTGGAAGGGTCTTGCCTCTTGGGTATCCAGTCTCCCTCTCTCAGATCTGCACACCTATGTCACTCAGAGCTGTCGATGGAGCTTAGTAGGACCTTAGGTGGTGGTAGTTTAGTCACTAAGTTGTGTCTGGACCCCTGTGGATCCCATGAACTGTAGCTTGCCAGGCTCCTCTGTCTGGGATTTCTCCAGGTAAGACTACTGGAGTGGGTTGCCATTTCCTTCTCCAGAGGATCTTCCCAACCCAGGAATCGAACCCAGATCTCCTGCGTTGCAGGCAGATTCTTTACCAACTGAGCTATGAGGGAAGCCCCTTAGGGCCTTAGGCAAACCCCCAACTGCAAAGTAAGGGATGGAGGTTTGACTGCAGGGGAGGGTGAGGGTCAGGAGGGTCAGAGTTCTGAGACCAGAGAGAAAGGAGCCCAGGCAGAGGTGGGCTGTCTTTCCCTCTCACCCTCCCCAGCAGTGCCCTTGGCTCAGGGCCTTTCCAGAATTAGGGCCAACCACCTGGGGGCCAGGAGGGTCCTTTTAGTTTGGTCCCTGACTGGGCGGCATGCCTGTGAATCAGCAGCTTGCCTTTTTGTGAAGGTGCATGTCACATTGACAGGTTTTGTTTTAGAACCATCCTGGGTCAAACCCAAGTTGACTGTGATATAAAGGAAAAACAAAAACCTTTAATGCACAGTTGGATTCAATTTGCTAACTTTATTTAGGATTTTCTTTTTTTTTTTTTGGATTTTCTTGTTCATAAATGAAGTTAGTTCACATTTTCCTTTTCTTGTACTAGTCTTATCTGCTTTAAGAATCAAGATCATGCTCACTTCATACAATGAGTTTGCCGGCTTTCCTCACTCTTCCCCAGCCCCCCTTTTAGCTCTTTGACTGTGGAATGATATTTGTCATGGGCTTTGGATCTTATAAAAACACACCCCAGAGTCTGCGTGCTCTGCAGGGGACTTGGCGCAGACAAGAAAACAGACACCTCTTTTCCTTGTTTGTAGTCTGTGTTGGCTTATTTATGGGGCTCTTGCTACTTCTGGGGCTGCTCTGTGGGGAGCTAGCCCATTCCCCGGAGGAAGAGGCCTGCGAGGTGGGGTAGGGGGAGCCTGGGCTGATGCAGGGGGGCTGTGCCCGGAAAGGGAGCCTGGGGCCCCAGCACACGCTGCAGCCCCCTGTGCTTCCCTGAGGCCAGGCCCCTGTGAAGCTGGAACTCAGCCTGATCTCTCCCATGCAGGCACCATGTTTCGCAAGAAAAAGAAGAAACGCCCTGAGATCTCGGCCCCACAGAACTTCCAGCACCGCGTGCACACCTCCTTTGACCCCAAAGAAGGCAAGTTCGTGGGCCTCCCCCCACAATGGCAGAACATCCTGGACACACTGCGGCGACCCAAGCCCGTGGTGGACCCTTCACGCATCACCCGGGTGCAGCTCCAGCCCATGAAGGTGAGGTGAGGGGGGAGGGCAGAAGTGGGGTTCAGACCATCCCTCTCCACAGAGGGCAGCTGGCAGGACCACCCAGGCACCTGAGGAAATACCTGATGACCAGCTATCAGTTAGTTATCTTGTTTTCTTTCCCTGCTAATAAGTCTCTTCTCTTCTCCCTAGGGAGAAGGAGTCTGGTTTGAAAGGGGAGGGGTATCCCTACCCACAGGGTGGGAGGGTTGCCAGATTTAGCAAATAAAGATACAGGAGGCGCAATAAAATCTGAGTTGCAGATAACAATGAACAATCTTTAAGTATGTCCCAAAGCAATATTTGGACCTGGGGCTCACACAGACCAGGGGGATTACATTGCATAGGTCAGGACACAATGTGATGAAGAGCCTGATGGGTGTTGGGGTCAGGGCCCTGGCGGGGTTTGGAGGCCATGAAGCCCATGTGTGTGGAGGAAAGCCCTGGCCTGGAGCCTGTCCCCCCAGAGAACTCTGCATGCCCCCCCAGAAGACCACAGATAGAGCTGGAGAATGGCAGTGGGCCCCAGGCAGGGTCTGAAGTCCCACCAGCTCCCTAGGCTCAGCCACCCACACCATCAGGTATGCTGGATTAAACACTGTGGTTATTCACCTGTCTGCCCTGCCAGACTGCAGAGCTCTTGAGCCCATGAGAATGAACCTTCTTCCTGTATGTCCACCCTAGCATAGGCGTGGCCCTCTGTGAGCCCTGGTAAGGGACTGAAAAATTAAGGAACAGGTAAATGATGCAGCAAGCAAGGTCCTCAGGTGTTCCTCCTCCTCCAGGCCCCGCTCTCTGACCTGGCCCCCGCCCTCCACCATGAAAGGGAGGCTCACCACACTCTTCCTCCACCTCTCCCACAGACGGTGGTGCGGGGCAGCTCGGTGCCCACAGACGGCTACATCTCCGGGCTGCTCAATGACATCCAGAAGTTATCGGTCATCAGTTCCAACACCCTGCGCGGCCGCAGCCCCACCAGCCGGCGGCGGGCACAGTCCCTGGGGCTGCTGGGGGATGAGCAGTGGGCCACTGACCCGGACATGTACCTTCAGAGCCCCCAGTCTGAGCGCAGCGACCCCCACGGACTCTACCTCAGCTGCAATGGGGGCGCACCAGCAGGACACAGGCAGGTGCCGTGGCCTGAGCTGCAGAGCCCACGGGTCCTTCCCAATGGACTGGCCGCCAAGGCACAGTCCCTGGGCCCTGCCGAGTTCCAGGGTGCCACACAGCGCTGCCTTCAGCTGGGTACCTGTCTGCAGAGTTCCCCAACTGGGACCTCACCCCCCACGGCCACAGGCAGGCGTGGAACCAAGACTGCCAGGCATGGCCCCGAGGAGGCCCGGCCACAGTCCTGCCTGGTGGGCTCGGCTGCGGGCAGGCCTGGCGGGGAGGGCAGCCCCAGCCCTAAGACCCAGGAGAGCAGCCTGAAGCGCAGGCTGTTCCGAAGCATGTTCCTGTCTGCTCCTGCCACGGCCCCTCCAAACAGCAGCAAGCCAGGCCCTCCAGCTCAGAGCAAGGTAGGTCAGGCCGGCACCCCGACTCTCACCAGGATAGGCGGCTGGGCCCACTGCATCCACTGGGGACACAGGCCCTTTCCTGCTTACATGGTTGGGTTGGGGGAAGCTTGAGGGCAACAGATCATCAGCTGAGGATTCTACCCTGAACCAGCTCAGTGCTCCTCCTCCAGAGGCTTAGTGTGTGTGAGTCAGAGGTTGCAAGCCAGGTCACTTTGCAGGGGCTTCTGAGGGGCTGCAGTATGCCCCAGCTGACACTCCTGCCCTCTGGGGTGTGTCTAGGCAGATCACACAGGGAGGCAGGCAAGCCCCTTGAAAAAGCAGCACTTTTAACCAAAGCCCAGACCCTCCCCTGCTCCCAGTGCCCGGCAAGCCCCACCCAGGCCCCAGAAGAATTAGGTGCTCTAGGACTTAGGGGGCAGGGTCTCTCTGGCTCTTTCTTCTCAGATCTTCTTTTGGCCTCAACGCCCTGCTTGTTCCAGGGCTCTCCTGAGGTCAGGCACAGCCTCCCTGTGCTGCTTCTTCCATAGACATTCAGAAATGCTGGTAAATTAGCCCTTCTCTATTGAGGATTTCTTCCTCCTCACTCCCTCCGTTCCTCCCCTCCTTCCTGCCTACCCTTTTTCTAGTGGTTGTTGCTCTGTTTAACATTTCTATAATTATTTTTTTCTCATATTGTGTGCCATATGAAAAGCTAGAGGATTGAATTTGCCTGGGTCTGGGAGCAGCGGGAGAACCAACATTCAGCATGTCTGACAGTATCAAACGCACACATTTTTCTTGTTAAAAAGGAAACAGTGAAGGGAGCCCTAATGGTGACATTTCTTGGCAAGCAGAGGAGAATGCTTTGGCTTCTTCCATACCCTATGACACCCTGTCCGTGGTGACAGTAATATCCTTTCCCATTCGGCAGATGAGAAGACTGACTCAAAGAGTCAGCCAGGGGTGGGGGGCCCTCTGGGCTCACACCTCCTGCTCATGAAGGCCTTTTCACGAAGGCATCTTTTAGCTCCTTCCTAAGGGACAGGCAGAAATGAGCTTAGGCTGCAGCCCAAGCTTGTTGTGGTTTAGTTGCTAAGTTGTGTCTGACTCTTTGCGACCCCATGGACTGCAGCCCACCAGGCTCCTCTGTCCATGGGACTTCCCAGGCAAGAATACTGGAGTGGGTTGCCATTTCCTTCTCCAGGGGATCTTCTAGACCCAGGGATCAATGTGTCTCCTGCTTGCCAGGCAGGTTCTTTAGCACTGAGCCACTAGTAAAGCCCACGAGGGTTGTAGGTCATATCTAAGAAACAACCACCACCTCAGCGTGAATGACAGAGTCTCCCCTCCCAGATGGCACCTGTGTGTCCCGCCTGAGCATGGGGGACAGCGGGGTTGGGAGTGACCTGGACCCTCAACCCCTTCTAAGTCACTGCCATTCAGCAGGTCTGGGCTTTGTGCCCTCCAATCCCCACTGGGACCAAGGACAGTGGGCTGGGATCCTCTGCAGGGTTCAGTTTTGGGGAGGAACAGATAAGATGTGGTTTGATATGTCATGTGAGAAAACATGAGTGCCTGTGAGCGGGTGGAGGAGTTTGGAAGGCTGTGTCCCTGGGGAGACATTTCCCTAGGAAGGAGCAGGATAGCACATACCACCAGAAAGTGCACTTAGAGGGTCCTGTTGGAGCAGTGAAGTGGTTTCAGGGATCTGGAGAAAGGGGGTGTCAAAACTGGCATGCATGGCCCTGGGCTCCCGCCCGCACCCCACAACAGGGGGCCAGGCCATCCCCCATCTCTGCACACTTCACTAGGCACCTACTGTGGGCTGCTGCTGCAGGGGTGCAGGGTCTCCCCTGTACCGTGAAGGCAAGTGGCGCTTGTCTGACACTCAGAGACACTAGTTTCCAATCCGGGCCCCTGGACACACCCTTCTGGACAGATGTTCTCAAGCCAGGCCTCTAAAAGGCAGGGCCAAGACTGCCGCTGAGCCTCTCTGGGTTGAGGCTTCTCAACCTTGTACCTCTGACGTTTGTATCAGATAATCCTTTGTGGTAGGGACTCCTGTGTATTGAGGATATTCAGAAGCATCTCTGACCTCCACCCTCTAGATGCTAGTAGCATCCCTCAGATGGGACAACCCCAAATTCCTCCAGACATTGCCATGTGTTCCTCAAGGGAACAAAACAGTTGAGAACTACTACTGCCCTTAGCTCTTGTACCACTTGGCCTGCACTCACTCACTCTGATCAAACAGCAAAAGAGGACCTCAAGAAGGGACAGGGAGGCCAAGGACAGAGCTTGAGGGATTTATAAGTGGTCCCACTTAGTGGCAGGAAGGCTGAGTCAGAAAGACCTCAGCAGTCAGCAAACGTGGATTAAATATCTGCTGTGTATCATGTACTCCGTTATATGCCAAGGAACCCCAGTCAGACCACTGCATAAGGTTAGGCTGACCAAGGCTGAAGTCTGCTTCCTACTGAGTGACTCTAAGCAAGTTACCTAACCTCTCTGAACCTATTTCCTCATCTACAAGTGTAGATAATAATATTACCTACCCATGGCTTAATAAAACAATCCACAGGGCCATGAGCATTAAATGAGATAAGGCACTTAATGCCCTTGTTAAAAGTGGTAAGCCCTCTGTAAAGGGCTTTATTATTTCTTAAATATTATGAGATGGCCTCTGCCTGTGGAGCCCTGACAGAACAGCCTCCTGAGCCCACAGCTGGAGAGGCCGACCCCATCACCCCAGCCCGGGAAGGGAACATGGGGCAGCGTTGTAACTCCAATGAGTTACTCCAACGACTCTTCCTTCTAGTGGCTTCCTGCCCTGCAAGAGGCCTCAGTCACACAAGTAACTCCAGAATTAATCCAGAGTCCTTAATTAATTCCACGTTTTGTTGCCCTTTCGCTTTCTTGGTGTGTTTTAACAAGTTTCACCCGGTCCTTTCTGGTGGCTCTGTGAGGTAGAAGCTCCCTCCTTGTGGAGACAGGGAGCAAAGCCCACAAAGGGACACTTGGGACCAGACCCTGCAGAGGTGAAGACCAAGCCTGGCCACCACCCCCGTGTCCTAGACCACATGGGTGCTGGCCTCTCCACCAGGTCCATCTACTGCTCCTGTTGGCCCCCTGTAACCTCAGACCCTGAGCTCAGGGTCTCCGTGGGGGCCTTGACGGCAGAGAGGAATGAACCCCCTCCTCAGCCCATCTGCATGGCCTGTCCCCACCCTCTCCGTGTCCATACGTTCTCAGAGCAGAGAGCTCGTGCAGGAGGCTGAGAGGCCGGAAGGAATGGGAAATTGTCTCACCGCCTTTCTTAGAGATCCAGAGGGGAGAGAGGTCAAGGGCCTAGAGGATAACGGTTGAGGGCAACTTTAGGAGCTTTTCACGTCCCCAAGCTCCGCCCAGCCCCACACTGATGCTGCTCACTTTCTGTATTAAATCTGCCTTGGCCAGCAGGCAGCCTTTTTACAGAGCCTTGGGCCCTGCTTCTGGGTGACAGTGCCTGGTACTTCTGTTCCTGGCTGTGGCCCCACAGCCTCAGTGGTGGCCATGCTCCCTCTACGCCCCAGTCCCAGCTCCCCCAGTGGGTTCCCCGCAGCCATGGAATCACAGAGCAGCTCAAACTGCGGTTCAAGTTTCCTTCCACCTCAAAACCCAGTGCTAGTGTGTTAGTTGCTCAGTCATATCTGACTCAGTGCGACCCCATGGACCAGGCTTCTCTATCCATGGAATTCTCCAGGCAAGAATACTGGAGTGGGCTGCCATTTCCTCCTCTAGGAATCTTCCTTACCCAGGGATCTAACCCAGGTCTCCGGGGCCTTGTTAAAAGGCAGAGTCCCTGCTCTCAGAACCTACTGAGGCCATTCCTAAGGCTCAGGATCCTGCATTTTATCCAGCTCCCCAGATCGGAGGAAACTGGGGTTCAGAGAGGGGGACTGGCCTAGGATTCATGGCAAGTTAGAATCCGGGTCCTTTCCTGACCCTCACCTAGAGGTCCCACTGCTTCACCACAACAGACTAGGGAAAGGCAGGTGAGGGTCGGGTACTGGCGGGGACACAGGACAGTCTGCCTACTGCACAGATGTGCTTCCCAGGCAGGAGTGGCGTGGTCTCAGCAGTCCCAGGAGGCTTTCCTACTCCTTCACCTCGAGGACTGAGCTGAAGTCAGGCACGGCCTGCCGGAGGCTGGAGCACACCCAGCAGGCACGTGGGGCTGGGGCTGGCAGAGCAGCCGCGGCAGTGGCATTGTGCACTTGCCCAACCCTAGGCCAGCCCAGAGACTGGGGTGGGGGCTCTGAAGTCCAGGGGGAAGGGATGCTGAAGAGGTTGAGAAGGCTCTGGCTGAGCCTGGTAGGACCCAAATTCCAGATTGACACAGCCCAGCCCAAGCTGAGTGCTTGAGAGGATTCTCTGGACACTGACTCAGTTGTGAGGATGAGGGAGGGCCAGCACCCTCTAGGCACCTAGACAAACCGTCTATGAGATGGGCTCTGAGATGTTCTCGGAAGATCCCTTTGCAGCTCAAGTGTCCCCCAAATAGGTCATTTTGGGGGATGGCCCTCTCCAGGTGCCTCTGGGAGGTGTTGTGTTGTACTTTATCAGCTTCTTGGGGAAAACCCAAGGATGGGACCCTTTCTTGCTGGGGCTACCAGGAGGGCTGGAGCTGTGCAGGGCTCACTGGGGGCCCAGTCTGCACTCAGTTCCACCTTCTCTCCCTCCCTCTCCACCAGAGAACAGAAACATGGGCCCCCTGCCCTCTCCTCCCAACATGGGAGTTGCATGTATCACCCAGAGGAGCTGCTCCAGGAAGCCCTTTGGAAACCCTCTCACCCCGGCCCCAAGGCTTGTGTTTGACCGGACCTACCCTCCTGACTCCACATCTCTCTAGCACCAAACCCCCAGTCCAGGGGACACCCAAGGACCCCCCGCCCCCAGGTAACATGGCTGTGTGGCTCACAGCATAGACACGCAGACTCCCCATTGTCCGGAACGAGCAGGACTATCAGACCTCTACTGGGGCTCTCCTTCCCTGCCCTGGGAGCCAGTCACAGCTGCGCAGCTGTGTCCCCCTCCACCTGATGCCCAGGGCCTCTTCTGCGCACCTGAGCCTTGGGTGGGAGAGATACAGCTGTGAATGCCTCTGACCCAGATTCCCTGGGCAGCCCCACAGTACAGAATGGGGATCGCCTCCTGGTGGCCTCCCTGGGGTCTGACTGTCCTTCACGAAACACCCAGCCCAGGACACTCTAGGGACCCGGCTTTGTCTTCCCAAGGGGGGCAGAGTGGATATAAACAGCTGTTATTTTTTCTGTTCACCTGGGAACACTGAGGGTTGGCGTCTCAAGCAGGACTGTGGTTTGACTTCAGTTCCGTTTGAAAATCTTTGCTCAAGGCACCTCCCACATTCATCTGCCTGACCCTACACTTGTCCAGAGGTCACAGCTGCCACCCCCTGTCCCTGGAAAGGGTGCTCCAAGTGCTCTCACAGCCAACCTTCTTTCTGTTTCTTTCTACAGCCCAACTCCTTCAGACCGGCCCTGAAAGGCGGCCCCCCGAGCCTGGTGGCCAAGGCCCAGTCCTTGCCCTCAGACCAGCCCGTGGGGCCTTTCAGCCCTCTGACCACGTCGGAAACCAGCAGCCCCCAGCAGTCCCTCCGTGCAGCCACAGCTGCTGGCCCTCCTCCAGGCCGGTCTTCCCCGGCGGGGTCCCCCCGTACCCGGCACGCCCAGATCAGCACCAGCAACCTGTACCTGCCCCAAGACCCCGCGGTGGTCAAGGGCGCCCTGGCTAGCGAGGACACGGGCGTGGTGACGCACGAGCAGTTCAAGGCTGCGCTCAGGATGGTGGTGGACCAGGGTGACCCGCGGCTGCTGCTGGACAGCTACGTGAAGATTGGCGAGGGCTCCACGGGCGTCGTCTGCCTGGCCCGGGAGAAGTACTCGGGCCGCCAGGTGGCCGTCAAGATGATGGACCTCAGGAAGCAGCAGCGCAGGGAGCTGCTCTTTAATGAGGTGGGAGGAGAGGGTGTGGTGGGCGGGCGGCAGGTCAGTGATGGACTTCTGGGAGCCCGGGAGCTGGGGAGAGTGTCAGCGCTCAGGCCTCCCCTCCTGCCCCCAGGTGGTGATCATGCGGGACTACCAGCACCTCAACGTGGTGGAGATGTACAAGAGCTACCTAGTGGGCGAGGAGCTGTGGGTGCTTATGGAGTTCCTGCAGGGCGGGGCCCTCACGGACATTGTCTCCCAAGTCAGGTGGGCAGCTGGAGGGCGGGACCCTGGCACTGGCTGCCCCACTACCACCCTGGCAGGGCTATTAGGTAGCCTGAGTCGCAGATGATTGAGGCACCTGTCACATTGTCCTGAGCCATCCTCCCCACGCCCATCGGCTTGGGTAAACCAACTTGGGGGGCCTTAGGGGAGTGGGGAAGACACTGGGTC
The DNA here is from genome assembly GCA_007570785.1 of Antilocapra americana. Taxonomy (NCBI): domain Eukaryota; kingdom Metazoa; phylum Chordata; class Mammalia; order Artiodactyla; family Antilocapridae; genus Antilocapra; species Antilocapra americana. Next base: position 13,501,221 of record ML664176.1, on the reverse strand, counting down.
TCCAGCCTAGGCCCAGGTCCGTTTCCACCAGGGTTCTGACCTGACTCAGCTCCCCCACACATTGCCCAGGAGCTATGGGGCCCAGTATTGGGGCACCCACTCTGCCCAGCCCCTCTGCCCGGCTGCCCTGCCAAAGCTAACATTCTCTTTTGCTGGTGGCCCTGCTTCTCCATTCAGGCTGAATGAGGAGCAGATCGCCACTGTGTGCGAGGCTGTGCTGCAGGCCCTGGCTTACCTGCACGCCCAGGGTGTCATCCACCGGGACATCAAGAGTGACTCCATCTTGCTGACTCTCGACGGCAGAGTAAGCCCTGCCCATCCTGGCACACCCACCACCCGCTTCCCGGCTCCCTCACCTCTCACTCCCTTTCCTCCCTGTTGCCCTTACTCCAGGTGAAACTCTCGGACTTCGGGTTCTGTGCACAGATCAGCAAAGATGTCCCTAAGAGGAAGTCCCTGGTGGGAACCCCGTACTGGATGGCTCCGGAAGTGATCTCCAGGTCTCTGTATGCAACTGAGGTAACCACTCTCTCCAGTCCCCAGTCCTCCCAGAAGGGGCTTGGAGACACTTGGTTCTTCTATTTGTGGTCCTCCCCAGAGCCTCCCACCAAAGATTGCCCCGCTTCTTAGGTTCCCGCTTAGTCAATCCTGTCCACTGGCCCCTTTTGGTTGGTTCTTCTCTGGCCTATGACTTTGCTGACACAAGCTGGCCCCCCAGATGCTCCCCCAGTCTCAAGGACAGGTCAGGATGTGGCCAAGCTTCCCTGTGTGTGATGGCCTTTCTAAGAGAGTGGCTGACAGCTGTGACCCTGCAGTCAGCAGTCACTTAAACAGGGCACTGGGCGGGTGGCCAGGAAGGAAGCCAACTCACCAGGGAGACCTGGGACCAGCTGCTCCTCACCACCTGCAGCACACTGCTCACTACCAAGGGGCCAGACTCTGGCCAGTGGAGTCAGGGACATTCTCCTCTTGCAGGTGGATATCTGGTCTCTGGGCATCATGGTGATTGAGATGGTGGATGGAGAGCCACCCTACTTCAGTGACTCCCCGGTGCAAGCCATGAAGAGGCTCCGGGACAGCCCCCCGCCCAAGCTGAAGAACTCTCACAAGGTCAGTCAGCACACAGGTGTGAGCCTGCAGGTCCCGTTCTTCCTGAGGCTTCAAGGATCAGAGCCTGGCTCTCAGGCCCAGCTGCACCTGGGTGTGGAGCCTAGTCACCAACTCTTGGTCACTCTGACAAGTTTCCACCTGCAGTCAGTGACAGGAGCCGAAGAGAACAGAAGCAAGGCTGTGGGAAACCCTGATGTCCTGGAAAAGAATCTAGAGAAGCTAACCAAGCAGGACCCCCACCTCCATCCCATGTGTTGGGGAGCCACACCATGGCACACATTCCAGCCCACCACAGAGAATTGGCTTGCCCTCCCCGTCAGTGCATATCCTAACCACATCTAAGCCAGTTTCCCCTTAAAACCAATGTTCATGTGTGTGTGTGCCTGTTGAACCTTTTTCTGCCAAATCCACCCAAACCCCTAGTCCTTACCTGTGGGTACCCCCTGCTGGTAGCCAGCTCAGCACAGAGCTGCAAAATGGCACTGCCATCTGGTGGCCAGAGTAAGAAATGTCCCAGAGGGTTGAAGCTGGGTTCCTAAATGGCAAAATAGTTTCGTAGCCCAGCTGAATGAGAGGACAGACAGCAAACACTTTACCCCGGGACTAGCAGATAGTTCTAATTAGCTAATTCCCCAAAGGATGCAGCTTTCTGTGACAGCCTAAGATTCAGCCTTATCCTGAAATATTTCTCAGAATGAACGGAGGCAAGCCCTTGACTTAGACTCTAAGGCATAGAGCAACAAAGGAATCTTTTCAGGTCTCATTTGTTCTAGTTTTCAAAACACTTCTTCATCCCTGACCTCTGAAAGACAAGGCAAGCAGCTATTACCATTAGCAGATGAGAAAACTGAGCTGTAGAGAAAAGTGCAACTTGTCAGGGGATCAGGGATAGACCCAGAACTGGATCACTGATACCTTTCCACAGAATCTGAACACTGAGAGCCCTGAGAAGCAGCGTGGTAGATGGGCTGTAAGTGGGAGCCCAGCTCTCCAGGTACCCTAATTTCATTGCTCAATAGCACCCCTATAAGTGAACTGGCCACTTTTCCTGGACTGATGATTTTCTTTAGTTTTGTTTAGCCGCTAAGTCATGTCCCACTCTTTTGCAATCCCATGGACTGTAGCTTTCCAGGCTTACCTACCTGATAATCCAAAAAGTGCTGAGCCTGGAAGGAACCAGGAAATAAGAAAGCAGAGAATATAAGGCTTTCATATGATGGTGGATCCAGGTAGATTGGGTTATCCCACAGTGGCTGCCAGCTGTGGCGTCCTCTCAGTGCCCTGCCTCCATAGGTCTCTCCAGTGCTGCGAGACTTCCTGGACCGAATGCTGGTACGGGACCCCCAGGAGAGAGCCACAGCCCAGGAGCTCCTGGACCACCCCTTCCTGCTACAGACCGGGCTGCCCGAGTGCCTGGTGCCCTTGATCCAGCTCTACCGCAAGCAGACCTCCACCTGCTGAGCCCAACCCCAGAGTGCGCCTGCCACCTGTGCCCACAGGCAGGGGACACTGGGCCGCCAGCTTGCCAACAGGCCTGCCTGCCTGCCTGCCTCACTCTCAGTATTCTCTCCAAAGATTGAATGTGAAGCCCCAACCCTACCCTCCTGCCCCTCAGCCCACTGGGCCAGGCCGGACCTGCCCCTCGGTCACTCTCCCTCGCAGGAGTCCCCAGTTGCCTTTGGGATGATGGAGACCCCTTCTGCGGGATGACCCTTTGTTATTTGCACAGGGATATTTCTATGAAACATGGAGACCAGCGCTTCTGGCCACGGCGGCCAACACAGCAGAAAAGGCTGCTGTGGTTCTTTTTTATATAAATATAATGGTAGTTGTAAACGAGCATCCCAGGTCACCCAAGAGGCAAACTGCCTGTCTACACTAGGATGCTCGCTGTTATCAGCTCCAGCTCCAAACCCTAGGGTCTGAGAGGGCCACAGGGAAGGCGTTTATTGCCTGAATCCGTCTTCCTCCCTTTGTGTCTGACTTCCTGAAGTTGCAGTTCCACCTGCACTGGCTTCCTGACCCATCTCTGATGACAACATGCCCCTAGCACAACCAGCACCCGAGTGTGAACAGCCTGCTCACAGGACATGGGCAGGGAGGCAAATTTTCTGGGTGAAAGAGGAAGGAGGCAACTGGCAGTGAAAATGGTCTCACTTCACAGGGTGTGCGTGTGCAAGGGGAGGAAGGCCACCCACGGCTGGCTTCAGTTAGGCTTCTTCATCTTCTCTCCCACTAAGCTCTGCTCTGGAGGTGACCTGCCTGGCCTCCTGTCACTTAAGTCCCGGTTTTCCCCCTGACCAATGAAGAGGTCTATATTGAGGTGAACATAGCCCAGGTGCTTCGCAGTTTCCTCCTGTACTGTGGAGTCTGGAGAGCCAGGGACCAGAATGGTGAGAGAACAGATTTTGTGAGCTTCATCTCAACAGCCAGGTCATCAGGGACCCGCTCCTTTTTGTGTATGCTCGGAGGACCAGTTCATTTCAAACTCCTGGTCTGGGGGAGATGAACCAGCTCCCAGGGGCCATCATGTCACTGGAGTGGGCGCCCCACCTGTGCAGACCACCCACCCCAACTCCTCCTCATACAGCTGTCACCTTGTCCTCCCAGCCTTCAGGGCTGTTGTGAGACAGGGAATCCCAGGGAAGAACTCCAGGTGTCCGGACCCTATCTAGATAATATTTTTAGATTCCTCTGTCCCTAGAGCCCTGCTTTGGGGCAAAAAGAAAAAATAGCAAGAACTTTTTTTTAAGGGTCAGAGTTTTAAAAAACAAAAGCATCTTCCCTTTTGTGAATTGTTTGCACTTGTGCCTGTTTTAAATTAAACTGAGTGTTCAAAACCTCTGGCCTCCCTGTGGTCTCTGGGAGTGTAGCCAGGCTGTCTTCAAACTAGACACACTGTAGTGGGTGTCCAGGGTGGTTCCCCCTCCTCCCTGACGTGAGTTCCCCAATGGTCATTCGGATCCACAGAAAATCCAACTCTCTGGTGGCAATGAGGGCCGAGAAGGAGAGAAACAGGAAGTGAAAGGCCCTTGGGACTGAATGAGCTGAAAAATTGACATGGCTCCTTCCCAGGGGAGAAGAACTCAACGCAGAAAGCCAGGGCCAGGGCTGCTTGCTGCCACTGTGGGGGCTCTGGGACAGCCACCAGGGCTAGGGACCACTTTCTGGAGCAGTATCTCCCTTTCCCCGTTTGCTTCTCCCACCCCCGGAACGTCGGCTGCGGCTGTCCTCAAGATGTCTACAGGAAGTGGCCTGGAAATGCCTCTAGTGAGAAAGCGGTCTCTGTTTTGGTTCTCAGAAAGGAAGGAGACCGTGAGGAGCTGTGAAGAGCACAGGTGGAAATCAAGGAACCTGGGTCTGTAAACTTCTAGCTCTGACACTGATTCCAGCTCTCCCTTCCTAAGGTCTCCTCCTACCCTCTCTCTGTCACGGTCACTGAAACTTCTCACCACAGCTCCCTACTGCAGCCCCACCTAGACAGCTGCGCTGGTCTGAGGGTCCCAGTCCCACCAGCTCAGCAGCACCTGGTTCTTACCTCCAGGAGGCAGCTGCAGTGGGCTGGGCAGAGAAGGAGGCTGAGAGAAGGCGGGACCTTCCCGCTCCCAACGGGAGCCCACAGTCAGGAGTGGTTGGCTAGGTAAAAAGACACCAGTCCTCTTAACTGAAGAACACTGGATTTATTAACTGTTCTTTTAAGTTCTAAGAGTCCTTTCACTGCAATGTCATTCCCAAAGCATGTGCATTGTGTCATTTAGCCTCACACACAGACCAGTTCTGAGCTTATATCAGCTCCAGTGGCACAGGTGACTTCACAACGATGAAAGCAACAAGAATTGGAAAAGCAAAATGTTTCAAAAAGTCTCTGCTAGACCAGAGTGAGCTCAAAAGGATCCCAGCCTCAGTGCTCTGGGGCTGACAACGAGATGAAGTTCAGGAGAGCGAATTGTGGTGAAACATCAAAGTTTTGCACAGAGCTGGGCCAGGTACGAAGTCTGCAAGAACAGCAAGGCAGTCAAAATACACAATTTAGTTCAGACAGGAAAGATCTGCTGTGGTTTTTTAGAAACAGCACTTTCAACCATCAAACCCTTAGCAACTCCACAGAGAGGAGCCCTCGAAGTTGTTTACCCAATGGAGAGGGCCTAAGGTGACCTTCAACCAGAAATCCCCATGTCAGCGACACTTAAAACATGACAGCACCTTCATGCAACCCAGACCCATGTCTTCACTGTGGTATTTTGAAGAAGCCAAGATACTTATATTCTTACACCATTAAAAACGTCATAAAAATTAAACACAGTTGGGAAAGGATAAGTGAGCAAGCAAGGATCAGGAAAAAAAGGAGTTTGTATTTGGCACATCCAGTTACCACCTCCATCCCACCCCAGGTCCTCTCCCTCTGGCTTTTCAGGCGCTCTTTCGGAACTTTTCAGCTCACCCACCACTCAGACAGTGGAACTGAGGAGAGACAGATATTCAGGAAGAGTAGGGAAAGGGCAAAACACCCCAGAAACGAAAGCGAATCTCATCAGAAGAAAACAGTGCAGAATCAGTAGGCCCCACAGAAATCGGGGGAAGCTCCCAGTCTCTCAGAAGTCAGCAGGAGCTCTCCACATGCAGCCTTGGAAGATCTTGGGGTCCTAAGTGAAGGGTCTGGGCTCCTGCTACTCCACATGCAAGTTTTTTGTTCATTGTCCCTCACTTCACTGCTGTGAAATGACTTCAAGTATCCGGATTTAACATGGGTAAGTGCACAGGAACAGAGAAGTACAGAGCGGTGATTTCAAACAAAACCAGAAGTCTCAACTCCGAGCCAGGGGCAACTAGAGCGCAGTGTTGCCACCAGGGGGCACCAGAGATCACGTCCAGAGGCTGGGCCCCGGCGGCCTCGCGGACCCCGGCGGGGTGGAAGCCCTGCGGAAGCATCTGACACCTACTCGAGGCCGGCCTCTGATCACCCACCCGCCACCGCAGGCCCAATTTCTTATCACAGGTTATTCTCGCTCTGGGCAGTTTCCTTAGTTACTGGCGAGAACCCTTCCGGTCTGCAAAGATGAACAAATCGACGTCTTGAAAGTACCCCACTGCCGGCGGGTGAGGGGGCTGCAAACTCAACCTCCCGGGTTCACAAAACTCCCCCACGCACCGCTACCACGAACTGCTGGGCACGCGGGCTCTTGTGCTGGCGCTTCCGCAGGGGACGCGATTCGCCACACCCTCCGGACCCCTCCCTCTTGGCTGACACAAAGGAGGGGGCGGGGCGAGGAAGGAGGGGACCAAGGGCCAGGCCACGAAAGGGCCTTTAACCACCTCTCCACAGTTGTCTCTGACTCACTCATCTGCCCAGTATTGAAGCTGGGCCGAGCCCGCGTCCCACGCATTGGGCCAGAGGCAGGGGTCCTTGGTCTCGACCTCTAGCATCCACCAGCTGCCCTGCCCTCCACTAATGGCCCAGCAAGAAGCAGGAACCGTTTAACAGCCCACTTCTAAGCTCTCGCCAGTTTGGTATAATTTAATCCCGGACCTGAGGCTCGTGTGGGCTTCACACTCCCTCGCGCCGCAGCCGTTTACCGTGGCAAACACTTCAGTCAATTATCTCCCTCGCGGAGCTTCTATTTAAAGAGACATTGTCAGGTTCTTAAGCTTCGGATCAGACCCGCTGCTTTCTGCTTCACATACAAAGACTCAAAACATGAGTTCTTTGAGGACTGGAAGAAATACAATTAAGCAAAGCCTTCGCAACCGTTCCACCCTGCGGGAGCACCCACGTGCGGGACGGGGGAGCTGGGAGGCGGCGGGGACGGGGGAAGGGCTACGTTCTTTTCACTTCAGGTCTCTGAAAGTGAGAGGAAATCACTCAAGAGCCCCGAACTGGGCTGGGCAAGGGGAGAGGGGGTGGAAGACCCCACATTGTCAATGAAATTGAATCTTTGGATCTGGCTCAGGCAGAAGGAGCTAGCTGCTGGTTCAAGGGACAACTGGCATTCCTGCCACCCCCAAAAGCTGTTTTCAGTGTCTTGAGGCAGGAGTTTCTCCCCAGAAAAACTAAACTTCCAGACTCCTTCCTTCCAGTCAGAAGGGCTGCCCTTCTCCAACACTCCAATGCTTAAGGGGAAGGGAGATTTAGGTGGTATGGGGCATTATTGTCAGCATCATTGGAGTTGGAGGGGGGGAGACTAGGCCTGTGTTCTACAGGTCAACTCTTATCTCTGCCTGGCTGATGAGAGTGTGAGAAAACCCTCCAAGGGGAAGGAAACCCTGCCGGAGCCAGAAGGACTCTGGACTGCACCTTAGCAAGGAAGGAAGGAAGTCCAGCTGGAAGGTTGTAGCCTATGGATCCAGTCTTCTACCCCTTGCTTTCACAACAGGAACAGCAAGCCTTCAGAGAATGTGAGACTTAGGGAGTATCAACAAGCACAAAAAAGAAATAAGATAAGGGTCCCTTTCAGAGAGAGGGCTGAGGGAGGGAGGTCTCATCTCAGCAGCAGGGACAAGTTCTAGGCTCTGGGGGTGAGAAACTGCGAGGAAAGTGAGGGGCCTGGAAAAAGAAATCCCAGTAGAGCAGAGATTGGAAGGTGGGGGGAGCAGGACTCAGCCTCCAGGCTGTTTACCGCTGAGCGTGCAGCACCACGGCCTCCGTGCCCCCCTGCCAAGGCTGAGGCCCGGGCACCGAATGTGGCAGAGCATTGGGCTCTAATTCCTGGCCGCTCTCGGGCCCAGATGCCTCCCCGACCAGGCTGGGGATGTCTGGGGCTGTGGAGCGTCGGCGCAAACCCAAGCGGCCAGAGCCGGGATCGCCTTCGGGGTGGGGGCTAAGACCAATAGGGGCTTGCACTAAGGCTGGGGGTGCTCCCTCTAGCACCTCCTGCGACCGCCACCGCCCAGCCCCCGAGGACTGGGGAGAGTGAGGTAGGGCCATCAGAGCTCCAGCTCGAAGTCGCGCCGCCTCCTCCTCGGTCACGGCACCCAGCGCCAGGCTCATGCTCCGGCCCAGCTCCGGCCGCTCGCAGCCCTGTGCCCGGTGCCGACCGAAGCCCTTACCCCCCGAGCCAGCCTCGGCGCCGTGACCATGGCCGCCTGCCGCTCGGGCAAAGCGCGCCAGGAGAGGCCGCGGTAGGCGGCGGGGGCTGGGTCGTCGGCGCTCCGGGCTGGGCGCGGGGACTGGACGGCCCGGGGGGCTGTCAGAGTTGGAGCCCCGGGCCGCGGCGGCGGCGGCTGCGCGGCCCCACGGCCCTGTGAGGGCCTGCACACAGGTCCCGTGGCCGCGGGCTGCCGCCAGCTGCAGGGCCGTGAGGCCCGCCCGGTTAGTGCGGTCGAGGCGCAGGCCGAGGCGGCGGAAAGAGCGCACCAGGAACTCGAGCACCGCCCCGTGGCCGCACGCGGCCGCCCACATCACCGGGCTGTTGCCTGCTGAGTCGGCCGCCTCGGGATCACCGCTGAACTGCACCAGCAGTTGCACGGCGTCCAGGTGGCCGCGCTCGCACGCCAGGCTGAGCGCTGTGCGGCCGCGCTCGTCCCGCAGGTTTACTGCCGCACCCTGCTCCAGCAGTAGTCGCACGAAGCGCGCGCGCAGCGCGGGGTCTGGTAAGCCCACGGCCACCATGAGCGGCGTGCGGCCCTGCTCCGCGCGGCAGTCGATGATGCTACGGTCCAGCGCATCCAGGACAAAACGAGCCAGGTGCACTTTGCCCGCTTGCATGGCCTCCAGGAAGGTGCGCGTACCCGCTCGGGGGCACAGGTCCTTGGGCTTAAGCATGGCCTCGGCCGCCGCGCCCAGGCGGCCCGGCAGCTCCGCGCGGGGGCGCCCCTCTTCCCGTGCCCCGCCGGGCTCGGGGGCGCTCGGGTAGAGCCCCCTCCTTGCGTAGGCGGCTGCAGCCGAGGGTCCTGAGGTTCCGGCTCGGTCCCCAGTTGCCCCGCCGCTCCTGGGCTGCACCCCTGGTGTGTCGCTGCTCCTTTCTTGAGCTTCCCGCCTGAAGGTGTAGATTGATTGCTTTCTACTCCGGGCTCCGCGCCTGGCCCGCCACGCGACGATGGTTCGGAACCGAAACTCAGGCCCCTCCTGACTCTCCCGCTGCTTTCCCGGTGTCCGGCGCCTCTCAGTCGCTCGTGGCTGGGAGCCGCGCCACTCACCCGCACCCGGGGCAGCCCCGCTCCCCCAATGAGACGGTGGCGCCCGCCGCGCGCGCCTGCCTCTAGCCCTGGCGGGGCGCGCCGCTCCTCATCTGCTGGCGCCGCTCCTCCGCCTCCGCCCCTCTCGCGGGGGCCGGGCCACGCCAGGGCGCTTGCTCCTTACTTGGGGGGCTCGGCGGCGCGGGAGCTGCCGCCAGCCTGGATACCTGGTTTTATAGCCCCTGGGGTCTCCATGACAATGGCTGCCCTGAAAGCGCCCTGAGCTGTCTGGGCCGAAACGGACCCGGCGGGGGAGACCGCCTCTGACCGCCACCCACCCCTTCGTGGGCCACGAAGTCGGGGAGCAGCTCCTCCTCCACGCTTCCCTGGGACTGCTGCAGCGGGGATGGGGCGGGGGCTGCTCGCCGGGGGCTGTGTGCACCCAACCCGGCCAATCCCAGTGTCACAGCCGCTATCCCCACCCTCCGCCCCCACCGGAGTTGGTTCCCTGGGCTCCTTAGAAACTGGCGGGACCTTGAGCCCGTCGGGGAAGAAGAGAGCTACCCCCAGCGCTGTGGGTGGAAGGAAATGGAACCCCGTAAGGGCAGAACTCGACCGTAGGCCCGCTGGGGGTGGCGGCGAAAGGCGGACTGGGAGTAAATCACTCCCCAAATCCGGGGAGGGGGTACCTGCGCTGCGCGGGGCTGGGGCCGCTCGGTCTGGCTGGGAACGGCCACTGGAAGTGTAGCGAATCACGCGCGCGCACACAATCGTTCCTCCCGCACACGCTCATTCGGCGCGGGGGTGGGAGAGGGAGTGCGCTCTCCAATCTCAGACGTTTCAACCCCGACAAAGCGCCCGCCCGCCGGCTCCCGGCGGCTGAGAAGCTGGCGGAGCGGAGACGCGGCGACCGGAGCGGGCATCCTAAGATCCGAGAGTGCGGCAGCCGCGTTAGCAGCTCCTCGGCACCGCCTCCCCGCCGCTTCAGGACCCGTCGCTACCCCGGGAAGAGCAAAGGACATGCAAGTCTCGCCCTAGGGTCCCCTACTCCCTCTTGAGCACAAAACCACCCCCAGACCACAGGACTCTGACCTTTACCACTAGCTGACCTCTTCCGAGAGTCAGAGAGCACGAGTCAGAGAATGGGAAAACCACCACTCCCTCTCTCCCTCTGGCCCGCTGCTTCACCCTGGGCAGCGAGGGAGGGGTGTGCAGGCCTCTGCGTAAGGGAGTCCGAGCGCCTAAGAACTGCTGGGGGTGGGAGTGTGTAGGGTGGAATGAATATCTGTGAAGTAAGAATAAGAAGTGACTCAGGAATCCACTACAGAATTCACTGAGACTTTTAGTGAGCCAGGTGTTGTGTGTTCCCAGGTGTGGGAAATACAGAGGCGGAAATTTGGTTCGGGATGGAAGAGACCTCCCCTCTCAAGCTGGAAGACAAGACCAGGACATAAAAAGTCGAGTTTATGGCCTGGGGGCTGAATAGGTCTGTAAAATACAAAACCGAGACAGTCCTTGAAGGAGAAAAGGGAGTTGTAGGGCAGGGGCAGGCCCTAGGATCTCCCCAGGATAGGCCTTCCGAGATGGAATCTGGCTGCCAAGAAGCAGGGTAGACATCCTGATGCAGTTGCTGAGGCCAGGGCATGGAGACAGGAAAAACACCTTTAGGAGACAGTGTTGAGGGCTGCTTTATGGGGTCGTTTTATATGGAAGACAGGAAAATGAAGAATGAAGTCCAGGCTGAGGACAAAGTGGGCAAAGCAGTGACCAGAAGCTTTGCAGCAGAATCTGCCTGGAGGAAGGTATGGGCAGGGAGAAGATTTGTCTCTAGGAAAAGCCAATGGGCCCAGATGGCAGAGTGCCAAAGTGGACGCCTAGCCCTGCACCCTAAGCGTCTCACCTCTCTCTCTCCAGCTCCCAGGCTTCTGAGATACCCACCTGGCATCGGGGCCAGTCATGGAGAAGGGGCTCCCAACTCCCCTCTTGCCTAGGAGGAGCATGCGCACACCATGAAGCCTCCCCTTTTACTTTTTGCATTTTTTAATCCCCCTACTCTGGGACCTGCTGATATTCTCTCAAGGTGTCACACAAAGGGCACAGTATTCGACATCAGAGTCAAGTCCCAGCTTGAAGGCATTCACTAGCAGTGTGGCTCCAGGCCAAATACTCTCATCTGCAAAAGAAAACCAATAACACCAGCCCTCTCTGCAAGTAACAGCAAGCTAGAGAGTGTCAGGGAAAGAGGTGCTCAGTTAGAGGGCAGAAAGTCCAATCCCACCCCCAGACCCGGGGGGGCGGGGGGCGGGGCACCATCCTGGGGTAGGAATAAACTCTCTAACTCTAGCAAAGACACAGGAATGATCTCCCTGTTTTCTCAGGCTGCAGAAGAAAGGTATTCCCTTCTCCATGACTCAATTTCCCTTTTCTGCAGCATGAAGAAAACTGCTGTCTTCTCTTTCTCTGTTTCCAGGACTAAGGAGGGGGTATCCCAGAAGTCTGTGTGGCAGGCCGGCCTGACAAGCCAGGCCCTGACACCCCCAGGTGGAGGAGAGAAGCAGCTAGAACACAGAAGAGACACTGGTCCCAAAGAGCCATACCTCTCCTCCCTGGGCCACTCAGCCTCATTTACGTCCTTTTTCTCTGGTGGATGCAGAGAGTTTGAAGGAAGAAGGGGAGCTGAGGCAAGGCCTCTCTCTGGCCTGTCAGGGTGTGCTGTGCTGAGTATGCTAAGGGAGGAGCAGCAGTTCCATTGCTCCAGCCCAACGGGGCCTATGGCGGGGTGGGGTGGAACGGGGTAGGATGGGGTGGAGGGGAGTGGGATGGGGTGGGGAGGGCAATGCCAGGTCTCATGCCCTAAAGCCTTTTTCCTCTGACTTCTCTGTGGGCTCAGCATGTTCTGAGCAGAAAAGAAATAGCAACGATGAAAAAAGCCAAGACTTTGCTTTGGAGCACAGAGGCACCAACAGCCGGAATTAGAAGCTGTCGCTTAGGGAGCTGAAGGCTGACAGGCATGGAGCTGAGGCAGGTAGGGGGCAGGCAGGCATGCCACACTCCCTTCCCCTCCCACCTGCTGAGCCTCCCCCACTGCAGGCCCCAGGCTGGCAAAGGGCTTCCTCCCAGAGGCGGCTGGGGTCTGCAGTCTGTCACTCCGTCTGCAGCTGCCCCCCTCCGCAGGCTCCCTTCTTTCTTCCTCAAGTGTCACCAGCCCCCTCATCCAGTCACGTTGCACCAGCTCAGCAGGGTTGGGCCTGGTGGCACGTGGCTGGGAGATCCAGAGAGCTGGGGGGAGGGGGGTGTAGGGGACGGGGTGAGTCAGCAGGGGACTCTGGCAGTGAGTCAGCAGTGGGACTGGGAAGGGGGTAGGGACCTTTCTCTTTGTGAAAAAGGTGAAACTGAGGCATGCCGCTGATGGGGAATCTGGCCCCAGGCCCCTAGACCTGCAGCAGGAGTAGAACTCAGGTGCCCTTCCCCGGCCCAGAGCCCTGAGAAAGGGCATCAGTTCTTCCTCTGCACATTCCTGGGGGCCAGAGATTAATGCACCCCCAGGGTCCAAGGACTATGGCATGTTCCCAGGGGCACCCTACCGTTTTTCCAGAGGACAGAAAGCAGGAAGGTGGATATTTATCCTGTCCTTCTGGGAAGCCCCCAGCCTCTCCAGCAAGCAGGATTGCATCCTCTCCCCCATTCCTGGGCATCTTAGCCTTGGGCTGGAGGCCTAGGGATGCTGCCCCGAAGTGACTGAGAGGCAGAGAGAAGGAAGTCTTCTTCCAGTGAGAGGCCATTGACCAAAGTTGGGAACTGCCCAGTAGGCCCTATTTGGCGCTAGCTCTGGCTAGGTCAGTGAGTTCCTTTAGGCCTGGGTGCTCACCCCTGTGAAGTTCTACCGCTGGGTTGAGGAGGCGAGGGGGCAGCTGAGTGCTCAGCTGGAGGACTGAACACGGGACACTGGCCTGGGACGTAGATGTCCCAGGCTTAGCTGCCTCCAGTATGTGTGCAGGCTGATCAATGACAGGCCTTACTCCTGTGAATGAGTAGAGCCCCAGCCTCATCCTGCCACCAGAGACTGCTAGCATCCCAGAGATTGGCCCCCAGAGGGATGGGGGGAGGGGGCTCCTGTTTGTTTTCCAAAGGCACAGGTGCTCATAGCTAATGGCATTTGCTATAATTCTCTGATAAGAAAACAACCTCTTCCCAGAATCTACCCTCCCACCCTGCCTCTCCCAAGCCAGGGCCTGTCTTCATGTGGGATTTGAGACAATGTCAATAGGTGTTGGGCTTCCCCGGTGGCTCAGTGGTAAAGAATCTGCCTGCAATGCAAGAGCCTCAGGGGCCGCAGAGACTCAGGTTCAATCCCTGGGCATGGAAGATCCCCTGGAGAAGGGCATAGCAACCCACTCCAGTATTCTTGTGTGGAGAATCCCCATGGACAGAGGAGCCTGGTGGGCTATTGGATGGGGAGTGGAGCAGAAGGGTGATGTCATTTTCCAGTGGTTATGGCATCAGGGCTGGCAGAAGGGGAAGTGAGTCCTCTTCAAACCCAGAGGCAGGGCTTTTCCACTGTGCTCTGGAAGGGACCTCGCACAGCATACTTCAGTTGAGGGGCACTCTACTCTGCTGCCCGCTATTTCTCAGCCAGAGTACAGAGGCCAGGCTTAGGCAGAAAATCTTGGGACAGGTTTCTTTAGTAGGAGTTAGAGAAAAATAAATAAACCTCATACAGTCAGGAGAGAAAATGGTGCTGACCTTGTCAGACAGCCTGAGTCGGGGACACATGCTGGGAAGTGCCCCCAGGTCTCGGAAAAGGGGTGATCGGGCTTTGGGTGGAAGAGAGTACAAAAGGCCATCTTTCTCCCCTCTCCTCCAGGCCCAGTTGTCTTACTGGCCTGAGGGTCATACAGCTGAGGCAGCTTTTCCACATCAGCCTCCCATCCCCCACAGGCAGGAGGCAGAAAAGGCATCAGAGCCTGGGATCCTGGGAGCAGCCATCCTTCCCCAAAGAACTGAAAGGAAGTGCCAGACTCTGTATCCAGGAACTGACAATGAGGTCAACTCAGGGCAAGCTGGAGATGAGGCCTAGGAGCCAGGCTGAGCCACCCGTCTTAGGGCAGGAGCTTTCGGAGTTTGGCCCTGCTTGAACTACAGGGGCAGGAGTGGAGGTTCCAGGTGGCCAGGGCTAACCTTCCAGGAGAGGAAACTGAGTCCAGAGTGGCTCACTAGGAAAGGCAAGAGTGGGGGGCCAGGACCCCATTTCCTGCCTCCCAGGTCATATTTTTTCCCTCAACAAATATGTGACACTTATTCAGAGAGGAGGGGAGGAGGAGCAGGATGTTGGCTTGGAGAGGGCCTCAAGGCCCCAGAGGGTCCACACATGGTTCCAGCCTCCACCTTAGCCTGCAGCTGAGGGAAGGGCTCCAGTGTCCGAGGGAGCTCCAGCTTCCTGCACCTCAGAATGCAAGGAGTCCTCTCCTCCAGGGGGATGGAGCCATGTCCCAGAAAAGAGTGAATGTTCTTGAAGGATGTCCCCATGGGAAGGGAGCATCAGAGGTGGCTCTCCTGGGCCTCTGCCTGCTCTGCGAGTGTGTCCTGCTCACACAGCTCCCTGGAGACCACGCAGGGTCTCTCAGGTTTGTCCTCCTCCTCAGAGGGGAAGCAGGCCCGGAGGCAGGTCCTCATTGACTCCTTCACTTCCACCTCCAGGCCCTTCATCTTGGCCTCGTACTCTGCCATCGCCTCCTGCTGGAACTGTGGGGACAGTGAAGACCACCCCCTGGCTAAGGATGGGCCACCTGCTCCCCTCTCCCTCCCCAGGACAGTGGAACCAAACGCAGAGATGCCTGATTTGTTCAGACTGCCCAGGAGATCAGGGTGGGAAGTGGAGCCCACCAGGGGGTTTCTCAGGGGAGGGTCTGCCAACCAAGTGAAGAGATCTGCAGAGATGCCTCATGACCCCCTGGGAGCCAGAGCCCTGACCCCCCGGGGAGAGGGGGCCAGTCCCTCTCCGCCCACCTCCTGACTGGCAGCTCCCCCCGAGCCCTGGAACCAGGCCAGCTCTGCTGTGGGCCTGGGTAGTGGTCCATGCCCCTCCACCCCCACCTGTTTTTCCATCTCCTGGATCTGTTCCAGGCAGGCTGCCTGCTTCTCCTCCAACTTCTCCTGGTGCCTCTCCAGGTTCTCCGTCATCTGGGCAGGAGTAAGTGGCAGATACAGACCCCTTTAGGCTGGTGTCCCAACCTCTGCACAAATACTAGAACCCTGGATGGCCAAGGGGTAGCCCCTCCCCTGAACTGCCACCTGCCCCATCCCTGGCTGCATAGGCCAGCTGAGACAGTGCATCCCCTAAGGGCAAAGTAAAGGCCTGGGACCACCTCTTCCCTCAGAGAGAGTGTGTTTGGGAAGAACATAGCTCTCACACACCTGCTTGATCACCTGTACCACCTCCTGGATGTGGGAGTTGTTAATCTCTCTCTTCAACCTGTTGGGATGATCAGAGTTTCAATGGTGTAAGAGGCTGTTGAGAAGAGCTGGGTGGGACAAAGTCTCCACAGGGTATAGGCAAAATGAGAACTTCGTCATAGAATCATCTGTGGCTGGCACATCTATGTCTGGTCTGGGAACCAGCCAGAAGGGTAAGCAGACAGACCCACAGAGGACCTGAGGAGCCTTTGGGAGCCCTGGGGGCCTTCTGAGGGAAGGGGCTTCCTCACTAAAATGCACTGTGCCTCAAGGCATGCATGGGAAAGTGTAGGTGGAAATCAGCTGTCCCAAGGGTTCACTTCCCTCTTGGCATGTTTAATTTTCCCTTGAATTCTCCTTTCTGCTCTAATAGTGGTGGCATCTGTGTTTTGCCTAAGGAGGACATTCTCTGATTCAGAGGTGACAAAAGTGGAATCACCTTTCAAGAACCAGCAGACTCTGGGAAGCAAGTCAGGATCCCCTTGTAGGGAGGCCCCTTCCCACCGGAGTGGTTCCTGCTCAGCACCAGGCCTGGAGTATGAGTCCTGTGCCTCCCCTCCAAGGCTCACCTCTCCTGAGCCATCTTGTCTGTGGTGACCTTCATCATGGCCTGGATCCGCTCCAGCCTCTTGGCCTCCAGCTTCTTCTTCATCTCTTTGGTGTCACTACAGAAAAACAGGCATCAGGAAGACGTTTCCTACGGCCTGGGCCTCCCTGGGTGGTAAGAGTCAGGAGTAGAAGGAAGGCAGGCATACGTCTCCAAGGTCTCCTTGAGGGTCTTCCGCTCTGCAGCCTGTTTCTCCCTGGCCAGCTCCATCATCTTGGTCGTTTGCTGAGGGAAAGGAAGAACCGGCTAAGCCAAGCGGAAGAGAAGCCCTTCGATGTGCAATGTGCGAAGGTGTCGGGTTGGCCGTCGCTTCCTCTCCTCCCCGCCCCTCCCCTCCCGACTCTGGCACCTGGGCCGCGTGCTGCTCCTTGAGCTTCAGGACACACTCGCACTGCTCCTCGCCGAGCTGCAGCAGCTCCAGCTCCAGCCTGTCCCTCAGCTCTCGCAGGCGCACGTCCTCGCCCTCTGGGGCTTCGGCCGACGCCGCCCCGGCTGTGTCCTCGCCCGGCAGCGTCCTGAGACGGCCACGTGGGAACGGGCCTTGAGCCCCAGGCCGCCCGCGCTGCCGAGGGCAGGATGCCGCCGCCGTCGCCCCCGCCCTTACCTCTTTTTGCGGGATCCTTTGCCTGGGCCGAGCCTGCGGCCCCGGCACCCGCCGCTGCCCCCCGCACCCAGCGGCCCGAGCCCGGCCAGCTGCGCCGCGCCCCTCTGCAGCAGCTCCTCCCAGCGCCGCACGCTGCGCCGCCCCAGTTCCCGCAGCTCCTTCTCCTGGCGCCGCTGCAGCTTCACGACGCCCTTCAGCTCCCGCAGCTCCTCCAGACTGGCGGTCTGCGGTTCTGCGGGGGCCAGGGTGAGGCGGGCGCCCACCAGGAACCGCCCCCCGCCACAGAGTCCCCGACCTTCTCCACACTCGACCCCAACGTCTCTCTCTCGGACTCAGCAGGCCTTACCCGCAGCTTCTTTCGTGGCCTCCTCGCTGGCCTTGGCCCGGGCTGCTGCAAGAGTCGAAGGCGAGGCTTTTGGAGTGCCCTGCGGGCCCCTGGGCTTGGCTGCTCCCCGCCCAGTCCCGGGATGGTGTGAGCACTGCCCAGCCCGAGGCTTCACACGCAGCTGTTCCCTCCCCAGGTGAAAGTCTTCGACTTTTGCTTTTTTTATGTAAAGCTGCCACCAGGCTGGGATGTGCCTATGCATGCAGCGTTGAGGTCAGACCCTTGGAATAGGTGGGAGGACACGCAGTGCGCAGTACGTACCTGCTGACCCGTTGCTTGTTGGAGCAGATGCCCCATTGACCTGGCTGGCAGGGTGATTCCCCAGAGGGAAGGGACTCTGTAGGGAGAGGGGGTTGGGAAGGTTCCTCTCACCCAAGCCGGGGAGTCCACCTCCACCCTCATCTTGCCACCGATGGGGCAGGCCTGTGGGGCCCCTGGCAGGAGACCTGACAACACAGACCTCGGGCTGGCCTCCCATGGCTTCCTTGAGCTTCACAGACTTCTTATCATGGGCACTGAAGAACTTGATAGGGTTGGCGAGGGCCACCGTGAGATCTGGGTGCACAGGGACATGGTGGACCTGGTAAGGAGACGTGCTTCGGAGCCTCTCCCATCCTCACCTGCCCCAGGATACCCTGTTCTGCCTTCCTCTGGAGGCTAGCTTGAGGAGAAAGGAGAGAAGATGGACAGCCCGGGTCTCCCAGCATTCCATGGGCCTCCCACCTGCCCAGGTGTCAGGCACATAGTCCTTCATCTCCAGGAAGACAAAGAGCGCAGGCATGGTGAGCGGCATGTTGCTCTCGTTGTGCAGACAGAGATGGTGGTATCCTGTGGGACAGGACCGGGTGGCCAGTGAGCCGGAGCCCACTGCTCCCAGCACTGCCCACCAGCAGCCCCGTTCTCAACACTGCTGCCTTTAGTCTGGTTCCTGGCTGTGTGATCTTGAGTAGATTACTTTAAATCCCTGAGACTTTACACATCTGTGAAATGGGGGTAACAATGTCCACCTCATGTGGTTGCGTGCATGCTAAGTGGAGTCAGTCGTGTCCGACTTTTTGACCCTGTGGACAGTAGTCCATCAGGCTCCTCTGTCCATGGGATACTCCCAGGCAAGTCTACTGGAGTGGATTGCGACGCCCTCCTCCAGCGGATCTTCCCAGCCTAAGGATCGAACCTATGTTTCCTGCAGCTCCTGCACTGCATGCAGATTCTTTACCACTGAGCCACTGGGGAAGCCCACTCAATGTGGTTATTCTCAAAATAAAGTGAGAATGTGTTATAAGCCATTAAAGCATTTTAAGTACCCAATGAGTGTCAGCTGCTTGGGAAACTGCCCCAGTAATTCCGGAAAATTAGAGACATTCTGTTGGGTGGGCAGAGGCCTCAACCTCTGTCAGTTTCCTGGAGAGGTACTATTCCTGCCCCACTTTCTTGGGCTGATAACATGACAGGGCTACCTTCCTGAAGCTGCCCCATCCTGTGGACGGGATCCTGATGCTAGTCTTAGTCTCAGACCCACTGGGGACAGCAAAGAAGGACCCCTGTCCTTACCAGAATTCAGGGCATTGATGGGGATGATGCGATGTCCAAGAAACTTGTTGCCTTCCTCCATCACAGCGACTCTGAGGGAAGCCAGCTCAGGCATTAAGATCTGGGGAAAGTTCAGGACAGGACGAGCTGGAGTGAGGAGGGGGTGGCCAAGCTTTCCCCCTTCCTGGCTCCAGAAATCTAGGGTCAGTGTGAGAACATGGCAGGTGTTACCAGGTTTGGTGAGGACAAAAGGCCCACTCTAAGCCACACACATAGCCATCCTAACAGCTCATGTTATGACTGGTCCACACAGGGCAGAGAGCTGGATATGTGGCCTGGGGCTCTGGGGCCTGCTTCAGACAGTCCGTGGCAGCTTTGTCAACAAGTATCCAGTGGGGGCAAAAGACCCGCATGATTCCTTGGGCCCTTGCACCCTGGTCTGGGAGTGCACATTTCTGCCTCTAACCCTAACATGAACAAGCCTGTGCACACACACCTGTACACACACTCAAAACCTGCCTCCCAAGTAAATTTTCCTCAACTTGGTTTTTGAACTCTTGAAACTCAGGAGGGCACAGGTGAAGGTGGGGAGAGGAGGAGGTTCAAAGAACTCTCTTTATGTATTTCCTCTTCTACAAGTAGAGACCAAGAAGGAAGAGCAGGTCCCAGCCCCTGCCTGCCCTGGGCCCCGCCCTCACCTTCTCAAAGACAAAGGGCTCCTCCTTCCAGACCGGATTGATGGAGTTGGTACTGGGTGACAGCTTGGTGCGATAGCGCCTCTTGGGATCCCCCGGAAGGCCAAACAGCTCCACTTCCACATAGGTGCGCACACTGCGTTCTGACAGGAACTGCCCAGAGATCACCTGGAGGGGCGTGGCGTGGCACGGGAGATCAGTATCAGTTCCCCATTCAGGCCATGCCCAGACCTAGGTCCTCCAGCCCCTTGGCTGAAACATCCATTCTTAGGTATTGGGAAGAGCCCCGTTCAATTCTGGCCACAGAGGAGAGGCTGTGTGGCTCAAGGGTTACAGCTAAGCTCTGGCATCCGGAGTATTTCCAGCATTCAGGGAAGAGGTGTGGGCTTCCCCACCTCCCTCCCCAGTGAGGAAGGAACAGGGCCCTCCCCCAGGGCCTGGGGCTCCTGCTGCCCCACTCTGCCCACTCTTCTCCCCTCCCCCAACCCAGCCTCAGCCCTTCCCCTGGGTTTCCATGGGGACCAAGAGGCAGCCTCCAGTGCAGAGGAGGAGGCAGTTTCCAAGGCAACTCGCTACTGCACGAAACTGGCTGGGGCTGAAGTTTTCAGGATATCAGGGGAGGGGGTTGGGAATGGAGGGGTGGGGCTCATGTGTCTTTCTCCTCAAGATCCCAGCCCTCCTGGCTACTTGTCCACCTCAGGGCCTTGCCGTAATGGAAAGGGTGGTGGCTACCACCACGTCAATGCGGTCCACCGAGAAGGGATTGAACTGCTTGTCCGACCGACGCATGAACTCATGCTTGAGGAGGTAGCCACTCTGCCCGTTGAACTCGAAAAGTGCCATGTTCTGCTGCATGGGCAGATCTGGGGGAACATGGGCAGTCAGGCAGGGAGCCCCAGCTCTGAGTCTGTACACAGCCTCTCTTTCCACATTTCCCAGCCTTTCCCATCTTGTGACCAGGGAGGTTGGGAGGGCCGTGAGGATGAGGGTTTCTCATGTCCCATATTGGTTCCTTAGAGCTCTCATCTCTCAGGAAGGGCCCCCAGCCTGAAGTCAGCAGGAGCAAAGCCACAACCAGACCTCACACTCAGAGTGGGATCTGAGACCAGTGGAGCAGAGGTTCCCACAAACCCACTCAGGCTGCGCAGCCAGAAGGCCAGAACCCTTGCCAGCACCCTGGCATCACCACATACACACTAGTGTACCTGCAGTCACACAGGTATGATCTGATGCACTAAATGCTCACACACCTAACTGCATCAGCCTAACTGAACATCAGCTCCCCCAAGTCTGTTCCAAAGATCTGCCCCTCCCCAGGGAAGGGGTAAAGGTGGGAAGGGCAGAGGAAGGTTCTCAAGGGCCCGATCATGCCCTTACCCATTGTCTGGAAGTTGAGGGCAACCATCTGACAACCAGCGTTCCAGAACATCTGGGGCATGTAGTTGGAGGAGTCCATGCGGGTACCCTTGGGGTAGATGCGGCTCATCTGGCGCTTGTTGTAGCTGCCATGGAGTATAGGACCCAGGAGGACCACAGACCCACGAGCCTCACCCCAGGCCCCCCGCCCCTCCACCCCCCCAGGGATCCTGGCTACGGAGGTCTCAAGGATACTCCACAAACTGCACTGAGGACTTGGAGAGCAGATCATAAGCCTTGAGCTCCGTGAAGGAGGAGATAACATAACTTCGGTTCTTCTCTGCATAGAGAATGATGGAGAGTCCACATCAGGCTGTCCCCTCCCACAGACCCGCCCTCCCCTTTGGTACGCTAACACTTCACTTCACCACTGAGGCCTGGGGGTTGATGGGCCAGCCCCAGGGTAGGAAATGTGCAGATCTCTGTGGGTAGCAGGGTGTCCTGGGGTAAAGGGTATGCACAGTGGATGCACACAGGGGTGGATTGTGAGTGCCAGAGTCCTAGAGGGGAGGGTGCGTGCCCTGGGCACACACAGGGGGTGTGGGGAACATGCAGAGATGACCCCAGAGATCAGGAATGCGCCGTGAAGTACAGGACACAGAGGTTAGAGGCCCACAGTAAGAGTGGTACACAGAAAGGGCGCAGGCTGGGGGTTCTGAGAAGCACCGCAGAGTGGACACAGAAACAGGTGTTGGTGATGGGGACATGCATAGAGGGTGAGAGGAACTCACTGCAAGCATGTCCGGAGAAGATAAAGGTAAACAGCACGGGTGCGCTCAGAAAGGCAAAGGGACAGGGCAGTGTGCTCTGGCTGGTGTCTTTGCCTTCCACCCCACCCCAGGAGCTCTCGTGCCGCGGAGGCTGCAGGAGCCCCCGGACACCCAGCTGAGGTGGCCTGTTGTAAATGACCTGCCTGTCACCGACACATTCCAGACCTTTCTGCTTGCTGCCAAGTTCCCAGTACAGTGACAGCACACTGGGAGCCACTGCCACTTAAACATGCCCTTTGCCTGGCTCCTCTGCTGGGTATTTATAGACAGGGCTCCTGGCCCAAGGAAGGGGAGGACCGGCCTGGCCCTCACCCCCACCCATCAGGCTGCTCATCAGGCTGCTCTGGTGTCAGGATACACTTCCTAAGGGCCTTCTCCTGCATCGAATCTTGACTTCCTGCTTCCCACCATCCCATGCTAACTCACGGGCAGAGAACTCGAAGGAGATGAACTTGGTGGGCTGGATGTAATTGACTAGGCTGGACATCTCCTCGTAAGCCGTCACCTCCAGGCCCGCTGTGCCCTAGGGAGGAGGGGGAGGGTAGAGAAGAGGCCAGTACAGAGCCCAGGGACCGGCCCCACACCCCCGCCTGAAGGACTCCCCACACACCTCATCTGACTGCATCTTCTTTATCTCTTCTTCATCCAGGTTTCCTGACTCCTCCTCTTCCTCTTCTACCTCCTCCTCCTCCAACTCAGCCCCTTCCTCACCAGCCCACACTGCCACATACAGCTCTGTCAGTACTGGGGGCACTGGGAGACCCCACACCAGGCTAGCTCACCCCTTCAGGCCCAGCCCCTCTATCCCATTCCAGATGCTCCCCCATGCCCATGCCCACACCCACTCCTCCCAGGCCGACTCACCTGTATCCTCACCCACAGGGGCATTGGATGGGCTGCTACCCTCAGCCTCCCCATCTGGCTCCTTGCCAGTGGATGCAGGGCCAGAAAACTGATTCTTCTTGTTCTTGATTAGGATCTTGCCTCGGAGATCCTCAGGGCTGGGCAGGGGGATGCCAGGTTTCAGCTGTTGGAGAAGAGAGAGAGCCTTCAGCACCATCTCCTCGCCTTCAGGGTACTGCCTAAGCTCCTGCAGGCCAAGCTGCCCTCCACTTGCCCCCTGCCTACTTCTCCAGCCTCGGGTCTCCTTGCTCCACCTAGTGTACCAATCCTCTGTCTGGCCCAACTTATCCCAGCTCTTCAGTGATGTTTCTCACCTTATTCAGTCTGCCTGGAACACCCTTGCCCACTGTCATCAAGATAGATCCATTATCTCTCTCAGGTTAAAACTTAATAATCACCTTCTCCAGAAAGCCTTCCCTAATTTCCAGGATCAGATCTGGAGCTCCAAGTACTCCTAAAGCAGCCACTGGTTGTAATGGTTACTTGTTTGCCTCCCAACTGAAGGGTAAGCAATCTGAGTGCTGGGACTGGCCCTTTTGCCACTGACATGACCCTCAGGCCCAGCGTAGTGTCTGACATGTGGTAGAAATAGGACCCAACAGTCCTCCCAGGTGAGCCCCAGCATCCTAGCACCCTGCCCTGGGTCCCCAGCCCTCAGCCCCAGATGCCCTACAGTGAAGTCTTCTCACCGGGAACTTCTCCAGGGGTTCTGTGAGCAGCATATCCCCAAACATCATCCGGCAGTACTCAGCCATCTTAGCCTGTTGGCGGGGTCTGCAGGGAGCAGACGTGGGTGGTGTCAGCTGCTCCTCTCTACCCTCTTATCCATCTTTTTGTGGCCCCTGATGACCCAGATCAGAGGCTCAGGAATTTGGGGAGGCAGGGACACAGGCAGGAGAGCCCGCAGTCCCAAGGAGATTGTGAGGAGACCTGGGAGGGAGCTGGAAGGCATGGCTAAGAGGCTCGGGAATGACTTTGGGGAGGGTAGCAGCAGTGGGAGACAGGGCCAGGATAGAGAACAAGGCTGGGAGGCCTGGATACACACGAGTCCACATGGTTTTCAAATGACAGGATGACCGGATAAGGGGAGGTCTTAAAGGCACTTTCTGCAATGGCTTCGATTGCTTCCTAGAGGAGAAGGGGACCCCATGGGGAAGAAGGAGGTCAGTGCTGTGCTACAGGCTTCCACTCCCCCAAAGGCTCCATTGTCCACTGTCCAGTTTCAACACACATATAGAACTGGAGGGCGACTCTTGGCCCCTGTCCCTTCTGGTCCCCTCTAGTCCCCACGCTGGTCCAAGGCCTCCCAGCCATCCCTCTTCTCCTGCTTCACCACCCCTAACCCCCAAAGGCTCTTGGCCTAGGGCCTTTCATTAGAGCCACGGCCACCAGCCTCTGCACACCGAGTCTCACCTTGAAATAGATGTCTGTGGTCATGGTGAAACCGTGGGTGATGATGGGCTCCTCATCAGGGGGCTTCCCCTTCCAGCAGTCCAGCTCCACGCAGCGGCAGCCTGCCAGCAGCACTTGGCGGTACATCTCAGCAGAGGAGAGGCCTGAGAACTGGCCGGCTGAGCGGGAGGAGGGGCGAGGGGCAGGGGCTTCACTCAAGGGCAGTCCTGCTCTGCCCCGCCCCACTCCATCGCGGGCAGTCCTGTGGGCAACCCCCGCAGGGGATTCAGGGGACAGGAACAGGGCCCAGAAGGAGAGAGGTAGGCTGTGAGGTCACCAGGGCCCACCTGTCAGGTAGGTGTTGTGGGAGGAGTTGATGAAGTAATGGTTGAGCGGCTGGGTCATGTCGTGGTGCAGCAGCAGCTTGTCCTGGGCAAGCACGCTGTTCTCCGGCCCGCAGAGGAACCACACCATGCCCTCGGGGGACAGCTGGCCTGGGGGACGGGTGGTTGTCAGGGCTGCAGCCTAGCTTCCGGGATGGGAAAGGTCCTTGGAGGGCCCAAGTTTCCCTCAGTCCTCACCCCGCTGCACGTTGATGCCGCTGGGCTCGTACTTGTCAATGAGGCCCTGCACCTGGTCAGGCCGCGCTGGCGGGAACAGCAGGGAATTGAGCCTGGAGTCGCGCTGTTTCTGGTTGATGAATTTGGCCAGGTGCTCCTTAGTCATATAGGGTTTGGCCTTGGAGTGGCTGCAGGCCAGAGAGAGGAGCACAGGTCCCCCTCTAGATCCCCTGGGCTGGGGTGAGAGGGGGCTCAGACAACCCCCTTCTCCAGCAATACCACCTAATTATCAGCATGGCAGGTGGGGATTTCAGGCACCACCCCTTCCCCAAGCCCAGCCCAGCCCAAGAAACTCACTAGGAAGTGAAGATCTCATCTATTTCTGGCCGAGGACAGAGGCTCATGAGGAAGCTCTTGTACACAGACTCTGGTAAGTCCTCGGGATTGATGGCATCGTTCTGGGAGATAGAGAGTCACTGATGACTCCTGGGTCCACCTCCCAGAGCTAGGAACCTCAGACTAGGCCCAGCCCTGTGCAAAGGGACCTGGGGAGAGGGATGGCTCAGGGCAGACAGAAGAGCATCAAGGGCACCCTGAGCCCCTACTTTTCAAGGCCCTTGTTGCTGAGCAGAGAGCATCTTAGCTGGTTTATTTTGCCCCTGAATTGACCTTGGCTAGTCACTTCCTAGGTGGCTCAGTCGTAAAAGAATCCGCCTGCAATGCAGGGAACGCAGGTTCCATTGCTGGGTCAGGAGGACCCCCTGGAGGAGGAAATGGCAACCTACTCCAGTATTCTTGCCTGAAAAAATCCTATGGACCGAGAAGCCTGGAGGGCTATAGTCCATGGGATCAGAAAGAGTCAAACATGATTGGGTGAATGAGCACGGGTCTCTCGGCTAAAACAGAATTTGAACTAAGAATGACCAGAACAGGGAAGGAAAGAGGTGAGAAGCAAGTGGGACTGTTTGTCAAAGCTGTGGGCTATCTTCTTCTTTTTAAGTGAAAGATAAATTTTCAAAAGAAAGCAATTTGTATACAAACAATGCACCTAAAAACAGAACCTCAAAATGCACGAAGCAAAATTGACAGAATTGAAGGGAGAAATAGACAGGTCAACAACAATAGTTGGAAACGCCAAAAAAGCACAAGGAATGATAACAAAACATAGACAGACTGGACTTCATCCAAATTTAAAATTTTTATATTCCTTCAGAGAAGGTTAGCATGGCCCCAGTGCAAGGATGACAGGCAAATTCATGAAGTGCTCCATATTTTTTTAAAAAATTGTGTTCCAAAGGACACTGTCAATAAAGTAAAAAGACAAACCACAGAATGGGAAAAAATATTTGCAAATCAGATATCCAATAATTGACCATGCCACAGTAAAAGACAGTTGAATTGAAAGATGGGCAATGGATTTGAATAGATATTTCTCCAGAGAAGATATGAAAATGACCAATAAGCATATGAAGAGATGCTCAACATCATTAGCCTTGTGTGCTGTGCTTGGTCGCGCAGTCTTGTCTGACTCTTTGCGACTCCATGGACTGCAGCCCTGCAGGCTCCTCTGTCCATGGGATTCTCCAGGCAAGGGTACTGGAGTGGGTTGCCATGCCCTCCTCCAGGGGATCTTTCCAACCCAGGGATCAAACCCAGGTCTCCCGCATTTGCCATCTGAGCCACCAGGGAAGGGGATTCTGCTGGGCCAAATTCTGAAAATCATCAGGACAAGGAACTCCTTTCTATGTTTGTTCCATTTTCTTCCTTCTGGAATAGGAATGTCTATAACTATTATCATATGCCTGTCACACCACTGCATTTCAGAAGCAGGAGCCCTGTTGTCTTTTTCACTGATTCACAGATGTAATGGAATTTTGCCCCAGAGTTTTGACCTGTTGCTGATTTAGATGATCCAGATGAGATTTAAGGACTTTTGACCTGATGATGTTTGGATGAGAGTTTAAACTTTAGTTTTGAGATGTTGGGGAATATGAGGATAGGGTGAATATATTTTGCACAGGGGACAGACATAAATTTGGGGATCCAGAAGGCAGACTGTAGTGGGCTAAAGGTCACCTCCAAAAAGATATGTCCATATCTTAATCCCCAGAACCTTTGAATGTCTCCTTATTTGGAAAAAGGTTCTTATAGATGTAATTAAGTTTCGTCTCTTCATATGAATTTATCCCTGGATTATCTCAGTGGGCTTGAAGTTACAACAAAAGTGTCCTTATAAGAGAGAGGCATGGGGAGATTAAGTACACAGAGCAGAAGGTAATGTGAAGACAGAGCAGACAGAGAGATGTGGCCATAACCCAAAGAATGCCAATAGCCACCCAAGGCAGGAATAGGCAAGGGGAGATTTTCCTCTAGAGCCTCTGGAGGGAGCGTGGCCCTTGATTTTGGACATCTGGCCACAACAACCATGAGAGAATAAATTTCTGATATGTCAGGTCACCTAGTTTGTGGCAATTTATTATAGCAGCCAGGGAAACTAATACAACTAGTAAACATTTTGAAGGGTTTTGCACTTTTAAAAAACATTCTAAAGAAAATCTGGATAAACTGTGTGTGTATGTGCTTAGTCACCCAGTCGTGCCTGACTCTCTGTGACCCCCATGGACTGTAGCCTGCCAGGCTCCTCTGTCCATGGGATTTTCCAGGTAAGAATACTGGAGTGGGTAGCCATTGCCTTCTCCAAGGCAATGCCTTCTCATTAGCCTTAGGTAATTGCAAATCAAAACCACAATGAGGGGAATTCCCTGGCAGTCCAGTGGTTAAGATTCCACCCTTCCACTGTAGGGAGCACAGGTTCTATCCCTGGTCAGGGAACTAAGATCCCACAAGCCAAGGGGGTGTAACCAAATGGAAAAAGAGCATAAAACCACAATGAGATACTATATCACACAGAATGACTAAAGTAAAAAATGAAAAAAGAGAGTAATAAGTGCTGGTGAAGACGTAGAGAAATTGGAACACTTGTACAAAGGAAGTAGGATTGTAAAATGGTATGGTCATTTTGGAAAACAGTCTGGCATTTCCTCAAAATGTTGAGTATACAGTTACTATATGACCCCAAAATTCTACCCCTAGGTATGTACCCAAATGACTTGAAAACATATGTCCAGACAAAATTGTTCATAGAAGCATTATTCACAATTGCCAAGAAGCAGAAATGACCCAGATGTCTATCAACTATTGAACAGGTAGGTAAAATGGGGTATATCTACACCATGGGATATAATTCCACAATAAAAAGGAATGAAGTACTGATAGATGCTACAACATGGATGAAGCTTGAAAACATTGTGCTAAATGAATGAAGCTTGATATCAAAAATCACATATTGTATGATTCCATTTACATGAATTGTCCAGAATAGACAAATCTATAGAAACATAAACAGAAAGTAGATTTGGTGGCATTCAAGAATCCTGTGCCTTTGCATTTCATTCCGGAAAAACCCATCAATTGTTTTCCAGGTTCACTCTGGAAAGCCAATATCGGCCTCAGTTTGGAGCAGAGACTCTGAGCAGACGAGCTAGGCTGAATCTTGGACCCATCAACTACAAGCAAAGATGGCTCAGGGGCTCCTACTGCGATGCTGGAGAACTGATCAGGAAGGAGGATGTGGCCAAAGTGGGAGCTCAGAAGGTAGGAATCAAGAAGCGTGGATGTTACTGACAGCAGCCAGCGGTGCCCTAGCAGGAGCTCACTTGCACCTTCTCCCTGAGGGTTACCAGCTTGCCTCCTCTGTGACTCATGGCACCAACGGGTCCCCAGCTCCATAGAGCTGACTGCAGGGAAGGATTCCTCCTGGGATTCATGTGGACAGGTGATCAATGAGACCTCAGTCTTATTTATTTATAATGTTCCGAATTCTTATCAGGAGAAAAGACTGAGTGGATTCTGGGTGGTACTCTATACTGAGATACCGGCCAAAGGAGGATGGGGGCCTGAGATCCACCCCCGCCAGGCAGGAACCCTGGCTTAGGGCTGCGTCTGCCCAGACAGCTCCTTTTTGTAAGTCACATAAGTTACCTCATGGGTGACACCGCATATGACTTGTAATTCAAAATTAATTACTTAAGTAAAAAGAAGGGGTTTCCCCGATGGCTCAAGTAGTAAAGCATCTGCCTGCAATGCGGGAGACACAGAAGACCTGGGTTCAGTCACTGGGTTGGAAAGATCCCCTGGAGAAGGAAATGGCAACTCACTCCAGTATTCTTGTCTGGAAAATCCCATGGACAGAGGAACCTGGTGGGCTACAGTCCAGGGGGTTCCAAAGAGTCAGACACAACTGAGCATGCAAGCACACCAGTAGAAAGAAAGATGTTTTCATGTGTTGAGCTGAAGGAATGTAGACCAACCTACTCTGAACGCGGGCACCTCAGCCCTTGCCCTGGTACTGTCACTGTTCCTGATGTCAGGAATCGGTGGCTCTGGAGTTACCTGGCTTTTCAGGCTCTTGGCCAGGACTGTACATCTTTTCTGCCCTCCCCACCCCCATGAGGCCTGCCCAAGTTGCCCTCCAGCCAGAGGCAACTTGGGTGAGAAGGAGAATGCTGGGACTGGGCTGGGGAAGAAGAACCACTCACCTTGCCTTTGGGGAGGTGGCAGACGCTGAGGGCAGCTTCCACCCGCTTGCGGTCAGCAGGGAACATCTGGAAAACACTGAGAAGCAGAGAAAGTGAAGGTGAAAAGTGAAAGTTGCTCAGTCGTGTACAACTCTTTGCAACTGCATGGACTGCATAGTCCATGGAACTCTCCAGGCCAGAATACTGGAGTGGGTAGCCTCTCCCTTCTCCAGGGGATCTTCCCAACCCAGGGATCAAACCCAGGTCTCCTGCATTGCAGGTGGATTCTTTACCAGCTGAGAAAAGCGCCAGGCAAAGAAGAGGTGTCAGGTCTGGAGAGGAAAGGCTTTGGAGAACTTGGGGAGGAGAGGGGAGGGGAGGACTTGTGGAGAGGGAATAGGGGAGACTTACTTCTTCACAGGAATCTTCCCCTCAGGGTTAAGCTGCATCTTGAGCTTCACAAGGCTGGTGGGTAGAAAGCAGCCTGTCAAGGCCCAGTCCCGCACACTTAGCCCTGCGTGCACTAAGGCCAGGCAGGCGGGCACTTACATCTTGTCCAGGAAGGTGCTGCGGGAGGCGTTGGCTGTCAGTGGGTGCTTGGCCAGAGCCAGTACGTCTTCAGCCCAGTCCTGCAGGACCCCAGAGCACAGCGGTCAGGTCCCTGACCCCAGAGGCGCCACCACACCCCACAGCCCAGGCCTGTCCCTGGGGATTTCCGTGCAGTCCCCAGGGCCCAGACCTGTGCCCCACACATACCTTGCCCACATTCTCCTTGCAAGAGACGAAGTTATGGAAGGTGAGGTCCACCATGTCAGGGCCCGACACCACTGTGAGCGTCTTCAGCAGGAAGTTGTCTGGGGTGTTCATGTTGAAGACTTCTCGGAGCTTCTGGCTCTGCAGCGGGTGATGACACGGTGGGAATCAGCAGTGCGCCCCCGGGCCTCTGTACCGTGGCTCTCCCTATCTCTCCTTCTCAGCCACGTGAAATCTGGCCCACTGGAGGGCATCTCATCCGTGCCCATCATAGGAGCCATGGAAGGAGAGGCCCACAGGAAGAGACAAACCAAGGCCATGGGGTCTGCAAATTCCATGTATTTTATTTGCCATTTCTCATTTGAAGACAGAGTCTTAGTCCTCAGTTTCAGGGAATCTTGCTTCCCACCAATCCCTTCTTCCAGCTTCCCTACCAGCATTAGGCAAAACCAGGCAAAGCATTTGGAGGGGAGCGGAGGGGAGGGAGGCAAGCCACACCTCCCAGACAACCTGGGATGCTCTAGGGGCAAGAGCTGGCCATGCAACATCTCCATTCACTGTGTCCTGATACCAAAGCCCCAGCAAGCCAGGGGGCAGCCACACCCCTTCATGGCTCAGGGAGAGACCCTCTGCTCGCTCCAGAGATCAGGCTCCCTGCCCCCACAGGGACCTCTGCCCCATGGAGCTGGTGGCTGTGCTGATCTTGGTCTCCTCCAGGCCGACTTACCTTGGGTATCTTGGCAAACTTCCCAAAGCGGGTGTCCCGGATGCTGGTGATATCTAGAAGCTCCATCTCCTGGTAGCAGCAAAGACGGGATGTGGACCAAGACATCAGATCAAGGATGAAGGACAGGAAGCTTTGCACCTTCACATCTTGGCCAGCTGCCTTGCTTAGATGCCAAGACTGTTGGGTCTCCCAGACTGCAACCTTCCCTTTTCAGCAAGTGGGCTCGCCTTCCTCATGTGACCTCTTCCCTTCCTCTATAACCACGGCTCCCCTGGCCACTCAAATTACTGGGGAGCTGTGACCTCATCTCCCCACCTCCATCCCAGATGCACTCTTCCCAGACTCCCTCTCCCTTCTTTCTGCCCAGGTGCTGAGACTTCTCTGATCTCTCTGGACCCTCAAGGTTACTCAGAACCATAGACAGGGAATCAGCCTTTGGCAGCAATTCTAATACCATTCTCTCTCTCCAAAGGAGAGAGCATCGAGGCCCGAGGTAGTCATGGTCTTCCCTCCCAAAGCAGTCGGACCCTGCCCAAAGGGTGTCCCGTGGAGCCACCTTTCCATGTCACTCTATACTGCTGGCATCCATGCCTTCACCTCTGTGTCATCAAGAGGCTACTTGGATTCAATGGATCAGTGGGAGTTCAGGCCCATGGTAGACAGGGGCTGCCTCACCTTACTCTGATATGTCCAGTACAAGTAGTAGCCCTTGGGATCCACACGGAGGATAACCGGAGAGGCTATTGTTGTTTCCTGCAGAGAGAAGGAGTCAGCCCCCTGCTCTGAAACTTCAGATTGAGCACTCCCAGCCCCAGCCAGGGGTTTCAGAGCTCATTATCTGCCTAGGAGGTCCCAGGGGTCTGTGGGCATTTCTCTTTGTTCTCCAGAGCTAAGGGCGGAGTATAAGCCTTAAAAGCGCTGAACCAGGGATGGGAAGGGGTAGAGGGTTAGAAATGGCATTTCTGGAAGAGAAGAGGGTTTCCCCTCTAAATCCCAAATAGAAGTTCTCCCTCTAGACCCCAAGCAAGGGTCTTGGCCCCCACCTTACCCTGTTTGCAAGGCCCACAACTCATCCAAAGGGGTAGAATGTTCCTCACCAAGGCTCCATGCTACCCACAGGAGAACTAAACACGGTGAGAGCCGAGAACCCAATCCTTGCAAAGCAGCCTAGCTTCCTGCCTGCCCAGTCCTCCCATCCGTGGATCCCAACCACCCAACTGTCCCACATGCTTCCCACCTCCCAGCTCAAGCACCCCACCTTTCTTGCCTAAAATATCATCAAAGACTAGCTTCTGGAAAGCCTTTGCTGAGA
Source organism: Antilocapra americana (assembly GCA_007570785.1). Lineage (NCBI taxonomy): Eukaryota > Metazoa > Chordata > Mammalia > Artiodactyla > Antilocapridae > Antilocapra > Antilocapra americana. The sequence goes on along the minus strand of ML664176.1, from coordinate 13,469,315 downwards.
CATGCTGCAACAACAAGGTAAGGGCTGGTTCTCAGACCTAGAAGCCTGTCTAAGAAATCCCCAGGGGCTCACAGACTCCAGTAAACAAGCCTCTACTAGACCGCAAGCTCTGTGCACCATGTTTGCTGAAGGAGCGAGCGAATGAAGAATGAATTCACTTCTGAACTCCTGTTCCACTCACAGAGCGCACGGCTCCCTTTTATGTTAATGGTCTTTGTACGCACAAATACCGAGATACTAAAGCTGAAGTTTCCAACAAGGCATGGTAGCTGCAACACACCGAACCAGAACAAATGCAGACTTTACAAAGGAGATGGTCCAGAAAAAGGTTCTCAAACCCGGGGGGGTTAGGATAAGAGAGGGAAGAGAACACTGCTAATTCTGGGAAAAGCTATGTTGTGAGCTCCATTCCCTTCCCTCCTCAAGGGAGGGTTGGGGTGCCTGACCCCTCACCTTAAACCTCCTGCACTTGGAAAGCTTTTGTCACCCTTGAGGTGGTGGGGTCTGACACCTGCCTGGGAAAATGAATGGGTGACAGACGGGCTGACTCCTGGAGAGAGTCTCAGTGGTGTGATGGTGGGCCCAACCCCCCCAGAGTCTGTAGGGCAGTGAGCCTGTGAGTGTTTTCTGGGTCCAAAATGGGCCTGTGGGAGAGAGGGGGCAAAGCCAAAGTTGCAAGGAACTGAAGGTGGTAACTGGATTCTGAGGGGCTGAAGAAGTAATTTCAAGTGACCTCCTGAAATAGAAATGATAGGAGGACCCTGGTCTTCCCCGGTGGCTCAAGGGTAAAGAATCCGTCTGCAATGAAAGAGCCGCAGGAGACACAGGTTCAATTCCTGGGTGGGGAAGATCCCCCAGAGGAGAGCATGGCAACCCATTTCAGTATTCTTGACTGGAAAATCCCATGGACAAAGAAGCCTGGCAGGCTACAGTCCATAGGGTCACAAAGAGTCATTCACGACTGAAGTACTTAGCACAAACGCAAGAGGAACGGAAGTAAGAGACCCCCAGGAGCTTCCCTGGAAGGTCTGGTGATTAAGATTCTGCACTTTCATTGCAGGGCGGCGGGGGCAGAGGTTCTATCCTTACTCAAGGAATTAAGACCCTTACCTCCTGCATGGTACAGGCCAAAAAACTTTTTTTTTTTAATTAAAAAAGAGATTCCCCAGTTCGGGGGTGGGGGTGGTTCTCCTAAGAATCCTCAAAAATATGCATGAGAAAAAAAAGAAGTCTTACCCTTTTGCCAGGCCCAGTCCATGATAGCAGCTGCCCAGTTAAGAGTTTTAGTATCTCTTTGCCCCCTCCCTCTGTGCACCCCACTCCTAGTAGGCATAGAGGAGGAGCAGGGGATCCCCCAACAGGCCTTTGCAGAGGGTCTGCAGCCCACCTGAAACCATTCTTGGAGGTGGGGTAGAAGATGTCATTTTAAGTCAGGTGGGAGTTTTGAGGTAACTGGTCTCTGAAGTTAGACTGGGCTTTGTGAGGAAAAGAGTCCATAGGTGTGTCTATTCCCCAAGAGCAAATGGAGTGTCTCATGACTGGCTGAGTGTCCCTCCAGGGGTCATAGGGCAGCTTCTCCCACAGAATACATTGTAAAGGGGCTCTGGGACACAAAATGAAGTTGAGAGCTCATTACATCCCATGCACTGTGCTTATCCAATACCCAGATCATCTGCCAACTGGACCAAAGGCAGTCTGAGAGCAGAGCCTCATCCGGTAGGAGCATGTGCCCCGAGTCCGGGAGCTTCCTGCTCGTGGGAGGCAGGGTCCAGGACCACCGGGTACAAGGAGGCTGGCTTGCAGAGAAGGCCACAGGGCACATCCCCGTCCATAATGATGCTAAGGTTACACACATTTCCTGGAGGAACTGAGAGAGGCCACTTCGCTTTTCATTCTGAGCCACTTCCCTCATCCCACAGACTCCTGGGACATACCTCCACCGTGCCGCAGCGCCCACACCACTCCTGCCAAAGCAGAAAGCCCCTTACCACGGGCCCCTCCCCACAGTCATGGCAACCAGATTACTCAGCCAAGCCCAGCCCCAAAGGCCTGAGAGCCTTAACTCAGGGACCTGAGCCCCCTCATCCCACCCCTCCTGCCTCGGCACCCTGCCTTCAGGTTCCCTCCCTGGGACCAGCCAGCTCTGACTCTCACACCAGGCCAGCCCAGCAGCCCCCCCTTCCCTGAGGAGGACCCCAAATCCTTCCCCCTCCCCCCAGGAGAACCCAGGGCCTGTGGCGACACACACATTTTCAGGGTCCAAGAGAACCAGAGGCTAGAAAGCAGGCCCAGTTTGAGAAGGAGCAGACACAGTGGGGACAGAGGTGCAGGACAAAGCGTGGTTTCCCCATTCCCTGCAGACAGACAGGCGTCAGGGAGCCAGGCAGAGAGCAGCCAGCAAAAGCAGAAGTCTGTCAGTTCCCTCCCAGGCCCCTGGGAGCAAAGCCTCCAGGTCTCACTCGCTCAGGGTCACCCCACTGCTGGTGGGGAGCGGGACATCCCCGAGACAGGCTGGGGTGGGTGGGGAGGAACAGGTGCTTGTGCTGGGAGCAGGGGCCTGGCTCCGCCTCTGCTTCTGGTCTGGCCTTGGCTGTGGGGCACCTTTCCTCCCTCCCCGACTGAGACCAGGAGAAACACATCCTCCTCTTCTTGGGGGTTTGGGGGAAAGAAAGGCCCAGACCCAAAGAGGCTTCCTCCTGTAACCACCCTAGCAGCCCTTCTCCTCTCACGCCCACGCACAGAGCCCTAGCCCCTGGCTCCCCAGGGACACAGGCTTGGGCACACGCCGACACCCCCAGGTTTGTTTATCTGGGCAGCTGTATCAGCTGCCTGGCCAAGCCGCACGGGCGCCTGAATCCTGGCAGACATAAACCAACCCAGTCCCCCTGGCAAAGCCCGCGGCCGCCCATCCACCACCCCATCACCGCATCAGCCCTCTCCAGCCCCACTCACATCATCCCATTTGATGAAGCGTTCCCCTTGGCTCAGATAGGCCTTCACCGTGGGGGGCAGCAGGACAGGGTTGAGGAGAGACATGGTGGCAAGCGCCCCTCTTTGGAGAGGCTGGGCAGGCAGAGTGCACGGGACAAGGGGAAGGAGGGCGGGCAGGAGGGGAGCCTCGCGGGGCTCACATGGCACCCGCCCCAGCTAGTCCGGAAGTCTGGGTGCTCTTACAGCCCACAGGGTGCGGGACTGAGTGCTTCGGCCAGAGGCCCATCTGCCTTTTAAGTCAGCCTCCTCCCGCCAGCCTGCAGTGGGGCGCTGTGGTCACTGCTCCTGCCCCTGGAGGCCGGGCTCCCCTCCCCAAAGCCCCCGCCCTCACCCGGCGCCTCAGCACTTCCTGCTCAGGGCTTCCTTCTCTGTGCACTGAGAGGCAGGTCATGACGTCTGGCCACCTCCGAGCAGGGGCCTCTCAGTCCCAGAGCAGACGCGGCAGGGGCATGAGCTAGGGGTACTGTCCCCAGGTGGACACTGAGCCGGAAGGGACGCCCACAGAGGTGGGGTCCTGAGCACCAGAGACCGTCTCTCTCAGAGGCTGAGGAGGAGTCTGGGACCACCCTGAAGATGGGAGTTGAGGGTGGGGCAGGGTCCAGCTGGGATTGAGTGTTTTGAATAAGCAAAGTTTGCTGAACACTCAGCTCCTCTTTCTCAGCCCTTCCTCTCCATGAAAATGAGGTGCAACTGAGGCAACTGCACCCCTCACCTGTCACAGACTCCCTCCTCTCAGCCCTCCAGAGTGGCCGAGGCCTGGACCCTCACTGACCAGCTGCCACTTGGCACACAGCTGCCCTGAGCACCCTTCAGCCACCACCCTCCACTGTGATCTTCTGCAGGCTCCCTCCTCTGCCCTGCGCTGGGGCCTGTCGGGGAGGACGCTTAGGGCAGGGAGGCTGTTCAGAGAGGCCTCTGCTCGGTCTGCTCAGGGCGCATGACCCTAATTCTGCTCCAGCCCAGGGCCCAGGCCCCGGGAGCTCAGTCATAGCCCAGGGCAGCCCAGCCCACTTCCTCTTGCCCAACCTGCTCTTATCACCCTTCTGAACCCAGCTTGGGAGCCAGAGCTCTGACCAGGACTTCCTTCCCTTCTCAGGGCCCCACTTTCTGCCCCAGGTCCCATCATTGACCCTGGTGCCACCCTCTGGCCCCCACGGGACCCTTGCCCAGGCCCTAGAACTGCCTCTGCTGGCTAGTCTGGCCCAGGGCAGGAGGAGGGGGACCCTTTGGGGGCTGGAGCTGAGGGGATTCCTAGCACAAAAATAACTCCCTGAAATACAATTCTAAGACCACTGGGGTGGAGTAAGGCCTGACAGCCTGTGGAATCGGCTGGCTTGGGACTCCTCCACGCTGACCTGCCCTCTGCTGAAGCACTCAGCCAAGCTCCCCTCCCTCTAAGTCCTGCTGTCTCTCACCTCTCCTCCCCCATCCCTCCAGCCGGGGTCCATCTGTGGGCCTCTCTGGTGTCTCCTGCTCTTCCGATGAGCCCCTCCCTGGGATCAGGTTCCCTCTCTGTCTGTTTGAATGCATTTTGCAAGGGAAATCCTTGTCCCTTCCCAAAGCCCCTGCACCTGTCACCTGCAGCCACCCGGTTCCTGCACCCAAGTTCCTCCCTCTTGTCCACCCTGCAGCCTTCTCCCCTGATATGGAAAGACAATCCCCACCCTGTACAGACCCCCTCATTTCATGGGACTGGGGCAAGGATTTCAGGGCTCTTTACTCTCTTACCCTTTCTATCTCAGCCTTTGAATGTTGAAGTTCTGAATCCACAGAATAAAGTTTCACTTGTCTTAACCCGGAGAAGACAATGGCAGCCCACTCCAGTACTCTTGCCTGGAAAATCCCATGGACGGAGGAGCCTGGTAGGCTGCAGTCCATGGGTCACTAGGAGTCGGACACGACTGAGCGACTTCACTTTCACTTTTCACTTTCATGCATTGGAGAAGGAAATGGCAACCCACTCCAGTGTTCTTGCCTGGAGAATCCCAGGGATAGGAGAGCCTGGTGGGCTGCCGTCTATGGGGTTGCACAGAGTCAGACACGACTGAAGCGACTTAGCAGCAGCAGCAGCAGCAGGTTAACCCAGCGATGACATTCACTACCTGGACCTAGTTCTTTTTTTTTTTTTTTTAATTGGAGGATAATTGCTTTACCATGTTGTGGTGGTCTCTGCTGTACATCAACTTGAATCCATTATAATTAAATATTTCCCCTCCCTCCTGACCCGCCCTCCCCATCAGACACCCAGTTCTTGAGACCCACAGCTATAGCTTCAACTGTCCTCTCATGCCCACATCCTGCAAAGCAGCCCCCAGAATGCAGGAGTCCCATGCAGAGAAGGGAGGGAGGAAGACGTTCATCAAAGAAGGTTTGAAAGTAAAAGTGTTAAATGCTCAGCCATATTTGACTCTTTGTGACTCCATGGACTGTATCCCGCCAGGCTCCTCTGTCCATGGAATTTTCCAGGCAAGAATACTGCAGCAGGTTGCCATTCCCTTCTCCAGGGGATCTTCCTGATCCAGGGACTGAGCCCAGGTCTCCTGCGTTGCAGGCAGATTCTTTACCGTCTGAGTCACCAGGGAAGCCCAAAGAGCTTATTTTCCTTCAGAAATACATTTAAGTATTTTAAAATATAAATGACAAAAATATTATGTAAATAACGGTAGAGTGGACATAGACAAAATCAGAGAGGTCACACAAATACCGAGTTTGGGAAACTGACTCCTGGGCTGAGCTGAGTAGAGTGCCTCACACCGTCTCCCAATCTCACCCCCAGGGCAGAAGGAGGAAGGGTGAGGATGCCCCCTGCTGGGCTCACTTAGAAAGCACGGGCCTCCTGGGGAAAGGCTGGAAATCTGCGGAGGACAGATCCTCAGGGAAGTCTCTGGAGGGTCTATGTCAGTTGTGGCGATGGGTATGCTGGAGAGTTTGGCATGGCTGAGCTTTGAGTGGTAGAAGGTTGTGAGAACTTAGCTGCGACAGGGTGATGTCTCCCAGGGAGATCCAGGTGGCCTGGAGCCCATAGGCAGGTCCTGAGGTCACTTGCTCACCTGGCAGCTCTGTGTGGGGACCCCATGCTTTTTAGTTTTTCAACCTGTTCATCAGAGAAGTTTAGTGGTGGAAGTTGAACTTAGGTCTTTGGGTGGCCCAGTTACCAGACAAATGAGAAAGTCAGATTAGGTGGGTTTCTCACTCGCTGCCGTGGCTTACCTGGTGAAGCAGTGGGGTTCAGGAGCCCAGAGGCCTGTGGTGAGTTTTGGGCCAGTGGCCAGCTTACTTTTGAAATGAAAATGGCTCAGATGTTGCATCCCTGAAGATAGATTTCCTAGTCAGGCACAAGGCACCAGGCTGGGATCCCTGGTCTATGAACCCAGCCACCTACTAGCTGGTTTGTCTTGTGATATCTCACCTTCCTGTGCCTCAGCTTTCTCAACTGGAAAATGGGGATCATTATGCCTCACAGGACTCTATAAGAATTAAATTATAAAATGGATGTAAAGTACTTCATACAGGGCCTGCACATGAGCACAATAGTATTATCATTATTTTTGTTGGTGGTGGTGGTGTTAATTTTATTACTTGTTAGCAGACACAGACAGGAGAAAATCCGATTCTTATTACTTTCTCCTCAGTATATATTGCTATCCTTTCCACAAGCATCTTCACTGACTTGTTCTTTGGATTCTTTTTCAGCAGTTTGTGTGGATCAGGGGCTGATCCCAAGGTATGATCCTACCGTTCCCAGGGCAGGTTAAGTTAGGGGTGCTCCTGGTTGTAGACCTGAAGCAGACTGTCCCCCAAGCAACCTGCACTCATGATGTCCTAAGCACAAGGGCTCACATCAAGGACAAGCACCAACCTCCTACCACCTTCACGTCATCACGCCCCCACAGCTGATGAGGCAGGCATGAGAGTAAGGACCAGGGGCTGTCCATTAGCCTGGCTGTATGTGCAGCTGTGGCTCCAGACCCAGCCACCAAAGACATGCTGAGAGCTGAGTATGAATGGAGGCAGGGACAAGGCTGGGTAGCACATGCTGAGCTTCTAATCCCTTAGGGAAGAAAGCAGGTGGTCAAGAGTTCTCTGCAGAAACCCAGGAGAAAGATGTTGCCTGTCCTCCCATGCCAGTCCCTCCTAGAATCATAGAAGAAACCATCTGGGACTTCAAAGTGGAGAAGAAGCAGTCCCATGCGTATTTCCCTTTGAAGTGTCATTTTGGATCAAATTTACATGGAGGTATAGCTAGGGGAAGCCTGGACCCATCCTCAAGAAACGTTGATTTCAGTCTCAACTGGATAAAAGGTTTGCTGTGAGATAGTAGCAAGTTACCTGAGCTCTCTGATCTTTAAGCTTTTGACTATTTCCAAGATTCATTCCAGCTCTAAAACTCTTTTCATTCAGAAGGGTCAACCTTGTCACTTTTCTCTGAGAGATGACAAACCTAGAGATGAGAGCTGAAGACAGCAGAAAAAGGATTGCCTCTTCCTCTCACAGGCTGTTCTTGGATACATTTCTCATTTTCTCTGCCTCAGTTTATCTGTCTGTGAAATGGACCTGTTTTCATAAGTGTGATGGAAATAAGTTAGACACATTCTTCTCTAGGCAGGCATGGTGACTTGTGCATAAGGAATGCCCTCAGAATGGACTGATTGCTTCCATATTTACTTCTATCCTGGTCCATCTTTTTATCAGGACCTGGGTAAAGCCACAGTGAACCAGCCCTTCAACTTTATAAGTAGCAGGAAGCCAGTGAGGACAGGGAAGGTGTTGAGAGACACACTCAGGATCCCCAAACATCCTAACCTGCTGGAGCAATAGCCTGAACCTCACAAGGTAAAATGAACAGGGCTTAACTGAGAGATCTGGGCTTGGCTCCAAGGCACCGACTGTACAAGGACAGGGTAGGGAAGTAGCGGCTTAGCAGAAGCATGTGTGAATAAAACTGAGGGTTTTCGCTGACAGCCAGTTCCATATGAGTCAAATGAAAAGGCTGCCAAAAAGCGGACAGACTCTCGGGCTGCTGAATTAAAGTGGAATACTGAGCCCAGTGACTCTCCATTTTGAAATCAATCAGAATCGCCTGGGAAGCTCTGGAAACACTGCCTATTCTTTGCTGCACTCAGACCTTCTGAATCAGGACCTGGGATGTGTGGGTGGGGAAGCGGAAGTGAGGAGTTTGGATTTCTAAAGAGCTTCAGCCTTGGTTCCAATGTGTAGCCAGGGTTCTAGAACCAAGGAAGACTCAATCCCATGCTCATTCTTGGCATGTCAGACCACATTGACTACACTCCGGAACTTCAGTCTCGGTGGCTTTATCATGGGAGAAAGCAAGCTGGAGGACATTTGGTGGAAGGTGGCCAGGATGTAGGATACACCCAACACTCTGTACGGGCTGGTGGAGGGAGCCATAGCATAGAAGATTATGGTGAGGTCCACCTTCAAATGGATGAGACTTGTTCACCTGGGTCCCAAAGATTGGAATTTTAGGTGGTTTAGGTGACTGTCTAAGATCAGGTTTCTCATGAAATATGAAATGAAGATTTGCTTGTAGGAAGTTTATTGGGAGTTATTTAGTGCTCTCAGAAACAACGTATCTGAGGCAGTGAAGGAATCAAGATTGAGCAGAGGAGGAAAACGATTAAGGATGCAGTCACAATCAAGGACTCCTCCACAGGGAGCTTGAAGATGGGGAGGACCTTTCAGAGTTGGTCCCGACTGAGGTTGAACGTCCTCCTACAACACTGACCTGGTGGATTATCCTTCATGAAGTCAGGAAAGACAGCTCACTTTGGCAGTTGAAGGAAATGCCTAGGGAGAGAGACTCAGCTGTGAGCCATCAGCAGCAACACTCCTACCAACTTGGGGATAAGCTTCTTGGTCCCAGAGGCAAGATCTAGGTGGTGCACCCTAACAACCAGGACAGTATTCCCCTTTGCACAGCTCAGAAATATTTGTGTCGTATGGTGAGCACCCTCTGCCTCGGAAGAGCCACTCCAGAATTCTGGTGATTGTTTCCTCTGGGAAACTTACAGGGAGGCAAGTAGGATGAACTATAGTCCTCACTACTGAAGCTTGTCTTGGTGTCAGGTTGATATTTAGCATCCCTCCATTACCCCTTCTAGATTCTCTTTCCCTTCAGTTGGTATTTCTCATGATCTAAGTGGCCCACCTGGCCCAGGAGTCTGAGCTCCTAATCACCATGCCCTTTTCAAGCCATGCTGCCAAGCCTATCAAAACTGGGCAAAAGAGTATCAAGAGACACCCTAGAGGATCGCCTGGGTGCCAGACATATGCTTCCCTGGCCCCATGATAGCACAGCAGCCATTCTCTTCCCAAGGACCAGAGTCAAGTACCCCCAGCAGGAAGTGACTCCTTTTTCTTGCCTGCTGGTCTCTTGACACAAGGAAACTAAAAGGCGGGAAGCAGCCGCACTTAAAGCTCATGAGTTTTTTTCTTTTCTGTGCCCTCATGGAAATGTTCCACCTCTAGGAACTAGATTCTCTAAACCCAGAGATCCTAGAACTGTAGGAATAGGAACCATAAATTCTCCCAAAGTATCACTGGGAGTGATGGTGAATGGGGCTGCTCCAACTTCAACCCCATGTTTATTAGGCTCCTGTATCCTACTGCTGGGCCATATTATAATTATTAAACGGGGTGCATACTTCATCCTGGAGCATCATGTCCCACCATCTCTAAAATGGTGCTTCAGCTGCACCTTCAAAAGATTGTTCCTCCACTCTTATCAGCTCTTTTCACCAGTAAATAGGTAGCAAAGAATGTGATAAGCCCAGAAGATTCTGTGACTATGTGCCCATTGTTTTGCTGTGAAGTAGGACTCTTGGTCTGATGTAATGTTGTGTGAGATCCCATGTCTATGAATCAAACACTCTTTAAGCGCTCAGAGAGCAGTGCTACTTGAGGCCTTTAGCAAGAAAGAGAAAACAATCCAGAACACACGCCGATTCAAGTCGGGATAAATCACCAACCCTTCTACATTAAAACCGTAGTCAATTCATCACCAAGTAGCTGGTTGGCTGTCAGATGTTGGCAGGTTGGAGATTTGGCAGGAGCAATAAACAGCCAGCCTTGGTGAGTGGGAGCCCATTCTGTCAGGCCTATCCCTGCCACCAAACACCATGTGCAGCCTCCATCTATGCCAGCGTGGCCACTTTATCCGTGTCCCCATTGGGCCAGCACAAGTGGTCAGTGACAGAGACTGACTAACGTCCACTAGCCAAACCATTATATCTACTTGACTATTTAGCCTCTCCTCCAGGGTGGGTCCTCTCCAGTGGCCATTAACATTCAACGTGTGGGTCTTCACACTTAGTGTTCACTCCTATAGTTACATCCACGTGCCTCTTCTTGTTCCCAGTTTTTCACTGTTTCTCTTTCTAGGCCTCTCACCAACTCATAAAGCCATTTGCTACAGCTCGTGGGCCTGCACATGTTTTTATGTAGGGCTGCTCTACCAGGCAGCCATGAAGATAATTCAGGTCTCCAGATATCAGCATCAGCTCAGACACTATGACCTTAAACTGTTTGGCTATTCCACTTCCCCTCCTGTACAGTTACGCAAGTAAACGGCCATAGGTACCTTTGGGGAAGGAGTAGAACAATCATTACTGTATTGCCACAGTATTACAGAAGCCTTCCTCCTGGGACCCAGTCTCTCCTTCAATCCAAGGGTTTTGGATCTGAAAATAGAATCAGATCTAGAAACCAGACAAGGTATTGTGCTTTTTTTTTTTTAAGTTGATAGTTCCAATTCTTTTATTGATTGATGTATTCAAGTTGTATTTATTTATTTTGGCCGTGCTGGCTCTTGGTTGCTCTGCAGGCTTTTCTCGTTGTGTAGAGCAGGGGCTACTCTCCCATTGTGATGTGAGGGCTGCTCTTTGCAGCCACTTCCCTTGGTGTGAGCTCAGGCTCTCAGTGCATGGGCTTCTGTAGTTGAGGCCCATGGGCTCAGTAGTTGCAGCTCCCAGGCTCTAGAGAACAGGCTCAGTAGTTGTGACGCATGGGTTCAGTTGCTCCACGGCATGTGGGATCTAGGAGACACAGGATCAGGGATTCAACTTGTGCCTCCTGCTTTGGCTGGTGGTCTTTACCACTGAGCCACCAGGAAGCCCGGTATTGTGACTTTTTATTGGAGCAACTATCACCAGTCTCCTGGTCTTTTGTTCTTGATTTCTTTTCATTGTACAACTCAGCAATTCTGTGTGTGGTCTGTAGATCCCTGGGAGTCCCTGAAACCATTTCAGGTATTTCACAAGGTCAAAATATTTATGCAATAACACTAAGTCATTATTTATCTTTTTAACTGTGTTGACATTTGCACTGATGGTGCAAAAGCAATGTTGGATAAAATGTCTGGCACCTTATCAAACCAAGGCAGTGGAACTAAACTGTCCTGGTAGTGGCCAGGGAGGGAGGAAAGGGAAGGAAGGAAGGAAGAGAAGAAAACAGTCAGTTTTACTTAAGAATGTCCTTAATGAAGCAATGAAATTTGTTAAATTTTATTAAATCATAACCTTTAAATACATGTCTTTTTAATTTTCTTTGTAATTAAATAGAAAATACTGTATTACACACAGAAATAGAATGGTTCTCTCAAAAAAAGTACTTGCACAATTGAGAATAAGCTAAACTAGACATTTTTTCATTAAACATCACTTTCACTTGAAAAAAATAACTGACAGATAAACTATGGTCATTGGACTTGGTTATTTGGCAGATATTTTCTCAAATTCACGCCAAGTAAGCCTGTAACTCTGAGGAAAACAACCAATAGTATCTGTTGCCAATGATACAATTTGAACTTTCAAATGAAAATTAGAATTTTAGGAAACTTGTATGCACTATCATCAAGTTGACAGATTCCCAATACTTAAAACTTTTTCTGATGATAATAACAGATTTGATTTTTAGTATTATATAATGAACTGTATCAATATATGAAAGATCTGTATAATTCAATGACCTAATATTTTCCAAATGACCAAAGGATGTAACCAAATCATGCACAGGTACAAAAGTCATTCAGAATGCAAGATATTTTTTTTTTTACCAAGAGTATATATTACCTTCTAAAATAAAAATAAAGCTGGTGAATGATGAAAAAAATAAAAGGATACAAGATGGATCAGTAGACTTTAATGTGATTGAGTACAAAAGTTCATTGAAAGAGTTTCATATTCTACATTATAACTACCATTTAAGAAAATACCACTTGTTGAGTTTTGCTGCAGTATCAAAGAAAAACACCCACAATTAGCCCAAAAGACTATTAAAATGCTCCTTTTCCAACTATATATCTTTGTGAGGCCAGATTTTCTTCACATATTTTAACCAAAATAACATATAGCCAACCACAGCAGATATGAGAATCCAGCTGTTGTCTATAAAGCCACATTTAAGAGACTTGCAAAAATGTGAAAAGGGGACTCCTTGCACTAACTTGCCCCACTAATGTTACCTCCTATTAACCATCTGCATGGCTCTACCATCAGGACCCCCCACTGCCAGTCCAACTCGCTGCTCCTTACAGTGGTGTGCCAATCTCCAGTTTCCATTGTTTTGTGGTCCCGTCATCCCCACTGTTATCAGGGAGCCAGTTTTGTCTTGTGTCTCGCTGTCAGCCCTGACCTGCAGAGGACAGCCAAAACTCAGCTTCTCAGTAAGTGATGACAAGAGTACCCTCTGAGCCCTCCTGCAGAACTCAAGTGGGTTTCTGGCCTTACACAGAATATCCACTAGAGCATGACCACTTCTCTGGGTCTTTTGAACCCTCCTTCCACCTTCTGCCATGATACTTTTGGCATTTCCGTTTCAGTTGGTAGCCTGTCTCCCAGGATCCTTGTCAGGATATGAAATCCTGTTTCATGGGAGAGTGCTCCTAAATCAATAACCACCCCCCCCCTTATTCAACTTATTAATAGTATTCAGCTCCCCCTTGATTCAGCCTATACATTCTCTCCTGGCTCCTGTTAACACATACTGGCTACTTCTGCATCATCTTGGAGATGGAGCCCTCCTCTTTCCCTAGCAGGAACCCTGCACATCTCTTCCCAGATTTGTTGCAACTTGGCCCTTGTGAGCCAAGAGAAAGCTGCAGCTTCCTTCAGTGCCTATGGGCACTGCCCAGAGACAGTGGCAGCTGTGAGCCATCAGAAAGCAACACCCCTAGCAGCTGGAGGAATGAGTGCCTTGAACCTGAGGGTGATGTGGGCGGTACTCCCAACATCCATTACAGAGACAACTTTCAGCTCTACTTATGAGGCAGAGGAGAGCAGAGATCAGGATCTAAGACCCTAGAGTCAGAAAGACTCAGGTTTTAATTCTCTCTAGTTATGAAATGTTGGGTAAGTTGTTGAACTTTTTTGGAGACAGTTTATACATCTCTAAAATGAAGATAAATAATAACCCCCTGATAGATTATTGTGAGACAAATGAGACAAGGAATGTAAGTGCTTAGCATAGTGCCAGCTGCTTGCGTATCAGTCGTGTCCAACTCTGCGACCCCATGGACTGTAGTCCACCAGACTCCTCTGTCCATGGGATTTTCCAGGCAAGAATACTGGAGTGGGTTGCCATTTCCCCCTCCAGGGGATCTTCTTGACCCAGGGATCGAACCCGAGTCTCCTGCAGCTCTTACATTGGCAGGTGGGTTCTTAACCGCTGAGCCACCTTGGAAGCCCTAGTATAATACCGGGCATATAATAAAGATGTGGATGTTACTGCTGCTACAATTGGTCAGAATTTTCCAGACCCTGAAAGGCCTGCCTTAGGGAGCAGACAATAAGGGACACCAACGTGGAGGGTCTTCTAGCTGATGCTGGAGGGTGCTCCATAGGATGCTGTGGGCAAGGTTCTAGGGTATTTACAAAAGTGGACCTTTGGGGCCTATTCTGTCCCCACGCTGCTTTGATTATCCGCTCTGACTCTGCCTACCCTTAGTCCAAGAGAGGCTCTTAAAGAGGCATATTCACTTTCAGGCCACTAGGGGGCCATTTAGTTGCAATAGGAATACACTAATGGTTTCTTAATGGCTCAGGCACCACTGAGATCAGGCTCAATTATATCTGAAAGCATTTTGAGTTCCTAGGGTAAAAGACACTGTGTAAATCCAGATAATAAATAGAGCTTATTGATGACAGGTTAAAGAATCTGGCTCTGTTTAGTTTGGAGAAGAATAGGGTGAGAGGATATTTGAATAGGGGCTGCAAGTATATTTATTCTTCAGTACGGAAAAAAGTGACAGGCTGTTTTCCTACTTCACTGGGAGCCAAGCAAGAAGAAAGAAGTTTAATTTGCAACATAAGAAATGACTGCATTCACGGAAGCAGTTGGAAGGAGGCTTTGGGTTGGATGGACTCACTTGGAACCTTTACTAATAATTCACCTTCGTGTAGCTGGTATGAATAGTCCCATCAGGAAGGTCAGAGAGCAAGGGAGAAAAGAGAGTTCAACATCCAGAGACAATCCAGGGGTTTTGACTTAACAGGTCACCCTGCATGATGGGCTCTGGACACCGTGGGAGCAGGATGGGGAAGGAGTGGTTGTCTTTTCCCCATCAGCCTGCAGAAGGCAATAAGCACTCCATACTTTCAATGTACTTAAAATTTCTCAAAAAAGTATAACGGCATGCTGTTCTTGGGAATAAGAATCCGGCTGGCCATTGCTAGTGGCAGACTCGCCCTGAGCTTCAGGAATCACCTGGCTATGGTGCTGCAGTTCCAGGCGCTCATCAGCACACTCAACTCTGGCAGCCACTTGACTTCTGTGCTGCTGAGGAGGCAGGGCAGCAGCGCTGAGGTGGGACTTCTTCATAAGGGGGCATGGTGTCTTGAAACTAAGAAGCTGGAGAAATGGAAAAGATAAAGATGGTTCAGCTCCACAGAATCTGAAGCCAGGAGCCAGGAGGAAAGATTGGCCCACAGAACCCCATGAGGACTGTCTTCTCCCCATCCCACCCCCACCATTTGAAGGCAGTTTCCCCACACCCATTGAGATACCTAGGAGGTCCATAGACCCAGCTCTGGGAACAAAGAAAGTAGAACTTGAGGAGAGAACCAGAAATTTTAGAAAATCTCATAGACAGGGAATGCAGGCAGGGATGGAGAGAAGGCAAAAGAGAGAAGTGGCTACTGAGAGTCCGAGCTTGGAGAGGGGTCCTCAGCACCTAAAGGAGGGATGACAAGCCCCACAGGGGAAGAGTAGCAAGGGAACACCGCCCAGGCTGTGAGACCTGAATTGGGTCAGAGGAGAGGAAAGCCCTGTAAGCCGCTCCATCGGTTCAGTGGAGCCTCTCGAGTCCATGGATCAAGCCTAAACCCGGGAGCCAGAATCCCCCTAAAGCCGGATCTGGAACCTGTTGCAAACTTCAGAACTAAGGTGGGAGGAGAGTCTGGAGAATCAGCTCAGCACGAGTACTCTCCCGAAAGCTCCGGAAGGTCTGGGCAATCAACTCGGGAATCTAAGAGGACAGAGTATCGGCAGAGCGCCTGAAGCCCAGGCGGGATGCGGCTGCGGGTGGGAGTGAGGGCTAGGAAAGGAACCCACCAGCTGCAACCCCAGTGCATTCTCCAGGTTCCTGGGCTGCCTACGCCAGACGTGGGCCAGGCTCGCTAGGAGTAAAGGGGTCTGAAAGATTCGCCCGGAGGGTACGTGGGAAGGGGCGCGAGTCGAGAGCCCCAGTGTGAAATCACCCCCATCCCTGGAGGTAAACTGAGGCCTGGGAGCGGAAGCCACAGCCGCTACACAACCTGTCACTTCGGGCAGTACGAACACAGAGGGGAGGCGCCAGAGTTGACAGCTCCGCGCTCCGACCGCCCCTCCCAGCCCGGCGTCCAGTTCACCACTCCGCCCCAAAAGACGCTATTCCCCTTTTAAAGAAACGTCCGAGGCTCCCACCCTCTCCGCGTCAGCCCCTGCGGGGCTGCGGCGACGTTGCCCTTTTAAGAGACAGCCTCTGTTAACCCTCTCTTAACGGGGCGTCCCGGCGGGGTGGGGGGGCTCCCGGCGCCCGCCAGCAGCCAGCCTCCTCCCAGCGCGGCACTTCCGGACCCCCGCCGTTGCCCTTTTAAGAGGCAGCCCCCAGCAGCGCTTTTCCCCGCCCCTTGTTGCCGGCGCGCGAGGCGGGGGAGCCCGGCTGGAGCCGAGAGCGCTGTCCGCGCGGCCACTGGAGACCGGGCGGCCGGCGGCCGGGCAGGCGGCGGCGGCGGCGGATGGGGACTTGGAGTCGGGCGACTGTGGCGGCTGTGGCTGTGGCGGCAACGAGGAAGCAACTGACGGGCCGCCGGCGGCGGCGGCGCTGGCGGCGGTGACTGGTCCAGGCCCCGGCGGCGGCTGCAGCGACGCGGTGGCGGGCTGCGGGCCGGCGGCGTGAAGAGCGGGTGCGGAGAGCCGAGCTGCCGGGAACCGAGGGCGCCGGGCCGCCCCTTGCCCAGTCGTCGCAGGCCGCCAGGCCCCCGCCAACCGGGGCCGTGGAGCACCGGGGCAAAGGCCGGGGCCCCCCCATGAAGGAGCGCGACGCGGCCCCGGCCGAGCGGGGCAAGCCGGCCACCTACACCGGGGACAAGAAGGCGAAGATGGCGGCCAAGACCAACAAGAAGTGGGTCCGGCTCGCCACCGTGTTCGCCTACGTGCTCTCCGTGTCGCTGGCCGCCATCGTGCTCGCCGTCTACTACAGCCTCATCTGGCAGCCGGTGGGCGCCGGGACCTCGGGGGGAGCCGCCGGCCCGCCCCCCGGCGGCTCCAACGCCACCGGCCCGTCCGGGACTTCGGGGGCGGCGGCGGGGCCCAACAGCACGGGGTTGTCCCGCCGCGAGGCGCCGCGCGACGCGCCCCCGCTGCAGGCGGCGCGGCCCGTGTCTCCGGAACCCTCTGCCGACAGCCCCCAGGCCGGGCCGCTGGAGCAGCCGCGGGGGGCCGAGGAGGACGAGGAGGAAGCGGCGGCGGCGCCGGGGAGTCGTTGAACCCCTCGGTGGCAGGGGCGGCCGGAAACCATCCTCCCCAAGCCGGGAGGCAGGACTTTGCAGCAGGACCGGGCGGGGAGCCCGCGGAAGTGACCCCCACGGGAGTGAACGCCTCTCTTCCCCTCGATGATCTCCGGCTCGCCCCAGGGGTGAGGGGCCTGCAGCTCATCTTCAGCCAAGGGACCACTATTCTCCGGGGGCTCCGGGTTTGGTCTTCCTACGGACGGTGCTGCGCCAGGGCCCTGAGCCATAAGGGGGGTTGGGGGAGGGGTGGGGAGATCCCAGCTCTGAACCCTTCTGCGCCGCTAGCTCTTATGTATCCTACGTGGAGAGGTGACTCGGTTTTCCCCGCAAGACTTAAGGGAAGGAGGGAGCTGTAGGGGCTCTTCTTTAATAAGCCGAAGCTCTTGCAAGGAGGAGGGCACCAAAAGTAGTGGAGCTCAGGTACGTCAACCTAGTTGCAGTGGCCACAGATACATTTAATTTATAGATCCCTGTATATAGTTGTTGACATATGCACTAGAAGCTATAATTACATAGAACTACATGTATCCTCCCACACCCCGGGTAGCTACTGACTGATGGGGTTAAGCAAGGGCTATTTGCTGGCCCCCAAAGTGCAGCTAGCAAGAAGGGCACAAACACTTTTTTCATTACCCACTTTATTACCTTTTCCCCCTCCTGTTTTCAGAAAGATAGATTTATGACACATAAGAAAATAATCGTTCTCAAACCTGTTGAAAGAACGATGGAAAACCTTTGGAGAAGTAGAAGCAGTTTGGGGAGGGTGGGGAATGTACCCGTCCCCTCCTCTTCCCACCCTAGTGCCCCCACCTGAGAGGCTTTCTGTTGCAGCCCTAAGTATCTGGATACCTGCCAGGGAAGAAAGGAAGGGAAAGAGCAATGTCTCTGTGCTTCAACCCTTGGCCTTCTCACAGAGGTTAAGAAGAGCTAGCTTTTTTAAGTGGAATGGCTCACAAGTGTTTTATCTTTTCCCCCTGCCCCTGCTTTTCAAGGTCAGGTCTTGTTCTGTAATCACCTTCACCTTCTCTCTTGCCCTGAGCCTGTAATGACAGTGTAGCCCTGTGATTAGAATGAAATCTGTTGTAAATCCAGAGCTTTAAGCACATCCTCTGGTTTTGAGTTGTACTGTGGAACCCAAAAGGCTGAAAGATGGCTTCAAACTCAGGATTGTGTTTTGATAGCCAGATAATAGACCACCCATGGGAAGGCTAAACTGGCTAGTCTTTACCTCTCCTGATAAGCCCTACTTATATGCAGCCTATACTTTCATTGAGATGAGAAGCATCAAGTGAAATGACAGATGTAAAGCTAGCTCTGGGGCCGCAAGAATTCTACATCCTCAATTTGGATTCCATTTCCTTCCACCACTTGCTTTTAGGCAATTGAGTGTGGGTAGTGACAAGATATCAAACCCCTTCGTGTTTCCTTTTTGGGAAATGAGGCACTTTAAAACAACGACAACAACAACTTATCCACCTGAGTCCTGAAACAATTTGTCTCTCCAGTTTTCTGGCCTATATTCTGGTTAGCTCTGATCCAGGTTTACAGGACCACAGCCTTGATTTCAGCTATGTCCTGCTGTGGGCAAGATAAAAGCAGCTGAGCTGTCATTGCCTAGGGGCAGGCTGGTAGCACCCCCAAGGTGTCTTGGCTGAAGGAGATTTCCGAGCACTTGACTTTGGTCATTAGGAAGCCTTTGAGACCTTTTAAAATATTTGGTGAGGGCCTGGGGGAAGAAACATAAAATGCCACTTTATAACTTCAATAATAGCCTGTAATTTATATTTATTGTGTGAATTTTTAGTCCTATATTTTAATAATTTGTAAATCGATCTCTTATTCCAAGAATCCTTTGAACTGGGAGGAGAACATCTGGGAATCCAGTCCCCTGTCCCCATTTTGACCCCTGCATTCTGGACTGTTGAATCCACTTTGGGATGGATCGGCATCTAGAGAGACCACTTGTGGGTTCAGCTGTTGGCCTCCTGACTCTTAACGCCTTCACTGGAATTGGGACATCAGCTCCAGCCCCAGTTGTGAGCGTGACCAGAGACATTATTTATAATTCAGCCATTTAAGATATACCTGTACTCAAAAAGTCCTGTATATTTTTTAAAAGTTTTATTTTTCAGGTGAACAAAAATACATTCTAAGAACTCTACGTCAGCCTGTGTAAGTTGATCGTTTCTCTTTTCATACTTCTTGGGGAAGGAGTAGAGGTTGGAAGAGGCAATGGTCTAAGGTGTGGTGGATGGGTGATGATGAAGAAGTGTAGGAGGGAAAAGCAATTGCTCTAACATTCTCTGTGCCTGATGTTTTGACCAAATTGATCAGTGAAGGGTGGCAGGAATCCATCTTAGTCTGGAAGCAATCACGGGGTCGGAAGAACAGTGATAGCTAGTTCAGCTACCTTTGGCTAACCTCAAAATGATTGGAAAAAAGTTCTTTTAAAAGACTGAGCAGATGCCTAACTGAGGAAGCTAAGGGACCAGTAAGTATGCATTTAAGAATTATAAACACTGAGCTGGCTGAGACCTAGAGGATCAGCTGCCTGATAGAATCACTGTTCTCACCTTTAGACCATTGGCCCCTAGAAAGCTCAAGAAGTGCTAATACTGGGAGAGACAAATGGATGCGTCTGCAGTAGTTGGTCAGAGCTTTGTCTACAACGGAGGAGGAGGCGAGAGAGCCACAGGACAGAGAGAAGGTGTGGGTTGCTTCAAAGGTGAGGCTTTTTCTTCCCTAGAGCAAACAATAAAAGACATGTGGGTGAAAAGCACAAATATGAGGGATTAGTTGAGCTGCAAAATACACAGCAAGCAATTGAGCTCAGCTCATTATTAGACAATGCTGCCCTGCACGAACTAGAGTGAGAAGCCAGTGTCGGTGGAGCCCCCTGAGGCCTGCACTTCTCCAGAGCTGTTGGGGGTGGCTGCTGTGCTTTTACATCACCTTGTAGTCCGCAGGGGAGCCAGGAAAAGTCCGCCCTTCTTTTCTTTCTTTCTTGAACCTACACAATGGCTTTCTGTGAGAGGGCTTGGTAAGGCAGAGCAGAAGGGGAGTGAAAGAGTTTCCAAGGTTCTAGCCAGCCCCTCCTTTCTGTAGAGAGGAACATGTGGCTTCTGCAGTTGCAGAGGGCTTCACACGTTGGGCAACAGTGTGTGCAGCAGGAACCTGCTGACCACAGTGAAGGGCACTGTTCCACCAGAACAGGGGCCTGGTGGCGGGGAGCAGCGGTCAGAATCGTTTTATTTCCAAGGGTTAGAAATTAGCTGCAAAATTGCCCACCAGGTTTCAAGCCAGGAAGAAGTCTGGGCAAGATCACTTTCCTTTTAACTGCTTTGCACCAGGACTACCTGGACCATTTCTAGGTATTTGCTTCTATAACAAGTGACTGTATGATTTATTTCCTGACAGCCTGAATTTGATGAAATAACCACCTCTTATGAAAGTGTATTTTGAGGGGTGAGGGGTTTGCTAAGCCATTTAGACTGGGCTTGTGTGGGTATCATTTCTATCCCCCGTTGTGCTGAGGAAGGGTTTCTCTGAAGTTTCCAGCATAAGAAACATTTTTCTTCCTAACAGCTCTAGAGTTCCACACATATGAGACCACAGCTTTGGAATTTTTTCTGTCTACCTTGTTTTTTTGCTTTTCACTAGGGAGTCCTAAGATAGTGTGTTCTTGCATTGAGTGTTTATATCCTGTTTTGAAATGCTGAGTGGAGAGCATCAGCTTGTTTCCACATGTTTCTGTAAGGGGAACTGACGGGTCAGGTCCCAAGCTTTAGAGCTACGACAGCTATCTAAAAGAGGTAGTAACTGTCCTCCCCTCCCTGGCTGCAGAGGATGGAGGGACTTCTGGAACTGCAGTGTAGTTACAGAAGGGCCACCACTGTGCTCTTCACTGGTCTCCCTTGGCGGAGGGAGGGACCGCAGTGGCCTTGTTGGTGTCAAAGACCAGCACTAAGCTCAGGGCCTGGCACACAGGAACAGGCACTCAGCTTTGTTGATCATCTGCTCGATCTGCATCGGCTAGAACTGGCCCTAGCGTCATTGTGTCACCGTCATGGTGCACTTGTGTACCTCCATCCGCAGTCGACAGCCTTGGTTCAGGGGGTGAATTGCTAGACAGCCTCCGTGGCCACTCTGGTAAAAGTTTCTTCACTGCCAAGTTGAAGGGTTTGGGCTTGACCTGCCTGTTCTTGCCAGCTGCCAGAAGTCCGCAGTTGTGTTCCATGTGGTGCTGTTCACAGAGCAGCCATGGACTATGTAACCCCTTCATTGTCTCCTTTGTCCTGGCTCTATGGCCTAATCGTGAGTTATAAAAATATCTGCTCTACAGACAGTTTTTTGGTCACATTATGTCCCACAAGATATAGCCTGTGGGTTTCTACTGCCAGAAAACCTGTGTTATGCTCTTTGTTCCCTCCAGTAGCTAATTTTAAAAGACAAAATTATTTTTTTCAACCACACACCAGACTCTACCACGCCCTCTATCCTGAGTGCAGAAACAGCCACAGCTCCCAGCAGCACACAGCACGTGAACCACCAGAGCCAAACCAGCTTCCCTGTGCCCAAATCCACTCTGTAAACAGTTGTTAAACTACTATGGCACCAGAAAATTACTATACAGTGTTTGCCCACAAGATTGCCAAGTAGATTCCAACAAGAATCTACTCTTGTTACTTCTTTGTTTTCTTAACTTCAGTAATCTGTTTTTGCATTAGCTTATCCATTAATCAGTGACAAGATCCTTTTTAAAAAAAATATTGATTTGGCTTCACTGGGTCTTTAGTTGCAGCTTGCCGAATCTTTGGTCTTCATTGCAGCATAAAGAATCTTTAACTGTGGCCTGTGGGACCTAGTTCCCTGACCAGGGAGCAAACTTGGGCCCCCTGCATTGGGAGTATGGAGTTTTAGTCATTGGACCACCAGTAAAGTCCCAGCAATAAGTTTCTAACTTTCCTTAGAACATTTTCCATAAACTGCTGCCATTTTTTCAAGAACTCTTTATTTATCGCCTATAGTGTGCCAAGTGAGCCTCACAAGTCCCCAAACCAACTTGTTCAAAAAAGTGGTTGTTAGTTACCAAAGATTTCCTTTTATCCATCCCTCTCTGCTAGCTCAGTATTCAGAGGATGAGTTGAGGTCTCCTCTCACTTCGACCTGGAGGCCACCTGTCCCCTTAAGCTCCCTGCTAGTAGTCTGGGTGTCTGGGCAGTGTTGAGTCACAGCCAGTCTCTGAGCTGTAGGCAGCTCACAATATCACCAGGACCTGGGCTGACCCGGCAGCAGGCTATGGGGAGGGACCCTTGAACTGGAAGAGACACGACCTACAGACTCAACATTGCATTAGTTATCACCCTTGAGCCCTCTCTTTCCTTCTCACCAAATGGAAATTCATGAAGGCAGATGGAGCTAATAGATATTACAGGACTTGGAGATCTTGGGAATAAAAGTACAGTATATTCACATGAGGTAATTAATATATTTTCAAGGGAGTGTCTGTCCCTTTTGGGGACAGACATTTGTCCCTTTGGGTAAAAATGCTACATAGAAAGAAATGTGAAGGAGCAAGGAGTAAACATTACACCAGAGCCTAGACCATCAGCATCAGCATCACCTGGGAACTTATAAGAAATGCCATGGGTTAGATCCCATCCCACAACGACTGAAGGAGAAAGTCAGGAGATGGAGCTGGGCATAGCGTTAACTAGGCTTCCAGGTGATTCGGATACACACTTGTGAGAAGCACTGGCCCAGTCTTTCCCTGGTTCAGTAAGTTGGGGTTAGGGTATTACTGTTTGGACAGATGGGTATCAAAGGTGACTTTTGACCCTCCTTCTTGGTTGAAGCCAGCTGCCCTGCTGAGGGAAGAGGAAGCACTGTGTCCCTAGAGTTTTAAAAGGGAAAAGGCCTTCATTGTTGGTTCTTTTTGAAGGTTGCAGGAGAACTTGCCCTGGAAAGCGTGTTAAGAAGGAGGCAGGCCTGAAAGAGTCCTCTTTCCCCCTCCGACAAAGATACTGATGTGTTTGCCTGACCTCCTGCCTTGGGGCCTGCTGCTCCTCGAGCCAGTCCTTAAAAGGAGCAGTGGGTGCCACATTTATTCTTTCTGGTGCCAGGTCTGTGCTATTTCACTTTGCTGGCGTCAAGTGGATGCTTAATGAGAGGCTGTGACGTAGGCCAGCAGACTTGAGAGAAAGCAGCCTCGGACTGTGCTTTCTGCAGCTTCTCTCACTGCCTTCCCCAGCCTCACATTCTGCCCCCACCTCCCGTGGGGCTGTGGTCCCCTTGTGTCCGCTCTTCCCCATAAGCCCTGATAGCCCTTGCTCAGGACAAGATGCTTGTAAGGTATGTTACTCAAGAGGCAGAAGTGAAGCGGTGCCATTCGTTTCTCCTGTTCCCTTGAACTCCTCGCCCTGGACTTAATCCCCCAATTAAGAAGATATGGCCATATTGGGATTTTTGGCATTTCCTTTCTTTTCTGGGGCCAGTGCCATCTTTTCCTTTTATTCCTGTCCCTGAGGCTAGGGTTTGGGGCTGGAACTGATTGGTGGTCAAACCTTCCAAACTTGGACCTTGTTAGATAGCTGGGGATCCCCCACTTCCAGAGATCCCTAGTTACCCATCCCTTGATTATATGAAAATACAGGCATGCTGCTCCTTCAGGTGGTTAAACTTTGGAAGGCATGAAGCCAACTCCATGAAGGAGTCTGTTTCTGGGAAGTGAGTTTGTGAGATTGCGGCTGATGTAAACAGAAGAAAAGAGGAAATGCCTGAACTGCAAAAGCCAGTGTCAAAGTTAGGGGGAAATGTTTAGGACATCCTTGTGATCCAGTGGGTGGATGACGGCAAAGAACATTTCCGGTAAGAGGAGAGTCACTTCATGATGCTTTTAACTCACCCAGACTACCCCAGGGATGTAAGAGCAGCTTACTGTTCTAGGAGGCCGAGTACCCTTAACAGACCTTCACTTCTTTTGAGAGTGTGTTGACCCCAGTGAAGATGAGACTAGAAGAGAAGGCAATGGAAAAGATAGAAAACAAAGTAGACCAAGATCACAACAAATCACTGCTTCGTTTATTCAACAAACATTTACTGAGTGTCTTCTTCATGCCAGGCTACTGTTAATAGAGTGCCTACTGTGTGCCAGGGGTATTTTGCATATTTTCATCTTTAATTTTCTTAACAATCCTTCAACATAGGTATTACTTGCTCCATTTTGCAAACAAGAAAACTGAGGCTTTTAGACATTAAAATTGACCAGAGCCATCCAGCTAGCAGGTGACAAACCTAGAATCCAGATTCAGTCTCTTGGATTCCAAGGCCCATGTTTGTTCCACTCTACCATGCTGCCTGTCGTTCCCCAAATACCTCCCTCACTGTGTGGTCTACCGCTCCCCTCTGTAAGTGATTGGCACCAGGACAGAGCCTTGTACCTCTTCTGCCTTCCTTGTTTTGAGGCCTTGGGTAAAGCTGTCATGTCCCTGCTGGCCCCCTACTGCCCTCTGCTCTCTCCCTTATCAACTCCTCCAGCTTTGTGCCTGGGCTCCTGAAGCCATGTCCCATGAAGAACTTCCCACCTTTGAGGAGCAATCTTGTCTGTTGGTTGGAGAGGATAAGGACATCCAAGAAGAAGGCTCCCAGCCATGCCTTTAACCAAAGGATCCAGGGAGAAACAGCAGCCTTCCATGGCCCCGAGATTTGTGGGGGGACATTTACCCTTCCCACCTGCTCCTTAGCTGGTTTCATTCTGGAGCAGGGTTGGTGGCCACCAGAGATGCTGGCTCATTGCTCCTGAAGAAGGGCTCCCCTTTTCTAAGAAAAGCTCAATGATACTTGTGCTACAGTTCTTCCTATAATGAAGATAACCTATGCCAGACTTCATTCTCTCCAACTGCTAGTGACTCACTCCCATGACATCCCTTTCTCCTAATACCCAGAAGTGAGAGAAGCCCATTTTTCCATAGCCCTTTAGCCCAGTTTCCTCTCCCACTTAGGTCTCATCATGAGGCCTCAGGCAGACCTCTGTCCAAACTACATCTCCAACCCATAGCCAAACATGACTTGGCACATACCCTTTAATGAAGGCACATCTGTATGGTTGCAGCATTGGTGGTTGGGGGAAGTTCATAATTCTTAGAATCAAAATTCTGGATCACAATTTGGGAGACATCTGAATTCAAGGGCTCTGTTTGAACCTGCTCTACTCCAGCTCCGTCCTTAGGAGTCATGGGTTCCAGAGCCAGTTTCATGCTCTGAAGTCACAAACATGTGACCGGATGGCAAGAGGAAAACTTAAGCTTGGAATCTTTCACCCTTGCCTTTTCATATCTCATAGGGGTCTTCTCCCTACACGCACAGAATGTTCCCAAGCCTTTCCAGAATTCCTCTGATCAATCCCCACCTCTTCCAACCACCTTTACCTCACCCCATTCCCAATCAACTTTCTCACTCCCCACTACAGGAAGTTGGCACCACCAGCTCTCAAGCCTCTAACCCAAGGCCTCAGCTTCCACCTGACTCTGAGACCTGGAAGCTCCCACCTGGCAGGGGCAGCCTGCCCCCACCCCATGTAGAGCCAGCAGCCAGCCCTTAAGAGTCTAGAGTCTGTCTCTGTCCTCAGCCCTCCATATATTCTAATCCAAATCCTTCCTCTCAAAGTGTGCTCCAGGAACCTGCAGTAAAGGCAGCACCTGGAGCCTGTGAGGAATGCAGATTCCCAGGCCCAGCCCAGAGTTAGAGTCTGCACTCATCTGCACCTTAATGTGTGAGAAGCACTACTTGAAACAATCTGATCGCTCAAAAGCCATCCCCTCCTCCCTCCTCCTCAATAGAGGGGGTGGCTAGTGGAGCGAGAGCCAGTGAGGAAGCCTGGCCTCACAGTTGAGCCACAATTCAGACCTCCCTTTGACAGTGGAGAGAAATGCTAGGGATGATCTGGACACTCCCAAGAGAACCCAGAGAAGCTGGTGAAACCTGGAACCCTCAGCAGAAAGGAACAGCCACGGCCCGGATATGTGGGGAGATCCAAGCAGGGGTTTGGGGGCAAAGAGGACACCTGATGAGAAACAGAGGCGTGCCCACCTCTGTACACAGTGGTGGGATGGCTCCCTCTGGGCTCCTACCATCTTCAGCCCCTGTTGGGCACCTACAGCCAGGAACAGCTCCTGCTGTGCAGCCTGGATCTGCTGGATGACGAGGCTTCTTCCCTCCCTCTTGCTGGCAAAGTCACCATCGCCCACCGGCTGCATTGCTGGTAGTGGGTGCTCAGGAAATGTTTGTTGAATTGAGAGGAAGCCACAGCTTGTGCGGAGTCTGGATAATTCACCAGACGTGGGCCTCAGTGGGGGGGAGGGGGAACAGAGACTATGTAGGAAAGACAAGTCCTGATGTCGTACTTAGCTGGAGTTGCTGTTTCTCTGCCTCTTGAGTCCCTGCCTGAGACCTCGCTTTGGCATGACACAGTGCAGGGAGGCAGTGGGAAGAGGAAGTTGGAGATGGCAGAAAACGACCCCAGGTGGCAGGCTCCCCCTCCCCCATTCAGGATGCACTCAGGTCTGACCTGGGGGTGGGGGAACAGGGCCCTGAAGATGAGCTCCCTCACCCTGCTGTGGGAGAGGCAGCCGTCTGTCCCCTCTTCACCCCACCCCGCTTCAGAGACTTTCTTGAGATCCTTCCTTTCACAGAGGAGACCCAAGCTCCACTCTTCTGTC
Organism: Antilocapra americana; assembly: GCA_007570785.1. NCBI lineage: Eukaryota > Metazoa > Chordata > Mammalia > Artiodactyla > Antilocapridae > Antilocapra > Antilocapra americana. The sequence goes on along the minus strand of ML664176.1, from coordinate 13,442,602 downwards.
CCCAGCTCCACCCCTGCCGGCTGTGGCCTCCTCTCCTTTGGGTCTCAGCAGGCTGCCAGGTGACTGTGAGATCCCCCGTTGGTCATCCAGTGATTCTGGCACTGAGAGTCACATGGGTGCAAGGCAGGGCAAAGTGTAGGAAAGGGCCCCAGGCCTGGGCTAGCCATGCCAGCTGCTGAGGCTGGCAGCAGCTGACAAGCTGGCAGTACCTGACGAGCCGGAAGCTGGCAGTTGGAGAGGGTGGCCAGGCCCTTGGGGTGACGGGAGCTAGGTGAGCTGGCTGCTGAGTGCTTCCAAGCCTTGTCCTCTCATCATGTCAGGGAGCCTGTGGCCTGGGCAGCAGTAGGCTTGGGACAGAGCTCAACAGCCTCACAGACCAGGCATGGCGCGGGCATGCACCAGGGGCCATACCTGCAGATGAAAACACACATGGGCACAGGGGGTACCTGTGAGGACAGGGGCTGGTTCCTGGCCTTCACGGTCTCACTCCCCTGGAAAGTTGGCCAAACTGCTCAGCCAGGCCACCACAGCCACCAGCCACCACACACCCACAGCGCAAAGACTAGACAGTGTCTGCCCTCCTCTCCCCAGCCTAGCCCCCTGCTCCCAAGAGCTTTGCTCAGCATCTTCCTGCAGGGCCAGGACCCCCTGTCCTGCTCCTCATACCTCCTGCACCCCTCACCCTTTGGCTGCCTCCTCTAGGGGCCCTGTTCCGAGGTGTCAGGCCCTGCTGGGCCCCAGCCTTGCCAGGCCTGTCTTCTCTGGGCTCCAGGGGCCCTGCCTCTTTGGGGGGCCCAGAACAAATCTGGGCTTCTGGTTCAGCCTGGGGATCGGTCGACCCCAGGGGCTGCTCATGGCGCTCCAGCTGGGACACAGGGCTCTTCTGGGCCCCAGGCCTTGGACTGAGCACACACCCACTCTCCTGAGGCCCAGAGCTACTGGCGCCTCCTAGAGAGAGATCAAGGGGAACCAAGTCTGTGTTTGGTGGAGAGCCTGGACTGGCTGGATGGGCTGGACTGGCTGCCAAATCTCCTGACTCCTCCTTCAGCCTCTCTGATGATGCTGGGGTGGGAGTGGTTCCCGGGGCACTGGTGGGTCCGCCTGGCTCCATCCTGCTCTGAGTCTGCGCATGTTCCTTCTCATTCGGAGTCTTTCTGGTGCTTTGGCTTCCCTGGAAACAAGAGGTTGGCTCTACTGGTTGGTGAATTTAGGGCTCATGTCCCAGCCCGCCCCATCCTATGTGTGAGTACCCACCTCCTGGCTCTCCGGCTCCTCTCTGTCTTCCTTCATTTCCCACCTGCAGAAACACAGCACATGGCAGGCCCCACTCCTAACCCACCCCACCTCACGTCACCTGCTCCAGAGCTGGCAGCCCACATCCCCTGGGGGGAAACGAGAGCCCAGGGGCCTCAGAGGAAGGTCAGAGCCACAACGAGGCTGCAGGATATTTCCCTTCCAGCCTGACCTTCCGCCCCAAATCCAGCCATTTCCTCTGAACACTGCCCACTACAGCAGGTCCCCAGCTGCTGTTGATGGCCAAGCCTGCAGCACCTTGAGTTCTGTGGGGACGATGGGCGTGTCCCGGCCTGTGCTGCCTGGGAAAGGCGTGCCTGACTTCCCCCGGGAAGGGAACTGCTGTAATTACCACTGGCCTCCCAGGACACCAGGCTCTTGCTGCAGCTGCCTTTGCCGATGGCCTCTCCCGGCATCTCATTAACCTGCCACCAGGCAGCAGTCAGCCAAGAGGCAGAGGCCCTTGGAGCTGGAGCAGGCACCTGGGCTGGGCGGCCTGACCTCCCAGAGGCAAGCCAGGGCCAGGAAATCTAGGAGCCCAGAACCTCCCCCGATTTTGCTCTCTGTCTCATGTTACCTGCGGGCCCTGCCAGTCAGCCTCTCTGTCCCTCGAGCCTTGCTGCGTGTGGCCAGCGCCACCATGGGTCTGCCCTGTTGCCCACCCCGAGTAGCACTGCCTGCAAGAGATGGTACACATCAAGAGAGAAGGGGTTCATGGCAGTCGGGTTCCTTCACCATCTCCTGGGACCTGATCCTCCTCCTCTCTCAACTCACATTTGCCATCAGGGGACAGTGGTGGGGGTTGTAGCTTTCGCTGGCTCCTGGGACCTAAGGGGAAGAGGAAATTGGGAAAGGGTGGGATCACAAGAGCGCCAAAGCAGGAACATCAGCTCTTTCAGGACCAGGAAGTTGTCAGTCCTTCTCTTGGTCCAGTTGTGAGTGTTCTAGTTCCCAGAAAGATGCCTGGCCTGGGTGCCAGGGTTGGGGGGGTGCCGTTAGGGTGGTGTCAGGGGAGCTGGGTCCCTGTGCTTGCTTTGCCACTCCTGGCTAGGTGACCAGCAGAGCAGCCTCTCCAGCCTTGGCTTCCTCACGTGTAAAATGAGGAGCCAGCGATGCAGGACTCTGTTCCTGTAACAGATAAGGAGCAGCTGCCACCCAGGAGGGTCCTGTAACACCTCAAAAGGACCCCAGTGCTGACTTCCTAGTGAGCCTTCTCTCCAGACCTTATGGGGTCAGAACCCAGGACAGGGGTTGTGGGTTTAGAGGATGTGAAGGAAGGTCATGGTGCCTCCACTGATAGGGAGGGGAGGAAGGAAGATGTTCTTTCATGCTTCTTTCCAGCTCTGAAAATAGGTGGTAGACGGAGAGACAGAGGACAGAGAGAAAGAGGGAGCAAGGGATGAAAACCTCCAGGAGGGGTGGGGGTAGTGGGGTTTTAGCTCACCCCTCGTGCTGCCCACCCTGGCCGGGCCCTCTTCCCGAGGCTTGCTGGAGCCCTGTCGCCTGCATTGCAGAGAGAGGGAGTCAGGCTGGCTGGTGGTGGGAAGGACAGAGGCTGCAGAACTGCTGGTGGGCCAACACTCCCTCCCCCACCCTAGCCCCAGGCCTAAGGACAGCAGGGAGAGGGTGGGCCCAAGAAAGATGGGAAACCCAGTGCCCACAAAGAGCCCTTAGCCCAGGGCCCAACCGGAGGGCCAGGCAGATCCTCACCACCCTGGGGAGGGTCCCAGCCGCCCTCCAAGAGGCTCCCACAGTTAGCCTAACAGAGCCCCACAGCATGTCAACTCAGCAGCTACCGGGCCCTGCCACCCACGTGGGCTTGGCCTTGTCCAGGTCCCACGGGCGGCGCCAGTCACCCTGTGCGTCTCTGTGCCATGCCAGGCGGGCCTGGTCGATCTGCTCCCGCTCCTGCTTCCACTGGGCATAGTCCCAGCCCACCTCCAGGGGGCCCCCCAGTCCCCGGCGGGGAGCTGGGCCTGGGACCACGGCTGGACTCCAGGGCTCCCGGACACCCTGCAGGGAGAAGACATTAAGCGCCATGGGGTGGAAGGAGAAATAGCCCTAGGTTTGGGATGGGGATTCAGAGAGTCTGCTAACCCCTTCCTCTCTGAAGGTTTTGACGTCCCCACCCCAAAATTAGATCCATTCCATGTCAGTTAAATCCTTTTTGCCATAGGCATAAGGCATCCAGGGTTTCCATCCAGGGTTAGCTGTGTCTTTGAGGCAAGATGACCTCTCCGTTGGTCATTTTCTCATCTGTGAAATGGGGATAATAATAGTGCTATCCAAGGGGTTGTTGCTCAGGTGTGTGGTCAGGCCCAGGGTGGAGGGACACCCAGCTGCTGGGAGCAAGAGCCAAGACTAGGGGCTGCTGCCATCTAGAGGTCACACCTGGCACATGGCCAGTCTCTCACACCCTGGACCCACGGGCAGACCCCACCAGCTTGCCACCAGAGGTCCAGGCAGGGTTAGGGGCTGGGACAAGTCTCTTGCTTACACTGTCTCACTGCATGACCCACCCTACATGGAGACTGGTCAGAGAAGGGAAGAAGGAGTGGGAATTCTTGCAGGTGCTGCCTGGGCCACGTTCCCCCCAGATGGAGACATATACGACTCAGCTTCCATGCCTCCCCCAAATGGGGACCACCACATTCATGTCCCCATCCCTTTTTGGGAAGGTACCTTCCGTGCAGAATCTGAGCTGATGGCTGTCGGCATGGAGGGGCTCCGGCCCAAGCCCCCTCCAGGCGACCCTTCTGCTCCCTGGCTCCGTGCTCTGGTGGGCTTCTCACTTACGATCCTCTTGGCCTGGGGGAGGTGAGGATGGGCAGTGTGGCACAGACAAGGAAGAAGAGGAGGCTTCCCGGCTCATAGGCTTCCCCTACCGACCCTGCTCACCTCAGCTTTGTTTTCCATGGTCACAGCCAGGTCCACCCGCTCCCCCAAGCAGAAGGTGCCAGTGTGGACCTCTGCCTGCTCATCCTCAAGCATCTCACTGGCTGCTCCAGGTCCAAGGGTGCTCCTTGCCCAGTTCCGACTGACCACCCGCTTCCCCTGCAGAATGAGGCGCCATGCCGTGAGGCCACATGGGCAGCACTGGGCAGAAGTTGGGGGTTAGGTCCTTTGGGTGCTTCCCCAGGCTGGGTTCCAGCCCTGGCCCTCCCTGGAATGCCCACAGAGGAGCTGCCTCTGCGAGGCGTTCACATACCAGTGGCATTAGGTTATCCAGGCCTGGGGCCACCCAGGGGCCCAAGACGCCACAGTGGCCCATCTCTGAGCTGGGAAATCCAAAGCACTCAGACAACGAGGCTCTGTTCTCAGACGCTGTTCCTGGCATTCAGCCCCAACGTCTCTGTGCCCTGGGACTTGGGGTTTAGGAGCAGCCTGTGCGTGGGGGCACAGGTGCAGAGCTCTGGGGCTGGAAAAGGGCACAGTCACCTTCCAGCTGTGGCTCTTTGGGGGTGGGGGCCAGCAGTGGCCTGGGCTGCATGAGGTTGGGATCTGGTAGGTATGCCCCTGAAGAGAAGTGGGAGAAGCAGAGGAGCAGGGGCGGCTGTGCTCCCCTGGCACAAGCTGGGCCGCCACCTCCCTGCCGCCCCACCCTGTCCCCCCAGTGGGTCTTCCTCCAGGAACCTGGCTGACGGTGACAGTGAGGCCATCAGGACGAAGGAGCTCCGGCGTGGTCACAGCCATGCCTCCCTGCTCTGCCTGCCGTCGGTCTTCCTGGATCTCCTGTGGGAGGGCCCCGGGGTCAGCACAGGCCACGGCCCCCCAGAGGCACAGATACACAGACGCCGACAGGCCTACACAGAGAGACACCAGTGGGACACCAGGGGGCAGACACACCACATCACAGAGTCCCCAAGACCCTCACAGAGCCTCTGAGATGGAACACACCCACCCTCACCCAGGTCCCAGCCCCAAGCCTGCAGGGAGAGACCACCATGCCAGAGCCTGCAGGCCAGCCCAGGAGTGCCAGCCCAGTCAGTCCTCCCACCCGGCACAGCCCACTCACCTGGTACCTGCGCAGCAAGGCCTGGTTCTTCTTGCGAAGGGCGACTATCCTCCGGTCCAGCTCTGCATCCTTCTCCTCCTGCCTGCTCACTGGGGACTCAGCCCCTTGAGGCCCCTGCAGAGGGCAGGGGGCCCAAGCTCCTGACTGCTGGGCCCATCCCTTCCCAGTTCCTCAACTTTTACATCCGCCCATACTACCCTATTCTTACCACCCAAGGAACAGACCCAGACCCAGAGCTAGGGTCGCATGTGAAGCTGGCCCATGGAAGGCGGTAAGCCCCCGCCTTGTTAGGCCTGTCTGCCATCTCTCTGCGTCCTCTTGGGGGGCTCAGGTCAGGGCCTCATACCCGAGTCTGCAGCTCCCAGCAGTGGCTGCCCCTCCCCCCGGCTCTCCAGGGAGCTCAGCTGCGGAGCAGAGCCTAGAATAGGAGTTATAAATGGCTCTGGCAGCGGAACCTGCCGTGACTGGGAAGTTGCCAGGGGATTCGGGAGGTCGAGGGGGGAGCTGTTGTGCTCCCAGGCCGAGAACCACAGTGAAAAGAGAGGCCCCTGCTCTGTCCTGGGCTCCCAGGCCATGGACCCCACTTCTCAGGCCTGTACCCAGCCTGTGGGAAAGAGCCGCTCCCACAGGCCCAGCCTTTCCAGGCCAAGAGCTGCCGGCAAGAGTCAGCTCCATGGGTGGGCCCCGCTGGGGAACCCCCCAGGCACACTGTGATCCCTGGGTCCCTCCTTGTCTGGCTGCAGGGACTCCGTTGTGGCTGACACCCCTGCCCAGCGCCCCCTCCTCCTGCCTAGGCACAGCCCTCTTCCTCCCGGGCCCAGCTGTCCCCAGCTGCCCTCAGAGTGTGGCCGCCTGGCGTCCTAGCCCCAAGAAGCCCCCCGCCAAAGGCAAGGTGCCACTCACAGCTGAGTGCATGGCAACAGCGGGTACGGAGAGAATTCCAGAGCAGTCCAGGGGGGAGCAAGAGCAGGAGGGAAGCCGGAGCCACCGGAGCCGGGCCTCCCTCCGCTGGCCTCTCCCTGCCGGCTTCGCCGCTCAGCACACGAGATCATGTTGTGATTACAAAAGACTCCTCTGGGCTCCCAGCCAGGAACGCCGCGGCCACCGCCCCCACCATCCACTCTCAGAGGGCGAGGACCAGGGCACCAGCAGCCAGCTGGCCCTGCCCAGCACCTCTCCCTGCCCTGCCCCAGTGTTCCCAGACAGACTGGCAGGGACTTCTACCTGGCAGGGTGAGCCCACACAGGGGGTCTTATGTTCCAGTAGGACCCCAGCCTGGGCCTGCCTGCAGACAGATGGGCAGCCAAGTAGGCCTCCGTCCCTCCCATTAGTAGAGAGAGGCCTATAGTCCAGCCCATTGCCCTCCCTGGTCCGAGGGCCTTCACTCAAATGAGCATCCCCTGGCCCCTCACTCTCCTCATCAGTTCTGATTTAAGTAATTCGAAGGGCTCAAGGAGTTCACCTCCCCTAGGCCATCAAGTACTACCGCATACCTGAAATAACACCATTAGTCATTCATTCCTTTAGGTTCAGCATTGTCTTCCCTGTACTTTCAAATACAGTTGCTCCTGGGACGCTCAACTGTCCAGGTCACCCCTTGGTGTGGGGCACCTCCCTCAGGGCCCACGCCGCCACAGCTCAGGCCTGGCCAGCAGCCTTCCCCCTTGGCTCCTACCTCAGAGCCCTTCCCGGCCTTGCTCTCCAGGGCTGGCCCTCTCTGCCTCTCTAACCCTGAGACTGGAAGCAGCCTTTTCTGGGAAAGTCTCTCTCCAGATCTTGCCAGTACACCTGAGGCTGCTGTCTCTGCCCTGGACAGCAGCTTGCCTGGCAATCCCACCCCTAGAGCCTCCGAGACCAGGAGTGTAGGGGTGCCAGGAGGAGGGGTGGTCTCTGTATCAGGAGCACCTGGGGTCTGGTTCTGTAGTAACAGGTCCCCGACCTCCAGGCCCTGAAATACCGGTCAGAGACTCCTGCATTTCCACTCAGCCCTGACTGACCAGGGCCTATTTCCCTAATCCCATGCACGCCCTGTCCCCTCCTGTCTCCAAAGCAGAAAGCCCTGCAGCCCTCTCCTTCCTTCCCAGACCAGCCCAGGCAGCCAGAGATCCAACCTCTGCTCCCCTTGAACCACCCCTTCCTATCTGCCCTCCCCTCCCCACCACACTGAGCCTCTTTCCAGGCCAGGCCTTGGAGCAGCACCGCTGACCCGGCAGCAACCGATCTCCGCCACCCTAGAGTTCCTATCCTGCTTGGAAATGCCACCGTGCTCTCTCTTCCTTTCATGCCGGATGTTCCCACTGAGTCAGACTAGTCTACATTCCCAGCTACAGTGACGCACCTAGGCTACACACACACACACACCACACACACACACACACACACACACTTCTCCTACCCTCTCCACGTGCTGCCTACTGAGTTCCAGTCTAGTCTCTGACAGCCAGAGCAGGGCCCTGGTGGGGTGGCAGTCAGGTCCCCTGTCACCTGCCCCATGCCCTGTGGTTGGAGCTGGAAGGGCCTCAGAGTACCAGCCTAGGACTGGAGGATGCAGCTGAAACCTAATGTTCTCCATGATCTTTGGAACCCAGGTCTGGGGAGGAGAAATGGAGATAGAGGAGACAAGGTCTGCTTTCCCCATTGTGCCTGTCCAGGGTGGGGGTAGGGGCCAGACAGCAGCGAGGAGCAGCAGGCTGGGTAGAAATCCAGCCATCCTGCAGGGTGGGCGACCCAGATCTCTGGAAGGGCCTGCAGGAAAAGACTCCCCTAACTTCGTGGCAAAGGCCTCTGCATCTAGCAGGCTGAAGGCCCCAGTGACCAGGACGGACCAATAGTCAGACAGTCCCACGGCTGCGGGCCATGTGCTTCCCAAGTGTTACTCACACAACGTCAGCCTCAGAGCAGCCCCCATATTCTCCTATTTTCTCCAGAGTCTGGGGTGTGCCTGTCTGCTCCCTACTGGAGAGAGGCTCTCTAAGGGCAGGAATGGTGCACTGAGGACCTCTAAATCCCCAGGGCCTGGCACAGTGCTCCTGCAAACTACAGTGCCTTCCTGGGGGCTTGCAGAATGAAAACAAGCGTGGGTAACCCACGCTGTCCTATGCATGGCCCTGGGTACCTGTGCATCAACTGGGGCTGCTGTTCCCTCCACCCAGAATACTCGCAGCCCCGAGGGAGGAGGTGGCCGGTAATGTCCCTAACTGTGCTTTTCCTTTCCCTGTCTGGAGAAGGCAGGGCGTGACCAGCATAATGGAGTCTGCCCAAACTCGGATGGGGACCACGCCGCTATTAGTCTGTGTCACCACTAGGGGGCAGCAGGGCTTCAAAAGCCTGGTTGGAGGTGGGGGACGGCTCTTTCCCAGCGTTTGCGGCCTGCCCCTCTGCAGCCAGTCGGAATCAACCCCACCTCTCAACTCTATCAAGCTAGAGAAGCCACACAGGTTGTCGAAGCCCCGTTTTATTGGTGACGAGACTAGAGAGGTAGCATCTGCCTCCTGCCCTTTGCGCTTCCTGGCTGCTACAACAGTGTTTCTGTTGACGCTTCATGCTGTGCCCTCCTTTTCTCTGCCCAGGAATAGGCCCATTGTCCCAATACCTCGACCACAGGTCTAGGTCATGTCTTTTCTGTGGCTGGTTCACCACCCTCTCAGGCAGCCTGCCAACTGAGCCCATACCCAAAAGTACCTTCTTGGATCAAGAAACTGCTGTTACGATTCCTACTGACTATAGATTTAGTTTAGGCCTCTCAGCTCAGGCCAGGCCTCGCCCTGGGTGAGAAGGACTCAGAGTGCATGATGTAGGGGCAGACAGATGAGCTCCGGTCAGGCTCCAGCTGCCAGGACAGTCTGGGCCCTACAGCTCCAAGAACACACATGCCAGAGCAGTTACTGTTGTTGTTTAGTTGCCCAGTCGTGTCCGATTCTTTGTGACCCCATGAACTGCAATACACTAGGCTTCCCTGTCCTTCACCATCTCCAGGAGTTTGCCCAAACTCATGTCCATTGAGTCGGTGATGCCTTCCAACCATCTCATCCTCTGTCGCCCCCTTTCCCTCCTGCCTTCAATCTTTCCCAGCATCAGGATCTTTTCCAATGAGTTGGCTCTTCTCATTAGGTGGCCAAAGTATTGGAGCTTCAGCTTCAGCATCAGTCCTTCCAATGAATATTCAGGACTGATTTCCTTCAGGATTGACTGGTTTGATCTCCTTGACGTCCAAGGGATCTTGAGAGTCTTCTCCAACATCGCAGTTCAAAAGCATCAATTCTTTGGTGCTCAGCCTTCTTTATGGTCCAACTCTCATATCCATACACAACTACTGGAAAAATCATAGCTTTGACTAGATGGCCCTTTGTCAGCAGAGTAATGTCTTTGCTTTTTAACATGCTATCAAGGTTTGTCATAACTTTTCTTCCAAGGAGCAAGCGTCCCTTAATTTCATGGCTGTAGTCACTGTCCACAGTGATTTTGGAGCCCAAGAAAATTAAGTCTGTCACTATTTGCATTTTTCCCCCATCTATTTGCTATGAAATGATGGAACCAGATGCCATGATCTTAGATTTTTGAATGTTGAGTTTGAAGCCAGCTTTTTCACTCTCCTCTTTTGCCCTCATCTAAAGGCTCTTTAGTTCCTCTTCACTTTCTACCATAAGGGTGGTGTCAGCTGCATATCTGAGGTTATTGATATTTCTCCCAGCAATCTTGATGCCAGAGCAGGGTGAAGTCGAAGTCCTTTGACGCAGCAGGTGGCAGAAAGATGGTCCAGGGACCCCTCTTCCATTCTGCTCTCCAGGGCACACCCTGGCCTGGCGTATCCTGAGCTTTCCAGCTACACACCAGCAGTGGGAGGAGAGCTCTGATATGGACTGAACTCCTGATCTACTTCACTCAGCCCCTTCAGCACAAGGGAACAAGAAGTGAAGATCCAAGTTCCACCTCAGAGGCGTTTGAGGATACCAGGCCACTTTAGCCTGAGACCAGGGTGACACGGGACCCAGACAAACTGAGGAGTTTTCCAGAAGATAAGCTTCCAGGGGATGAGCAAGACTCAGCAAGGGGCTGGCAGTGAGAATGTTGCACAAATGCATCCTGAGAAGTGGTAATGGCTTCTTACCAGTGAGGGAACATCAGCTTAGGAGGGTGCAGTCCTAAATGTGAGGTCACTGAAGGGCAGGCCAAGTGGGCAGAGGAGTCCAGAGGGGCTCACTGAAGGTTTCACAGCAGGGGCCAAGGAGGCCATGCAGTGGTTTAGGAAGCCAGGGAAGAGGCCGAGTCCAGATCCTGGAGGGAGGGGTCTGCACCAGGCAGGGCAGGGGACTTTACAGGGTAGGGTGAGCAGGAGTGCCTCAGAACATCAGCATGGAGCAGGGGTGGGGTGGGGGTGGGGGTGTGTGCATGCAGTGAGAGATGGGGCAAGGCAGCCAAGTCAGTGTCAAGGCTGGAGCCTGGGGCCCTCATGGATGTGGGGAGCAGTCAGGCTTGCCTGCATGTGCCCCAGTGTTCCTTCCTCCAAGCAGGCAGAGAGGCTGGAAGGCTGGCTTGGGATGGACAGGCTCTCGCCACCTTGACACTTACCATGGAGGGCTGGCTCTCAAGGGGGTGAGATGTGGGTGGATTCACACCCTCCAGGGATGGGGAAAGGATCTGCACAGTTCTGAGAGCAGGCCGCCGGTCCCATGGAGAAGATGAAGGGCCTTTGGAATGGTGGGGCATGGCATGGTAGTGTCAGCCAGCCTAGAGGCTTCAAGGGGGCAGAGGGCAACCGGGTGAGGGCGCATGCTGACGTGCCTGGGACACCAGTCACCACAGGGAAGCAGCAGCAGCCTGCGGGTGGGAGGGCAGTAGGGTGACCTGTTGTCCAGATTTACCTAGAATGGAACCCAATTCAGCACGAGAAGTCCTGTGTCCAGAGCTCCCTTGGTCCTAGGCGAGCCTGGCTGTTTGGCCACTTTCTGCAGAAGGAGGCTGCTGCGGCAAGTGGCTGGAGCAGGGAGGGAACCTCTCAGGAACCTGTGAGTGAAACATTCTGAGTGGAGCTGGAGGCCAGAGGGAGGGATGTAACCTGAAGGAAGATCCCAGTGTGAGCAAGGGGAAGAACAGTGAGGCCAGGAAGACAACTGGGTCATCAGTGCTGATACTCCCGATCATCACAATAACACCTTGTGCTTACACCCAACACTCCCAAAGCCCTCACACACACCGTGTCATTTGATCTCATCAGGCTTCGAAATCTGTGAATTAGTCAGTGCTGGGGTTCTTCACTTCATTTTGGAGATCAGGGTCAGTGACCTGCCCAGAGGTCTCTGTAGTGAGGTGGAGGTCTCCCACCAAGCCTGCCCGGTCCCCACAGCATTCTCTCCAGCCCAAGCCAGAGCCAGCCACCCCTAGCCAGAGCCAGCCACCCCTAGCCAGAGCCAGCCACCCCTGCCCTCCTGCCATGGGAAACCTCCCCACCACCACCCCTCCAAACCCTGCAAATGTGCCTGGCTCTCCTGTCTCCCTCTCCACCCTATAGGACGGTCCAGGAGCAGGGGCCTTTCTGGCTCTGCTGAAAGGGATTGGGGGGGTCACAGAAAGGGCTGATATCCTGCCTTTTGGCCTTCACTGTCAGTCTACATGCTCCCTAGGACCACCACCCTTGGCCTCTCAGCCTCTCAGCCTCTCCTCTCCCTGAGCCCAGAAATGTCTCTCCTTGTCCCCTGAGTGCCTTTATTCTCCACTTGGTGCCTTTCTGGCAGGGAAGGGCCACCTCTCTCTGCTAGGCAATAAACTCAAGCACTTGGTGAGCGCTTAGAATCTGTCGACTAAAAAGATGCACAATGTAAGAGTTGCAAGTTAAGTTTTATTTGGGGCAAAATGAAGGCTGCAGGCCAGGAGACAGTACCTAAGATAGCTCTGAGAAACTATTCCAAAGAGGAAGTCGGGGAAGGTCAGTATATATGATTTTGGTGAAGGTAGAAAAGTGCAAGTGCTAGTCGCTCAGTCGTGTCCAACTCTGCGACCCCATGGACTGTAGCCTGCCAGGCTCCTCTGTCCATGGAATTCTCCAAGCAAGGCTACTGGAGTGGGTTGCCATGTCCTTTTCCAGGGGATCTTCCTAACCCAGGGATCAAACCTGGGTCTCCTACATTGCAGGCAGATTCTTTACCATCTGAGCCACAAAAGGCAGAGTTTAGTGCATTTAAGTGCTTACTTTACAAAAGGTTTTCTGATAGTCATGAGGAGCTGATGTCACCATGAAGGGATTTAGTGATTTTCTAGATATGAGGAGATGCAAGGATTGGGATCTTGACATCAGTTCCTGCAAATATCTAACTATGTGAAGACCTGTTCTACCAGTCTCCCTGGAGCACAGAGTGCCTCAGTCTCCACCCTGAATCCCCCTTGGGGGTGTTGAAGGTCGGCAGCTGCACAGGGTTCAATCTCCTCTGCAGAGGCAGATGGCAAATGCCCTGCTATTGTTGTTCAGTCACTGGCAAATGCTCTTGGCAAGTGCCAGTTTGTAGCTGACCTATCTGTAATGCACAGTGCCAGAGGGTGGGGGGACTCACATGTGGTCTAGGCTCTGCTCACCCACAACATCTTAGGACTGGGTAGGGGGATCCCATGAACATTGTGTATTCTCAGTTGCTCAGTCATGTCCAACTCTTTGTGACCCCATGGACTGTAGCCCACCAGGCTCCTCTCCCCATGGGATTCTCCAGGCAAGAATACTGGAGTGGGTTGCCATGCCCCCCTCCAGGGGATCTTCTCAACCCAGCGATCAAATCCATGTCTCTTACATCTCCAGCATTGACAGGAAAGTTCTTTACCCCTAGCACCACCTGGGAAGCCCCACAACATGCTCCGCTATAAATTGAATACAGTGTGCCCACCACCGCTATGGGCACTCTCCTCGCTTCCCAAAGGCCTGGCGCCACCTGTCTGAGGACCCACTCAGACGGTCCTCACTTCTCTGTCCACACCGTCAAGATGGGTCTCCCTTCTTGGCCCAAGTCCTCAGTACTGCCCACTACCTACCTGCCTGTCATGACCCAGACCCTGACCCCAGAGACACAGAGAACTGGGGCACTGAACTTCAAGCCCAGAGCCGCTACTACCTTCCTCAGCCCTGCAGGCCCCTCTCCCCTTTGGGGGAGTCCATGAAGTCATAGGCCTCTTTTTTCAGCTTCCAGCTAAAGGCCGGGGCTGGAGGTGAGAGCTCATGTCATCAGGGTCCCCAAAGGGGAAAAGGACGGTTCCTGAAGCACGGGGCTGGAAGGGCTGGGGAGGGCAGGGTGTGGTGGCCACGGGTGGTGCCATGCAGGCAGCCCAGGCTGCAGGGTGTGAGCATTCCGGGCCCCTGCCTTTGTGAACCTCTGCCTGCCCTCCATGCCCTGGCTCCCTGAAGGCTCACAGCAAATGTATGCATGATGGATTAATAACTCCCCACCCAGTCATAAACCAAAGCCCTTTGTCCACAGTGTTACCAGAGCAGGCTGGAATTTTTCAAAAGAGCATTCCTGAAAAGAGAGACCACATAATGCGGAAAAGGGACCCAGGCTCTAGACTCAGATGGTCCCCTATCGGGACAAACTGCACACTGACTAGGTGACCTCAGGCAAGTGTCTTAACTTCTCTGAATCCTAGCTTTTTCTAATCTAGAAAAGAGAGGAAGATAATAACACATATCCCCAACACCTGATGTGAGATAATTGGTGTTTTAAAAGAAGCTGACACACAAAATACTTTCCGTTCCTGCCCACCATGGAAATAAAGGAGAATCACTTTTTTCCGCCTCTCCATTTTTCAAATTGTTTTCTGATGTGGTTATGTTGCTTCTGTTTTTACAGCTCTGATAGAAGCCAAAATGATATACCAGAAACAGCACAAATTGTACAGTTTAATAAGTTTACTCCATGAGAACATCACCACAATCAAGATAATGAACACATCTATGAAACCCAAAACTGTCCCTGTGTCCCTTCCTAATGGCTCCTTCCAGCCCCTCCCCTTCCTACCACATTTTCCCTGAGCAACCACTGATATGCTATCATTACCAATTAGTTCACATTTTCTAGAATTTTCCACCATTCTAGAATTTTATAGACAGTTATATACTGTGGATTCTTTATGTCTTACTTCCTTCACGAGCAGTGATTTTGAGGTTCTGCCATGTTCTCTTGTGTATCAACAGTTCATTCCTTTTTACTCTGGTGTTCCACAGAGTTCATGTACTGTGACCCATTTATTCATTCATGTATTGATGAAAGTTTGAGAAGTTCTGCCATTTTAATTATTCCAAACAAAGTTACTATGAACATTCAAATAGAAATCTTAGTGAGGCCCAGGTTTTCCCTTCTTACTTGTGTTAATATTATTTATTTTTTTGGCTGCACCAGGTCTCAGCTGCAGTACTCAAGATACTTGGGTCGTATGGAACCTTTCACTATGGCATATGAGATCCTAGTGTCCTGACAAGGGATCAAACCTGTGTCCCCTGCATTGAAAGGTGGACACTTAACCCCTGGACCACGAGGGGAGTCCTAGGTTACTTTTTAAAAATGAATTAAATGCAGTTCAGGTGCATCCGGTTTAGTCAGGCTTTTTCCAGGCCAACCTGGAGACAACAGTGGCTTTAACCTCTCTGCTCCCTCCTGTGTGTTCTAGATTTCACATGATCATTGTTCTGGATTGAAACAGGGCCTGACTGAGCCCCTTGGCCTGGCTGAGGGTGGGAGTGTCAGTTGGCCTGTTTCATCCAGCACGGTGAACCCAAGGGTAGGCAGCCTGAAACCAGGTCAGCCAAGGAGCTGCCTTTCTGGGAGAGACCCTCCTGCTGCTTTCTCTAGAAAAAAAATAAAAAGCTTAAATTTATAAAAAAGAGAGAAAAATAAGCACAAAATATAAACCACACAAATCAAGACCAGTTATAACCCAACAGTAACTACCCAAAACAGATTCAAGTGATGGGTGTGTATTGATGAACATGAAGACTGCTTCCAGGACTATAGAGTGGATACTTTTCCCTCATGTTTTAAGCTTTTAAATTATCAGCTGTATTGATTTAGTGGCTTCCCAGGTGAAAGTGGTAAAGAATCCACCAGCCAATGCAGGAAATTTAGGAGATGAAGATTCCATCCCTGTGTCAGGAAGATCCCCTGGAGGAGAAAATAGCAATCCATTCCAGTATCCTTGCCTAGGAAATCCTAGGGACAGAGGAACCTGGCAGGCTACACAATCCAGGGGTCACAAAGAGTTGGACACGACTAAGAAACTGAGCACACAGCACACAGCTACACTTGAACCTTGCCTTCATTCACCAGATTGTTATGGGACACCTGCCGAGGACCAGGAGATCTGCTAAAGGCCAGTCCCTAGGAATACAAAGGTAAGCAGACAGTCCTGTGGAGCAGGAGACAGGAGAAGAAAGAACCAAGGGAGAGAGGGGAGCTTGTAACAGGGACACCTGGTCTGTCTGCAAGGGCCTAAGGGAGGCCAAGTGGTGCGGCACACAGCAAGGCCAGAGGGCTCAGCGGGCCCAGGCCACAGGGGCTTACAGAACACAGACAGCTGGTGAGCTGGCAGCCTGGACTGCAAAACCCCCTCCTGCTTGTTGATATTCCATCTCCAAAGTCCTGCCTTTGTTTTGTTTTGTTTTTTCAATATCCTGGCAAATGATTAATCTTATCCCTAGTCCTGCTTTAAAACATTTTCTAAAATTGAAATGTAGTTGATTTACAATTATTTTTGTAGATTATACTCCATCGGAGGTTATTACAAGATGATGAATATAGTTGCTTATCTATTTGTTGCTTATCTATTTTATATATGGTACTTTGTATCTGTTAATCCCGTACTCCTGATATGTCCCTCCCCTCCTTGACAACCACAAGTTTTGTTTTGTTTTTTTTCCTGACTCATTCAGTTTCTACTCCCAGGCAGCTCCCTAAGCTGGAGTGGCATATGGGAGAGCTCAGGCCTGGGGTTTGCTGTGCAGGGCAAAGGTTCCACAGGCTCCTCCAGGAGGTGCATTGTTTCCTCCCCTACCCATGGGAACAGGTGATAATCTCCCTGTTCTGTATGAGTCAGTGGGTTGACTAAAGAGTGTGTAGCACCTCGTGGTCTGACATTCAGTAGGAGCTCCCTAAGTGTTCAGAGATGGCCCCTGGGTGCTAAACGGCCTTGCCACGTGTGGGCCCCCTGCCTTGGTTCTGTGGCATCTTGTTACCAGACTGATGGGGTAACCCACCCACCCTCCTTACACACACACACACACACACACACCCTGCTTCCAACCACTCTTTGCCCTGTTTAAGTTGAGCCCAGCCCTGTTCATTCTTCCACACACTCTGCCCAGATCCTCCCTGTGGGCCTGAACATGCCAGCCCCTCCCCATCCTTTACAAATACTTCTGAGGACAGACAGCACCTTAGATTGCCTATTGCCCCTTGTTCTGCACTCCCAGGTAAGGGTCCAGCTCTGTGGGCTGTGGGAGGGGACAGGAGGGGCTCTGTGAGCTTGTGCTGTGGGCCTATGTGATCACGGTCTCCCTGGGTATGTGTGTCTGTGTACTGAACTGGTATCTGTGTCTCTCTGTCTCTGTATGTGTGTTGTGTGTGTGTGTTGTGTGTGTGTGTGTGTGTGTGTGTGTTGGTCTGTATCTCTCATAAATGCAGTGTGGGTCTGTGTGCTATGTGTCTAGGTGCCTGCCCCCTGCCTGGCCCTGGCCCCACTCCTGGGTCTGCTCTCTACTTGAATTAGAATTGAATTTACAGCCTCTAATGTGCCAGGCACAGGGGTTTAGTTGAGGTCGAAGGGATTGTATTAGTTCCCTTCCAGAGCCACCAACTCCTGAACTGGGGAGGGACAGTCTAAGGCCTGTCTGTTTTTTAAATTGAGGTATAATTATCAATAATATTAATTACAGATATCAATATCACTATCAGCTTGTACTTTTTGACCCCCTTCACCCATTTCACCCAAGCTCTGCTCACCACCTCTGGCAACCACCAATCTGTTCTCTGATTCTATGAGCTCAAAGTTTTGTTTGTGGATTTTTTTAGATCCCACATGTTAGTGAGATTATATAGTACTTGTCTTTCTCTGACTTATTTCATTCAGCATAATGCCCTCAAGATCCATCTATGCTGTCACAAATGGCAAAATTTCATTCTTTCTTATGGCTAAATAATATTCATTGTGTATAATATACATTTTATTTATCCATTCATCTTTTGATGGACACTTAGACTGTTTTCATATCTTGGCTGTTGTAAATAATGCTGCAATGAATATATGAGGGTGCATATATTTTTTCAAGTTAGGTTTTTTTGTTTTCTTTGGATAAATACCCAGAAGTGGAATTACTGGATCATATGGCAGTTCTATTTTTAATTTTTTGAGGAACCTCATACTGTTTTTCATAGTGGCTGTACCAATTTACATCCACTTTTCTTCACATCCTCGCCAATATCTTTCTTGTTTTTTGGGTAAACAGTCATTCTAATGAGTGTGAGGTGGTATCTCATTGTGGTTTTGGCTTCCGTTTCCCTGATGATTACTGATATTGAGCACCTTTTCATGTACCTTCGGGTCATCTGTTTGTCTTCTCTGGAAAAAAATGTCAAGTTTTCTGCCCATTTATTAATGGGATGGGTTTTTTTCCAAGGCCAGTCTTCTCTTTCTTCCAAGTCAGATCCTGGCTGGCCCTAACATTTTCTTTACCACTCCCTCCCCCAGAGCTAGTCCCATGAATGTCTTCCAGACTCATCACTCATTAAGGGGAAGGAGGATGGGGAAGGAAGGATAATAGCATAGCTCAGAGGCTGACCTCAGCTCAACATTTGTGGCCCAAGTAAAAGCCAACAAAATAGGCGACTCAAAAGGTACCAGGGTCCTGTCTTGCAAGAGGCTTGGGCTGTTGTAGTACAGATGTGTGTGTATGTGGTGTGTGAACATTTGTGCTTCTGTATTCAACAGCCAGAGTGCCCTGATGTCAGGCATTTGGTTTGTATGTTACATATTATATTCTAAGTTGTGAGTCAGAAAAAAAATGAGTATACTGCATTTGCACTGGGTCCATTCTGGAATTGCCCATTATGACTTATGTACCAGCCCCATGCAAGACAATGCCAGCCTTGGCACCAGAGCACCTCAGAAGCCCAGAAGCTCCATCCTATGACAGCACACTTGTTGGCAGATGACAAATTGACTCAGACCACCAAGCCAGCTTCCACTCCTAGTGGGAGGAGGCGGGAACAAGCAACTTGGATCAGGAAAGGTTTCCATTCCTTTGTGCCTTGGAGGCACAGGTCTTAGGCTCCCCTGCATCCCCCAGAAGCCCCCACCCACTAACCCAGTCCTCCCAGCTCTGGGTGCACTGATATCCAAGCTTCCCCCTCTGCCTTTATACCAGACGTCCACACAGGGACAAGAGTCTCTAGGGACTGACTGAGTACTGTGACCTGACACATGGCTGGCATGCTACACAAATAATTAACATGATTGAAATTGACCCAAGTAGAAATGAGTTAATACATGATTGTGAGTCTGGGGGAGGATCTTGAGAGGTCACATGTAAGGGTATATGGTTCAGGGATACATAATGTACTCATGTCTCTGTCTACATACCCTATGGATAAACCCACTGCGTTCACTCAACACTCAGTGCCCAGCTCCATACTCCCAAGCTAAGCCAGAGGGAGCAGTTTATCCCTTTCATCTCTCTCTCTTTTTTTTTTGTTATCCCTTTCATCTCTTAAGGGGCTATGTGCATACATCCCTGGGAGGAAGAAGGAGAGATTGAGGTTTAGATTACAGTAAATTAAACTTTACCTATTGACTCATAGGTGTTCTTTTTGTCATTCCCTGTGCCTGTTCCAAAAAGATGGAGCCACGTAAGTGCTGTGGTGGGAGGCCGTAGCGTGGAAGAAGGAATAAGAAGGAAAGGAGGGTCATGAAGTCAGGGGCAATCAGTCAGTCACATCTACTGCAAGCCGTGTGTGTGTGTGTGTGTGTGTGTGTGTGTGTGTGTGTGTGTGCGCGCGCGCGCGCATGCCCGTGCATTGGTGGTGGTAGGGTTCCAAAATGAAAACAAGCCCTAGACTGTATTGTATTAAATACAGTGTGTTTTTAATACACTGTACAGTTTAAAAAAACATGCCCACACATCCTTCATGTCACTAGGTCTTCGACTTCAGGAATGAAACAGGCAGGGGCTCGCCCCATTGTACACATGAGCTCCAGAGAAGTTAGTGGTCTTTCTCAGGGTGAGACCCTGGAGGTATGGCAGGATCTGGGGCTCAGAACTCAGCTCTCGGCAGCTATGCCATTGGCTCCCCTCAAAAGGAACAAAAGACCATGATGGCCCTCGAGAAATATAAATCTCATCAAGTAGGTGATTCCCACCAACGGAGCACTTCAGAATACCCAGGACCAGCCAGATAGGTTATGGCAAGAATGAGCCCACTGGACCCGAAGCTGGGCAGGCAAGGCAGGCAGGACGGCCCAACACAAGCGAACTTCCTGCAGGATTGTGACATAGAGTGAAGCAAGAAAGATTTCCAAGAAGACAAGAGCAAAGTCTGAGAGCTGCAACCAGAAGGTCATAAGCAGGAGCAAAGAAACAGCTGAAGATCTGAGCAGAGATCAGGCTGAGAAAAGTGGAATCTGTGGGGAGGAGGAAGAGGAGGAGGCTATGTGAGGCCCACCTGAAGGTAGAAATGCAAGAATCAGGGCGTCTCCTTTAGCATCATGGAGTTTGACACAGGTTGGAAGGGTACACTTTGTACAGTTTCTGTGTTGCAGAAATTAACACAACATTGTAAAACAATTATACTCTGATAATAAAATTAAATTACTTTTTTAAAAAAAGGTTGAGGGGCTTCCCTGGTAGACCAGTGGCTAAGACTATGCTCCCAGTGCAGGAAGTCAAGTTTTTATCCCTACCCAGAGAACTAGATCCCACATGCCACAACTCAGAGTCCACATGCTGCAACTATGACCTAGTACAGTCAAATAAATTTTAAAAAATATTAAAAAAAAAAAAAGGTCAAGGAGGCATACAGCTGACAGGGTAAGGACAAGAACCCACACTTCCTAACCAGCCCCACCCCATCCAGGAGAACTCAGCCAACTCTTGAGCAAACAAGGACACACAACTGAGCTTTGCATTCACACACACACATATATGTATGTGTTGAGTGAATGAATGAATGAAGGAATGATGGTCAGGCAAGTGGTCAAGTCTGAGGAGCTTTGTTGGAGAGGGTGGTGGAAGGTGGGCACAAAATCAGCACCGGGAAGACGACAGGATTCTCACTGCAGAACCAAATGACCAAAGCTGTGTGTTTTTTTCCTTCCTGTCCCACAGGCCCACAGGTAGGAAATTTCCCCAGCCATCTCTTTTTTCCCTTTTCCCTCCCTGCTGTCAGTCCCCTTCCTAGACCGACTGGCAGCAGCCACTGCATCCCCCAAATGTTGAGTAGGGAGGCCTCAGCCCCAAGGGTGGGGGCACCACAGGGAAAGTCCATCCCCTGCCGGCGGCAGCCTTCTCCTCCACTCCTCCCCAGTTTTCCCATCTGTCTCTCTCCTTTTCTCACATCCCCTCCCTGCCTCAGCAGCTCATCCTCTCTCCTGCTGCTTCCCCTCCTGTTCCATGCTTCTCTGCCTTCCTGGCTACCCACAGCCCTCTCAGATGGCTGGCTTGCTCCCAATTCCCAACCACACTGCAGGGCCCCCATGACCTGCCTCTGCCTGCCCTCCTCCCTGCTTCCCCTCCCCCAAGACCCCCACCACTAGCAGACCGAACTCCTAGGCCTGGAATGCCCCCACCACAAAAGAGTCATAGAAGAGGTAAGCAGGATGGAAAGTGGCAGTTGCCAGGCATCACTGAGCCTGGATGGGGCAACGGCTGCCTTAATATTGTCACAGGAAAGATTCCTAACCCAGGAGCCTGCCTCTTTCCCACAGGTTATAGGCCATTATCAGGCCCTAGGAAGCAGAAGCAGAAACTGGGGAGTTATCCAACCCCTAGGGACTTCCCAGGTGGCGACAGTGGTAAAGAATCTGCCTGCCCATGCAGGAGACTTAAGAGACATGGTTTGATCCCCGGGTCAGGAAGATCCCCTGGAGGAGGGCATGACAACCCACTCTAGTACTCTTGGCAAGAGGTCAGGTTGCAGAGTCAGATTCAACTGAAGTGACTTATTCACACACACAGAGTAGGGCCATAACCCTCCACTACCTGCTCCCTTGGGGGTCCCAGGCCCCCAGTGCCCAGCACCAGAAGCAAAATTGTATCTCCTTTCTTCCCTGGGCCTGTGCCAAGAGGCAAACAAACTCCTCTGGCCCTGGGGCCTTAGGATTGGTTCCAGCCAAGACAGAAGGTTAAACCACCCATTCTAAGACTCTTCTGTTTCAAGCAATAAAACCTTGACTTTACTCTCTATTCTGCCTGATTTCATGAGTGTGGCACCTGCTCAGGGACAGGCATGGGCTCACATGTACTCCCATTGACATGTATACACATAGCCAGGCACACACACCCATGGGCATGTACCTGTGTACATGAAGGCCTTTATAGGCTCATGTATACAGACGTAACTATTTTTATGTAGAGGCAGTACATATCTTTACCTGCACACATGTACTACCTGCATAGAGAACAAGCACATCCTTCCTTTGTCTCCTCCCCCGCTTCAGCTGACTCCTCCTTCCCCTTGGCTCCTGCATCTCTCCTCACTGTGCCTCCTGTCTCTTCCATGCCCCTGGCCCTCACTGAGTTCCTCTGTCGCTTCCCCCAGCCCTACCTTCATTTCTAAGTAGTCAACATGGCAAAACCTCTAATTACTCTTCATGGGTTCTTGGGTGAAGAAAGGGAGAAGATGAGATACTTCAGCTTCTTAGTCACAGATAAAATAAACTGAGGTCCAGAGGGCGGGAGTCATACCTCAGCTCAAGAAATAGAACCCAGTTAATCTAGTTTCCTCCCGTTGTGTCTGCTCTGTGCTCTGGTTTCATCAAGGCAAAAGGCCTAAAACTAGGAGCAGTCACTTGCTGTTTCTGTCTCCCAGACCTCTACCACAAGCCCCTACTAGTACCCAGGAATCCTGAGTCCTCTAGAGGAGGAGCAGCAGAGAGACAGGGGAAGGGAGGGGTTGATCTCAGGTAAGACTGGCACTGACCTCTGACTCTAATATTGTTCATCTGATTTTCCACAGGGGCACAGCCATGGCCATGGGCAACCCCCTGGCCCTGGGCACAGCCATGGAGGTGGGCACCCCCCTGGCCCTGGGCACAGTCATGGGGGGCACCCCCCTGGCCCTGGAAACCACCCTCCATGTCCCCACCCTGGATCAGGGCACTGTCCTGGAGGGGGCCACCCACCAGGGCCCCCTGGGCACCCCCCTGGTCCACATCACTGAGGAAGCAGAAGAAACAGGACCCAAGAATGAGGAGCCTGATCTAGCATGGGGCCTGAACCAGAATCTTCTGTTCCCAATAAACAGCCTCCTAGAGGCCATGTTCTACTCTTAAACAGCCTATCTTCCTTCACATCCAACCTGATACTCAGGGGGCGCAGTGGTCTCTGAATTTCCTAGTTATGAACATTGGTACCCAGTCAAGCATACTCAGTAGTTTGGTTCAGTGGTGTCCAGAGCACATGGTTGAATAGGCTCACCCCTCCTTTGTTTTCACTTCTGTCCCATCCCCCATTAAAGGGTCTCAAGGATGGTCTCATCACCTCTACTACATCATATACACTCAGACATGGTGGGCTGTTGAATGCCTCCTTCTAGAAGGATCCACAGAAGCCTTCAGTGGATCCTGAACTGACTATCCCCTGAAAATATATAGAACTTTCCAGACTCCTTTACTTTGCACAGTTTCCCCATCACCACCACCTCCCCCTCAGCCCCAGTCAGGAATGCCTTCCTTCCAAGCCAACTAAAGCTCTACCATCAACATGAAGCCTTCCCTAAAGCCCTTTAGGATGAGTGAGGTCCTTTCTGTCTTTGCATGTTGCTCCTTTCTCTGTAGTTTATATCAACCATTGCATGGGCCCAACCACTCCCTACCCAGTTGGCATCAACTAATGGGACAGCTTTTATCTCTCCAACCAAATTAAGCTACTCAGGGCAGGGCCACCACTTGTATACCTCCAGACTCTCCCACCCTCATCCGCTACAGGTCTATACCTTGCATAGAGTGGTATATGCACAGTTTAGGGATACCTGTAGTCCAGACACTACTGGGTTCTGACTCTTCCCAGCCCTATTCTTCAGCCAAAGCACATCCCAAACATACAGACAGCCTGCTTGCTGTAAAACCCCTTCTACCCATTCAAATTCCACATTTGGAGGCCTCTCCACTTCCCAATTCCTAGGCTTTTCACAGGGACCCTACCTATTCTAGTGCTACCACAGCTCTCCAACCATGCCTCTCCACCTCCCAACACACTGCCCCTCTCTCACAGCCATTCCCTGACGGGGGAGGCAGCAAGAACTCGGAAATGAGTGGCTAATGAGTACATTTCCAGGTTGAAGTGGGGTAGTTATAAGAAAAGGAGATGGGGATTCTCTGAGTCGCTTCTCTCTCTTCCCGGTCATACTCGCACTGGAATAACAGAATCGAGGCTCCATATTTGAGGTCCAGACCAATGTGGGAAAAGACCCAACTTGAACAGGTGCCTAGCCTCACTGGGAAAGAAGTGGTGCGGGTTCGCTGAGGGAAGCTCAGAGAAATATGGGAGTAAAAGTAGCCCACATTTTCAACCTCTCAGCATCCTGAGCAGTACAGTGCCGGCATGGAGCTGCTTGCTCTTCTGGGCTTGAAGAATCAGCGTTACAAGTTATGAGGCTCTCGACACGGAGCCTGGGGTCGCGTTTCCTGGTCCCTCACGGAAGACCGATCGCCGCCAGAAACGCCGGTGAGCGAGCTACAGCCAGATGGCCAGACTCCTAACAGCATCTGTCAGACATGTCCTGGGTAGAGGGGCCCACAACACCAGCTCGGGGGGTCTTCTAAAGACAGAGAGCCCCCAGTTCCTACGGCGCCACGGCGGGAAGCCTCTGTCCCCAGCCCCCAGTGACGCGCCCATTGGCCAAGCTCTTCCTTGGCCCCACCCAGCGACCCGCCCGCTTGGCGTCGACGCACGCGCAGAAACCCGCCGCCGCCGCCGCCGCCGCCGCCGCCGCCGCTTCAGCACCAGCGCCCGGACAGCGGCGCCGCCCACGGGCATGGACGGTGGTAGCGGCAGCAGCAGCAGCGATCCGATTCCCGGCCCGGGTCCGGAAGGGGAGCAGCGGCCCGAGGGGGAGCTTTTGGCCCCAGAAGGCAGCTCCCCGGACAGGTAGGGGCGGACTGTTCCGCAGACCCAGCTCTCAGTCCTTCCCAGAACCCGCGCCCCAGATATTCCCAGTAGCCGCCATATGTCGCCCCATTCATTCCCCAGACCCTCCCAGAGCCCGTTCTGGCGCCTCCAGACTCCTGGCCCCCTGGCCACGCCCTCTCTCTGCCGGGTCAATTTTCACTGTCCCTGATACCTGGTGACAGCAGTCTCCTTTGCCCTCGCTGCTCCCGGGACCTGCCCCACCCACTGTTTCTACCTTACCTCTAAGACCCCGAGTTCCCCCCGCCCCTCCTGTCTCCAGAGCCCCTCCCTCTAGGCCCTGCCCCCACGTCTTTTCTGTAAGCCCCAAGCCTGCAGCAACCTCAGTCCGGGTTCCAGCATGTCAATGTGCTGGAGGGTGCTTGTGTATTGTAGATGGGCTTGCCAAGGTTTATGTCCTAGGGAGAGGGCAGACACTCGGCCGCCAGACTAGGGTCAGTCTTTGTCCATCACCATCAGTCTCCAGTCTGCCGTCCCGCATGGCCAGCTGCGCACGTGTGGGCTGGAGTCCCCACGTGTGGCAGCCACCTGCGCTCTTTGGATGTGATGGGTTGGCAGGCTCTGAGAGTCAGTACCTTCCCTGAAGGAGCACCAGGCTGGCCGGACAGAAGGAACACCTTCCCGCTGAGGGCCCAGATCTTGGTGCCTCTCCTCTCCCTTCCTCCACCATATGTGTGAGGGAACAGCCCAGCCAGGTAACAATATGGCGCAATTTCTGTGCCCTGCCTGTTCTGCTGCCCCCAGGATCCTTCACTTGACATGACGCTGCCTCTCTCTCCTACCTGGACTGAAATAGGAAGGATTCTTTGGGGGCACAAGCAGAGGTGGACGCATTATCTCCAGACTGCCCCAGTTAAATGTATATTCTGTACCTCAGAGTGAAGAGGAGACCCCACAAGTGGAGAGAAATGTTTCCTTCCCTCTATTGTCAAACCAGCCTGGGTAGATTTAGCCACCTTTCAAACTGAAAGGCACAGAACTTCCTCTGATGGGATGAGAGACAGGATTAATGTGCTCCTTGGACCAGGGGACTGCCTGGCACTATGGCCTGACCAAAGAGCCAAGGATGGACAAGGCAGAGACAGTGACAGGGCAGGGGCCAGGAGCCTAGAAGGGGCTGGAGAGTCTTTTGCTGCCTCAGATATTTTGCCCAGGATCAGCCCTATCTTGGTCTACTCACTTCCCCTGCTCATAGGGTTCATACTTGGACACAGGAACTATTTGCTGTCTTCCAGTAACTCCCTGAGACCTCTGGCCCCTCTCTGCACCTCCCCAGAGACCCTGGACAAATCAGGCAAAGGGACTCATTTCAGTCCAAGAAACAAAAATTACTCCTGCTGAACTAAGCAGCACTCTGGAGAGTGAAGACAGCGCATGCACACGCACACGTGCACGCACACACAGACACACACACACATTTACTAATGTACAGACAACAGGGCAGTTTGAAACAGTTCATTCTTTGCATCTTTAAAATTACTTTTTATTTTCCTAGTGGCATGAACTGCTCCCTCATCTGTCCTGACCATTCTGCCTGATCACATGGATGTTCATATAGCTATATGTCTGTGGGCTTGGGGCATGGTTAATACTCCTGTATATTTGCCCCTTACAGGGCTCCCAAGTGAGGGTCTTAGCCAGGCCCTGACTTCTTTGGCCATGAGTCAGACCTGTGTCTTCACTTTCATTAACCTTCCTACGTGCCCCAGTCACTTGGCCTACAGGCCAATGTGCCCAGGAAAGCAGCCCAGGAAACTGCTCATCCCAGGCAGAGCCATGGAACTGAGAGGGTGAGAATGAAGCAAGGCAGATAGCTGATCCTAGGTTCCTAGAGAGGGATAAAAGGGATTGACAGGAAGGGGCTGGACTAGGGAGATCCCAGTAGAAGCAAACCAATGGTGGAAACTGAAATCCCCCTTAAACAGGAACCTTGCTAAGCAAGGGGGGTGCTGATGAGATTTGGTAGGCTGGTTAAGGAGGACTGAGTTCAGTTCTCAGCCGCTACCCCCTGGAGTGCTGGCTTCCCTTCATGAAAAAGAAACCGACACTCCAAGTGGGGACTTGACTCCTAAGACAAGCCCAAAGCTCAGTGATGCTTTAAGATCACAGGCAGCTGAAATAGGCACCCTGGCTGCCTCACCCTCCTGACTCTGAAAGCAGGCCTACTCTAAAGAGGGAAACCAAGACTAA
The DNA here is from genome assembly GCA_007570785.1 of Antilocapra americana. Lineage (NCBI taxonomy): Eukaryota > Metazoa > Chordata > Mammalia > Artiodactyla > Antilocapridae > Antilocapra > Antilocapra americana. The sequence goes on along the minus strand of ML664176.1, from coordinate 13,415,738 downwards.
AATGGGTCATCTTGTGCTTCCTTGGTGATCCAGTGGTTAGGACTCCACCTTTCAAGGCAGGGGACATGGGTTCAATCCCTGATCTGGGAACTAAGGTTCCACACCCCACAGGGCGCAACCAAACATGTATACAAAATAAAATGGGTCACCTTCATCCCTTCAGGGTCCAACCCAGACCAAGCACAGTGCCCAGCATGTGGCAAGTGCTCAGAAAAGACCTGCAGAATAAAAATCTTAAAGAAGTAGATATCCCCACTTATACATATGAAACCCAGGTCATTTTTCCAGCTTCTGTTTGGCCCGTGGGGATGGATGTATGAGGGATTTATCTGCCAGGACACTGGTTGCTATGTCATTAATTTTATGGGGTCATCTGAGGTCTTGCTTGAGAACAACTTCAGTCAAATTCCTATTTTTCTAAATGTAGAGTTAGAAAAAAAAGAAGAAGAATAAACAATGGTTTAAATAATGAGACAAATTCTAATGCAGCTTTTGATAACAAAAAGAAAAGTACTGAGACTTCCCTGGTGGTCCAGTGGCTAAGGCTCCATGTCCCTGATGTAGGGGGACTGGATTCTATCCCTGGTTAGGGAACTAGATCCCACATGCTGCAGCTAAGACCCAGGACAACCAAAAACAAATAAGTATTTTTTAAAGTAATTATAATTATGTATGTAGAGAGATTCTTAAGGTGTGAGAAGTTCTCAAATGGAGACATATTATCTGCAGTGCCTAAAGAGTTTAAATTGTAAATATAAATATACTTCTTAATCCACACACTTCCTGCAGCACTGAGTGTGAAGAGGCAGGAAAGCAAATGTCTTCCACATGCCAGGCTCCATGCCAGGCACCTCACCGATCTTACCTCAGTTAATTCCCATACTAACTTGAGAGGGGGACTATATTCTAATACCCTCATTCAGCAGACAAGGATGTCAATGTTCCAAGAACTGTGTATCTTTCCCAAGACCCCAGAGTAAAGGATGATGGGGCCAGGATCCCACCTCGACTGCTCCCCCATTTTAGTCTCAGCATGAAGGTTATCCCCTGCCCCTCGACTGTCTGCCACCCAGCTGTCTGGCAGGAAGAGAAGGAGCTTGCTTGTTTTCAGTTCCTCTCCTTGGTTTCTGGGCAGAACCCAGCCTCTGAGGACAATATCCATTTGCCATCACAGCCAGGACTCTGGCTCAGAGCCCCTTCAGCAGTGCAGCAGGCAAGACTGGAAGCCAGGGTTGGCTCAACAGACACCTGGCTGTCCCATGGGAGCTATGCAAATTCTAGCAGGCCAGGTGAGCCAGGAGGATGGAAGGAAGGAGACTCACTGGTGGGCCCAGAACCCTCTGGGAATCACCCATGGCCCTCAGGTACTTGGTTCTATGACCATCTTCTGTCCTAGGTCTAGCAATCCTGCCACTGGGATAGGACTTCAACTTCTCCTGCACCCAAGGAGTGGGGCTGGGTCCATGTACAGAATACTTGCCCCCATGAGTAATTTGGAAAGACAAATCTATTGCTGACTCCTCCCTGGCAAGTTCCTTGGGGGTCCAAACTCCCTCTCCCAACTGTACACACCCTTGCAGAGCAAACCTCTTTTCCAAGTCCCAGGGTTGGTAAAAAGGCAATAATTGCTTATGCCAAACTTTTCCCGACTTTCCCTGGTGTTTAAGGTGGGAACAAAAGTGCAACAGGTGCTTAATCAGCATCTGACAAGAGAATGAAGAGGCGACTGCAGCAGACAGAGCTGGGCTCAAGGCCTGGCTCTTCAGGGCTCTCTTAACCTCAATTCTCAAATCTATAAAAGGAAAGTACTTCCCCTGTATGGTTTTTAAAGGCACAAATAAGATCATATGTGTTTGGGGGTGCAGGGACTGATGAGGGAATGAGACAATGAACCCCAAGAAGTAGGCTGGAGGTGTAGACCCAGAGCCCCCATCCTCGTCACCTCCTGTCAGAACCAGTAACAGAAAGACCCAAGCCCCTCCCGTCTCAGCTCACTGAACACTGCTGGGGCATGGTGTGGACCACCACCGTCCCATCCCCATTTTCCCTGCCTCCTCCTCCCCCAGGTCCCAGAGCAAGGCTGTGGCCCCGGAGGCCAGTCCAGAGAGAAGCTGCTCCCTCCACAGCTGCCCCCTTGAGGACCCTTCCAGTTCTTCTGGACAACCACCAGCAACTTCCACCCTCCAGCCTGTGGGCCCATCCAGCCCCTTGGCCCCTGCTCACTTTACCTATCCCCGAGCACCGCAGGAGTACAGGGGGGGAAGCTCCCTGCCAGGGCTTGGGGACCGGGCAGGGCTGTGCTCCCGTGGATCCAGCTTCAGCCCTTCCCCAGCGCCCTCACAGCGTGATGGGGCCTGGAAACCAGCATCTGTGCAGCACCACGTGGTCAGCGTCAGGTAAGGAGGAGTCCAGCAGTTGGCCAGCTGCCCTGGAAGGTAGGGCAGAGCTTCAAAGTGGGGCCAATTTCCCGGGGTCTAGACTCCATCACTAGGAGGCAGCCCAAGTGTCTCCTGCCTCTAATGGAGGAGGCAGCCTGGAGGGAAGAGGAAGGAAGGGATGGAACTCAGGAGTGGGGAGGCCTGCAAGGGTCAATGCCAACTTCCTCTACCCTCTACCCCTACTCCAACTTCCCACCTTACAAGAGGATTCCAGCAAGCGTTTTTTCTTCTCTCCCATAGGCAGGAACGGACCTTCCGGATGCCAAAGAGGTAGGCTTGGGCCTTCTCTGTACCCATGGGGTGACCAGGCCCAGTTTAGTGCCACCATCCCTTCTTGGTGGCTTCTAAGCTCACCCATTCCCTGCTACCATGCCCAATGCCAATTCATGTGGGATCTCTTCCTCTTTCCCAGCTATTCCCAGCTGATTGCGGAGTGCCCAGTGGCCGTGCTGCTGCTGTGTCTGGCTTTCATCCTCCTCTGCACCCTGGCTGGACTGCTGGGGGGCCAGCTACCTGATTTCTCCAAGCCCTTACTGGTGAGGGGCCACAGGGAGGGACGGGGCCCCAATGCCTGGCCACCTCAGCTCAGTCTGGGGCAGAATTTTGGAGTGGCCCTGGAGGTGGACTTGGGAGTGGACTCTCCAGTGAGAGCTCAGAAAGGGTACAGAGGTGATCCTCATGTCCAAACATACAGGCAGGCAGGCCAGCCCTCCCTGCTCCAGGGGCCCAAAGGAGCAGAACTGAGAAGGAAGAACTACCCCTCTTTCTGGCCTGATCTTCTCTGCCCTCCTCCCTGCAGGGCTTTGAGCCTCGGGACACGGACATTGGGCGCAAGCTCATGGTCTGGAGAGCACTGCAGGCCCTCACAGGCCCCAAGAAGCTGCTTTCCCTTTCCCCAGACCTTGAGCTGAACAGGTAATGGCTTCCCATCTTTCCACTTTTGGGGACAACCAGAGATAGAATGAGGTCTCCAAAGAGGAGCCAAAGACAGATCAGGGGACTTCCCTGGCTATCCAGCAGTCGGGACTCTGCACTTCCACTGCATGGGACGCAGGTTTGATCCCTGGTTGGGGAACTAAGATTCCACATGCCACGTAGTGCAGTCAAAAAAGAGTAAAAAAAAAAAAAAAAATAGGTCAGAGGGCCTTGCTGGAACCCCTGGGCAATGGTATCTGACCTTTTCTGAGCCCCTCACCTGTGGACAGTGGCTGGTATAGATTTTTTCTCTATCTTAGCTCAAACCCCCACACCACTTTGAGCCCTGCCACAGCCTGGAGCAGTGCCCAAGAGGGGATAGTCCGGCCTCGGAGGATGGTGGAGTCCTTGGAGGACAGAGGGCAGGAGAGCTTCTTCTGTGGTCCCCCTGGTAAGCTGCAGGCTGGCCAGTTCCTGGCTTTAATGGTGGTTCTCCCTCTCCCCACCTACTAGAACTGGAGGGCCCAGGAGAACAAATCTGGGCAGACAGAAGGGGAAGGAAACTGGCCAGTCACATTCAAGCCAAGGAAGTGGGGTTACAGCTGGGAGGATGAGGCAGGTCTCAGTTGCTCTAGCCAGGAAGCGTCAAGCTGGATGGGGGTGTAGCACAGGGGAGGGATGCAGGCCCAGCATCAGGCAGCCAGGCACAGGTTTGAGGATCCTGAGAATCTGAGCCTCATATGGCCCGGAGTAAGGATCTTCCCTTTGGTGGGCCCAGAATCTGGGGCCAAAGCACTGAGTTCTGGACCGTGTATTGCAGAGAAGAGCTATGCACAGCTGGTGTTTATGTCCACCTCAGCGGGCAGCCTGTGGAACCTCCACGCCATTCATTCCATGTGTCGCATGGAACATGACCAGGTGAGCCGGCTGAGAAGGTACCAGGGCTTGGTAGGGGTGGAGGGAGCCAGGGACACCAGGAACCTGATTGTAAGGAAATAGAGTTAAACCAGGGTTGCCAGGCTGGGCTAGGAAAGCGCATTCCCTGCTTAGAAAATTATTGCAACCCTGCTGAGGCTCCAGGTTGTGGGGGAGAGTAAAGCGAAGAGTCAGCTACTTCCAGAAGTGCCAAGACATAGCTGCTGGAAAACAGACCCTCAGAGCCCGGGGATTTTCAAAAGGTCCTGAGGCTCCTCCTTGAAGGAGTCAAGATGTAGCTGCTGGAACAGGGGCCTGACCAGTCAGGTCAAGATAGCTCTCTGCCTCTGCCCTGCCACCTCAAAGGATGTGAGAGAGCGTGGGACAGTGCTTGGAAACCTGGGCCCCAGCAGTTCCCCTGAGCTCTCTCCTGCTGTGTGTGCCCTACAGATCCGCTCCCATCCCAGCTTTGGGGCTCTGTGCCAACGTACAGCAGCCAATGAGTGCTGCCCAAGTTGGTCCCTGGGCAACTATGTGGCTGTGCTCTCCAATCGCTCCTCTTGCCTAGACATTACTCAAGCCGACACAACCCGCACGCTGGCCCTGCTGCGGGTCTGTGCCCTCTACTATCACCGTGGTGCCCTGGTGCCCTCCTGTCTGGGACCCGGAAAGGACAAACCCCCACGCTGTACCCAGGTTCCCAGCAAGTGCTCCCAGAGCAGTGCTGTCTACCAACTCCTGCACTTCCTGCTGGACAGGGACTTTCTGAGTCCCCAGACTGCTGACTACCAGGTGCCCTCCCTCAAGTACAGCCTGCTCTTCCTGCCCACCCTGAAGGGTGCCTCCATGATGGGCATCTACCTGGACCGCCTCGCTCTGCCCTGGGGGCTCTCCGACAACTACACATCCGTCACCGGCATGGACCTGGGCCTCAAGCAGGAACTGCTGAGACACTACCTGGCCCAGGACACGGTGTACCCCTTGCTGGCCCTGGCCGCCATTTTCCTCAGCATCGCCCTCTACCTGCGCTCGCTCTTCCTCACGCTCATGGTGCTGCTGGGGGTGCTGGGTTCCCTGCTGGTTGCCTTTTTTCTCTACCGAGTGGCCTTCCGGATGGCCTACTTCCCCTTCGTCAATCTGGCAGCCCTCGTCCTGCTGAGCAGCGTCTGCGCTAACCACACCCTCATCTTCTTCGACCTCTGGCGCCTCAGCAAGAGCCAGCTGCCCTCCGGGGGGCTGGCGCAGCGCGTGGGCCGCACCATGCACCACTTCGGCTACCTGCTGCTGGTCTCTGGCCTCACCACCGGCGCGGCCTTCTACGCCAGCTACCTGAGTCGCCTCCCGGCTGTGCGCTGCTTCGCGCTCTACATGGGCACAGCTGTGCTGGCGCACCTGGCGCTCACGCTGGCCTGGCTGCCCTCCTCCGCGGTGCTCCACGAGCGCTACCTGGCGCGCGGCTGTGCGTCCCAGGCGCGGGGCCCGTGGGCCGGCAGCGCGCCCCGGCGACTAGCACTGGCCCTGCACCGACGGCTCCGCGCCCTCCGGAGGGCGGCCGCCAGCACCTCGCGCCTGCTCTTCCAGCGCCTCCTGCCCTGCGGCGTCATCAAGTTCCGCTACATTTGGATCTGCTGGTTCGCCGCGCTGGCGGCTGGGGGCGCCTACATCGCCGGCGTCAGCCCCCGCCTGCGGCTGCCCACGCTGCCGCCGCCCCGCGGCCAGGTCTTCCGCCCCAGCCACCCCTTCGAGCGCTTCGACGCCGAGTACCGTCAGCAGTTTCTGTTTGAGCGGCTGCCTCAGGGCGAGGGCGGCCACATGCCCGTGGTCTTGGTGTGGGGCATCCTGCCCGTGGACACGGGCGACCCCCTGGACCCTCGCAGCAACAGCTCGCTAGTGAGTGACCCTGCCTTCTCAGCCAGCGGTCCTGAGGCCCAGCGCTGGCTGCTGGCCCTCTGCCGCGGGGCTCGGAATCAAAGCTTCTTCGGGGCCCAGCCGGAGGGCTGGCCCACACTGTGCTTCGTGGAGGCCCTCCAGCGCTGGATGGAGAGCCCCGGCTGTGCCCGCCTGGGGCCGGGCCTCTGCTGTGGCCACTCTGGCTTCCCCTGGGCCCCGCAGCTTTTTCTGCACTGCCTCAAGATGATGGCTCTGGAGCAAGGCCCTGAGAGCCCCCAGGACCTGGGACCCCGCTTCAACACCCAGGGCGGCTTGGCTGCCCTGGTCCTGCAGTTCCAGACCAACTTCCCCTACAGTCCAGACTACAGCCAAGCTCACCACTTCTACACTGAGGTCAACCACTGGCTGGCAGCAGAGTTGGGCAGGGCACCCCCTGGCCTGCGCAGGGGTTGGTTCACCAGCCGTCTGGAGCTGTATAGCCTGCAGCACAGCCTGAGCACAGAGCCTGCAGTGGTCTTGGGCCTGGCGCTGGCGCTGGCCTTTGCCACACTGCTGCTGGGCACCTGGAATGTTCCACTTAGCCTGTTCTCAGTGGCAGCTGTGGCAGGCACTGTGCTGCTCACCGTGGGGCTCCTGGTTCTACTTGAGTGGCAGCTCAACACTGCCGAGGCCCTCTTTCTCTCTGCCTCTGTGGGCCTCTCAGTGGACTTCACTGTCAACTACTGCATCTCCTATCACCTGTGCCCGCACCCTGACCGTCTGAGTCGCGTGGCCTTCTCGCTGCGCCAGACCAGCTGTGCCACAGCAGTGGGGGCTGCGGCCCTGTTTGCAGCCGGTGTGCTCATGCTGCCTGCCACGGTGCTGCTCTATCGCAAGCTGGGCATCGTCCTCATGATGGTGAAATGCGTCAGCTGCGGCTTTGCCAGCTTCTTCTTCCAATCTCTCTGCTGTTTCTTTGGACCAGAGAAGAACTGTGGACAGATCCTCTGGCCTTGTGCACACCTGCCGTGGGACGCTGGAACGGGGGAGCCTGGTGGGGAGAAGGCAGGTCGCCCACGACCGGGGCCGGTGGGAGGGGTGCCCGGGTCCTGCTCAGAGCAGTACGAGCTACAGCCCCTGGCTCGACGCCGGAGTCCCAGCTTTGACACCAGTACAGCCACCAGCAAGCTGTCTCACCGGCCCTCAGTGCTCTCTGAAGATCTACAGCTGCACGATGGCCCCTCATGCTCCCGGCCCCCGCCAGGCCCTGCATCCCCAAGGGAGCTGTTCCTGGACCACCAGGCAGTCTTCAGCCAGTGCCCGGCCCTGCAGACTTCCTCTCCCTACAAGCAAGCTGGCCCCAGCCCCAAAACCCGGGCCAGGCAGGACTCCCCAGGGCAGAAGGCTGAGCTGATGCAGGCCTCACTAGAAGCCCCGGCCCAACCTCCCAGGCCCAAGCCCCAGGTTGTGGAGCCCCCTGATTGCCTCTGCTCCTCAGCCAGCACCCTGGAGGGGCTCAGCGTCTCTGATGAGACCTGCTTAAGCACCTCTGAGCCCAGTGCCCGTGTGCCAGATTCCGTGGGTGCCTCCCCAGAGGACCTGGATGAAACTGAGCAGACACTACCTGAACGGGGCCAGCTCAATGAGAAGCGGGACACGCTATGGCTGGCGCTCAAGGAGACTGTTTACGACCCATCTCTGCCCGCCTCACACCAGAGCAGCTCGTCCTGGAAGGGCCGTGGGGGGCCAGGGGATGGCAGTCCTGTGGTACTGCCCAACAGCCAGCCAGATCTACCAGATGTTTGGGTCCGCAGGCCCAGCACCCACACTTCAGGCTACAGTAGCTGAGGGAGGCCCAGGGATGCCCAACTGGGGCACAGAGCCTGTTGGGGATGACGAGGCCAGAGCAGCACCAGGCTAGAGCCTGATAGTGTTTCCCAACATCAGCATGGGGAGGTCTTGCCCTCCAGCTGTGAATTTTAAACCCTGCCAGATGTTTTGGCCCTGGTATGGGCTGCTGCTTACTCCCCACACCTGGAGGATTCGGTATGGGGGGTGGTCTTTGGAGTGAAATGCCAAGCTCTCCTTGTGACCTGCAAAGGTCTCATTTGCTCCCACAGTGCCAACAAGGACCCACTCTCTGGAAGGGCGAAGGTCATGTGTGCAGCTCCATGTATCAGGGGAGGCTGACTTGCCCCCCATACCAAGAGGCATGAAGTTCAGTGGGACTAAGGGACCCAGTTCTTGGGATCCTGTGGGCCCCTTCATCAACCAAGAGCCCTGGGAAACCTCAGCAGCCTCCTTGGCCTCTCACCTTTCAGAGGTTTTTTTAATCAGGACACTTCCTTTTCTTTGGGAGAGCCTCTTGGAGTCATAATTGGGCTAGGGTCTCTGTCCTGAATGGCCTGCCCCCCTTATATTATCCCATCTGTCAAGAAATTTGTCCCAGCCAAGCAGAGATGGCTTCTGGGAGTAAACCAGGTGGTGGAGAGATCGTGAGTCTCAGATCATCCCTGAATTGCTAATGGTCCCTCATGGGAAGCTGCTCTGGCATGGAAGTGTCCTCTCCCTTGTTAACATCAGTAAGAATCCTTTACATCCCACCTATTTTGGTTTGCAGAACACTCCCATACCCATTGTGTCCTGGGAATCTCACCACTTCTGTGGGATGTATGTAGCCTGTAGTTGGTTAGGTCTTTTTGCTCCCAGGTTATAGGTAAAGACATTGAAACTAAGGTTTTGTTTTCACAAAGTCCCATAGTGAGTGGGTGGAAGAACAGGTTTCCTAACTGACTCCACTGCAGCTCCCCATCCCCTCCTGTTTACCTGCCCCAGGGATGTTGGCCTATAGCTGTCTTGATCTTTGCTCTGGCACCTGACAACCTGTCTTCACAGGTGCCTCTGAGTACCACTTCAGGCCTCCATTCCAGAAAAAGCTACACTCTGAGCAAGCCTGGAGTTCCTCCCCATAGCCATTGGACTTCCTTCCAGCTCCAGCTGAGATGCCTACCATCCGTGAGGCACCTAAGCTGATCTGATTCCCAAGTTCAGGATCAGGAGAAGGCCTTGTCCATGGCTTCAGGAGGCTCTGCAGAGAGCCCCTGCCAGGAGAGGCACTGAGGGCAGTCGAGGCTGAGCAGAGTCCAATTAAGGCAGGAACTCAGGCCTGCCCTCTTTGGGGGTATGGAAGTCTAAAGCTGTTTTGCAGGTCAGGGTTCTGGTTCCCAAAGGACAAGTCTCTCTAGGGGCACTCAGCAGACAAAAGGCTGACTCTCCTTCCCCAAAGCAAATGGTCTCTCTGGAAAGTCTTATTTCACATGAGAACTCATGACACCTGGAACATCAACAAATTTACTGAGCACCACTCCACCTATGGCACTATAAAAGGACAGAGGCATGGAGGGAAAATTAGACATCTGCCCTCAAGGAGCTCACCCTCTAGCTGGGGAAGCAGCCCCCCCATACATGCAGGCATCGGTGGGTCACTGATGGCAACATACAGCACATACTGAGGGCCGTATGCCTGTCACCATGAGCACTGCTGGAGCTCAAGCATTCAGGACTGGCAGCCAGGAAGGATTCCTGAGCTGCGCTTCAGTATCTCAGTCTGGAAGTGACCTTAACAATCAGCAGTTCTCAAGCTTTGGAGCCTCAGAACCCTTTGTTCAAAGAATCCTTTGTGTGGAAACACCGCATATAAAGCTGAGAAGAAGCAACTACACTGGTGGGTGCTGGGGGTGGGGAAGTCCAGAGCCAGGTCAGCCTCCTTCTCTACTCTGGCTCTCAGGGGATCCTGGGGAACATTGAAAGCTCTTGGTGTCTCTGAAGAATGTGGCTTGAAAAACACTGATACAGGTCATTTTACAGATGAGCATCACAGAGGGGAAGGATTTTTCTGGGGCCAAAGAGACAGAACTGGTGGCAAATTTGGGGGTTTGGGCTTTATATATATATATATATATATATATATATACTGTTGAGAACTACCTCCCACACCAACTTATAAGAAGGGGGATATGGCGGTATCAATGAGATATGGGAGTTGTTAAGTGACAGAAGATCATGGGCCCCAATGACAGGTTCTTTGCAAGATAAAGATACTCATCTGACTCCTGGTGTCAGGAAGGAGAGACAGTGACTAGGACTAATTTGGACCATCTCCCTGGAGTTCTGAAGGACTTCTCTCTCTTGATGTCAGAGAGGAATTCAGCCTCTCTGGCCTAGGGCTGCTCATCAGCCTCTGAGTCCTGGCTTCCCTGCACTATAGACTCTCCTTTTATCACACAGCCAGGTTGGGAGAGCCCTGGTCATCTGGGATCATCACCCAGAGAGAGAAAAGGGTGAGCCCTTCCTCCTGAACATGAGTAGAAGTCTGGCCTTGACTCCATCATTGTAGTTGCCTCTGTGACTCACTGCAGCTCTTCTGCCCTGTGATGTGGGAGGACAGCAGGGCCCTGGACCGAAAGAACTTGCTCCCCCACACCCTCTTTTGTGTATTATAGGGGGAGACATTGGTGTCTGGGACTGAAGCTTCAGAAACTTGGCCTGAACACAACTACTGACATGTTTGAGAGAGTATGAAAGGATGGATGGGGTGGGCATCAGGGATCTGAGCACAATGAAGAGCCCTCCTTGGGGACTTCTGTGTGCCCTTCTCACAGGCCAGGGCCACACAACCCTTCAGGAAGGCAGATAAGCTGTAGCAGCCAAAGTACCAACTGGATTTGTTCTTTACACCAGCGGGCCCAAAGGACTGGAAGAACTCAGTGTAACCCCAGTCAGCGCCTCGAACCTGGAGTGGCCCAAACCAACAGCAGGCATCACAGCAGTGGGTAATCCCACCTGCATCTCTAGCTCCAACTTTGGTGTTTTGTTTTTTGTTTTGGCAGGGTCTTAGTTCCCCAACAAGGGATCAAACCCGTGTCCACTGTAGGGGAAGTGCAGAGTCTTAACCACTGGACTCCCAGGAAAGTCCCCCTTGCCCCTGCTTTGGAAAGCAAGATTTGAAGTATTTTCAGCAGATTTACTATCATCATTACAGTGGTTACAAAGAGCATATGGCCCTGGACATACATGGAGAGAAGCTTAAAAGCATGCTGTGAGGCTCTGGAAAATTCAAGAAATGGCTGCTCAACACTGAAACGCTGCATTAACACTGATTTGGGACTTGCAGTCATTTCTCCTATTTGTGCCACAGATCCTTGAACTCATACCCAGAGCATGAGTATGCGTTACTGTATGTTTTAAAAATGTAACTTGGTATAGTTTGTTACTATGGGAAAACCCATCCTTCCATGGCTGTGGCACTTTGGTGACAATGTCAGAGATTGAGTTGACTGGTAGAATCTTAGATTTTACAGGCACAGATTTTACAGGGTATAGGGCCTACCTATAGGCAGTATCTCAGCTTGAGCCTGATTCTGAAAGAGACATCTCATGAAAGATTTATAAGCCAAATGCCCTCAGTCCCCTCCAACTCATCCCTCTCCTTCCAGTCCATGACAAGGCAGGTGAGGGGATCAGGAAAGAAGATACATTGGAGTTTCTGATCTTTTCTTTCGTGGTGGCCTTATCTTGGCCTTTGATAATACATGTGGGCAATTATGAGCTCTCTGGCATCCGAGGCATGCATTAAGATTTGCTTGGGAATGGGAAAAAGCAGACATTCCTTACCCTTTCTACCCTCACCCTTGTTCACAGGGATGACAGTAGCTCGAGATGGTATAGAGGTATTTATGCTTAGGAGAAGTCACTCAATTCACTGGGAAGGTGAGAAACAAAAGAAAGCCACCGTGTGCTATGTAAATGGTGGGCCATCCGAAGCCACCTTGTGCTGAAGAGCCCTGGAAGGACCTTGATAAACTTATCATGATCATCAGGCCTCTGTGTGGTTATTCATGTTATACTTCAACTTAAGGGGAAGATCAACAGTTTACCAAATTCATGAACAACAAATAAGAGCTTCAAGGTGGCTAAAGAGAATCCCTCCGCTGGCAGACTGATGTGGATTTGAATTCATGACCACAGCCTCATCTGCAACCTCAGCTCTGCCTAGCCTGCTTCCATTCTAGTTACTAGTTTCAGTTCTTTGCAGCAGTCATTTTATACTTTCTCCACTTGCTTCCAACATGAGATGCCCTTTACCTTTCTGCACACCTACTTTCAGTAGTCAAAAAACCTCATTATTCATAATGAAAGCTGGAGGTATCAGATAGAAATTTCCTCACCTTCAAAGCACCAAGTCCCCAGCCTACCTACCCTGCTCCTACTGGCTTCTCTCCTCATCCCTTCTGTTACAAAGAAGGAAGCAGTTAATGTCCCCACCGATGGTTTATAGCAGATAGGTTGATATAGATAGCTTGAAAGTCAGTTTCAAGAGCTTCCTTCTTCTTAAGTTCCCTCTCCTCATATTGATCAGCCTAAGAAGGAGTCTTTGGCCAGCAACCTCTCCTCCCCAGCCTCATTTTCCCAGGTGACCCTTCCTTCATTCTGACTCCTACTACTCTGGCACCATTTTCTGCACTGTAAATAAATAAATAAAAGGACTACTTGAGAATGTTCTGCTTGAGGAAGTCTTTGAGAAAGCAAAGCCAAGAACATATAAACATTATCATAACTGTATTCCATATGGTCACATAGCTTAAGTAGAGACTTGGAGAATATATATATATATATAACGGGGCTTCCCTGATGGCTCAGCAGGTAAAGAATCTGCAGGAGTTACAGGAGATATGGGTTTGACCCCTGGGTCAGGAAGATCCCCTGGAGGAGGACCTGGCAACCCACTCCAGTATTCCTGCTGGGAAAATCCCATGGACAGAGGAGCCTGGTGGACTATGGCCCATGGGGTCACAAAAAGTCTGAAGCAACTGAGCACATATTTTAAATACCCACATTGAACTTGTAGAGATGAAAACTAAAATGTCTGTGATTAAAAAAAATTCCCTGAATGGAATCAACACTTCAGACATTTTAAACAAAAACGATCAACGGACTTGAAGACATAGCAATAGAAATTACCTAAAATGAAACATCAAGGGAAAAAATAAGTTTAGAAATAAATACAGAGCATTTACAACAGGCAGAAAATGTGTCCCTTATAGTTATTCAAAATTATGAAATAATTTAGGCAATAACCAAAAATGAAGATGGTGCATTTTAAAAATAAATATTTTGTGAGGGAATATGAACAAAGGAGTCTGAAGATGCTGCTCTAGATACCATCTCCCTTGCCCCTTTCTCTCTGACTTTGCTTCTTTCATCATCCCATCTTCCTTCTGAAGCATCCTTTTCTTTCAGCTGGCTCATTCCCATAAGCACATGTATCCACTAGGATCTACATCTTTGAGAAAGCTCTTCCTTGACCACCACAACCCACCTCCAGTTACTGCCCAATTGCTCTACTCCATTCACAAACTGTCTTTGACACCTGCCATCTCTGCCTCCTCATCTCTCATATACTCTTCAGTCTGCTCCAGTGTAGCTTCCACTCCAGCCTCTCCACCAGAAACCCTCTTCTTAATACTCACCAATGACTTTTGTGTGTGTGTGTATGAGAAAACATATGCATGAGTTTATTCATTGCAGGATTTTGTACTCACCAATGATTTCTTTGTTGCTAAATTAAATGGATCCATTTAAATTCTCATCTTGGCTTGCCCTTTCATTTATTTTTTTTAATAGTTATTTTATTTTTATTTGACTGCACTAGGTCCTTTGTAGCATGTGGGATCTTTTTAGTTGAGGCATGTGAATTCTTAGTTGCAGAATGTAGGATATCTAGTTCCCCAACCAGGGATGGAACCCAGGGCCTCTGTATTGGGAGCCTGGAGTCTTAGCCACTGGACCACATGGTAAGTTATCTTCAATAGTTTATCACTTCCTTCTTCAGCAGTTTACCACTTCCTCCTTCCTAGCTTCTAGGACCCTACTCTTTCTTTGTTTTCCTCTCACCTCTCTAGCACCTTTTTATCAGATTTCTTGGCTCTGCACCTTATCATCATTGCAACTTCTGAGTGCTGGCATCAATGTCCTAGGCCCTAAGGCTCTCCGTACATTTCTTCCCTTGGTAATCTCATCCAATACTGCAGCTTTAAATACGTGTGTGTGTGTGTGTGTGTGTGTGTGTGTGTGTGTGTGTGTGTGTGTTAGTCCCTCAGTTGTGTCCAACTCTTTGGGACCCCATGAACTATAGCTTGCCAGATCCTCTGTCCATGGAGTTCTCCAGGCAAGAATACTGGATTTAGTAGCCATTCCCTTCTGCAGGGAATCTTCCCAACCCAGGGATTGAACCCAGGTATCCTGCATTGCCGGCAGATTCTTTAATGTCTGAGTCACCAAGGAAGCCTTAAATACATATATATGTATGTACATGTATGTGTGTGTGTATTTATATGCCATAACCAACCCAGGCTCTCCTCTGGGCTAAAAGGGTATATTTTCAACTGCCTACTTGACAGTTCCACTTGAATGTCTCAAAGGCATTTCAGGTTTGTCATGTATGTTCAAACTGAACTCTCAATCTCTTCCCAACACAAAATAATGACTCTGATAGCTTACAGTGAATGATGTCGGATTTGTGATTTCTGAAGAAGATTTAGTTTTGGGACCAAGAACCAGGCTTGATCACTCAGAGCTTTTGTGTGGCAGAAGTTCTATCCTGACATAGACATCAGAAGAGGGACAGAGAGTGCCCCACGCCTAGTCTTATCAGGGCCTAATATACTTTTACCAGACCCACTCTCACAACATACACTTAAGATAAAAAGATTAATCAGAATGTTCTTGTTAGGAAGGAGAAACATCCCCTTGAGCAAGATACATAATCCTTGTATGTTGTGTTTCATAATCCTTCAGTACAGTTCAGTTGCTCAGTGTGTCCAACCCCATGGACTGCAGCACAACAGGCCTCCCTGTCCATCACCAACTCCCAGAGTTTACTCAGACTGATGTCCATGGAATCAGTGATGCCATCCAACCATCTCATCCTCTGGCGTCCCCTTCTCCTCCTGCCTTCAATCTTTCCCAGCATCAGGGTCTTTTCAAATTAGTCAACTCTTCGCATCAAGTGGCCAAAGGATTGGAGTTTCAGCTTCAGCATCAGTCCTTCCAATGAATATTCAGGACTGATTTCCTTTAGGACAGACTGGTTGGATCTCCTTGCAGTCCAATGGACTCTCAAGAGTCTTCTCCAACACCACAGTTCAAAAGCATCAATTCTTGGGCGCTCAGCTTTCTTTAGAGTCCAACTCTCACATCCATACATGACTACTGGAAAAACCATAGCCTAGGCTAGACAGACCTTTGTTGGCAAAGTAACGTCTCTGCTTTTTAATATGCTGTCTAGGTTGGTCATAGCTTTTCTTCCAAGGAGCAAGCATCTTTTAATTTCATGGCTGCAGTCAACATCTGCAATGATTTTGGAGCCCCTCAAAATAAAGTCTGCCACTGTTTGCACTGTTTCTCCATCTATTTGCCATGAAGTGATGGGACTGGATGCCATGATCTTTGTTTTCTGAATGTTGTGTTTTAAGCCAACTTTTCACTCTCCTCTTTCACATTCATCAAGAGGCTCTTTAGTTCTTCTTCACTTTCTGCCATAAGGGTTATCTGAGGTTATTGATATTTCTCCAGGAAATCTTGATTCCAGCTTGTGCTTCCTCCAGCCCAGTGTTTCTCATGATATCCTCTGCATATAAGTTAAATAAGCAGGGTGACAACATATAGTCTTGACGTACTCCTTTTCCAGTTTGGAACCAGTCTGTTGTTCCATATCCAGCTCTAACTGTTGCTTCCTGACCTGAATACAGATTTCTCAGGAGACAGGTCAGGTGGTCTGATAGTTCCATCTCTTTCAGAATTTTCCACAGTTTATTGTGCCACACAGTCAAAGGCTTTGGCATAGTCAATAAAGCAGAAGTAGATGTTTTTCTGGAACTCTCTTGCTTTTTCAATGATCCAGCGGGTGTTGGCAATTTGATTTCTGGTTCCTCTGCCTTTTCTAAATCATAATCATTAGCACAGAGCCTAAGGAAAAACATACCCTTGAACAAGATGAGTAGTTTTGTTATTTAATCACTGAAGTGAAAGTGAAAGTCTCTCAGTCCTGTCCAACTCTTTGCGACCCCATGGACTATACATACAGTCCATGGAATTCTCCAGGCCAGAATACTGAAATAGGTAGCTTTTCCCTTATCTGACTTCCCTGATGGCTCAGACGGTAAAGTGTCTGCCTACAATGCAGGAGACCCTGGGTTGGGAAGATCTCCTGAAGAAGGAAATAGGAACCCACTCCAGTTTTCTTGCCTGAAAAATCCCACAGACAGAGGAACCTGGTAGGCTACAGTCCATGGGGTCCCAAAGAGTTGGACAGGACTTCACTTTCACTTTCCCTTCTCCAGGGGATCTTCCTAACCAGGGATCAAAGTATCAACTGAAAAAAGATGTACAACTTGAGACCTGCAAGTTTTACTTGGGGTGAAATGAGGACTGCAGCCCAGGAGGCAGCATCTCAGATAGCTCTGAGAGACTGCCCCAAAATGGCAGTGGGGGAAGGCCAATACATAAGGTTTCAGTGAAGGGGGAGTTCAATACCAGGAAGCACTCATTTTTACAAAAGGTTTTTTGTTACTCATGAGGATCTGATGTCACCATGAAGGGATTTAGTGCATTTCTAGACAGGAGGAGATTGAGGCTTGAGATCATAAAATCTGTTCCTAAAAGCATCCAACTATCTAAAGACCTGTTCCAGCAGATTCCCTTGAGCACAGAGTGCCTCACTCCACCCTGAATTCCCTCAGGAGTTGTTGAAGGGCAACAGCTATAGCAGCATGGGGTTCAGTCTCCGTAGAGGCAGATGGCAAATGCCTTTGTTGTTCAGTCATTGGCAATGCTCTTGGTAAGTGCCAATTTGTAGTTGACAGAGCCCAGGTCTCCAGCATTGCAGGTGGATTCATTACCAGCTAAGCCACAAGAGAAGCCAAAGAATACTGGGTTGGCTAGCCTATCCCTTCTCCAGTGGATCTTCCTGACCCAGGAATCAAACTGGGGTCTCTTGCATTGCAGATGAATTCTTTACCAACTGAGTTATCAAGGAAGCTAATAGCCATTGGCTTTAATCATAAGCTAATAATCATTAGCTCTGGGCTTAAAGAAAGTTAGTCTTAAAGATTGTTGTCTTTAAGAAAAGAGTTTAAGAAAAAACGTCTATGTGACTAAGACAAAGCAATGTAGAAAAAAAGTTTGTCCCTTTCTCCTCCTCGAGAGCTCTGGACCCCTTTCTCCTCCTCAAGGGCCCCAGACCCCTTCCTCCTTGAGGACCTTGGGCTCTTTATCAACCTACCTAAGAATTAACTCTCTCAACTCTACCCACAAGATTATTCAAGCCTGGGAGTCATCCTTAAGATCTCTCTACCCCTCAGCACTCCTTCTCCCACATGCAATCTAGCACTGAGTCCTGAGATTCTGCCTCCAAAAATGGTCTTAAATACATCTGCCTCACTCCATCTCCACTACCACCACCATCCTGGCCAAGCCACCATAATCTCTCACTTGAATGATTAGAGTAGCCTCCCAACTGTCTCTCCAATTCCTCTCTTGCTCCCCTTCAATCCATTGTCCATGGAGTAGCCAGAGGAAACCTTTAAAACTATAAATATATTTAAAATATTATATTTTAAAATATAAATTTGGGGATTCCTGGCAGTCCAGTGGTTAGGACTCTGGGATCCTACTGCCAGCAGCTTAGATTTGACGCCTGGTTGGGGAACTAAGATCCCGCAAGCCACACCATGTGCCAAAAATATTTGTATATTGAATGACACTCTCCTGCTCTAATATTTCAATGACTTCTAATTAGTCTTAAGAAATCTCTCTACTTTTGGCCTACACAGACTTTGATTTACATTTGATTTCCTATCTCTCCAGCTTTATCCCCAAGAAAAATAAATGTAAAAAGGCAAAATGGTTTTCTGAGGAGGACTTACAAATATCTGAGAAAAGAAGAGAAGAGAAGTTAAAGGCAAAGGAGAAAAGGAAAGATATACCCATGTGAATGCAGAGTTCCAAAGAATAGCAAGGAGAGCTAAGAAAGGCTTCCTCAATGATCAATGCAAAGAAATAGAGGAAAACAATAGAATGGGAAAGATTAGAGATCTCTTCAAGAAAATTAGAGATACAAGGGAACATTTCATGCAAAGATGGGCACCACAAAGGACAGAAATGGTATGGACCTAACAGAAGCAGAAGACATTAAGAAGAGGTGGCAAAAATACACAGAAGAACTATACAAAAAAGATCTTCATGATCCAGATTACCACAATGGTGTGATCACTCACCTAGAGCCAGACATCCTGAAATTCGAAGTCAAGTGGCTTTAGGAAGCATCACTATGAACAAAGCTAAGTAGAGGTGATGGAATTCCAGTTGAGCTATTTCACATCCTAAAAGATGATGTTGTGATTGGTAAGTGCCAATTTGTATTTGACAGAACCCAGGTCAACTACACTCAATATGCCAGCAAATTTGGAAAACTCAGCAGTGGCCACAGGACTGGAAAAGGTCAGTTTTCATTCCAATCTCAAAGAAAGGCAATGCCAAAGAATGTTCAAACTACCACACAATTGCATTCATCTCACATACTAGCAAAGTAATGCTCAAAATTCTCCAAGCCAGGCTTCAACAGTATGGGAATCGTGAACTTCCAGATGTGCAAGCTGGATTTAGAAAAGGCAGAGGAACCAGAGATCAAAATGCCAATATCTGTTGGATCACAGAAAAAGTAAGAAAGTTTCAGAAAAACATCTACTTCTACTTTATTGATTACGCCAAAGCCTTTGATGTGTGGATCACAACAAACTGTTGAAAATTCTTAAAGAGATGGGAATATCAGACCATCTTACCTGCCTCCTGAGAAATCTGTATGCAGGTCAAGAAGCAACAGTTAGAATTGGACATGGAACAGCAGACTGGTTCCAAATCAGGAAAGGAGTAGTCAAGGCTGTATATTATCATTCTGCTTATTTAACTTATATGCAGAGTACATCTTGTGAAATGCCAGGCTGGATGAAGCACAAGCTGGAATCAAGATTGCAGGGAGAAATATCAATAATCTCATATATGCAGATGACACCACCCTTATGGTAGAAGGTGAAGAAGAACTAAAGAGCCTCTTGATGAACGTGAAAGAGGAGAGTGAAAAAGTTGGCTTAAAACTAAATATTCAGAAAACTAAGATCATGGCATCCGGTCCCATCAGTTCAGTTCAGTTCAGTCGCTCAGTCGTGTCTGACGCTTTGCAACCCCATGGACTCTAGCACACCAGGCCTCCCTGTTGTAGGGAATAGGCTATGCACAGGTCTCTACTATAATTAACAAGGCTTCTTTGAAAAATAAGAATGACTTTCTCATCACCCCCAGGCAAAGGGCTCAGAGCAGTAAAAAGTACATCGTGGAAAAATATCTTGTAAACAAGCTGTTGACGTACTGATGTGACTTCGGCGCTCAACTTTCTGAGCCGGTCCCATCACTTCATAGCAAATAGATGGGGAAACAATGGAAACAGTGACAGATTTTATTTTGGGGGGCTCCAAAATCACTGCAGATGTTGACTGCAGCCATGAAATTAAAAGATGCTTGCTCCTTGGAAGAAAAGCTATGATCAACCTAGACAGCATATTAAAAAGCAGAGATGTTACTTTGCCAACAAAGGTCTGTCTAGCCTAGGCTATGGATTTTCCAGTAGTCATGTATGGATGTGAGAGTTGGACTCTAAAGAAAGCTGAGCGCCCAAGAATTGATGCTTTTGAACTGTGGTGTTGGAGAAGACTCTTGAGAGTCCATTGGACTGCAAGGAGATCCAACCAGTCTGTCCTAAAGGAAATCAGTCCTGAATATTCATTAGAAGGACTGATGCTGAAGCTGAAGCTCCAATACTTTGGCCGCCTGATGCATTGGAAAAGACCCTGATGCTGGGAGAGATTGAAGGAGGGAGGAGAAGGGGACAACAGAGGATGAGATGGTTGGATGGCATCACTGACTTGATGGACATGAGTTGGAGCAAGTTCTGGGAGTTGGTGATGGACAGGGAGGCCTGGTGTGCTGCAGTCTATGGGGTCACAAAGAGTCACACATGAATGAGTGGCTGAACTGAATTGAAGAAAAGCCCATTCTTACCTTGGGATTATGGATTCCTCCTTTCATCAGGTTAACTCCTACTCCTTGTTTTAGTCAAACATCACTTAAGATATCTTCCCTGACTCTGCAATTTAAACTAGGTTTCCCTGCTTTTCTCTTATAGCACGTTGTACTCTCCCCTAATAGTTTTACTATAGTTGATAAATACATATTTTGTTTTTTTCTAATTTAATTGAGATATAATTAACAGGTTTGTATGCTTATTTGTTGGTCCCTGGGTTGTAAACTCCAGGAGGGCACAGCCCAAGTTAGTCTTGACATTTGTTGTCCTCATCCCACCTGCCCACTTAGAATTATGGTCTGATGCAAAGCAGGTGCTCAATGAATATTTGTTGAATGAAATGAATTAGCGCACTAAATGTTAGAGAACTCTGCCTCATTGGCTAAGAGTAGCTTTGATTCTCGGCTTAAATTCTGGATAAGTGTTTTAAAAATTAGGACTGAGGATAGGTGTCTCAGGTATTTCAGCTCACAAACCCTCTCCAAACCTCACCTGCCACTCTCCACCGTGTAGTTTTTTCTCTACCAATCCCTCTCTGTGCTCCTGAACTTTCCAGCATCATACACCATCCCTAACAATCACAGACCAAAGAGAAGGATTGTGACAAGGACCCTAAACGTGACTGCATTTGCGTCCCAAGGCCAGAATATGACGCCAGTGGCTCATAGCTCCATTCAAGCCGGCGAAGTGCACCACTTCCCTTCCCCCGCTCAGACCTGGGGACTCCTATACCAGCGCCAGGAAGCTCAAGCTGTGGCCTCGACTCAGATTTTCCGTACAGCATGGCAGCCGCCGAAGAAGTCGCCCACTCCAGTGACTGCCGTACAACATGGCCGCCTACAGAGAGCGCACCACACCCCCTTCCGTCCGGTCGCCGGAAGTTTCCCTTTGAAACCCCGGCTGCAGACGCGGTCTGTGGTACGGCCGTTACTCCCGAGCATCTTTTGAACCAGATCGACGAGGCGTGCGGGCAGGAGCAGCAGGCACCTGGGTTCGGCTCTCCCGGGGCAGGAAACTGGGCTGGATGTGGGAAGTCGATGGGATGGGCTGGGAATGGAGGATTTTCACTCTCCTGAGTCGCGCTCTCCTGGGGCCTCCGCCTGCTTGGTCTCCTTGGCCCAGCCCTGGGTAACCATTCACCTTGTAACTTCTAGGCTCCAGCCGTGCCGCCTCGTTACGATGACCAGCGTGGTTAAGACAGTGTACACCCTGCAGCCCTCCTGTGTGCTGAGCAGCGGCCTGCCCGCAGGTGGGTGTCCACGGGGCCCTTGCCCCCTGGCACTGCTAACCGGCCCTGGCGTGGTCAGGCCAGGAGTCTGGGGGCTTCAGATTTGTTGTTGGGAATGGGTGGCGCCGGCAAGGGAGGGCATTCTATCGGCTTTGACAGCCTACTAGCTCCCCTAGAACCGGGCTGTCTAGCTTATGATGGGAGTTAGGGGAAGGGCAGTAAGGTAGAAATTTAGACTTGCCCCTCCCCCCTGCTTCTTCACACCGAACTCTGCTGCATTCACTAATTAGATTCAAATTGCTGACTACTCTACAATGTTATTCGCAATAAACTAGGGATCCCTTTTATACGTATCTGTTTTATTTCCGGACTTGGGCTGTCTGGAGGGATTGGGTTTGTTGTCAGGAAGGAGAGAAGAGAGTCATTTAAAAAGCAGGATAGTTAGGGAGAAGCACTAGGGTTCACACCGTGTCTGGTTCCCATTTGTAGCTGCACGGTGTCCTTTATATAGTACATTCTCAGCAAACATTTGTTGAGTAAAGTGAGAGAGAGGGATCAGGCCTAATGAATGCTCCAGAACTTTGGGAGAAGAGGCATGATTAAAAGGAAAGTTTGATTGCTTTGCCATTTTGCTTTATGTTACTCAGCTTGGAGTTGAAATCATCTCCTAAATTCTACAATTGTTTAGCTGCCTGGTCTAGAGATTATTGCAGAGAATTGGCTTCAAACATGAGAACTGAGTGGTGGTGGAAGATTTTCAAGCAGCTGTTTAATATCCTTTCCCAGGTGACTCCATGCAACTGATTGATGAGGGTAGTAGGATTGACCTATGAAGTAAATAGGCTTTTCTCCAAGGACCTTACAGGATTCTGTTTGTCTTATATTGCTTCAGAACACCTGAATGGCAGTCCTGTCATCAGCAGGGCTTAGGAGTTGATGGAGGAACTGGAGTCAGTCTTAACACCACCTTTCCCTTAGAAAGCGGCATCTTTATTGCAGTGGAGAGTGACTGGCATCTCCCCACCCAAACTGGAAGTTTTCATCTCTTTGCTTCTTTCCCTGTCCCAGCTTTACAGTCATATGTAACCTCAATATTTTAACATTTTTAGGCTGCCCCCCAGGTTTTTTTAATGTTAGGCAGGGGTTGGTTGTTTTTTAGTTTTTTTTTTAACAGATAACATATACACATGTTACCAAAAAATCCAAAGTTTGTAAACAATATACAGTGAAAAATTATTTAGTCTTTCCATCCTTGGCACTAGCCATCCAGTTCCCTCCTTAGCAGCTCTCATTTTAAAAAGATGGTCTTTGTTAAACCTGCTAAATTTTTCCTACAATACCATCCTTAGGTTCTAACAAATATAGGTTATTAGAACCAATTCCAGTCAATGAAGAGTGTTAATTTTGATCAGTTTGCTGTTGATACCTTTTTACATGAGATATAATCATGTATGATTTATTAATACCTGAGAGAAGAGAAGGTCAATTCATTCACCCAAGGTTACCTTTTACTTCTGACAGATCTCAGAAAGAACTCTTTTAATACTTGCTTTGTGTGAAAGAGTGTGGAAAATAGGATGTAAGTGCCCACTGAGTGTACCTATAAATGAAAGTTTGTTAGCCTGAGAAATCATATTTATTCCAAACTGTTGTGCAGCTAAAGCCATCAGAATAAATCTTTATCAAACACAAAGTTTCCTAATGCCTGCAGTTCAGTGCTTTGTACCTCATTTCTTCATTTTGATTTAATTGTTGGTTTCTTCAACTTAAGATAGGTCAAGGTTTTTTTAAACTCTTATTTTGGTTGTGCAGTCTTTCTATAGTTTTGGAGAGCAGGGGCTTCTTATTGTGGTGGCTTTTCCTGTTGCAGAGCACAGCACTAGGCGGGCTCAGTGGTTGTGGCAAGTAGGCTTAGTGGCCTCGGGGCATGTGAAATCTCAGAAACCAGAGTATGGACACAGGTTTTTAAAGGAGCCATTTTACAATGAACAGAGTGAAAGTTGGTATAAAGTAGAAGAATCCTTTGCCTGTATTAGATGAGGTAGGGTGAGTACTTAACTCCAGAACAAGTTACTTGGATTTGCTATGGAATGAAAGTGGTAGAAAGAGGTGTGTGGTGAAGGGTGGCATAAGGGCTAGGAGGCAGATGCTCCCTTCTAGGGAAGAAGAGTGTCATGTCAGGGCCATTTCTCTGGTTACCTGGCAATAACCTACCAGGATCAGAACAGAATGCCAAATAAGGAACCTCTGTGAAACTCTAAACTTAAAGATGGATAAACAAAAACAGATGGTAAAGGCCAGCATGGAAGAGGAGAAGATGATGAAAGGAGCTAGTTTAGAGATGGTCTGTGAAACTGTATCGTCAAGCTTCTGGCCACCCTCAAGCACACTGCACTGTTACATTTAAAGAATTTTGGTTTCTATTCCCAATTGCTGTGCAAGTCTTTATTCTTCAGGATTTATAGAGTTGGCAGCTGTTGGTCATGATGTGTGAGGTTTCACCCTCTTGTTTTCCTTTGCAGATGCACAAACTCGAGCCACTTTTAAAAGCCAGTTACCTGTTAAGTCCAAAGAAGTTGATGTTTCCAGACCCCATTCAGGAACTTCAGAGAATGATGTTACAAAAATCATCAAACCGAGACGAGAGAATGGGTGAGAGTCAGAACATCGGTATCCACATAGAACTTCTTGTTAGAAATTGCTCCGTACCAAGAATTAGGGTTTTGAGAGCACAAGGTGTCTGATGGATAGGCCTGTAGTCAATGGCCCAGAGCATCACAGCATTGCTGAGCTGTTTTTCAGAACCCTCGGTGTTGATCAGCTCAGAAGAGATGCAGTCAGGGTTATAATAGACTTTTTTCCCCCTCTCAGCATTTTCTCTGCATGTACAAATAGCAGCGCTGCAGCCAAACACCAGCCCTAATGGTAGTCGTGGCAGGTGGGTGCTAGTTGTGAGCCTACGTTGAGCACAGGCCAGCCTGGTGTAGTGTGCATGTGTATCCTTCCCCCAGTGCTCAGCTCCCACGGAGTCAGGTTGACATGAGGTAGCCACACTGTTCTGAGCAGGAGCAGGTCTCTCAGGCTGTCAGAGCAGTCAGGAAGGGAGCCCATTCCCTAGTCATAAGCCTTTTTCAGTAGTCTGGGCAGAAACAAAAGTGCGTGGTGCCTCAGAGCTTCTCAAGCTTGTGCTGTCTGCGCTGTACGTAACCTCTGCTTCTTGCCTTAGAAAACCAGGCTCTTTTTGTTCTGCCTTGTTCACAATATATGTAACCACATTACCATGATTCTCTGTGATTGATTCCTTTGTTATTATTTAATTGAGGTATAGTTGACATAAAACATTGTGTTCGTTTCAGGTATACAACACAGTGGTTTGATATTTGTATACACTGAAATGATCACCACAGTAAGGCTAGTTAACATCCTGATTTGTTTTTGCTTCTCTAGGCAGGTGAAGGCCACAGACACCTCCAGGAGGAACCTCAGGAAGAGGTGAGCATCAGGGTAAATGAAACTTGGCCACCACTTTAGGATAGTGGGGCTTAATACAGAGTGGGGCTCTGGCTGTACCTCAGAATCACTAATTGGACTTGTTTTACCATGTTAGAGTCTGGTGCCACCCCAGAAATTGGAATGGAATTTTCAGGGGTGAGACACAGCCAGGCTTAAGACCCAATGTCAGGGCAAGCGTCGGTGATGCGACAATCTTGAATAACAGACAGGAGTTTGGGGGCTCCATGCCAGGACCACTGCTTAAACCCAGTGATGGCCCAGTAACAAGAGCAGGAAACCTTCAGGATGGGAGAAGCTGCATGTGTTTATTAGTGATTTCAAAATGAGTGTTCTCCTGCTGGTGGTAAAATCTTGGAGAAGGCTGCATCTTTCTATGCTTGAGGCTTGCTTGGCCATTGCAGTCCCGAAGACAGAAATAATATAAGCTGGAAAGTATGTAAAAATAGGTTGTAATTCCACATCTTTTATTTGAGCATGTCTTAAAAGTTCTAAAGACAAAATACTATTAAGACAGACTTAGAGAACTTTAAAAAGATTCAGTATTGATGATAATGGCTATTGCTGATTAAAGTTTACTATGGGTCAGTAGCTCTGCCACGAATTGCACGTCTATTCTCCTTTATTCTTCACAATAATAATAAAATGAGGTGAGGGTATTAATTCTACAAATGAGGAAACAACCTGAGAGGTTACAGAGCTCCCTGAAGGTCATATTCCACTATGTGGTGAGGCCAGGATTTGAACCAGCCTGTTTGTGTAACTCCATAGCCCATACTCTTAACCGCTCCACCTCTTCATCTAAATACAGTTATCATTACAGCTACAAACCACCGAGTAAACAGAAATCAGAAGAAGAGCTCAAGGATAAGAACCAGCTCTTAGAGGCTGTCAATAAGCAGTTGCACCAGAAATTGATTGAAACTCAGGTAAGAGACCCACCAGACCTCTGCCATCAGCTGCCCTGGTGATGCGTGTGGACTCCTGAGGGACCACACCGGGTGGTCCTGAGGGCAGGCAGAAAGGACACTGGGTTTGTGCTGTGGCTCTTCCCGAGGAATGGGATGGGCCTGACCTGTCTGCATGTTCACCCCAATAGGGCGAGCTGAAGGACCTGACTCAAAAAGTAGAGCTGCTGGAGAAGTTTCAGGACAACTGTTTGGCAGTTTTAGAAAGCAAAGGCCTCAACCCAGGTAATAACTGCCTTCAGAGGAGTCAGTGCATGTGCCCTTTCCTGAGTGATTCTGGGCTGTGTGTCAGGAGTTCAGCATGGTGTCAGCTGACCTGGTCAGGGCAGGGGTTGCCTAGCAAAGCCCCGAAGATGTCAGGGAGCTCCTCTCTGGCCTTTGGTGATGTTGACTCTGCATGCCCAAAAACATTTTAGATGTTGTGGAGAGAGGGTTATCTCTTTCTTACCTGAACACTTTATGCCATTCTTTTGATGCTGACAGGTATGATCTAGCAAATATATCAGAAATATCTTCTTTCTTTCAAGGGATATGGCACACAAGGAATCTTCATGGGTGGAGGGAGAGAGATGATACTGTTGAAAAGGTTCTGAAGCTGGCTAATAATCTGAGTCATGATGGTTAAAATGTGATTCTTGTTCTTACCCTGTCCCTAGAGGGCAGTTTGTCAAAAACAAAAAAAAAGAAAAGGAAAACAGCAGAAGG
This sequence comes from Antilocapra americana, assembly GCA_007570785.1. Lineage (NCBI taxonomy): Eukaryota > Metazoa > Chordata > Mammalia > Artiodactyla > Antilocapridae > Antilocapra > Antilocapra americana. The sequence continues at coordinate 13,388,996 of ML664176.1, read as the reverse complement.
GATTACCCAGAGACTATCAGAGAGCCTGGGTTGAGGAACCTGAGAATGCCCAGGGAAGGAGCCCTGGCTTCTTTGAATTAGAGTACTGATTTTGAATACTGCCATTAAAATATAGTGCATTTTAGGATGTATTTGTTATAGTTACCATATACGTTTTTGCATGATTTTAATTGGCTATGCATGTGCATTGTTTTTACAATAAAAATGTTGAAGGCCTGTAAGGATTTTAGAAATAGTTTTGTGTACTGTAAACAGACCCAAAACCTATACATTTCTTTTGGACAAATTTTCTGCTGAGCTGAGGAGAAAGTTTTAGCCATATCCATACCTGGAGTGGAAGGGGAAGTAAAATGCAGCTCTGGAGAGCAGGCATGGGGGACCCTGCCAAGGTGAAAGCTCAGGGGAGAGAGTCCAGGCCCAGACCCTCAGAGAAGTTTCCCTCATGAATACTCCTGTGGAGGGGTGTTTCTTTTCTTTGAAGTTGCAATGCCCTAGGCAGGGCTGACTCTGTTGTATTTACTGGTTTTAGGCAGTGAGACCCTGGCATCACAGCAAGACTCCACCACAGACCACATGGACTCAATGGTGAGGGGACAAGGGCCCAGTGAGCTTGGGGCCTTGCCGATCGGAGCGGGTCTCTGCCATATGCTCGGCAAAGCCTGTGAAGCAGCCTTTGGTTATCCAGGGAGAGGGTGGTTGGATGTGTACTCAAAATAGCATATTTTCCTTTAGGATGACTTTGTGCTTACAAATAAGAGTGAGTCTAAGTTGAAAATGTATTACTTTAAAACCCATAGTAGGGTGGACTAGTGCAGACAACTTTCTGGTTTCTCTCTTCTACATTTTACCAAGTTTCCCCCCCTATCCTTTTGCTAAGAACTGTGTCTTACAAAGGGCCAGCCTGAATTAAATTTGTCCTCTCTTTGGTTCCTTCTCCGAAGTAGAAAGGTAATTTGTTTGGGATTAAAGCCTTTTGAGCTGCTATGATCTCTTCCCCAGGAAGATCAGTTGTCATCTTAGAATACTAGGCATGGACACCTTCCTCAGCTCCCCAGGGCAACTTAGTCACCCCTTCAGTGGCTACTGCCTTTCGCTCTTATTACCTGTGTAGCACGGAGCACGTGGAGGTGTAGTCCTCTGTCCCTCCTGTGGACTCCGTTTCTCAGAGGAGCCTGGCACGTGTGTGGACACTCAGTAAATGACCGAATGCAAGGGATGTTAGTGATCATCTAACAACTCCTGTGAGGAGATGCGTTTATAGGAAGAAAAGTTCTCACCTTTCAATAAAGATCTGTTACTACATTTGCTGCTGCTTTTCTCTTAGCTGCTGTTACAAACTTTGCAAGATGAACTGAAGCTTTTTAATGAAACAGCCAAAAAGCAGATGGAGGAGTTACAGGTGAGAGGCAGACATCACCCCAAGGAAAAATTACCATTTCTTACCACAATAGGAGGGTATCTGGAGGACTCTTTTATTTATCTATTTATTCATTTTTAATAAACTATTTTGCAACAATTTTAGATTGTGACAAAGTTGTAAAAATAATAGAGAATCCAATTCCCCTAATATTAACATCTTACATTGTTATGGTATATTTGTCAGGACTAGGAAACCAATATTGATGCATTACTATTAACTAAATTCTAAGACTTTGATTTCACCATTTTTTTCAACTAATTTTTTGTTCTAAAGATGCTTAGAAATGTCCACATCTACAGGGCACGAGACAGTGTACAACATGCTAGGTTACTCCAGGTGAGAGTTGACACCTGTGCAAAATCTTGCTGTGGAAATTTGATATCTCAGGGAAACCTGTAATAGGTAACCCGGATTCTTGGGTTTGGACTTCTTTGAATTGCTTGGATGAACCGTGGGATACTACATGGAATCCTAGAGGATTTCATTGCTCCAGCTAAGATAACGGATTCTGTAGTAAAGACAGTTCTTAAAGCCAACACAGATAAACCTAAAAAGAAACAGTGTATGTCAGTATTCCAGTGGTCTTCCTCAATGGAACAGAATGTTCTGGTTATTGTATTGTCTTTTCTGAGTCAATGTTTTGTGGGGTTTTTTGTTTTTTAATGTCTTTCCATGCAGGCCTTAAAGGTAAAGTTGAAGATGAAAGAAGAAGAGAGAGCCCAATTCCTTGAACAACAGACCTTATGTAGCAGTCAAGTAAATGATTTCACAACAGCCCTTGAGGAAATGGAGCAGCTATTAGAAATATGATAAAAAGCAGGTGGCCACATGGCTCTCTCTTGGGGATAGACTCTCAGAGGAAGCTACTTAGGACATCTGCTTCTTGGCCATGATCTTCTACGACTCACCATCCCCAGAATGAAAACAGTTTCTGCAGTAGGATTAAGGACAGTTGATGTTGGAATGTCAATTCCTCCCTTAAGCAAGCATTCGTTCCCAGCCTTCAGATTGTCCAGCTCTCCTGAACCTCACAGTTCATAATTAGGGCCTACAGGAGAGAGGGCCTGAAAGCTTGGATCAGCCTCCTAGGATCAAAAAGCAGCACATCATTAGCATCAGGAGACTCTAAACCAGCCACAACCAGAGAAGCCAAAAGATGTGCAGGAAGAAACAGTGAAGCATCCATGCTCCATGGGAGATGTCACTGAGGAGTCACGTGGTCCCTAACTTGGAACACGTTCTGTCCCATCCTGGCTGGGCTCTGTAACCTCACTGTAAATTTATGAACTGAAAGTTACCTGAGATGGCTTAACAATGGGGTGAAGGTATAGACAGCAATAACACGTATGAAACAATACACCTTGGAGCTTTTAATCTAAATCATTTCTGTGTTTTTTTTTAATAAAGTGTTATTTTAAATAAATATTTCTGTAACTATTCAGACTGCAATATTGACAAATGAAAATAGCTTTTTAATCTAAATATGGCCACTGAATACTACTGAACTAATCTGTTAACAAGTTCAAGGTTACAATTTCACCCAGAATGTTTTTCTTCTATTTAACCCAGAATGTTTTTCTTCTACTCATTTTTAAGTGCTTTGTGACTGGCCTCCCCACCCCCTCTTCTGTGACATTAGTCAGTCTTCTGTGGGTGTTTCCTCTTTGCAGCAGTGCCTGCCAGACTCCTTCCACCAGGTTTGTGTCCCAAGCTGCCTGTATTCCTAAATATGCTTAATCTCTGCTGTTGCCTTGCGTGACCAACCCTGGACCTGGCCTGCCGGATCGTTAGTCAACTGAAGTCCACAGCAGGCCTTCCCTCCCCATCCTCCCCCCATGATTCACCAAAGGCATGGCCCTAATTCATTTCCTTTTTTTTCCTTACTGGATCCCAGTTCCCTAACCAGGGACTGAACCCAGGCCCTCGGCAGTGAAAGTCTGGAGCCCTGACCTCTGGTGTGCTTGGTCACTCAGTTGTGTCCAACTCTTTGTGACCCCATGGACTGTAGCCTGCCAGGATCCTCTGTCCATGGGATTCTCCAGGCAAGAACGCTGTAGTGGGTTACCATGCCCTCCTCCAGGGGACCTTCCCAACCCAGGGATTGAACCCAAGTCTCCCACATTACAGACAGATTCTTAACATCTGAGCCACCAGGGAAGCCCCTAACCACTGGACCTCCCAGGAATTCCCCATTTTTCATTTCTTAGTCAAACTAGGCAGACTTTGGCTTTAGCCATCTCCCATTTTTCCCTGTACCTCCCAATTTCTTCACCAACTCTCCCTACTCTTCAGTATTACTGGGACTGTCCAGAGGCACTCAATCAAGTCAGGTAACATCCCACCCTAATTTATAGGGCTAAAATTCTTTGCCTTCATGCCCATATAGCATTCACACAGTTGATTATGTCTTGTATTTTGAGGGAGAAACTCAGTTAAATAATTCACAGAAAAGCTGGATATTCTAACCATTTTCAGGATGTTTATAGTTTAAAAGGTTATTTGAAAGAAAAAAAGTGAAAGTGTTAGTTGCTCAGTTGTGTCCAACTCTTTGTGACACCATGGGCTGTAGCCCACCCACCAGGTTCCTCTGTCCATGGAATTCTCCAGTCGAGCGTACTAGAGTGGGTGGCCATTCCCTTCTCCAGGGGACCTTCCCGACCCAGGAATCGAACCCAGGTCTCCTGTGTTGCAGATAGATGCTTTACCATCTGAGCCATCAGGGAAGCCCCCAAAAGGTTATTTTTCCAAATGAAGCTGTAATTGGCATTTCCGGTCCCCTTGATCTTCCTTCTTGAGAGAAAGGGCAGGAAACTCAGCTGTGAGACCCTCACCTCATTGTCCTGCCTCCCTAGTTAACTCCTAAGAATGAGCCTATCTCAGCTGCTCCATGACCCATCTCCCCCAATCTACAGACCCTGTTAGCTCAAGGCCTGGCCTCACAGAGGCCCTTTGCCCCACAGTTCTGCTTTGCACCACCAATCAGCATTTGTGCACTTTTGCCTTTTCTCCTGTGCCCTCTGACCTCTGTTCCATCTCCCTTTTGTACATGTGGATGTTTGTGGGTGCTTATTCTGGTCTGGAGCCTGAATAAATTCATGCATTACCTGAACTAACTCCATGTTATTTACACCCTTCACATTGCTAGTTGCTATAGGAAACTTTAATGTCATGTGACATTCTTAACCTCAAAGATTCTGCAGTACACACAGGTGTGTACTGCACAGGTGACATAAAGGTGAATAACAAAAGCAATAATTTATTACACAGTGGGTCCTATGATATGGTTATGTGCTATAGTAGTTAACTGAGTTAGTTTGGTTTGGGAAGGCTTGATGGAGGAGGTAGCCTGGGAGTTGATGGAAAAGTAATACTTGGAGAGGCTAGCTAGAGGGTTGAGAACTTCCCAGGTTGATGAATATGTGGAGATAGGAGAGAGGAGTACACACAGGGGCCTTAAAGCTTCATGCCTTTTCCCCCTGCCTTGCCCTGTGTGTCTCCCATCTGATTGTTCCTTTTATTTATTATTCTTTTATAATAAACCAGATCTGAGTCTATGAGCATTCTAATGAGTCAAACCCAAGGAAGGGATAATTGGATGATTGGAACTTCCAAGAAAAAAAAAATTATAAAAGACTGAAAAAAAAACTTAAGAGAATATCCAGATGAGTCTTGAAGAACTGAGTAAGAACACTGATTGGGCTTTGTCAGAGGGTTCAAGATAAGAGATTAGTTCTGATACTTAAGGGAACACTTGTAATATACCATATGTGATGTTTATGTGTACATGTTTATGGACACATGATGTTACTAGAAGTTTTGAAGAACCTTAAGTGCCAAGGCAGGCGGTACAGATATTTACCACTCAGGCCAGAGGTTTCCAAACTGTCTCAGTTCAGTGTTCCTCGTATCTCAATAATTTTATGACATGCCAAAATAAACATGTAAAAGTTCTATTTTTATATATCCAAACAATAAGCACTTAATGTCCTAACAACTTAATAGATATTTGAAAAAAATATACAAAAATCTAAAGATTTTTATTTTTAAATAACTGCAGTTATTACTAACAAGATGTTGGGCACCTTAGCTTCTCAGACCTTGGAATCAAACTGGAAGGAAGTATCAAACCCTCCTTCCCTGTTTGATACTGAGAGGTATATTGCCTGATCTAATCTTGAAATTGGCCTTCTTCAAGTTAGTAGTTCACATGTTGTCTAACATGTATCACTGTGATTTCCCCAAAAGTTTATTCTGTAGCATCCCAGAGAGCTTGCTACCCAGTGGCGTCATGGCTCACAGTCTGGGAACCATGAATCTAGGTAATAATGAATCACTAAGACATTTTGAGCAGGTAATCACCATAATGAATGTTTAGAAAAATTAATCTAGCACTGTATGAAAGATGGATGGCAGGATTAAGAGAATAGGGTCAAAGACATCAGGAAAACAGGAATCAAATGTATTAGGACCATGACAGCAAAGGTATAAAGAAAGATTTGACCACTATGGAGAACAGCATGGAGATTCCTTTAAAAACTAAAAATGAGCTACCACATGATCCAGTAATCCCACTCCTGGGCATGTATCTGGAGAAAACTATAATTCAAAAAGATATATGGACCCAAATGTTCATTGTAGCACTATTTACAATAACCAGGATGTGGAAACTACCTAAATGTCCATAACTGATGGAGAAATGGATAAAGAGGATGTGGTACATATCTACAATAGAATATTACTCAGCCATAAAAAAGAATGAAATAATGCCATTTGCAGTGACGTGGATGGACCTAAACATTGTTCTACTGAGTGAACTAAATCAGAGAAAGACAAATATATTGCTTATATGTGGAATCTTAAAAAACAAACAAACACGGTATGAATGGATCTATTACAAAACAGAAATAGAGTCACAGATGTAGAAAACAAAATGATGGTTACCAGGGGGGTTGAAAGTGTGGGGAGAGGGATAAGTTGGGGGATTGGGACTGACATATACACACTGCTGTATATGAAATAGATAATAACCTCCTGTTTAGCACAGAGAACTCTGCTCAGTACTCTATAATGACCTACATGGGAATAGAATCTAGAGTGAATATATGTATATACATATATAACTGATGTACTTTTCTGTATAGCAGAAACTAACACAACATTGTATATCAATTATACTCCAATAAAAAATTAATTTTAAAAATTTGAAGCACAAGAAAACTACAGGTATTAGTTGATGGCATACAGGTGTAGAGGAAAGAATCTACATACATAAAGGTTTTGAGCGAGGGTGAGAGAATAAGAATTGGTTATAAAATTAGGATGTAAAAACCAGCTTGCAGCCCATTCTCAGCCAGGTAGATCTGTGTTGGAATCCCAGCCTACTCACTAAAAATTGGTCTTTTGCAAACTCTCAGTTTAATCTCATCTATTAAGTAGAGATAATGTCTGTCTCAATGGACTGCTGTAAAAGTGAACTATGGCCAGCACCAAAGTCTGGCAGTGGTACTCAAATCCTGATGATTATTGATAAAGCTCAAAATTTATCTTGGCAAATGATGGTCTTCTTAATCTTGCCCTTTAACTTTCACTACTGTATGCTATATCCCTCTTACTCTCTTTTCTCTCTTCTCTGTCTCGCTCTCTCTCTCTTTAGTTCCCTGATTTTACCTTGTATTGGCAAGCCTCCAATATTCAATTTCCCTCTCAGTTGGGAATTCTCAACTGTAACAGGGGCTCAAATTACAACCACTTTAAAAAACAAAGCACCCACTTCCATTCCCTCCAAGTTACTACCTACCTTCGATAAACATTCAAAGTTCTCAAAATAAATAAATGAATATTTTTTAATTAATTTTTTTTAATCATTCCAGGACTTTCTTGGCAGTCCAGTCCAAGACTCTGCCTTTCAATGCAGCAGATTCGGGTTCATCCCACATGCTTCGAGGCCAGAAAAACCTAAACAAAATAGAAACAGTATTATAACAATTTCAATATAGACTTTAAAAAATATTCCACATTAAAAATAAATAAAAGGAATTCCCTGGTGGTCCAGTGTTTAAGACTCTGCTCTTCCACTGCAGGAGGCCCAGGTTCCATCCCTGATCAGGGCAAGGAACTAGGATCCCACAAGCTGTGCCCTGATGCCAAAAACAAACAAACAAACAAATCTCAAGAACTCATTGTTCTCTTGCCTTCCAATCTGGCTTAAAGGCAAAAACAATTTTATAAGGTACCTAGAGTTGGCAAATTCAGAGAGACAGAAAGTATATAGGTTACAGGTTACCAGGGACAGAGAGGAAAAGTGAAGGGGGAGTTATTTTTAACATATACCGTTTTTGTTTGGCATTGTCAGGTGAGTGTATTCTTGGTTCTGTCTCATCACAACAAAGATTTGGAGCGACAGACATGAAAGCCCTCAGCACGTCACAGCAATCAGGTCTTGGACAGACCATGTTATAGCTCTTAGACAAATCAGTGTTACAGCTCTATTTATTTAGAAAATAGCAAGAGAATCCATCATTGAGGCATGAGGGCATGCCAACCAAAAGATGCAAAGAGAAGAGAGTGGAGGAGTGAGCCAGTGAGCGGGAGAGTGAGAGAGCCCTTTGGCTCCTCTTTTTATATGTTTTTTTCCTCCCCCTGGGCCTGTCCTATGTAAATTGGGTTAGCTAGGAGTGTTGTCCTATCTGAAGTCCTCACTCCAGTCCTCGGACCTTCCTTTGACCTTCTTTTGTCTTATTTTCACGGGCTTTTCCTTTCCTTGTCTTTTAGCCACCGCCATTTTGGACTCCTGTTTCCTATTCTAACTACCTAACAGCATGATAAAAAAAGTTCTGGAAATGGATAGTAGTGATGGCTGCACTATATTGTGAACATACTTAATGCCACTGAACCATACACTTAAATATGGCAAATTTTATGTATATTGTACCCTGGTGGTTCAAATGGTAATGTCAGGCGAGTGTAGATGTCATGCGAGGTTATGTTCCTCGGTTCTTGTCTCATCACAACAAAGATTTGGAGTGACGGACATTGAAGCCCTCGGCGGGCCACAGCTCTCAGGTCTTGGACAGACCGTGTTATAGCTCTTAAATAAATTAGTGTTACAGCTCTATTTTATTTAGAAGATGATAGCTGGAGAATTCATCCTCGAAGCATGAGGGCATGCCGATCCAAAGCCGTGAAGAGAAGAACACCGCAGCACATGGGAGAGGGAAGGAGAGTCCATCTTTGAGGCGCAGGAGAGAGAGAGAGAGGGAACAAGCGCTTTGGCTCCTCTTTTATATGTTTATTTCTGCCCCCTCGGCCTGTCCTATGCAAATTGGGCTCAGACAGCAGTGCTGTTCTATCTGCAGTTCTCACTCAGGTCCTCGGACCTTCCTTGTTCTATTTTTGCGGGCTTTTCCCTTCCTTGTCTTCTAGACCGCCATTTTGGACTCCTGTTTCCTATTCTAACTACCTAACAGTAAAGAATCTGCCTGCAGTGCAGATGACCCAGGTTTGATCCCTGGATCAGGAAGATCCTCAAGAGAAAGGAACGGCTACCCACCCCAGTATTCTTGCCTGGAGAATCCCACCAGCTATAGATCAAAGAGTCCCAAAAAGTCAGACATGACTGAGTCACTAAGCACCACCACCACTAGAATTTTAAAATAAAATGTAATGAGGCTCAACAAAGTGTACCAACTTTAAGCATACAGGTTGATAAATTACTGCCCCCTCCAGAAATGAGCACTAATCTTACAGTAAATCACCCTCTGTGAGTACTGTCTCTTCTCAAACTTCACATAAATTGATGTGTCCATTTCATCACTGTTAAATAGAATGGAACGAATTGTTCAAAATATCGTTTTTTGAATCTATAAAGGATCTGAAGTCTGCTCTTTTATTCTCAATATTAGTAAATTGCAATTTATCTTTTTTCTTGATCAGTTTTGCTAGGGCTTATAATTTTTATGTTGATTTTCTCAGTTATCCTCTATTTCATAATTTCTATGGTTTATTATTCATTTCCATCTATATTTGGGGTATTAATTTACTGTTCTTTTTCTAGGTTCTTAAAATAGAAGGATAGGTGAATCCATTTCAACTTTTACCTTTTCCAGTATATGCATTGATAACTATAAACTTCCCTCTAAGGGCCGGGTAGTTGAATCTCAAAAGTTTTGCTAAGTCCTATTTTCATTATTTATCTTTCCTTTAAAAGCATGTTCCAATTTCCATTGTGATTTCATCTTTCACCTATGGGTAATCTGGCTTCCTGTCTCATTACTCTACCAAAGCAGTTTTTGATAAGGTTGTATTAAAGAAAATTTTATGGCAAAACAAGAAAAATTGTGTATTTGGCTGAATCATATAGCATGTGGGATCTTAGTTCCCTGGGGCCAGGGGAACCTGTGTATTGGACTGCCAGAGAAGTCCCAAGATAAGAATAAATTGAATCATGGAGAAGGAAATGGCAACCCACTCCAGTATTCTTGCCTGGGAAATCCCAATGACAAAGGAGCCTGGCAGAGTACAGCTGCAAAAGAATGTGACATGCGTTATCAACTAAAACAAGAAAGAAAATTCCAAAGGTTTTGCTCTGGCCCAATGGAGACACATGACGAGCTGAGCATAATGTCGTGGGCAGCACAACTGGAAAAACCAGTGGGAGGGAACATCATCTTTGAACATGGCCCTGTGTTAAGATGCACAAATGAGATTTTTTGATATGACATATGTCAGTAAAGTAAGTAGAAGTGAGTGCCTGTGGATGTGTCACGTGAATGGAAAAGCAGATTTTGATTTTGTTATCCAGCAGGGACCCAACTGCAATTTTCTTGAATCCTTTCTTTTTCTCCAAATCTGATTTGCTGAAAGTTGCAGAAAAGGAAGCAGGTGAAGATGTAGGTTGAATGTCGTCGATCAGTGGTGGATTCATACTAGTTCTCAAAGTGGGAGTGATGATTTTTAAAACCCACTGATTAAAAACAAACATTCCGAAGGGTATCTAGGAAATACCTTTTACTTATGAGTTAAAAAGTCTCTTTCTCAGACTCTTAATCTTTTATGTAATAAGGATCTATATATTCAGAGAAAGGTTTTCTTTTGAAATCACAGACATTTGAAAAAGATTAAGTACCTCTTCATTTGATACATTTCCTGTTTCTAACCTTAGGAATAGTATTTGATGAAAACGACATTTTAAATTTATGTTTGACATCTGTCCCCCTCCATTTTGCTTTATGACTTCTTCACCTAATAATAAATTATCTTTAAAAAAAAAAAAAGAATAAATTGAATCTAAAAAAGATGCCCTTGGCTCTTTGGCTCCCTCTTTCCCCTCTATTGTGCCCTGTGTATTCTGCATTTTGCATCAGCAAAACCCTCCCCATTGGCAGGAATGGGGCACCACAGGGGCTGATAACTTGGCGCTCCAAGCATGCAAGACAGTCTACAGACTGTCACCAGGAGAAGCTGAGACACACGACAGAGACGCACAGACCCAAGGGGATCCTGCTCAACCCCAAAGAGCAACATTCCAACATCAACACAACTCCTTTAAATAACATTCCTTCTTAATCTTTTAAGAGCATCACAATGGCCTATGACAATGGACTGATCTGGATTGTGTAAACTGACTGCATAAACTGGATGGTGTAAACACATTATCTAATGATATGGTCCCTAGTTTTGGGCACCAGGGACCAGTTTTGTGGAAGATAATTTTTCACAGAGCAGGGTGGGGTGGGTGTGGTTTTGGGATAATTCAAGGACATTACATTTATCATGCAGTTTATTTCTATTGTAATTACATCAACTCCACCTCAGATCATCAAGCATTAGATCTCGGAGGTTGGGGACCCCAGATCTAATGTATGGCCCTCTGCCTCAAAACGTTTATGTAACTGACTTCTCACAGGCAGAACAGTTCTCAGAACCCAAATTTGAGGGTTACAGTCCTCAAATTTGGTTCAAATTTCTTTCATAGATTGACTCTTGATTAATTTTTCATTGATATATGCTTGGTGTAGAGGGCAGGATACCAGAGACACCCACCAAAAGATACCTGGAAGACACCTCAAATTGGCAGTCAGTACCAGCATGGGTTTTTTGAGCCTCACTAGCATCTCAGCATCTCTCACCAGGTGTTCTGGTGAGTTCTCCTGATACATCCAGAGCTCATGTACGTAGTATGATGATCCTGAAAGTTTGATTTGGACTAGTTTTTATTCATCTTAAGGGGCACCCATGTATTTCCTAGGCAGGGTCCCAGGGGGATCTGCAGAGGAAGTCTAGGGAAAACATGTGGCTGATTTTTGTTAAAAATCAGACTTAAATTAAAGAAAAAAAGGGGGCATATTGATACATGGTCTGAACAAAAATTTTTGTTAGTGAAATGAGACAGAGTTCCTCAGCTCTGAAGAATAAAGGGACATTTGCTCCTATTGGCCACAGGCTACCCTCAGATGTGTCAATCCTCACCACGTGCAGTGGTCCTACAAGGGAACCCGCTAGGAACCCACTATGACCATTAAGTAAATACTGTTCCTCTGGGGGGCACCACAGAGGCTGATAATTTCACCCTCAAAGCACGCAGGACAGTCTAAAGCCTGTCACCGGGAGAAGCTGAGACACGAGACAGAGACGCACTGACCCAGGGGTAACTCCTGGGGAGACTAGTGCACATCCAGCCCACCACGCTGTCCTCAGAAAGTTGTTCAGATGGTATCTCACACTGAACCAGACTACCAAATCAATAACGGGAACCTGGGCCTCAAGGGCCCAGCAACTCTTGGATGAGCAGCCGGGTTTGTGTATAACACCTAAGAACTAACACTTGCAAGTATATAACTTAAGGGCAAGGTCTGACCAAAAATCATTTGTTCCTGAGATGGCTAAAATGGGGCACTTTTGATTTACCTAAGTTGGTTTATTTGCACACCTAATTAGAAAAAGCAGGCTTATGATTAAACAGCTAGAATGGAGACATTTTAATTGACACCTGGAAGTCTCAAAGTAAGGGAATGATAAAATGGCTTCATTGCTAGAGACAAATCAGAAATTATCAGAAACAGTGACTAGATTAGAAAAGACCTCAAAGTCATCACTGCTTCTCCTCCTTTCTCTTCTTCTTTGGCTCTCTTGTATCCTCTTTTTCCTGAGTGTCCCTATCCTGATCTCTCTGCTCTTCCACCTCTAATCGCAAAGAAAGAACTTGTGGAATCTAAGGGAAAGGACAAAGACACCCCTAAGGTAATAGTCACCCCTTTTAAGGAGAAACCTACATGTGGAGGGGAACCTGCTCTTACCTTTACACCCTTAGACTAGGACAGAATTTAAGACCTTAACTAAGGAATTTCTAGATTGTTCACAGGATCCCTTGGGTTTTGCTAAACAATTTCTGCCGGGAGTCGTCAGGATGCCCCCTCACTCGGATGACAAGGTCAGGAGACTGAGAAGGAAACTGCAAATCGGATTTTCCTTAGGGGCATCCCAAGGCAAGGCCCCTCCTGGTGTTTTTCTTGGGAAGTTGTTCTGTTTATGCTCTGAACATTAGCTCATTTCAGTAGGTCAGTCCCAGTTAGAAATAATTCATCCTGAGATAATTCCCTCAGACCTTATTTCCCCCAGGGGATTGGGGAAGGCAGATTCCCTTCCCTGGGGACAAAGGAGGAATAAGGGACATTTAAATAGATTAATACACCTCCTACTCCTTACTGGGGAGTTTACCAAGAGTTCTCTGGGGGTCATGGCAAGGCCACCACCAGAAGGGCTAGTACTTGGGTCACCTTTCCACATCCCACTCTCCCGACCACTCCACGGAGGAGGCTCCCTTCCTTGAAGAAACCAGGCTGGAATGGGACTTAGGAATGCTTGTAACTGTGGCCAGCATAGTTGGAGACATTGATTGCCTTAAGATAATGTAGACATAGGAATTCATTATAGTAGTTATACAGGATTAACAGGGTTTTATTGCTAAAGCAGTGCTGCTAAACTGTCCCTTTGTCCTCTTTCCTCTTTCCTCATAAGAACCAAAATAGGTTAATAGAATAAAACAGTTTCAAGCTTAAGCCCTTCCTTCCTTCTAGCTTCTACACAGCTGCACCTGATAAGAGAAATGTAACCTTTCTACTTAGATTGATGTACTTATCATGATTGAATGAAGTATGCTGAAGACAATCAAATGGTAAACATACTACTGTTAAATCTGATTACAGAAATCTGTCTTCTGCAAGGAAGATGAGCTTAATGTTAAAGTTGTTGATGGTAGGCAGAAAACAAGATTGTATAGAATAACATGGGATGTAATGGGTGTGTTTCTTGGGTATAAAAACTGTAAACCAACAACAATAAAGAGAGAGACTGCTGCATCACCGCATAGACTCAGCTCACTTCTTCGCCGATGCCACTCATCCTTCAAGACCCCTGGACCCGCCGAGGCTGGACCCCGGCAAATTTCATCTTATAGTAAGAATTTATAAGGCTGGATATTCAAACTTACACCAACTTGTACATTTACTAGTCCTTGAAAGTGCAAGTAAAGCAAGGCAGTGGCTCCAAGAGATAAACTGGAAGGCACCCATGGAAGATTTTCACAATCATGAGTCTGCAGATCACCGGAGATGTAGAACACTTGACCACAATCTATATCAGGTTATTCTGAAAATCTTCCCCACCTGTGGGGTGGGAGGTGGGGCTTGATATGAAAGGCAGTGAGCTGAAGAAGAAAGCATGTTGGTCTGGACAAGCTGACAGAGCCTGGGTTTTGTCTTAGCTGTGTTTGAAACCTTGGACTAATGGGGTACTGTAAGAAGGATCAAAAAGCATTGTTATCAAATATGTAATTTCCTTTATTCATCTTTGCAATGGGTAGTATTATTTTCATTTAAAAATGATGAAAGGAGAGACTTGCCTGCAATCCAGTGGTTAACACACTGGGTTTTCACTGAACAGGTTCCTTCCTTGGATGGGGAACTAAAACTTGCATGCTGCATTGCAGCCAAAAAAAAAATGGGAAAAAATAGAAAATAAGTAAATTTAAAAAATAAAGACAAGGAAAGGGAATTCCCTGGCAGTCCAGCGGTGAGGATTCTGCACTCTCACTGCCAAGGGCACAGGTTCAAGCCCTGAACTGTGAACTAAGATTCCACAAGCCATGTAGCACAGCCAAAATATATATATAATGAAGTAAAGTCTGAAAAGATCCAAAAAACTTGTCTAAATTTCTATATCTAGGTAGCAGGACTGCAACACTGTTCCTGGACTCAGGGCACTAAACTATCTGAGATGAATTGTTCAAGACCATTGATACCCTCCCCTACCCCTAAACACACACACACAGAAGTGGAAAACTGCAAAGCAGGGAAAGAGACAGAAGCTGAATTCTATCTGCTCTCCTCTTTCCCTTCATACATGATTCTTCCTTTCTGCCTCCCTGAAATGGAGTGGTGTTGCAGCAAAAACAGGTGAGTGAACAGCCTTTGGCACATACCTGCCAAACAGGCTTACGAGAGTTAAACAATCTCCATTATTCTTTATCTGTTACTACTAGCAAACACTTGTAGTGGGACTTTTACTTCACAAAGCTAATGACTCTCTGACTCTTTCTAGCTTGCCCACTGGACTTGGCATTCTTTACCACTTACACGCTCCTGTAGCATTCTACATTTCAGAAAGGTCATGGGCTAATAACCTCAGGGACACAAGACTGGTTGCTAAGTTGTCTGATGCCAGCTGTGGCCATTTTGAAACTCTGCAAGAGAAAAAAAAAAGCAAGACCTCCAAGAGGATATAAAACCTCTCTCTACTTCCAAGAAAGGGGAGCACAGTTCTTGAGGCACTAGTCTGCTGTGTTTCCCTTTTGCCTGGCAAAAATAATAAAGCCATTCTTTTCTCTTTCCTCCAAACTCTGTCTCCATATACCTATTTGGCACTGGTGGAGAGGGAGCCAAGATTAGGACCCTGTGATGGGTACAAATCCTTTCTGTGTCCCTGTTTCTTGTTTGTAGTAAAGAGGCTTCAGTCTCCTAGACCTTTCCTGAGTGCCAAAGGGCAGGTTTAAACAGTTGCTAAACAGAAAAATGAGGGACAGCAGAAACAAAGGAGCAGTCAATAAATTAGAGTACAATAACAAAGCAGGGGACTGGTTCCTTCTCAAGGAACATACCTAACAGCATCTTTGAGTTCTTCTGCTGGAACTAACGCAACCCCTGTGGAGAACAGTAACTTTAGGCTGAGCACAAGATTTCTGGAATAACCCTGTTACCTCACCACCAACCATTGAGAAGAAAGTCTGCACATAGCGGAAGACCAGGAAGACTCTGATCTCCATCCCCTTACCCATCGCCCCAAATGGTTAACTGCAATTAGCTTACCTGCTCTCTCCCGTTAAAACGTCCAGTTAGTGCAAAATCTTCACAGAGTTGGTTCTTGGACAAGAACCCAGGTTGCCCTCTGAATAAAGCAATCCTTTCTTTCCAACCAACACAAGTCTATCCAGTGGGGAACAGCCCAACCTGAGTTGGGTCCATCCCTACCCCACCCCTACCGCCAGCGGCAAAAGTGAGAAAGTGTTAGTCCCTCAGTCTTGTCCGACTCTTTGCAACCCTATGAACTGCAGCCCGCTAGGCTCCTCTGCCCGTGGAATTCTCCAGGCAAAAATACTGGAGTGGGTTGGCATTCTCTTCTCCAGGGGACCTTCCCCACCCAGGGATCAAACCCAGGTCTCTGGCGAGCGAGATCCTATTTCTGCCACCTGGAATCGAACCTTCCTCGGAGTGGAAGCGTTGAGGGACGTTCAGCGAATTTCCTGATTATGGTTTTGTTTTCCCACAGATGTCTGCAGTTGGGTACTGCTATTTTTAACGCAGCGGGGATACTATATCCCCTACTCAAAAAGACTCTTTCTGTTCTCCCACTTTAAAAAAACAAAAAAAACAAAAAAACCGCAACCCGGACTAGTCGAGGGCAGATAGAGCTTCCCCACCAAGCACTCCCACCTAGCCGGGTTTGTGCCTGATTGGCTGGTGCTCGGATGGGGCAGCTGAGGATGATTGGCTGCTGGAGACCCACCCACCCCTCGCCGATTGGGTGGCGGCAGCGAAGCCGGGGATTGGTGAAGCTCGCAGGGCTGGCTCTCAGCTGCCCAGGCTCCAGCTCCAGGGCCAAGGCAGAGATGGCGACTGCAGCTTGGTTACTGGGTCGGCGCGTGGCGAGCTGGAGGACGCGACCCCCGCTCCAGTCGCTTGCTGGCCTGATCACCCAGCGGGCCAACTCGCTGTTGCCCGTGGATGATGCAATCAATGGGCTAAACGAGGAGCAGAAGCAGGTAGGAAGGCTCATCCTCCTTCTGACCTTTATCCGTGGTCGGTGGTCACCCTGGAGCTCTTCTGCCTGGCGCTCACCCAGTAACGATGAATGATCTGGGGACTGAGCGCGCCAGCGCGGGGGCGGCTGCGGGCCGGAGCGTCAGGTCTGTGGAGGCATCAAGGCCTAGTTGCGGAAATTAGGCGTAGAGTCGAGGACAGGAACGCTCCTGGGAGACAGGAATGGGGGGAGCATGAGAGAATGTTTTGGTGAATCGGCAGAGGATGACCCTCGTTCGCCAACAGGACCCTCAATCTCTCTGAAGTCCTCTTACACCTCAATACTGTCTAAGGCTGTCGTTCTCAAACCTGGCTAATCATTACCATGAAATCTTTTTCAAATACACACCTTGAGGTTGGGGGTGGAGTTGAAATGCACAGGGGAGTCTGGCTGTAATTCTTCAACCTATGGGGTCAAAGCACAAAGCTGAAAAAAACTTGAAAGAGGTTGTTACAAATGAAGTGGAACCAGAGTTATTCCTGATGGTAGGAGACTGTTCACTTGGATACTGGTGTGAATTTCCAAGAAGTGTGATTCTCCTGTGGTCCTCAGCAAGTGCCTGAGCTTGCGGAGCACTCCAAAAATCCAGTTGCATTAGCCAGCAGACCGAGCTTTGGATCATTTCAGGCAGGAAGTGCTCAATCCAAGTTCTCAAGATTTCCTGCCAGAAGGAGTTTCTAATTTCTTTTGTTGTTGTTATCCCTGTCCTTCAATATCTCCTGGGTCAAACTCGTGTCCACTGAGTCGGTGATGCCATCCAACCATCTCATCCTGTCATCCCCTTCTCCTCCCACCTTCAATCTTTCCCAGCATCAGGGTCTTTGCCAATGAGTCAGTTCTTTGTATCAGGTGGCCAAAGTATTGGAGTTTCAGCTTCAGCATCAGTCCTTCCAATTAACATATGCTGTCTAGGTTTGTCATAGCTTTCCTTCCAAGGAATAAGCTCTAATCTCTTTGAATTATCCCTTTTAGCCAAAAGTTCATGGGCACAAAAAAGCCTGACACATGCCAAGAACTGAAGGGAGCATGTCTGGAGCACAGAGAATGGGAGATGAGAAGGGTACTAGGGAAGTCTGGAAGAGCCGCAGGGCTTACCGCACAGGGCCTTCTGGTCCTGGGTAAGGAATTTGTCTTTTTTTTTTTTTTTAACAGTTAAAAATTGAAGTATATTAATTTACAACGTTGTGCTAGTTTCAGGTGTACGGCAAAGTGATTTGGTTATACATATACATGTATAAGGAGTTTGTCTTTTAAAAACAATGGAAGCCCATGGCATGATCTACGTAGGGGAGTGACATTTAAAAATTAATCTTTAAAAAGAGAGGTGAGGATCACCTCTAAGGAAGCATAAACTAGTGGAGCCTCTCAGTTTGATGCTGTTTGGTGAGGCTACTTGTGTCCTATTTCCCTGAGGGTGTCCTCAGTAGTGGAGATACTGTCCTCAGCGGCAATTATGTACTGTTTCAGCAACATCCGTCCACCTCTCTCCCTCTAGCTTCGTCAGACTGTGGCTAAGTTCCTTCAGGAACATCTAGCCCCCCAGGCCCAGGAGATCGACCAAAGTAATGAGTTCAAGAACCTGCGAGTAAGTCGAGAGGCCTAGACTGAGAGGGCCGGGGGTGGGGGCAGTCTGGGAGCTGGGCTAGGCTGGGCTGGGAATTGCACTGTTGCCTGGCAAGACTCACACAGTCTTCTGGTGAATAAAAGCCCCCTAAGATTGCAGCCCCTTTCTGGGAAGCCCTTGTGTCTCATTGTTCCAGAGGTGCCCGGCACCTGTGACTGGCTGCCCTCTCACAACCCACTGTGCATCTCTATTCTGTTGGCAGGAGTTTTGGAAGCAGCTGGGGAACCTGGGAGTCTTGGGCATCACAGCTCCTGGTGAGTGTGGTTTCTTTCCCTATAGAGAGCTTTTTTTTTTTGCATGCCCTATAACACATTCCCCAAAGAAGGAAAGGAGAGGAAAGGTCTTACTCAAAGTAACCCAGAGTCTCCTTCCTCTTGGATCTGAGAAAGTACCCAGAAAGTCACCCAGAGAATAATAAGCTGATCTGTTTCTTTAGGCAATGATGTTAAGAAATTAAAGGATTTAGGTCAGTGTGGTTCACTTGGGTCACCCAAACTCTTGAACTCTGCACACTTAAGAAGTTCCCTCAAATGATCTGGGGAATTTAGAGAACTCCAGATCGAGCAGTGATCTTACTATCTCAGGCTTACTGCCTCCCCTAGTCCCTAAGTTCTGCCGTACCAATAGTGTGAAGGTAGAACCACTCAGGGCAATGTGTCCCTGTGGGGGATGCCTATGTGTCCTCTGCCCAAAGCTTGGCCCGAGAGTTCATTTGGAAGCAGACTGGGGGGTGGTTGGGGAGAGGGACACCCATGTGAGCCTCCATGTGTGGTGGCCAGATGATATATTTAATAGACTATCCCTCAGCCCGTCCAGAGTCCCCTATAGGCCTTACTACTTGTTTCCAGGAGATGAGGGCAAGGAGTTGGTGAGCTTTGTTTCAGATGTTAGCCTCTGATGCAAAGGCTGGCCTGGCTTACAGTGCCCAGTAAAGAGATGAGCCTGCAGCTTTGCCAGCCAAAACCTGGATGGCCCACCCTGCTCTGGCCTGTGTTCACTGGGCATTAGAGTAAAGGTGGACCACGATATTCTCCTTACACCCTCCTCTCACCACTTGGCGACAATTCTTGGGATTTTAAACTGATTGTAGAAATTTTACATCATGAGTAATAATGTAACCACTTAAAAATTAGTTTAGACTTATGCACTTCTTAAGCTCTCTGAGTAGTGGATGCTCGTGTCTTCTTGTCTTCATTAAGAGGTCTGTCTGAGATAGGGAATTCCCCAGTGATCCACTGGTTAGGACTCCGCACTTTTACTGCCAAGGTCCTGGGTTCAATCCCTGGTTGGGGAATTAAGATCCCAAAAACTGCATGGTGTGACCAAATAAATAAATATAATCGTTTTTAAAAAGAGCTCTGTTTGGGATAAAGCAGGAGTTGCAATGACTATTTTCTGAACCACACCTTAGTTGACCAGAGGCAGCAGAAAAAACTAAAACTAGTCCTGTGAGCTTGCAAGCAGGGCCCACAGCCATCAGCCTATTGACTTTGCTAGAGGGAACTTGGAATAGGTGCTGTCACAGTATTCCTCTACAGCGTGTAAGACAGTGTCTCCATTTAACCTGGTCTGCCTTTTCCACTCCCCTGCACCCCCACCCCCACCCCCAGTTCAGTATGGTGGTTCTGGCCTGGGCTTCCTGGAACACGTGCTGGTGATGGAGGAGATATCCCGAGTGTCTGGAGCAGTGGGGCTCAGTTACGGAGCCCACTCCAACCTCTGTATCAACCAAATTGTGCGGAATGGAAATGAGACCCAGAAGGAGAAGTACCTCCCCAAGGTGAGGAAATAGGGCTAGAGGAACACACCAGCATGAAGCTCCTCTCCCACTAGGAGGGCTGGTCAGATCTGCTTTCTGTAGTGGGCTGCCCTGAATCTGCTAGGGCTAGGCAGGGGTCAGAGAATTGCTTTAAAATGCTTCAGTTGAAAAAAATAAATGAAACAGGGCCAGAACACCCAAGTCGTCACTGAACAACGTTTCCTTGAGCACTTTAAGAAACAGAAGCCTCAGACTAGCTTCCCTTATAAAGAGAATGATAGGAAAAGGAGAGAGGGGTTCAGCCTTGTGGATACAGGGCTTCTCTTCTAGGACTTTTTCTATACCCGGATCTGAGAGGACTTGTAGGGGTGTCACATGACCAGGCAAGAAGTGGTCCCAGTGAGCCCCTACTGGGTACTTCAGGTCATAATGAGGCCCTTTGGGGTTTTCTTGCAGTTGATAAGTGGTGAATACATCGGAGCCCTGGCCATGAGTGAGCCCAATGCTGGCTCTGATGTTGTCTCCATGAAGCTGAAAGCAGAAAAGAAAGGTGAGGCTGATCTTGATTTGGGAGCTGAAATGGGCAGAGGGACAGACCTATGGGTTGATTGGATATGCCTCTGCTGGGTTTCCAGAAGCATTTGCCAGCTGGACAGTTTTTTATCAACGGTGGTGGACTGACTGGCTCAGACAGGCCCACACCGCTTGTACAAGTAGCCAACTTCCTCTCATTCAGTTCAGTTCAGTTCAGTTGCTCAGTCGTGTCCAACTCTTTGTGGCCCCAAGGACTGCAGTACGCCATGCTTCCCTGTTCATCACCAACTCCTGGAGCTTGCTTAAATTCATGTCCATCGAGTCGGTGATACCATCCAACCATCTCATCCTCTGTTGTCCTCTTCTCCTCCTGTCTTCAATCTTTCCCAGCATCAGGGTCTTTTCCAATGAGTCAGTTCTTTGTATCAGGTGGCCAAAGTATTGGAGTTTCGGCTTCAACATCAGTCCTTCCAATGAATATCCAGGACTGATTTCCTTTAGGATTGACTGATTTGATCTCCTTGCTGTCCAAGGGACTCTCAAGTCTTCTCCAACACCACAGTTCAAAAGCATCAATTCTTTGGTGCTCAGCTTTCTTTATAGTCCAGCTCTCACATCCATACATGACTGCTGGAAAAACCATAGCTTTAACTAGATGTACCTTTGTTGGCAAAGTAATGTCTCTGCTTTTTAATATGCTATCTAAGTTGGTCATAGCTTTTCTTCCAAGGAGCAAGCGTCCCTTAATTTCATGGCTGCAGTCACCATTTGCAGTGATTTTGGAGCCTCCCAAAATAAAGTCTGTCCCTGTTTCCATTTGTTTCCCCATCTATTTGCCATGAAGTGATGGGACCTGATGTCATGATCTTAGTTTCTTGAATGTTGAGTTTTAATTAATGTTTTTTTAAATTTATTTGGCTGCACTGGGTCTTCTTTGCAGCATGTGGGATCTAGTTCCCCAATGAGGGACCAAACCCAGCTCCCCTGCTTTGGGAGCTCAGCGTCTTACCCGCGGGGCCACCAGGGAGGTCTCGTGAATGTTGAGTTTTAAGCCAACGTTTTCACTCTCTTCTTTCACTTTCATCAAGAGGCTCTTTAGTTCTTTGCTTTCTGCTATAAGGGTGGTGTCATCTGAATATCTAAGGTTTTGATATTTCTCCCGGCAATCTCCTCAGGAGATCACTATGTCCTGAATGGCAACAAGTTCTGGATCACCAACGGTCCTGATGCAAATGTCCTTGTTGTCTACGCCAAGACTGACGTGACTGTTGTGCCAGCTTCT
Source organism: Antilocapra americana (assembly GCA_007570785.1). Taxonomy (NCBI): domain Eukaryota; kingdom Metazoa; phylum Chordata; class Mammalia; order Artiodactyla; family Antilocapridae; genus Antilocapra; species Antilocapra americana. Next base: position 13,367,026 of record ML664176.1, on the reverse strand, counting down.
CGGGGCATCACAGCCTTCATTGTGGAGAAGGTGAATGTGGGGGAGTTATGGTAGAAGGCTGAGAACGGCACCAGAGATGACCTCCTTCAGGTGCTTGTGCAGACCATCAGTGTGATGCACTCTGCCACAGCTCCCTCCTGGGACGGGGCTGGGGCAAGAGAGGAGACTGAAGGGGGGGTAGCCGAAAAGTGGAGTCCGGGGAGGAGGGGTCAAATCCTAGGACAGTGGAACCATGCACAGAGCCAGGTTGTCTGCACGTCCTGAATGATGGGGGCCATCAAGGTGTCCAGGGTGGACCTGGAACGAGCCACCCACAGGATGAGGGCGGGAGGACACGGGTGAGGACCAGAGACTGCACCTTTCAAGTCTTGTCAGTAGAGGCACAGGGGAGACGGCAGGAGTTAGAGTGAAAAGTTGGCAGTTTCGGTTGGCTTTTAGGAATGGGAGAGAACCGAACCATTTTTTTGGTAAAGAGAAAAACAAAATATGGAGAGAGACAAAGTGAGATGCGTGAGAACAAGTAAGCAAAGCATAATGGTGAACTGAGGGAGAAGAAGCAAGGCAGGCTGGGGGGCCATGTTAGTGGAGGAACCAGCTGCCTAATGGTTCCTAAGGAGGAGGCCAGGGCCCCAGGGAGGGTGGACAGTTTCAAGAATGAGTGTTGTAAAGGTTTCCAGTACCCTGCGTGGGGAGAGGGTGGAGATTGTCCGACAGGGACTGGAGAACAAGAAAAGTGAGTAGCCCAAAGGATGTGGCCGAGACAAGAATTCTCCTGGCTGAGCCGAGGTGCTCATGTCTCCTGGAGGAGAAGAAAGTACCCTCCTGGAGGGCAGTGCTCTGCTGGGCACCTGCCTGACCGTTCTGCATCTGATGCATGCAAAGCACACAGGTGGTTGAGTTGATCCCAGGTGGGACTCCATGAGGTGCAGGTAGCAGAGGAACAAGGGGGGCAAAAGAACTGAGTGGGCCGGGGCAGTGTTGTAGAAGTGACTTCCCCAGAGGAAAGGAACCACATCTCAGAAGAGTCAGAAGGGCCCTGGGGATCAGGCATTTAACTGGGAAAAAACTGCTCCTATGAGAACTGGGGGAAATACAGCCAACCGCAGGGAGGCTGGGGTAAGGTATTAGGGCTGGCTTGTCCAGGAATGGGGAGTCACATACAGAGTAGGGGCCTGGTAAGTAGAACGCTGGTGTATCAGGCAAGGATGGGGACTGGATGGAAAGATGGATACTTCCCAGGGGTCTTCCCTTTCCTTGGCCCCCTGGAGGATTGCTCTGTAATTAGGACTGCCTTTTATTTCCATAAAGGGGATGCCGGGCTTCAGCACCTCCAAGAAGCTAGACAAGCTAGGGATGAGGGGCTCCAACACCTGTGAGCTGGTCTTCGAAGACTGCGAGGTTCCTGGTGAGTCTTTGCAAATGAGGGGGGCCCTGTCTGACCCTGTCACACGTTGGGAAAGCCTGACTCTTGGTCAGAGAGCCTCACCAGTGTTAGCTCACCAAGCACCTGTGGCCACACAGTAGGCCTGCCATTGTGCCCTGGCCCACTAGCCCAGAGGTGTGGGTCTCAGGCTGGACAGCTGTCCTTCCTGGCCAGAGCCCCTACCACTGCGTGCCCGACTGTGGCTGCAGGGATGGGTGGTGTTTCCTGTGTGTGGACACACACCTTGCCTGGAGCTGGCATTGTAGTCTCTGGGGTAGAAAGGTAAGCTCTGCCCTCCCCAACTCGCATCCTTCAGATTGCCTCATACGAACACTTGCCCGTGGAGCCAGTGTGAGGTAATCATTAATGCTGCTGAAAAGCCGTCTGAATAAATGGATGGAACTGGACTTGGTGAAGGAAAGGCAGTTCAGTCTATGAGTATTTCTGCCCTGAAATGAAAATGTGCCATGCTGTGGGAGAGCCAGCAGCCCCATGATACACTGAGGAGACGGAGGGCACAGACTTGATCAGTTAGGCTGGCTCTGTGCCTCAGCCAGAAACCATCCCTTCCTTGCTGCAATCCACCATCTGAGAGAAGGCACTTTGGTTATAAGGTGCATCTAGGGAGGGGTGATCAGTGCAGACTCTCCTCTGTCGGCAAGAAAAAACTCCACTAGCATTAAGGACGGGTCAGGGGTGTCAACCCTTTGCATTCAGCTTCCTGCCCACAGCCCCCCAGGCCACCCAGTGTCTTCGCTTCCAGGGTGGGGATGTGCTCAGCAGTTTCCGTCACCAGCTCCAAATGGCCCATCTGTTGGAGAGCTTTGTCCATGGACCTCACTGGGGAAGGAGGAAGGTTGTATTGACCAGAGCCATCTCAACATAACCTGGGGCAAAGTTTTCTCCTGGCTTGTGAGAGAGCCCTGTTACTGAACCCAGCAACTTTTCTAAAAATGAAGAGGCTGTGGACTGCCCGCTCCCCTCTGACTGGCACTTTTCCCCACAGCTGCCAACATCCTGGGCCACCTAGGTAAGGGCGTCTATGTGCTGATGAGTGGGCTGGACCTGGAGCGGCTGGTGCTGGCCGGTGGGCCCCTTGGGTGAGTGCAAGGCTTGAGGGTGGGGATGGGGGGACTCTCACAGCTCCTTGGCAGGTGGCCCCACTGCAGCTTCCCCTCGGGGGCCCACGGGGGCCACCTCCCAGCTGCTGCGCATCCTCTCCTGGAGACAAAAAAGTTACCTTTCCTGTCACCTTTGCTTTCTTCACACTGAAGGCAAATGTCATTAGGTGACAGACAAAAAATCTGAGGAGCCATCCTGACTAGTTACTCAGAACTTGAAGCAGGATGCCTGGGCTACCTCTCTGCAGGGTCCCACCATTCTACCTGGTCTCAGGGGAAAGGACACAAATGTTGGGCAGTCGGTGCAGTGACTGAGCAGGGGTGACAAGCGTCCTCAGGCTCCTTACTCCTGCCTCGGATGCCAGCTCCTTGTCTCACCTGGCTGCCCTCCACCCCCCGCAGGCCTTTCCACGCTAGCATTCCCCACCCCCCCCCACACACATACAACTGGCAGTGGGCTGACAGTGAAGCCCCTCCTCACTCTTCTCTCTCCTTCTCACAGGATCATGCAGGCCGTCCTCGACCACACTATTCCCTACCTGCACATGAGGGAGGCCTTTGGCCAGAAGATCGGCCACTTCCAGGTGAGTGGGATGGTTTTGTGAAGATATACTCATTCTCTGGTTTTAAGTTTTAACAAATGAGCAAATGGGGCATGTGCTGTGGGCATTTACTCTTCTTCGTCCAAAAATGAACTTGAGGGAATTCCCCAAGTCCTCTGCACTGTACTGCAGGGGACCTAGGTTCAATCCCTGATAAGGAAACTGAGATCTGGCAAGCCTCGGCAAGATCCGGCAAGCCTTGAGGTGTGGCCAAAATAAACAAAAATGAATTTGAAATTTGGAGCACTGGTTTCCTCAGCCTGCTACCTGGCTTTGGAAGCTCTGAGACAATCCGTCCCTTGTCACCTTTGTGCTTGTTTGAGGTGAATAACCTAGGAGGGTTGGAGGGTAAAGCCCAGTTGGTTGTGGGGAGGGAGTAACATTTCAAGGCACGCTTTCTGGTCTCTGAGTGGACTCCAGGCCCGCTGCCATGTCTGCCCTCCTAGGCAAGTCCCATCGCCTCTCTGTGCCCAAGGGCCCCCAGTCCTGGCTGTCAGGTTGCTACTGCAAAGGAATGACTCTGAGAGGAGTGTGTCTCCAGCACACTGATCCATGGCCTCCTTTTGTGCACAGCTGATGCAGGGAAAGATGGCAGATATGTACACCCGTCTCATGGCCTGTCGTCAGTACGTCTACAATGTTGCCAAGGCTTGTGACGAGGGCCACTGCACCGCCAAGGTGAGGGCCGGCAGGGGATGGCACACACCAGGGCAAGGGCAGAGTTGGGCTCCCTCCGCGCGGTCCTGGCTGATCCTGCTGACCCGGAGCCTCCGCCTGCAGGACTGCGCGGGGGTGATTCTTTATGCAGCTGAGTGTGCCACACAGGTAGCCCTGGACGGCATCCAGTGTTTAGGTGAGTGCCCCCCCGCTCCCTACTCCCAGAGCCTATGGCCGCCTCCAGGAAGAGGCTCCCCTCCACTCCTCACCCTGTGCTGTAGCAGAACTGTACTTTTAGTACAGTTACCAGGAGGACACGGAAAAGCAAATGGGAAACCACCAGAGGCCACAAGGTGCTACTGTCTTCAGCAGTGCCCTCCTCTCATCTCCCCAGCCTAGTCCTGTCACTGGGAAATGGGGGAAAGGAGACACTTCAGAGGTGGAACAGCTTCAATTCACTGCTGCACAGTGGTTAAGAGCACAGGCTTGGGCCAGACGGCTGGGTTCAAATTCTGGCTCTACCACTGACTGGCTTTGTGACTTGCGGAAATTACTTCCCCTCTCTTGGCCTGGCATCCAATAAGTACTATGCAGGTGACCCCCTGCCCCCCTTCTCCATGTCTGCCAGTGGTTCCCCTGCCTCTGCCTGGCATCTTCAGCACTCCAAGTGGCCTTCCGGCCACCCCCCAGCCCCGTCCACCCTCCCTCTTACCACCTTTCACTGATTCTCTTCAATCAGTCTCTCCTCCTGGCCCATTTCTAGATGCTTGATCTTGTTTGCTTCTCTTGCTCTGCCCACTGCCTATCACTTTTCCCATTGTCCTTCTCTGCCCCATCCGTGGCTACAGGTGGCAATGGCTACATCAACGACTTTCCCATGGGCCGCTTTCTGAGAGATGCCAAGCTGTATGAGATCGGAGCTGGGACCAGTGAAGTGAGGCGGCTCATCATCGGCAGAGCTTTCAATGCAGACTTCCACTAACCCTGAGACCCTTCACCCCCCTTCCCAGTACCCTGAGGCCTTTCTCTGGAAGGACAGCTGCCCCAGCTCTCCTCCCAGCAAGCCCCACCCAGCAGCCCAGGAGAAGTGTGCAGTGACTTAACTTGGACTGCTTAGGAAACAGGCTGGCTTCCCTGGGGCTTTGGTGACTGTGCCCTTGCTCCCTAACTTCCAAGCCTGGTGCTCCCCTTCCTAGGAGAGGCACCTTTTTCTCGGATGAGCCTGTGCCAGGGAACCCTCTGCTCAAGTACAACAGAAGTATTACCAAGTTCATTAATTTGAATTTGATAGTCTCTTTTCTTTATAAGGACAAATACCTACAAAACCTAGCCTTTGTTTCTGCCTGTTTCTAGGGGCATTAGCTTTTAGCAGTGTGTGAGTGGGTACTCCCACTGCAGCCTCCTCTGTCCCTCATTTTTTAGAGCTGGAATTCCACCACTCTGGGGCGGAGCTCTAGGAACAGGCATTTCAGAACACCTGTGCCACCCAGAGTCCACAGTGGGCAGAGGTCTGCATGCTCATGAAGGCCGGGCTTGATGCCTCCAGCACTACCCTGCCAGTGCCACTGTCCATTCCTGGCCATGTGACAGCCCCCAGCTGACTGGGCAGCAGGCCTGGGTTGGCTGGCTCAACTCCAGCTGAGGCTGCCTGCGCACATTTCTCTGGACACTCTATGGCTAATTTTGTTACCACTCCACAGTGCCTGCTGCCATTTTGTATTAAACATATCATGAAGCAAACCCATCTGCTTCTAAACTGGTGTTTTGGGGGAGAAGCAGTCTACTTGTTTCTGCCTTCTGTCTGGCTCCAGCCCTGTGTCCTTGGAGTGTGGCTGATCCAGGCCCTGCTTCCAGCCTGCTCACTGGTGTTAGGAGACACAGGGGTGGAATCAACCCACAGGAGAGAGGAGTATTCAGTTCCCCTTTTCTAGATCTTGCAGTGATTTTTAAAGAAAGGAGGGAGCCCAGAGTGGAAAGAGTCTTGGAGCCAGAAGGAAACTTATAAATTGCTGGAAACCATCCCCATGTTTTTTTAAAAAGATCAAGAAAATTTGGTTTTCCTCAAATCAGAACTGGAGTTAGAATCCAGATCAGCAGAAATAGGGGTTCTGAGAATGCCAGCCTGGATCCCTACTGCATGACCGCTTAAATGAGCAGTCATGGTGTGACAGTTTTGGGTTGTCCCACCCCATCTAAGTTCCCTAAAAGAGACCTGGTTTTCTTGGTCCGCAGCCCAGCAGCGCCTGTTCTGACTTTTGGTCCTGGCCTGTAGCCAATAGCTGTTCCCAGCCTGATGCTTGTGACAGGTGCTGTCATTCCTTGCCAACCCCAGCCCAGTCCTATGCTGAGGGGCTTGTGGCCCTGTCCCTTCACTTTCCCACCCTGCTCCCTACTGTGTTGGAGATGATGTGGCTAAAATGGTGCTCTTGCTGGCCTTAAAATGTAACTGGGGCTTCCCTGGCAATCCAATAGTTAAGACTCTGTGCTTGCAATGCAGTGGGTACAGGTTTGATCCCTAGTTGGGGAATTAAGATCCCACATGCCACATGGTGCAGACAAAAAATAAATAATAATAAATTTTTAAGAATAATATAGTGTAGCTGGAAGCCCAAAGACATCAGAATGGGGTATTTCAGCCAGTCAGTGAGGATAATGTAGCTCTGCCTCCAGGGTGGGGAGAACAATGATTTTCCAGACGCTATATGTGAAATAAAAATATTTTAAAATAAAGCCAAAAAAGTGAAGTCTGAGTCTTGAACAATGGGAAAGCAGGGGCCACGCGGTTCTTGGAGCATGAGGTTGATTACATGCATTGTGCAACTCTGCAGCGTGAGCTGCCAGCAGCACTCCTTCCTGGGGCTGCCTCCTTCCACTCCAGTTTTAGGCAGGTCACTACCACCCCAGTTCCCCTGCTGACTGCCGCGTTCTTTGTTCTACTTGCCTGCCTGTCCTGATGGCAACAGAAGCTAGGGGAACGGTTTTCCAAGTGTGGTCTGCGCACACCCTTTATCAGAACTTGGCAACCTGTAAAGAAAGATTCCTATATGGGCCCCAGACCTAATCACACCTCCAGGAATAATGAGGAGGTACAGGCAATCTTTTAGAACAACTGAGCTGGAGCCTAGAGGACACGCCTCCAGCGGCCCGAGTCCCAAACTCATATAAACTGGTAATGACACTTCTTCACCTATATAATCTTTCAAGTCTCATTTTGACATACTAACTCCTCGATCATGACAACCCGGTGCAAGACACAAAGTTGGCACCGGGCCCGCTTCCGGAAGATGGGTGACTTGCCCACCACAGGCGGAAAAACCGCAGGTGAACCGGCCACGCCCAGACTTGGAGCCAAGGCTGGTGTCAGCCAAGCGTGGGGGACTGAGAAGGAGCGCCTCTTTTTGATTTGGGGACGGATGCCTAGTCCACGTCCGCCTGACGGAACCGAGACCCGGGACCCCCAGTCGAGAACCCCAGCCTAGGGCAGGTCCAGGGTCCAGGCCCCTCCCTCTGCCAGACGGTCTCCCCCGAGGCGTCGCGCGCTCCGCGGAGCGCGGTCCTGGCTCTCGGGCTCGGGCGCGGCTCCGCCAGCCCTGCGTGGAGCTCTCCTGACCCCTGTCGGCCGCCTGCCACAACTGCAGGGTGCTTGCGACTGGCAGCTCCCAGCCTCGTGTTTCAAGATGCATAGGGCTCAACGACAACCAGCCGGCTATTTTCTATCTTGTATCGCTTCATACAACAAAGGCCATTTTTCATCAAGTTAAAATTTAAATAGAACATAAATTCAGAACAAAGGCCGGGGGTGGGGGGTGTTTGTTTTATGTGAATGGTTTTTGAACTACGATAATTTAAAGAAACAAAAACTGCAAACCCTCCACAGTGAAACTCCTTTTGAATCTTTCAGAGCTTTCGGTTGGTAATTCACTTCATGCTTTTAAGCGATATGGCTACTTTACTGGTTTAACTGCAGATAGATCTTTAAAGTGCACACATTTGATTTATAAGAAGTTCACTACATGCCTCCTGTCCACAGGCCAGCATGTGGGGCCCTGGGACCGGATGAGTCAAAGCCCCATCCACATTTCTGTCTGTCCGTGCCTCTGCCCACACTAGTCCCAGAGGGGAGCCCTGTGTGACGCACCTGGTCACTCCGGCAAGGAGCTATTTCTGAAAATGGCCTCTCCTGCACCCACCACCCACTCCCAGACACAGCTAGCCTCTCAGAATAGTTCTTTGATCGACAACAACCTGACAACTTGCCTGTCTTCTTCCAGTCCACACATCTCAACCCTTCCTCTGTATTGAGCTAGGGTAACTATCAAGCCCCCTAAAGCCTCCAGTGGCTCCCAGCACTTATCAGATCTAAGGTTTGCAAGGCAAATGCGACCCTAATCTGCCTTGGCCATCCCTTCCAGCTGCTCCTCTCCCATCCCTGCTGAGTACTTGCATTCTGGTTGGAAACAGTCCTCCTGACACTGTTTCTTACCCTGTACCTTTGCTCCAGCTTATCCCTCTGCGGAGGATGTCCTAACCCTTCATCTTGGTCTTGTTTCCTCATCCCTGAAGCTTCAGGAAGGCCTCCCTTCTCCAACCTTTCCCAGTCCTCTGTCCCCATCTCCCCCATCCTGAGTGGGGCCTCTTCCTGCTTCTCCTGGGTATCTCTACATCAGGGGCTTTCCCCACTGTCGTCTTTATCTCATCTGTGTCTGTTCTCATGCATTAGACTAAGAACTTAAGGGTCAGGGTTGTGACTGAACTGCTTTTTTATGTTCACCATCCAGCACAGTTTCTGGCACATAATAGGTGTTCAACAAACATTTATTGAAAGTGCAAATGAGAGGTCATGTGATACTTAGCTTACATTTTGCCTGTATTGATACCATAGTTATTTATATATGTGATTACCTCTGTATATGTACAGATCTTTGAGGTCAAAGACCATGTCTCACTCATCTGAACCCTCCCAACAGCACCCAGTACTCACAGTAAGTGAGGTCAAAGACCATGTCTCACTCATCTGAACCCTCCCAACAGCACCCAGTACTCACAGTAAGTGCTCAGTGGCTGTGTTCATGCTGAATGAGTGAAACAACAGGTGGGCCAGATCCCTGGCCTAATCCCCAGAGTTGGCAAAGACAGCAGAGCCAGCCGGCCTCGCCTGGCCCTGCTTCCCCCAGGCCTTCCCATTCTGGAGTAGCAGCGCCCAGCTGCAGAGGGGAGGCCCCCACCTCCCACAGTCCTTTGACCCCCTCAGAAACAGAAAGAAACTGCGACCCTGGCCCCCTCTCTGCCAGCTGAAGACAAGCGCAGAGATAGGATATGAAAAGAGGGCAGAGTCAGGGCACACACCATCCTTTTTTTTTCTTATATAAAACATATAGTATATGTTTTTTCTTATATAAAACATATAGTATTGAATATATACAGAAAAGTATATAACATGTATGTATGCAGTGTGAAAAACGACTATAAGCTCCTTTGTGCCCAGCACCCAGGCCAATGAAGAGCACATTCCAAGTATTTCAGGAGGCTGTGTGCCTCATGATCCTGAATCTAGTGACAGTCCTCTCCTCACTTTTCTTTATGATTTCCTACCTCTGTGTGTCTTCCTTAACAATGTTATTTTGATCACCTGTTTAAGCTTTGTGCAATGGGACTCATACTAAATATATTCTCTGTCTTGCTTCTCTGGCTCATCATTATATAGTCTTTGAAGATTAATTCCCGTTAATGAGTAGAGCTTTAATTTGGTCATTTTTGCCCTGTATCATATTCCATTGTGTGAAAATACTACAATTTAATTATCCATTCTTGTGTTGATGGACATTTGGGTGGGTTCCAGTTTGGGGCTATTCTAAAATATTCTGTATGTGTCTCCTGGTTTCCGTGTGCAAGTCTCCAGGTACATTCCCAGGAATGGGGTTTCTATACGTGATCACCTTTATTAGGTAATTCCAAATTGTTTTCCAAAGCTTTTGGGTGCCTATATTTTTTACAGTGACACCAGAAGTGACCGGAAGTAGAGGTTGCACACTAGCCCCATGCCAATACCATGAGCTTCTCTTCAGTAAAAGGAATAATCAGATAACAAAAGAGTATGCATCACTGCTTCCCTGCCCACCACGCCTATAAGCCATAGTCAACAAACTTTTATGGACAAGCTGAGAACCATGCCCTGGACCAGCACTGAATTAGCACAGACCAGCCTCAGAGAGGGACAGTTATGTTTCCACTTACTCTGCTAGACAGCCTGATGCAGATTTACCCTGGGAGACATGGAAGAGTATAGGCTAAACAGGTAAGTAGGAGTTGTCTTGGAGAGAGGAACGATATTCCAGGCCCAGGGATATCTCAGCACAGGCAATATCTTCCCTCTGCAGAGGACAGGGGCTCAATGGAGGAAGTACAGAGGGCTTCCCTCACCAGCAATAGACCAAGGGATGAAAGGAAAGAAAAGTAGGGCCATGCAGGGAGCCCCAGAGATAGGCCCATCTCCATCCAAACACACCCGTGCCCTGTGCCCACTGGGCAAACACACATGCACACATACAGACACGCACATGGCTGGACTCACCAAGAGAAAGGCTGTTAGACATGCCACAGGAATGGAGGCAAGGAGTGTGAGCTGGCAGCTGCCCGAAGGAGATAAGCCCTGCCCTGGGGGCCACCTGCCTGGCCTGCCTTGAGAGTCCCTGGGGTGCATCTGCCTGGGTTTCAGGAGGCAGCCTCTGCAAAGCTGAGTATTTTCAGGGCAACCCAGGACCCACCCCAAATGCTGGTTCTATTTATGGGAACTGAGTAGCAAAGTTTCTGTCCATATATGTGTACCTTGCCTGATACTGCCAGGTTGGGCAAGGTTGGGTATACGGTAGGTCCTTTTACTTGCTGAAGTAAAATGATTGCCTTAAATGTATTATGAGATGAATTAAGGTCTAAAATCAGGGGAGGAGGAATCTGAAATGAGAAGGGGCTAGGGATGTGAGACTTTACATCCTTCCTAACTGGCCTGCAGCCTACCCAGCCCTTTCTTTCTTTCCAGATTCCTGCTGTTGGCCCAGAGTGGAAGGGTGGGGTTGGGGCCATTGCAAGGTTGTTCATGAAGACTGTAGGGATGTGAATATTGTATGACTGCACTGGCCAGGGAGAGCCGGGATCTGCTCTCCAATGCTGAGACTACTTCCAAGGTCCAGAGCTAGCAGTTAACAGTTCCAGTTAAGGAATCACCACCTAGGTATGTAGATCCAGCAAGTGCTGGGCCCTCTCACTACCTCTCCCTGCCCCCACCTCCTGGGTACCTCTGGGCATAGTACACCTTGTGGTAGGTCCTGCAAGGCTGAAAAGAGGGTCATTGGGATCTCCACCTGTCCGCACACCCTCCTGCCCTGGGAGGCTGCCTGGCTCCAGAGAGAAGGAAGATGAAGTCCTCACTGGAAAGCAACTGGGGTCTCTCTTGTCTTCTCCTATGAAGGATGCCTGGGTGCTTGAAACCCTGCCACATTAACCCTAAGCCCCATTCACTGACTCCTAGGGTCCTTTCAGAGTTTCATGCTGCAATTTTTTGGCCTTTCCCACCTGATCATTCAAACTTCCAAGCAGACTAGAGACACATATCCTGGACTCCTGAGCCCTGAAGATGCCCTGGAGGTGCTTCAGAGTATCCCATACTTGGGGCTTCCCTGCTAGTTCAGTGGCTAAGACTCTGTGCTTGCAAGGCAGAGGGCCTAAGTCCAATCCCTGGTCAGGGAACTAGATCCCACATGCCACAACCAAGAGTTTGCACACTACAACTCTAAAGATCCCATGTGCTGGAACTATGACTAGGCACAGCCAAATAAAAAAAATTTTTTTTTAAGTATCCCATATTCTGCATTCCTTAAACTTCCACATTCCCCTCTGCTTTGAGGATGGGAGCCCCAAGTGGCTCAGCCATTTTTCTTCTCCACTAGATTCTCTGATCTGCCCCTTCCCACCACTCCCTGCCGCCCCAGCCTGCCCCAATCACCAGGAAAAGCCAGTCAACTCATTTCCCTGCAGCCTCATGGAAACTCCATCACTCTGCACCTCACAGTCTTGCAAGGGTTTCCTGGGGTCCACCACCCAGTCCCACCATCTGTTGGTGGATGGACCAGCTTATCCAGTCTCCTCCTGCCCCTCAGCCTGGCACCCCAGGCTCAGAACACTTGAGTGACCCACCTCTCCATCCCCCCAGTCTCCAGGTCAAAGAAAAACAACCTTCATTTAGGGGTGCCAGGATTCAAAGGCAAGGAACAGTTATGGGGCCAAAGGAGTTTAAAGGAGTTTACAGTCTACTTGGGGAGATAGATGTGAAAACACTGATAAGCACTTTACCACCCCGATCAGTTCTTTTTCAAAGTATATTTTATTATTATTATTATTATTATTATTGGCAGCACTCTATCTTTGTTGCTCCTTGTGGGCTTTCTCCAGTTGGTGCTATTCCCTAGCTGCATTGCTCAGGTTTCTCATTGCAGTGGCATCTCTTGTTGCAAAGCACAGGCTCTAGGCACAGTTAGCTTCAGTAGTTACAGCACACTGGTTTAGTTGCTTCACAGCATGTGCGGTAGTCCCAGTCCAGGGATCAAACCTGTCTCCCCAGGATTGGCAGGCAGATTCTTAACCACTGGACCACCAGGGAAGTGCCCCCAATCAGTTCTACTGTTATCCATTCCTTAAGACCCAGCATGAGCACTGCTCATCCAAATATTACCTGTCTGGTTTGCTGCTGAATCCCCAGCATTGAGCCTGGCTTAACAGAGGTACCCACCATTAAATACTTGCATAATGAATGCCTTCCTTGGGGGGCTGCAGGAGGGGACCACCTCTCTTCCTGTCAACCTCCACCAAGCTCATTTAAATGAAGTTACATTTAACTAAAACATCCAGAGCGGACTTGCAGGGGGAGGGGCAGAAGAGGGCAGGGGAATCCCAAGGCTTTGCCTTGATCTGAGTTCTCCAATCTTTTCAGTAGCAGCTAAAAGAGCAGGATTCTCAGGCCACAGATTCTGACTTCTCTGCGAAGCCATCTGGCCTGCCAAAGCCAGCACTGTAACATTTTTGTCTCCAGATTTCAAAGAGTCTTCCCTGTGGAACCCACAGGTATTGTAATCCAAGCACTGAATTAATCATTAAAAAATTTTATAGGAAGAATATACACAAATCACAAAATCCACATACATTGGAAACTTAGAGGCCGAGGTAACATCACAATTACTCCTGCATACAGGAAACTGGGCTGGGAGGAGAGAGTGTAAGGCCAGCGGCAGGGCCTGGCACGCAGTGTGGCTACAGGAGAGAGTTTTCTAAGCTGGTATGAAAGTCCAGCACTGTGACCACCTGGCAAAGCAGGCAGACCGCAGAGCGGCCGCTGCAGCACAGGCAAAGGCTTGCTTTTTCTGCCAGTCGTTCATTTATTCATTCATCATTCAGTAACTGCTACTGAGAACTAGTGTGTGCAGGTACCTTGCCAAGCTGTGGGGAAACAGTAAGACCCAGTACAGGCACGGTCTTCACCCCAGGCCTTACTCTCAGTGGCCCAGCAAGGCTTGGCGGGGAGGGAGCACTGCCGGTTCAGGGGTGCAGTTGGAAGAGGTATGGGGGCAGGGATCAGAGAGCTTCCCAGTTGGAGCAGCCTCACTTTTCTGCTTCAGATTCGGATTTTATCCTGACAACTAGCAGGAACCACAGAAGGGTTTAAGCAGGAGAAGAAGGCGATGTGATCCGTTTGGAAAGATCCCTCCAGCTGCTGCGTGGAGAACAGGCTGCGGGATTGGGTGGGGGGATGGGGTTGGTCTGAGCAGATGCCATGGCTGCTGTCGCTGGGGTGGGGAGGAGGTGCAAGGAGTGGAGGTAAATGACAATCAGGTTGTGGTGATGGATTAGATATGGATGGTGGCTGAGGAGGGAGAGGGAGGTGCCAAGGATGACTCGAGGGTTCCTGAAACACTGAGAGAGTGCTGGGTTTGCCTGTAGTTGAAAGCTGGTTAAGGTGTATCTGATGTCCTTGAAAGACTACATTATTTCAGTGTCAAAATGAGTGCAGAGGGCAAGGAAAGGATATTTTTGATAAGACTTTGCAAAAGGAATATTCTTTTTATAAAGAAATATGATAATACACTCACAACATTTTGCCTCCCAGTCTAACAGTGAAATGAATGTTGCTCACAGCAGCTTCATGTGTAAAATTCAAACTAGTTGCTAACAGACATTTGGAAAACACAAGAATAGGGAATTGTTTGGAAAAGCTCTTTCAGGAACAAGAGATGAAGGAACAATTAAAAGTGACAAGGCTGGGATTTGACTCCTGACTGCTACTTATTAACTGTGTGACTCTGAGCAAGCTATCAAACCTCTCTGCCTCAGTTTCTTCATCAGTAAAATGGGAATAATATCTTCCTGTTTCATAAGACTGGCTGAAGATTGGAAGAGAGTATATAAAGAACTTAACTCATGGAATCTCTCTGAAAATGTTATCTGTCACTACAGAACACCCTCCAACAGAGAGAAACAAATGAAAAGGAAAGTTGCTGACTTCCCTATATGCATTTCAGTAAAGAAGAGTTGCCCATATAACCAATCATGATTTTTGCAAATCCCCTCATAAGATGTTTAAAAATTAGGATAATATTCCCAAATCAGGGGAAGTGCTGGTCAGACCTCATGCCTGACTCTGTCACCTGTCTTGTTATTTACTGTCTGGCTCAGACTTGCTTGGGTCATGTACTCAGCTGGATTCTTCAGTTTCAGAGGGACTCTTCTTTGCTAGGTAGAGGGGAGGCTGTCCAAGTCAGACGCAATATAATTGCCATCACATTCCATGTCCACTGGTGCCAAGTATCAGTGGTGCTGTGGTTGATCAGCACTTCCCTTGTGGCCCAGACTTTAACTTTGGGGACCTCTCCAGGAGGTGTCTCTGCTGGGAAGAGCTGATCCTGGGCTCCTATGCATTCACTGAGGTTAAAGGAAGATGGAAATTAGCCACCAGTGATTCTGCCTCTGCTCTAGGTTTCAGAAGACTGGCGGGGTGGGGTCCGTGGCTATGGCTAGGAGCCTATAGGAGGAGGCTTGGGGGATGTGGTCAGCAATGCCACGGAAAATCTTTCAAATGCAAAGGAAGATGGCTGTAATCATAGAGACTCTGGTGATGGCTCTGATGTTGGGAGGGTGAAGTGGGAAAGCCATGGGTAAAGCAGCTGACTCCTCCACCAGATACAGCAGAGAGGCACCCAGTCACCTGAGGCCAGAGTGAGACATGCTGCAGTTGGGCAGACAGAATACAGCCATGGGCACCACGTAGTAGGGGCTCCCCATGTGGGACCGCTGAGGGGGTGAGGCTGACGGTGGGCGGGAAGGGGGAGGGTGGCAAACAGAGGTTGCAGGACTGCATTCCAATACCAATACAGAAACAGGGCAGATGGCTACCATGGCAGGATGGGGGAATGATGAAGTCGATTCATAACTGCTAGTGCTTTGAGGGGATTCACTGAGGGTCAGGCACTGTTCTAAGTACTTCGCATATTTTAAAAAGCTATAGAGCCAGGACTCCAACTCAAGGAGTCTGGCTAAAAAAGTCTGTATACTTTAGTCGCTACACTATGTGAAATGTGGAAAGAGCAAAGGTTTTAGACCCACAAAGGGTGAGACCTCTATTAACCCTTTATGCTAAGTGCCATATTTTAAAAAGCAAAGGTTTGGAACCACTCCAAGCCTGTGTGCTCTTGAGCTGTTACTTAGACTCTTCAGGTCTAAGTGTCCTTATTCATTTGTAAATTTGAGAATAATATTAACCCAAAAGGTTAAACAAAGAAATGCATGCTGAGTGTCTACCCATGCCTTCAGTAAGTCTCCTGGCTTTGGAGGACTCAGTCCATTCCAGATCTGTGTTTTGTCATGGTCCCAGGAGTCTGCAGGTCTGAGTTCAAGGAATCACAGGGGATACACCCCCGGATTTCCAGTTCATAGTTTTCCAGTTCCTCATAAGTGGGATCCCCGTAACATACTCCCATTTGACATCTGAGTGGACGAGTGTCCTGATCTAATAGGAGTGACCCCAAGGAAGCTGAGGTCCCAAGTGACCCACACCCAGATTGTCACAGACATTTCATGTTTCTTGGAACCATTCCATTAATTTTTTCATTATTCAGTTGCCATTTACTATCTAACTCATCAAACATTATTAGGCACCTACTATTTGCCAAGCATTACACCATGTTCTCCAAAGTAGTCACCACAGGAGTCCACACACTCTGGTCCACACTGAAATTATCTTTTCATCTGCAGCCTGGGTCCATGGGTCTTAGAGTGTGCTTAGTAAACAACAATAAAGGTATTATGAGAAACAGGCTGTGGGGATGTAATAAGGCTCTCCCAGCAGGGCCCAGGCAGGTAGACACTCTAAAGGCCTAGACCATGACACCTATTTCTGTCTCTGTAGTCACAATGCAAGGATCACAACCTGAAGACTTTCAAGGATCAGCCACACAGAAATGCCAGAAGAGGGCAAGGTGGAACCATTGGAGCACACCCGCCCTGTAAAGATGGCATTTGCTACTTGGCACCAGCCTATTGTTGCAAGTGGAAATAGGGGCCAGAGGTAGCCAGATCTTCTGATTTTCCAAAAGGAACTGTAAATCTGGATTTTTATTTGAAATCTCCAAACATTTCTGAGATTGATTAGCATTGATTTCTAATTTTAATCTTTTTTAAAAGCTTTGTGAGAAAGAAAAAGCTTGTCAGAAGGAACTTTCCTGCCTGCTAAAATCTGCTCAAAAGTTGCCAGATTTGGGCCCCTGAGTGGATCTGTTCAAGGGGAGAGGTGAAGGGCTATACTGGAGCTACGTTCTGAGGGACCTAGAATGCCATCCTTCCGTGAATCCAAGGGTGTGCAAGACACACAGGATACCAGAAAGAGGAAAGTCAAGGCCACAGTGCTGCCTTCCAAGGGCTTATAGTCTCAACACAGAGACCCAGGCGAAGAGGCAGATGGCCAGGAAGGCATAGTAGGAGGCAATGTGGGGCCCCTGGGAGTCCGGAACATTAGGGAGCAAGGTGTTCCTAAGCTTTGGGAGAACTTCACTTGAGCTTCAGAAGACACTCCCAGAAAGTCAAGCTTGAGACTCTGAGGATGAGGATTCCAGAGGCAGAGAGCCCAGGGAAATCTAGGAACAAACTTTTCTGGAGACTCCAAAGAAAAGCCCTGTAAAGTTTGATTCCAGATGTCATGGGGAAAGGCTGGCTAGAAAGTGCAGGACTATAGAATGAAGCTTCACTGATACCTCCCACCCTGTCCTACTCTGTCTGGCAATACCAGCAATGGTCTTGGTCCAAAGGGGCACAGAGCCCAGCATGGCTGCCTAGACTCATAGAAAGCAGTGCTGTGGTCTGCTGCCAGGGGATCCAACCCTGACTTGAAAGTCGGGCAGACTGGAGTGTAAGTCTCACCTGTGCCACGTGAGACAGGCATTAACTGCTCTAAGCCTCAGTTTTCTAATCTGTGAAACGGTGCCAGTGATCATGCCTGTCCCCTGGGATTGGGATGAGGATGAAACCAGCTCAATAGGTTTTTTTTTTTTATCATCAATGTCCACTGCCTGAGAGTTCCAGTCCTTGGTGGCAAGTAGGAGGGTAAAGCCGGTCTCACTGCTTGCTGACTTACCTCCTGCCGCTGCTCCAGGAAATGGCAGGACCGCTTTGAAGGGGTGAGGGAGGAGACAGAGGCATCGGACACTCTATCCCTTTCGGGGGAACGAAGGTAGAACCCGTGCTGGGGGGTGAGAGTCGCGTCGAGAGAGGACTCTTCCCCAAGGGCAAACGAACCCGTGCTGGGCGGTGAGAGCCGCATTGAGAGGACTCTTCCCCCAAGGGCAGACCTTGTCCTCCCAGTGCTTCTGGAAGGGAGCGGGAAGATCCGAGGTAAAACATCCCTCTGAAAGCCAGCGCTGGGGGGGGGGGGGGGGAACAGAGGGGCAACATCCCACTACCCCCAGTCCCACCCCCACCCCCCTCTGCTACCCCAGATCTCTGGCATACCCAGATCTGACCAGGACCTTCCTTCCCTTTGAAAGCCTCCGGTGCGCGATGCTTTGGGAGGAAGCCCACTGGCAGGGCTTACAAACCCGCGTGGCTCTTGCCGCTTCTCTGGCCTCAACTTCCGACTCACCCCCTACTTCACAGCTCTGCGCCTTTGCTCAAGCCAGGATCCCTGCCAGGGGCGTCCCTAACTTTGCCCCTAGAGAAGGCAGGTCTGCGTGGAGAATGCCTGCTCCTTCATAAAGACGTTGCTGACGGCTTAGCCCCTTCTCGAACATTCTCGCACCTCACCCCAGCTCCACACTAAGGGAGACCTTGGCACCCCTCCTTTGGCTTCCTCAGCAGCCACTGCGTGTTCCAGTCAAGAAATTGTTTGTCAAGCTGTTTTCTGTCTACTTGTCCTTCTACCCCGAACACATCTCAACCCCCGACTGGAAACTTCTCCAGAGCAGGAAAAAAAAATCGGTCTAGTTCCTCGTGGTAACCCAAGGGCTAGCCCTTCGGGTGGGGGCATTCTGGCCCCTCGAGAATCCCTCAAGGAGTGGACGGCTGCGCGGAGGCGAGGGCGAGTGGGTGGCTAGATGGAAGAACTATAACGACGGATGGGGCCGCTTTTGCAGAACCGGCGGGGTGGGGGTGGGTGAGGTGAGTCCTTGACCCTCTGCAGTCTGCGCCCGCAGAACACAGCCCACCCAGCCCCGCTCCCTTTCCCGCTCCCGGCGCCGGTGCCCACTGGGCCAGGTGATCTCGAACCTTCTCCTTCTCACACCCCAACAACAAACAACCCTCGCGCTCTCCCTCCGGAGAAAGGAGGTGGAGCCTGACCTCAGCCGGAGGCTGCAGCAGCTGAGGGAGGTGCGGGGGGTAGGGCTCGCAGCTCCGGTCCTAGGGGGAGACTCTCCTCCAGGGAGTGGCACGGGTGGGGGCCTAGGCAGGTCCTAGAAGCCCGGGAAGCCCTCAGGCGGCAGCCTCGACCCTCCGCGGGCGAAGGGAGGAGGGGCAGAGGGGTGGCTTCAATGGGAGCCTGCTTCCGACTCTCCCTCTCGGTCTGGAGTGCCCTCGGAACCCCCCTCCCCCCTTCACATCCACCCTTCTCGAACCCCTAGGGCCGGGTGGGACTAGATGCCGAATAAGTGGGGTGGGGAGAGGATGCGGCTCGGCTGGGCTCCGAAGAGCCGAGATCTGCCCATCCCCCACCCCTTTGGCTGGGAGGGGGGTTGGAGGGCGCACGGGGGAGACACGAACCTCCGGGACTCGGCGACAAGAACAGGAAAACCTGAAATGGGGTTTGATCTGCAATTGTTGGGGCTTTGGTGGAGGCAATTTGGATAAGGGGCAGAGAGAGCACCCCAAGGGGAAGGCCTGGGGCCCTAAAGAGGGTGGGTGTCGGGAGTTGTGAGAAGGAAGGAGAATGAAGAAACAGCTTTTTCGGGGGCGGGAGGGCAGCCTGCAAAGACTTCCCCTGGCCAGCAATTTGGAGACTAGCACTGGACAGATGGGGGTTTTGGACACCGCGCCATGGACGTGTTCCCCAAGGTCTGGTGCAGGAAGACCACCCCACCCCCGCCCCGCCTTGTTCCTTGTGCAGAGACTGGGCCCACAAGGGCCGCTCCCTCACCTTGACCCTCCCCTCATCCTGTGGCAATGGGTGCCATTAGAGGAGACAGGGGTCCTCTTCCTAGCTAGACACTCAACACCTGGCTCTTTGGCTGCTGGAGGTGGGGGAGGCTTTGCCCCTCCAGCTCAGAGTCACAGGGAGAGCACTACGGTCTCCCCTGTCCCTAGGGGAAGGGGTCCCAGCAGGTAAAGAACAAACAGACGGCAGCACGTGGATTTACCTGGGGGCAAATAATTTCTGGAGATCCCTTTAAGGAGGGGGTTTCGATCCCTTTAAGAGGGAGTGGGTCAGATAAAAGGACTATAAAAGTCCAGCTTCCTTTATTTCCCAACAAGCTCCCCCCATGGTGGGGGAGGGGGCCAAGTGCTGCGGCCGCTTTTAAATGGTGTGCTGGTATCCCTGCCCCAAGGCACCTTGACCTCCAGTTTGTCCAGTGGGGCTGAGGGACTAGGTAGCTCAGTTAGTGATCCTGACTCCTAGAGTTCAGGCATTCTTGGGCAGGAGGAGGGAGGAGAGGGGGGAATGCAAGGGAGCTGCTGCCCCACTCAGGAAAGATGGGACCAGGGCGGGGAATGGAGGGGGAAAGTGGTTACCGCCACCACTGCAAAGACTGCGCTGCCCCGGTGGGGTGCCTTGCCCGGTGCCAGGTGGTTGGAACCGAGGGCAGGCGGTCTGCAGGGACTGCGGCGGGCAGTGGGGGAGGTGCCTGGCGGCTGGACTGGAGATGACGGAGCAGCCAGTCTGTCCCGGCTGTCAGTCTGGTCGTACGTGGTGGGGGAGGGGTGTGCAGCGTGTTTTCTCTCAGCCCTGGATGTTTTCCCTCTCTGCATCTCCCTCTCACTGCTCTCCCGTTCTGAGGCAGTTAACCCTTCGTGATGGGTCTGAAGGGGCAGGGAGAGTCCCTGCCTCCAGGCTCTGGAGACCTGATGAATCGAGTCCTCTCTCCAGATGAAGCAGCAAATCCTTTTCAGTGGGGGACCCCTGGGCTGCTGGGTGTGCCAGGGTGAGGAAAGGTGAGGGGCTCCTCCTATCCTCCCCCCCCCTGCATTGGCACAGCCTTGGTGGAATGGGGTGGGGGCAGCATTCATTCAGGAAAGGTTTAAAGGAAGAGGTGGAGCCCTTCCACACCTGGGACTGGAAAAGAAGGAAGCCCAGGTGAAGAGGTCCCTGGAAGTGGGGTGAAGGAGAAGGAAAACACCAAAAGGTCTCTTGGGGAGCAGGCATGGTGTGCAGCCCCTGGCCTCTTGGCTGGCTTGTTGACCAGCACTGAAAAAGGGGATGCAGAACAGAGGTAGATTGGGGGGCTGGCATAGGAGGAACATCAAGTGCCTTTCACCAGCCTGTCTCCAAACCATGGCCCACTCAGAGCCTCCTGGGGCAAAGGAGACAGCCACCCACATGGGAGAGGCTCTGAGAGTAGAATTCCTCCGGCTGCTGGGCAGGCTGGGCAGGCTAGGTAGGCTGGAATGGGCTCTCATGACCACTCTGCCTCCTCTCCAATCAGTGGTCCCTTTTATTCCTCCCACCAGGGCCCCAAATAGAGACAACTCTTTCCCCACTCCCCCAGCCTGGGGCCATTAGATCTTCACTCCTAGATGCTGGGGAAAATTCCAGTCCTCCATCTTCACCCTGCAACAACTACTTCTTAGGCCGAGCTCGGGCTTCCTGCCACTTGAGTCTTCTTCCCTATGACTAGGTAAGTTTTTCTGAACCTCTTGGCTTTGATCTCTGCCCATTAGTGGGCATGAAGCCAAGGTCACCATAGGCTGAGCTGCTGATGGGGTCCCTTCCCCTCTTCTGCCTCAGCTCTAGGCTGCCAGAATGGCGTGGCTTAGCTCCAGTGGTCACTTCAGCTGTTACCCTCTACCACCAGGCTCTGATGAGGAGTGGGGGGTGTCATCCTAAGGGACAGACTGTGACAGGGGGAGGGGGTATTTTATGATGTGGGGGTAGGGCTGGCCTGATGGTAATGGGGGTACCACTAGGAATCTTTGTCCTGGGAGGCTCAGAGAGGGGGAAAATCCCTCAGTGTCGTTCTGCTTTTACAGGTTTAGGGACATTGCTTTCCATACAGGTCTGAGGTAGGAGAAGTAGAGGATGGTTGTCTGAGAAGCACCGGGCCCTTTGAGAAGATGTTGTGCCATTGTCTTAGCATTCAGCTTCCATTCACACCCTGTTCAGTGGCCTCCTCCTTTAAACATGTCCCCCAACACAGCAAAGACAGTCTGGGCCCCATTGACAGCTCTACAGGCAGATGACAGAACCATCTTTTAGAGTTCTATTTTCCAGTATAGGGCTGCCCTGATCTTCATAGGGAGCTGAGTCTCAAGGTCTAGGAAAATCTAGGCATAATGTGTGGTGCAGGAGGAGAAACACACCAAGGCTGGGTTTCTCCTCTTGCCTAGGAGCCCCAGCACTGGGGGTCTTTCTCTCTGTCAGAGGTGTTCCTCCACCCAGTCTCCCTGGGCTACTCCCAGGCTCTGGTGACTCGATACTACCTTTTTGCTGCGTCTTTTACCTCCCAAAGCTCCCCTCCCCCGCCTTAATTGGGAATGAGGCTTTGTTCTAGGGTAGACTCAGCATTCCTCGAGAGAACCTACTATGTGCACATCCAGTGCTTGCTGAAGTGAAGCCCTCTGCCGGCTCTGGCACTTCAAGGTGCCCAAGACACAGCCTGTTCCCGCACCTCCCAGGGACTCCCACACCTCCGTGTGACCTCAGCCTGCTGTGCCCACCCACCCCGCTGACCCCGCGGAGCGTGCTCGGGCTTGGAAAGGCACGTCTGTGGGTGTGAGACGGAGCCACAGCATTCGGTGACTAGGGGGAAGCCAGGTAAGTGTCCACACTTGGTCCCATCCTCGCTTGGGGACGCGAGGGAGGGAGTCCAGCCTGGGCTGTCAGGCTGCCCGTCCCCTCCTCCCTCCCCCGGAGAGCTGGATGTTCCCCGCGGTGGTGGAAGAGGGTGTGTGGGTGTCAAGGACTCACAGACCAGGCTCTGCTGTCGGCTGCAAATGGATGAGGGTTCCACACTCCGCTTCTGAGAAGGGTGAATTAGGAGCTGGAGTGGGGGGTGGTAGGTGAAGGGGAGAAAGAGGAAAAAGAGATGCGGGTGAGGGGTTACCGAGCCAGGACCGACCTTGTTTGAAAGGAAAGGAGACGTGGCAGGCAGGGAAGTCGGAAAGATGAGGCAAGGGCGGGAGGGGCTTCTCAGCAGTCGGGGCCCTTTCGTTGGAGTCTGGGGCCCTTTCTGCAGGAAAGGGGGGTTGTCCTCGCTTGATTTTCAGCTGGTCTTCCCGAAGCTTTGCCCTGGGGGCAGCAGCCGCTGGCGAGCGTGGGGGTGGTCCTCGGCCCGCAGTTTTCTCCAGAGGGTGTTGGAGAGGAGAAGGGGGACGAGGGATATAGAGAGGTGACGGCCAGGGCGGAGGTGAGATTAGATTTCAGGGTGGGGGGGTATCAGCTAGGGGATTGGGGCTCCAGGGTCGGGTCACCATGGGCTACTGGCTCATGTTCCGGAGATGAGAAAATCCTAGAAGCCGGCAAAGAAAACCACCTTCCTCCACCACCCTTGGCACCGTACCCCTCCCCCCAGGCCCCACCACTCCCCGCACCGCCTCCCCCGGCCGCCTCGTGCTGCCCCCTGCGTTGGGACGACCGACCCACGGTTCTGATTGGTTGGAGACCGGGAGGGGGAGCCGAGGGCCGGATTGGCTGGCGGGGCCAGCGCAGGGCGGGGCGGCTGATTGGCGGAGCTGGCAGAGGGGCGCGCTGCTGATTGGCTGGGGACGAGGAAGCAGGAAGGAGGGCGGCGGAGGCTCAGCTCTCGGGGAGTTTGTGGGGGAACCGCGAGCGGCGTAGCGGATCCCGGAGCCCGGCCCCCGCCGCCCGCCCGTCCGGCTGCCTGCCCCGCCCGTCCGGCCCCCGCCGTCCGCCCGCCCCGGCCAGGCGCGCCCGCCCCCCCGACGGCCCCGCCCGGCTGCGGCCCCCGCTCCGCCCGCCCGGCCCCGGCCCCCAGGAGGAGGCGCTGACGCAGCAGCGTGGAGCCCGGGAATTGAGCGCCCCCGGGGGGTTCCAGCCGCCGGATTCCAGCCCGGCCGGGGCCTGCGGGCGCCCAGAGCCGCGCCGTCCGCGCCGCCGTCTCGGTGAGCTAGGGGCCTCGGTCGAGGAGGGGGGAAGGGGCGAGCGGGCGGGCGGGAGCGAACGAGGGAGGCAGACGAGTGAAGGGGAGAGGACCGGTCGCCCGTCAGCGCGCCCCACCGAGCGCGCCGCGCCGCCGCCCCCGCCAGCCCGGGAAGGGACGGACGGACGGACGACGCGAAGCAGGTGCGGCCGCCGGCTCGCTCGCGCTGCCACTCTCCCCCGGCTCCGGCGCCACGGTCCCGCCATCGGGGAGCGCGGAGCGCCTCGAGGTGACAGCCCCCGGGGGCCGCCCGCTTCGCAGGCCGGGGGCGGGGTGGGTGGCGGCCGCCGGGTGGCAGCTTGGCCGGGTGGCGGCGGCGCGGGCGTCCCGGGCCGCGGAGGGCGGGAGGACGCCGGTCGTTTCTTGGCCTCGGCAGAACCGGCTCGGCTCAGAATGCGCGGGCGGCGAGGCCCCCGCCCCCCGGTGCCCCCTCCCCCCATCGCGGTCCCCGAGGCAAGGGGCCGCGGCCGGGGGCGGCGCCGCGGGATCTCCCGCACAGGGTGGGGGGCGCCCTCCCGCGCTGGGAGCTGACCGGTTATTGCTGGATGGGGGGCAGGGGATGGGGGCCACGCCGGGGCGGGGGGTAGCATAGACTCGACCTGATCGGACTGGAAGGAAGGGAGGCGCCGAAGAAGGAAAGGAACCGGTTCGAGAAGCGAGTGTGGGCCGCGGGAGGCCCGGCGAGGACGGTGCGGAGCGGCGGCCGAGTCCGAAGTGGGGCGGGGGGATCGAAGTTGTCAGACCGCCTTCAAGTGACAGCGGGACCCAGTGCTCGCGGCCGGGCCTGGCCCTGCCCTGCCCGCCTCGCCGCCTCTTCTCCGGGGCCGGGGGCCGGGTCAGGTCGGGCCCGAGGGGCCCGCTTGGCGGCGAAGCGCCGGACAAAGGCGGCGCCGGAGCGGGCGCAGGTGGTGGCGTCGGGGAGGGGAGCGGGTCCGAGCCACCCACCCGGAGGGGCGGGCGACCGGGCCGGACTCTGCCCCGGGGATTGCGGGGGCCGGGGCGACCGCCGGGAGGAGCTGCCGCACTGGCTCACGATTCCAGTCTCGATCGACTTGCTGTTCTGTAAAGAGTGGGGTCGAGCCAGTGGGGCAGAGGTGGGGGTGTGCACGCAGTGGGCTTGGCCAGTGGCCACCCGGTTGTTGGACTTGCCCAAGAGACAGTTCGGTGAGGAGCTCTAGAGACTGCCAGGAATGAGGTGTTTCAGCGAGAAGAGTTTGCCCAAAAGGTTAATCCCACCCGGGACATCTCCCAGTCTCCTGTTGTCACTAGTCTTAAGAGGGCAGAAAACCACTTGGACTGGGGACTAGGATATACCTCCCAGAAGTGCTCCTGGACAGCCGTCTCCAGCACTTTTCTTTAGCCAAAGAAGGTAGTCACAGAGAGAAAGGAGAAGCTGAGTTGAGGCAGGAATTTAATGATTAAGTTTAAAAGGTTTCCTATCCCCTGAGAGACTTTTCTCCCACCCGTTCCATGCCTGTGCCTTCTGAAAAAGAAAAGGGCCCCAGAGAGACCGTGTGTTCTGAAGGAACAACACTGTCCTTAACCAGCATTTGGGAACCAGTGGCTTAAGCCATGAGCCCCTCTAACCCCACCAGTTGTAAAAACCCACTCAAGAGCTCCTATGCTCTCTCCTGTGATCCCATACTTAATGGAAGAGTTGGGACCACAAAAACAGACTCAGGATGTTAGAGTGTAGACTTCTGTTGAAAATCTGGGTCCCACCCCAGTAAGGTTTTGGTGATGAGCTGCTCCCAGCTGTGGTTGAGTGTAATCTCTCTTTGGGAAAGCAGCCAGTCACCCCTGCTTAGTCTGAGCATGGAGTTAATTCATGGTCACCCTCTGTCCCTCTCCCCAGGAGGGTCTAGACCCCAGCCTGGGTGGGGTTGAGGCTTGTGGGCAAGAAAGAGAGGTATTATCTCATGCAGGAGACTTAAAGTTTTTTCTGAGAGAATTTAATTGTATGTCTAAGATCCAGAGGATGATGAAGCATCTCAAGGTCTCTGTGTCTTCTGCGGGGCTACCCAGCATGCATGTGATTTCTTTTGGGGGCATCAGAAGGGGGTGACCTGGTCTGGCCACCAGAACAGAAAGGAGAATGGCCAAAACAATGGTTCTCTCTTGGGCTGTCACCTGGCAGGAGACTCATGCAAGTCAGATCAAATAGTTAAGAGAGTTTGCTCTGCAGAATTTAGCCAGTGAAGAGTTTCTCTCCTTTCTATCTCCCTCTCTTTCTTCCTTTCTGTTGCACTGCTGTTCCCATGTCAGGCCTGTGTTGTTGTCATGGCCTTTCCCTCCTGTTTGCACTGGCCCTTCTGATCCATTTCTGTACACAGCTGCTAGATCATTCTTCATAAAGCACTCCTTCCCCTGTGTCACTCCCCTACCCACAAACTTACAGTGACTCCCCGTTTCCTGCAGTCTCATCCTGGACAGTGTCCCTTAAGGCTTTCCTCTAGCCCTGATATGCTGAGCAGGTTTATCACTCTGCATCTTTGCTCCTCTTAATTTCCCCAGTTGTCCTCAGTTAAAAGTCCCTTGCCACCACCTCCTCCTGCCTGAACCCTACTCATTCTTCATTTCAGACCACTCCAGGCCAGTATTGCTTGCCTCTGAAATTATGACCCTGGGTTTTATAACATGGCATCCTCTTGAGTGCTTTTGTCCATTGGAAGTTTCTTAAGGATGAGGACAGTATGAATATTAAACTTCTGTGTGTATGTGTGTGTGAGTATTCCAGGATTTGTGATACAGTGCTGTGCACGTCGTTTTTATTGAATGAATAAAAGCAGTTGACTGCTTAGTTGAGTGGGAGCAAAGGGGAAACCTTCACTTCTATTTCCCCAGAACTCCAGATAGAATGGAGTCCTTAGTGATTTCCGACCTTTTCTGCCTAAGGCACATAACGTAGGGCATGTTTGGGGTGCTTTAGCATGGGGAGCAAATGATTGCTTCTGATTTTCCAGCTGGTGAAGAGGCTGTCCTGTGGATTGCTCACATGACACCATATAGACATAAATTGGAAAAGGGCTATAATCCTGTTTTCCTCCTACCTCACCAGGCCATTCTCCCCACCCGGCTTTGCTGCTCTTATGCAATTTTCCTTGTTGTCCATGCTAAATGAATCCATATGTTTTATCTCTTCTCAATCCTGGGTGTAAATAGGAGAGAAAACACGGTTCTGAGAGCAGAAGAGAAAGATTCCTGGTCTGGCCTGTGAATGGGGCTTTGGGGACTGATGTTGGAGGAGATGTTTATAGGGGCATCACTGACATGGGAGGCATAATCAGCCCCACACTGAACCCATTAGAAAAGACAGCTTATGATCCCAGCTCTTTTGGAACTTCCATTTTTTGTTTACTACCACCCCTGGACCATGGGGAGATGGGAGAGAGGACTGGTGACTGGTTTGAGTCTAAAC
This sequence comes from Antilocapra americana, assembly GCA_007570785.1. Lineage (NCBI taxonomy): Eukaryota > Metazoa > Chordata > Mammalia > Artiodactyla > Antilocapridae > Antilocapra > Antilocapra americana. Next base: position 13,339,967 of record ML664176.1, on the reverse strand, counting down.
AGTGGAAAAAATAAATTCTGCATCCACCCTCTTTCCCCCAAACCTCCCTTTTGTGCCCCAGTTTGATGATTAATGGACCAGCATTTCCCTTCTAAGCGGGAAAGCCACCCCTCACAGTTGCCATGGCAATGCAGACCGCTCCCCCGTCAATTAAAAAAAAAAAAATCCGTACTAGTTCTCTCCTCCTTGCTTCTACAGTAGCAGGAGACAGGCTACCTCTGAATGAATCTCCTGGCCTCTCTTCTCAGCTGCTCAGGCTGTTTTCTCTGTGTGTCCTAAAACACAGCCCTTCCTCTTTTCTGAGGTTCGTCTGAGTTTCTTCACTCTGAGCAAATCTTGCCCCTCTTAGATCCAGCAGCCCATGGAACACTTTTACAAAGAAGCAGAGAAATTTTCTGCTTTTTTATTCATCCACAATGCAAATTAAAAACCAGAAAGAGCCTTCTTCTATCTTTTCCTTTGGGGTTGAAAAAAAACAATCCTTCCACACCATCTCTGGTTTGTAGAGGCTTAAGTTCGGGAGCATTCTGACATCCTTAAAGGAAGTTTCAGTAAACCTGGAAGGGATTCAACATTCAACATGAGTAGTTCACATTGGAGTTCTATGGGGATTTTCGATTTATTTATTTTCGTTCCTCCCCACTTCTGTGTCCCAGCACTCAGGAGGACTTGTGTGTTTTCATTTTTATCTGTTCTTACTCTTCTTGGCCTTGCTCCGGCAACATCTGGCCTCAGCGCCCTGTCGCAAGGTGAGTCATTAAAGAGGAAAAAAAAAATCTTAAGGGGAAAAAGTCTCTCGAGTTTAGAGGCAGCCTGTGTCGAACTAAGGCTGCCAGTTGAAGCTGCTGGGTTTATGGAGCATTATACGAACAGCCCCAACATTAAAGGGCCTCCGTTTTATGAATGGGTTTTGAGGAATGTAAATAAAGCAGCATCTCTCAATGGGGAAGCATTTTACATAAGCAGTACTACCCTGGCCCAAGCATTTATGGGAATTTGCTAGCGTAGTCTGGCAGGACTCACTTCCTTTGTGAACTTGCCATTGTGCTAGGGACTTTGGAGGGACGATGGAGGGAAGCCCCAGCACTCTGCTGTGTGGGTCCCCAGCCTTGATGGGCCAGCTCACCCTGAGAAGATGGAGTCAAGAGCCTGTAGTGGTTAGAGGCATAGGTTCCCGGGGCCTGTGTTCCTGAGATTCTGCAGCGCTTCACCTTCAGGCTGCTTCGACCTCCAAGGAACAAGGGGCAGGGAGGTCCTGGGTGATGAAATCCTGCCCGGTTTTATGGGAGGCACCTAACTAGAGTAAAATAGACTGGTTTGAATTTCAGCTCCTTTATGTTTCCCCTGCCCACCTCCTGGTTCTGCCACTAATGAGCAGTAAACCAGCTAATAGGGAGAAGGGAGGAAGAGCAGCAGCAGTCGCGGGTGCTGCAGGCTGCCTGCTCAGGGCCAGTCAAGTGCCCTTAGCTCCACTGAGCTGGCTTTGCAGAGTGGCTGAGCACTAGCCTGGCCCTGGGGTTCCAATGGAGGGACTGCTGTCCTGCCCTAGGCAACTTGGTCTAGAAGCTGAGGGTCTGAGGATTGTGGGTTTGGTTAGCAGGCCTCAGGGCAAAGTCATGTCCAGGACTTTGTGTCATGTCCTGGGAAGGATTTTCATCCAGATTCCATTTTTCCCAGTGAGAAACACCTGCAAAGTTGGGTGGTTATTAACCTGACTTAGCCTCCCACCAAATAATAATAATAAAAATAACACTACCCTTGAAATCCTCTACAAGCATCAGGAGTAAAAGAATGGCTTCTTCTTTCAGCCTCCCTGAGATTTGAAACAGGAACTTATTTCTGAGGCATTACAATAACCAAGTTACCTGGACAAAAAAATGACAAGTAACTCGTCTTAGTTAACAGGAGGATCAAGCCAGGCAGAAACTCAAGGTGTACATTTTTTGGTGTGTTGCTGCCTCTTGTGGCCCCCAGGTCTCACCCGGAGTGGTGCTGCCCATCCTTACTTCCCTCCCATCTTCAGTGCCTGTTTGGGCCTTCACCCTCTTTAGATGCAGCTCTTTCAGTTTCCTGCTTGAAGAGGAGAGGGGTGGCCCACACTTAAGCCCCTCTCCAACTGCAGCTGTGTGTCTAAAAGTGTCTGGAGAAAATTCAGTTTGTTAATCATGTTTTCATCTGGTCAGATGGTTTAGAGGTGTATTATTGTTATTGGCCATGCCATGTGACTTGGAGGATCTTAGTCCTCCAACGAGGATTTGAACCCCAGCCCAGCAGTGAAAGATCACATCCTAACGGCTGGACCGCCAGGGAATGCCCTAGAGTTGAATTATTAGTTTTTAGAGGATCTTTGTAGATACCCAGGGAAAGGTACTAGGGTGCTGCTTGATGCCAGGATATTGTGATGTGTATGTTAGAATGGAACATGGAGTCAGGTTCAGCAAGCCTGTCTCAGTATTGGGGGCGGAGCTGTTCTCCGCCTGGAGGGGTTCCCACAGTTTGGACAGAGTGTAGAAAAAATTGTAAAATAGATGAAATGACCGTAAGAGATGATCATCAGGGAGGATTGGAAGGACTTGAATTTATTCAGCCCAAAGAGGTAGCCAAGAGGTCAGGTAATATGTCTTTGAATATTAAGATGGCTGATTGGAGTGTGATGACCAAATTTCAGTCTTCATTGCAGTTTGTGCTGGAGAGTTAATCTGATTAAAGAGATGTGGTTAGATGTGTGGGAGGACTCTAGATTCTTTTCCTGGATTTACTGTAAAATCCAGAAAACCTGCCTTTGCAGCCCCTACCCCTTTCAAGGATATAAAATGGGTTTGTTTCAGAAGTGCATCTAAGAACATACTAGGAACTTTGAGCAGACTCTTCTGTAGAAACAGTCTGTAAAATTATGTGTATGTTCCCTGGCCAGTACATAGATGCCATTTAATCGTAGTACATAGATGCCGTTTAATCATAGTACATCTTCAATTCCTTTGTGGTGAAAAATCAGGAAAAACTAATAATGTGTTAATGCCAATAATTAAAACAGCTTAGAAAAGCAAAATTGCACATACAGGATTGTTGGCCTGTGACTCAGCAGCCATCCTGTGTTGCGGTTCAGGGCGTGGACCTGGGGACTGACACCAGCCGCCCTGCCTCCACCCTCAGTGGTGCGGGAGTGTGGGCAAGTTCTCTTACCTCTCTGTGCTTGTTAGGAAGAGATGATAACAGCCCCCAGGGGGTGGAGAGTAGAAAGGATGAATGAGAGTGACGGTGACTGTGAAATGAGAGAAATATTCTTCCAAGATAGCTGGGCTGGTTGGGAGAGAGAAGGATGGTAGTGGAAGAAGGTTATGCCGTGTAACATGAGAGAGAATTCCTAAAGTAGCCCATTGAACTGTGGATTACACCGAAGAGGCTTGGTGGACTCCTGGGGATGAGGGAGAGCTTTGAGGTCAGAGTTTCTCGTCCTGGACTCCAAGTGGTGCCAGCAGTCTAGGGTAGAAATGTTACATGAAGGGGAGCAGGTGGGCAGCCAGATCTTCATTTGTTCAACAAGCTCTTAATAAGCCCTGTGGATGAGATTTACTGGTGAGGAAGGCAGACCCCACCTGTCCCCATAGAGCTTGCATAATGGGAGTGGCACTAAACACTTAGTTAATTAGTGAGATATTCAGGTTAGGTGCTTGTAACTCTAGTAGGGGCTGCCTGTGCCTAACTCTGTTCTTGCTGGTGGAATGTTGGGAAGGCCTGGCCTTGGGTCTTGTTCCCCACGGCTGTTTCATTCAGGAGGTCAGCACTTCACTGGGAGGGCCGAGGGCAGAGCTCCCATGTTGGCCTGGCTAGCCAATTTCTTCATTCAAGACACGAGATAGCACCTCTGGTCTTGGCAAGCCAACTTAGACATCTAAGTTATTGGTTCCTGGAGTGTCCTGGTGGTTGAACCAGCCACATATCCTTTGCCATCCCTGGGTAAGTGCCTGGAGCAGGCTGGTGAGCTGTTATGTTTTTTGGAGAACAGGGCTTCGGTCCTTGAGGCTTCCTCCTGGTGGGCCTGTTGCTGAGCCTTGAGGCTCTGTGGCCCTGTACCTGCTGTATCTCTTATGCACTTTCACTGCCAGGAACAAACAGGTTCTGCCCCAGGGAGAGATTTGCTTCTGGCCTGGGCACTGTGGAGTCTGGGAGGGGAAGGGTCTGTGGGAGACTTAGCCCAGAGCTCCACTGTCCCTCAGCCTGGAATAATCCTGTATGGAGCCAGTGGTGGGCAGTATGGGGGAAGTTGCCTTTGTCTCCTGCCCTTTCCAAATGTTTGTGAAGCAAATTTCCTAGAGTGGTACCCATTTCCCACTGGGCTTGGTACACCTGGCATGAAGTAGACCCTCAGGAAGAAGCTGGAAGTCCCGGTCAGGTGTGCCCTCTGGGAAGTTGCCTTGGAGCTGAGCTCTCTCCACCAAGCTCTGAGCACTCTGCTACAGCCCTCTCAGACGCTCTTGTTCTCTGTCTTCTTACCAGCTCAAGTTCCAGTTTCTCAGTCTGTTTTGCATTTTTCTTCAGCCCTTAGCCTGATAACTTGACTTGTAGGGTGCAAGAATGAGCTTGTGTTGATCACCTGCTATATACCATTTCTTATTTAATCAGATGCTCACAACTTTGCTGTGTCGATGAGGAAACCAAGGTTCGGGAAGTTCAAGCTGTTGATCAAGCCCACTTGGGATTAGTGGCAGCATAAAGTGGCTTCCAGCCCTGTGTGGGTCTCACCTTGCTGAGCTGTGGCGAGGGGCCAGCAAATGTTGGCCGAATGAGCAAAGGTCACAAGAGGTGCCATGTGCCGGGGGGGTGAGTGGCAGGCACTCTGGCTTAGCTAGACCGACACCTGCCCTGAGAGGTCTGCCTGGTGCACACTGGAACAGGGCACCTGAAAGAAATTAGGGGAAGGCAAGTCGCCTTTGGCAAGGACATGTGCTTTTAAAAGAAATCTCTAAAGACTAGTTTTGTATTGCATGTGATTACCTTCTAACTTGTCATATTTGAGTTGCTTAGAAAGGAGCACTGTGATATGACTAAAATACAGTGCTCTCTGTGAACTGTCCCAGCTCAGGGGGCTGTGTGTATAGATTGACTTCTAGATCCAAGGGGTAGGACTTGTCTGCCTTACTCTCAGTCCCGTCTCTGCAGGAGGGGCCTGAGAAAGAGGAGATTCCACCTATTCTACTGTTATTGTATTCCTGTGTGTGCATGCTAAGTCGCTCAGTCATGTCTGACTCTTTTGCATCCCTATAGACTGTAGCCTGCCATGCTTTTCTGCCCATGGGATTCTCCAGGCAAGAACACTAGAATAGGTTGCCATGCTTTCCGCCAGGGAAATCTTCCCAACCCATGGATTAAACCATTGTCTCTTACGTATCCTGCATTAACAGGCAGGTTCTTTATCAATTGGATACAACTGAAGCAACTTAGGACACACATGCATGACATCTGACTTTGTGTCGAGAGCCAGAAGTTCGTGGAGGTTCTGAACACCTGTGTGCCTGGGCGCTCCTACAGGGAGGGTCAGAGTGGACAGGAGTAGCCAACGCTGGGGCTGTGGGACTGGGCTGGTTGCCACACTGGACCCTGTGTCAGGTAGAGGTGGACTTTCCCCGTACCACTGCTCCCACCTCTCTGGGCTTTTGGGAGCCCGCATTGTGAAATGTGAGGAGCAGGTGGTCTGACAGACCTAGGCTTGGTGCCTCCAGGGCGGGCGGGCAAACCCAGCTCCTCAGATGGCCGCCAGACCCCGGGGGCAGCCTATAAAACCAGCCACATCTAGACGGTCAGGCCAGTTCCCTTTGGTCGGCCGCCATGCTTCCTGCCCAGGTGTTTGTAGGAGCCCAGCCTGGCTGCAGAGTGAATTGAGTACCCACAGCAAGTGAGGCTGAATGGGCACCAGGGAGGCCTTCTCTCCTCAGGGGTGGAAGCCTGGGGCTTGAGCTCTGAGCTGCCAGAGCTGAGGCTTCTACTCTCTGTGGGTGCCTGTGCTGAAGCCACAGTCAGATGGTGGCAGCAGGCAGTGCATGCTCTCTGACCCCATCCCCCGGGTCTTTAGCATCTAAAGATCTCGCCTTTCTTGTTTCTTGGAGGCCTGGAGCTGTTGCTCAGGGTCTGTGGGATACAGTTTCTTCCCCCGCCCTCTCGCTGCGTTGTAAGTGGAGCCCCTCAGTTCACCTCACACTGGGTCCTTCTTGGGAAGGCAGTGGCACTGCCATGTTCCCTGGGGTGGACTCTCAGGTGTTTTCAATGGAACAGTTGCAGGACAGGGTTCAGATGCAGCCTGCGTTTTCAGACTTTTCACCACCCCCACTGGCTCTGGACGCCTAATGTGGGGATTTGAGGGCCACGGCTGGGCTGCCTTCCCCTGTGTGTGGATCTGAAAGAGGGGGATCCCCAGGATGTTGGCCTGCCCAGTTCCTACTCTGCTTAGCTCCTGCATGGTGACTAGTGTCATTCTCACCACCACTCTTAAGTAAGGTTCCTTCTGATGTGTCTCTTTGGGATGAGGAATCTGAAGTTCAGCAAAGTTAAGTAAGTTATTCATGATGGGCAGACTTGGCATTTAAATCCAGGTCTGCCTGACTTAAAGCTTTGTTTTTTTCCATTTTACCAGCTCTGGGGATTCAATAGATATCAGCTGCATCTTTATCTGGTTTTATCACAAGAATTTCGGCAGCTTCACCTCTCTGTTTTTCCATGGAGTAACATCAACTGAGTTTAAAAGAACAGTAGCTTGCTTTTGTGCTCTTGCTGCTTTTCTTCTCTGATAGAAGCTTCAAGAAACTCAGTGTCCATGAAAAACTATTATTCCTTTGAGAGGTGGGGATTATTCCAAAAGAGATTGTAGAGGTGGGCAGTGCTTAGCTCGGTGCCAGCTGCGTGGCTTTAGGTGTAATTGTAGGGAGTTGGCTTGGGGCAGGGCCTTTCTTGACCCTCACCCAAGGGGCCACGTGGTCAGCTCTTGCCTAACTAAGACCCCCCCACCAAGTACTCCCTCCCATTAAGAATAAACCAAAAAGACTGAAAAGCCAGAATTTAAAGTGCAGTGGTAAGAGAAGTTTCAGGAAGAGCATCGGCGGGGCATGGGTCCTGAACCCCTAATGGTGAGGTGGGGGTGTGGTCTAGAGCTGGGTAATTTAGGGAGACCCACTGGCAGGGCTTAGGGCTAGTTTTCACCCCAGTGCAGCCTCTGCTTACAGGACTGAACTGGACTTGATCTGCTCATTCAGGTCCCTGCCCTCCTCCTTCTTTCCCCTCTGGTGCCCGTGGCCCATCCCCTCCAGGCCTTTGACCTGCTCTCACACACAGTACCTTGGGGTGTGCTCCACCTGGCCTAGTGGGTGGTGGGGGCTGGGTATAAGGTGCTGCTATAGTTTGAGGGCAAACTCCCCCTTTTCTGTTTCTGTGGAGATAACTTCACCCAGCCAGGCAGACTTGTGATTTTGGATTCAACTTGTGATCTGATGGGTCTTGGGCTCTGAGGACCACCAGCCAGCCACTATGCTTCATGGCAGCTGTCAGACTGGTTTTCTTCAGTGAGAGCTTGCTTGACATGGTCTTGGCAAGCTGTAATATACCCTGGGGAGTCTCTCCTAGGAACCTTCTCCCAAAGGGGCACAGACTACCTGTCCCTGGGAGGACAGGGATTCCCAAAGAAGAGGAAGGTAGTCTGAGAACCTAGGCACCCTGGTGGTGTGTTGGCAGTGGTAGGAAGTTCCTGGTTGAGCTAGTCTGTAAGTGAGAGAGACAGACGGCAGGGGGCTTGGCAGGGCTGGAAGGGAAACCAAACTTTCCTGGTTCAATGGGATCTTACCCCGTTGAGCTGGACGCCCCCTGCAGATTGGAGGGGCCCTGGCGGGCTGGGCACCCCCTCCACCCAACCCCACCCCAGGGAAAAGCTGCTGCCAGAGTTCTCACACTTCCATCTGGCCTCAGAGCATGACTCACTCCCTTCAGCCTGGAGTGAGTGCAGTAGGCAGCAGAGACCCCAGCCTCTCCTGGGTGGTTGTGGGGGAGTGCCGTGGCTGCCTTAGGCACCACATGAGAGCTGGGAGTTGTTCTGCAGGTGACAAGATTTGGCAGATTCAGGGGAGGCTCACAGGAGGCCTTTATGCTTGATTTGGAAATGTGACTTGCACCCTGTGATTTAGAGGCTTCCCTGGAGCATTAGCCTCAGGGACAGTGAGTGTCCCTGAGGGACTGGAGGACTGAGAGGGAGATGCAAGAGTGAGGTCCTCTGCAGGAAACAAGTTCTCAGGTTCTTGGGACAGCTCTAGAAAGTGGAAGGCTCCCCTCCTAATCTTTCATGTTGAGAGGGAAAGACTGAGTGGGACCAAGTATCCCAGAATCCCTGGGCCATCCATGCATGTGACCCATCTACCAGCCAACCTAGGGGTGGAGAGCAGACCAAGTCCTTCCTCAGTCTGCTATGAATTCTTCATTGACCAGATTTGAAAATACCTCCCTGTTTGTTTTCCCTGTCCCATCTACCCCTCCTTATTCTGCACTTGGTGTCCATGTCCTTTAAGGCCAGGTGACCTCAGCCTTGGCCACCAGCCATTCCCAGACTGATTGCTCTGGTAACTTGGGGCCTGTTGAGGGGCTTTGGCCCCTGCTCAGCTGTGTGGTCTGTTCACTGTTCTCCAGGTGCTTTGGGAGTGGAGAAGACCTGGGTGCGGACTTCCCCAGGAAGTACAGATGTCCTCCTTGTTCTTGCTCCTTCACCTCGGGCACAGGGGTGCCCTGCCAGTGAGGGAAGGGCCTGGGGTTGTAAGCACCTGGGATGCTTTTGAAGGTGAAATGAGGCATTGCTAATAAGCGTGCTGAGCAATCAGGGATGGGTGGTCCCCCTGATGAGAAGCAAGAACTAATCTTAGGGAGCCTAGCAGATGCCTGGAATTTTTCAGGAGCACTGTAGTCTGTGCTTCAGGAATGAATGGATTTGCCTTCTGTGACTCTGTGTCCTGCCTGGGGCCTGGTCTCTGGGTAGGCAGGTCCCCCGCACATGGCCAGAGCAATGCCTGGCATGCTGCCTCCCTTTTCCAGTTTTCCAAGTTCTTTCTCAGAGGTGAGGGAAACCCACTCTGCCCTCAGCCTGGTTTTCGGAGCACTGTTTCTCAGCTAGTCTGGCTTATCTCTGGAGAGAAAGGACCCAGTGATCCCAGACACTGGCCCAAGGCTACAGGAGCTACTGGAAGGGCTCTGGACTCCCTGGGAGCCCTCAGGCTTGGGACTTTCAGGGTTAAATCCTGGCCCTGCAGGGACTGCTCCCACCTCCTTTGGTGGAGTGAGAGTGAATAACAATAGCAGTAGGGAAATTAAGCTGAAAAGCCGAGGGGGGTCGCAGAATGCTGGTGGGGCAGAGCCCAGTCTGACACCTTACTTGGCAGCACCTTGCTTTATTGGAGTGTAGGTAGGGAGTGAACAGACCACCACCTGGGAAGCGGCTAGGGAGGCAGCCCCCACCCTGCTCCTCAGTTCTTCATTGCCTATGCCATGCCAGCTTCCTGCACACAGCCTACTTTGGCCTTTTTCATTTGGGAGGAGACTCAGGGGGCCCCAGGTATGTTGGAGGTGGGGGCGTCTGCCATGCACAGTTAGGGAGTGATGTCTGATCATGGACATTGTCCTGGGGCTCTAGGGTTCCTGTGACTCTCTCCTCCATCCTGCCCCTTTCTGGAGTCTTACCTACCTAGAGGGAGTCCTGATAAAAAGGGCTGGACTAACATGGCTGAGTGGCTTTGTCCCCTGAGTCAGTTCTTCTCTTTGGTGCTTTCTTTTCCCAGCTCTTGGTGGCTGGTGGACCTTTAAAGCTGTACCACAGGTCTAGAATGTGGTCTGTGGGTCTCCTACCTGGGAATGCTGGCCCCAACCTTACTGCCATCCCTCCCTCCCTCCCCCAGGTACTGGGCTGTTTGGAATCTGAACTAAGGTGGGGCTAGCTGATACCTCCCCTCACAGGCTCCTCACAGCCAGGCCTTCACCCTTCAGGCAGCTTTGCAGCAATACCCAGGTTATGGCCATCCACTGTACTTGCCAGGCAAGTGTCCTCACAGACGGACTTGGCCTTCTCCACAGCCCAGCAGGCAGGTTCCTCATCTCAGCTTCACACTGTGCATCTCCTTATCCTCCTTGGCCAATCTCAGAAGCCCCAAGAAGGGGGAGGGATTGATCATGTCTTTGAGGGAATAGATGGACTCCCACCACCCAAGCCCCTATCCTGGCTCAGTGTCTTCAGAGTCTCTTCCTGTCCTGTCATGAATATCCAGTGGGAGAAAAACAGGTGGAAACAGCTGCAGATTTTGTCCCTAGCCTTTTCTGTCTTCTGACTCTGGATTTGCATCACTCCATAGGCTCCCCAAGTGCTTGGTTCAGAGGAGAATAGGGTAGCCAGTCCATGCATAGCTGCTGGTAGACTTTTGCACTCTGGAAGAGGGGTCCTAAGAAAATCCAGGCTAGAAATACAGTGAGGGTAGGCCAGAGTTACTGCAGCGGGTGCTGGAAGGGCTTCAGTGGGGGAGAAGGGAGACCAGGATAGGCTTCTCTCATTGCCTGCTTCTGTCCTGCAGGTTGGAGATACTCCATGACACACACTCGGAGGAAGTCTCTTCCCATGCTGAGTTCAGGCCCCACAGGCCGCCAGGAGCCCCTGCAAATGGAAGGCAACAATGTGGAGCAGGGGGCAGAGGGCGTGGAACCAGGTTCTCCTGAAAGCCCAGAGCATCTTACAGGGCGCCGCAAGAACTACCCACTGCGGAAGCGCCCATTAGTTCCTGAGAAACCCAAGACCTGCAAAGTGCTGCTGACCCGCCTTGAGAATGTGGCCGGTCCACAGAGCGCAGATGAGGCTGATGAGCTGCCCCCCGACCTGCCCAAGCCCCCTAGCCCGACCCCATCCAGCGAGGACACTGGCCTCTCACAGCCCCGCAAGCGGCGCCTGGCCTCCCTCAACGCTGAGGCCCTCAATAACCTGCTGCTGGAGCGGGAGGAGACCGGCAGCCTGGTGGGCACCCGCCGCAGCCGAGGAGGAGACCCGCATCGTGGCCGGGACCGTGACCGGGCCGCTGGAGGCTGGGCCTCCTCTAAGAAGCGGCCTCGGCTTGGGAACCTTGGAGAAGGAAGTCGGGACCTGTCTCCAGAACCGGCACCGGATGAAGGGGCCCGTAGAGATGGTGATCCGACTCCCAAGAGACTGGCCAGCCTGAATGCAGCTGCCTTCCTGAAGCTGAGCCAGGAGCGGGAGCTCCCCCTGCGGCCACCTCGTGCCCACCCTGAAGCAGATGGGCACTCTGCAGAACCACCAGCACCCAAGGCCCTGAGGCCTAAGTGGGCCAAGGTCAATGGCAAGAACTATCCCAAGGTCCGACAGGGAGCTGGCTCTGGGGAGGCTGCAGGCCCACCCACCTGGCAAGGGTGCCCCGAGGAGCCTTGGCCATCTGCCCCCCCTCGTGGGCCAGCCAGCCAGCCACCTTACCAGCCCCTGAGCAAGGCTCTGGAGAGCCCCTTGGGGCTGCGCCCACACCTGCCTCTGCTGATGGGGGGCCAGGCAGCCCTGAAGCCGGAGCCTGGGCGCCCAGGCGAGGAGTCACCTGCCCCCAAGCAGGAACTGCACCAGCCCTCGTTCCCCACACCGCAACTCTCCCCCCTCCCGATGCCTGGCAACCCTGCTGACTACAATGGCCTGTATGGTCGGCCTGAGCTCACCGCCTTGGGCAACTTCTATCTGTACTGCAGCCAGGACGGGCTGCAGTGTGGGGGCTACTCTTCCTGCCCCATGCTCCCTGAGGGCAAGCTGTCTCCAGTGGCTGCACCTAACGAGGGGCTTCTCTTGGCTCCAAGCTCAGTGTCTGTAGGCACCCCTTTCCAGCACCCTCCATGGGGTTCTCGCTATTGCTCTGATGAGGATACTGGAGCGAATGGCTACAGCATCTGTGAAATGTTGTCCACGTCTCTTACCCACATCGGCACTACCTGTGGCGGCTGCCCCTACAAAATGCCTTTTGCAGCAGGTAGGCCTTCCTTGGGGTGGGGTGCCTTAGCATCTAGAACTGCATGGGAAGGCAAGGGGTTTTGAGAAGGGCGGATTCCCTTGATTTTGTGTGATCAGCCTAGGAAACTCCTAGGAAAGAGGCCTAAGTTTAGTTCTCAGCAGCCCTTCTGTGTCCATAGAGGTTTCTTGACATGGCAGTTGGCAGCATTGTGGTGGTAGAAAGGGCAAGGACGGTTAGATGTTGAAGTTAGCACTTTTGCCAGGTTGTTCCCATGTCCCTTTTGCCTTCCTTGAAGAAAACTAGAATTCCTTACTTCCCAGGAACCCAGACCATAGGCTTGCTAACCAAGTGCAGTATCCATAGGAGGGACGGTGGGTACCAGGCCTGGTAGGTGGTGCCAGCTGTATTAGGACAGTTTCATCCTGGGTGTACAGGCCTTGAAAGAGAAGTAATGCTCAGACTTAGCATCACCTTGCTAGGTGTGGACCAGGTGGGCACACCCGGAGAACACACAGGCCGCTGTTGGGGCCTGGGGCCTTGCTGTGTACCTTCTCAGCAAGATCAGACACCTGAGAATCTCATGTCGTAGCTGATGAGACAGCCCTAAATGATCTCTCTGCCCCCAGACTGGCAGGAGTGTCCTCACGCACCTCTCCAGGCCCCCTTCCAGGCAGAAATGACATGACCAGAACCATGCTGGCCAGCACGTCTGCCGTACTGCTGGTGAAGTGAGGGGCCATGCCTTCTCAGGGCTTTCTGCCTTCTCCTCCACAGTCCTTCTTGAAGGGGTCTATAAAACAACTTAATAGACCGCCTAACTCTGGCCAGACTGGTTGTTTCAGGTTCTGGCATGAGTAGGAGCTCTGAAGAAATGAGAATAGGCTTCTTCTCTTCTGTACCACTCCCTAAGTTTAGTTACCTAACCCCTGGGACCCGAGACCCTTAGCCCTTTGCCCTGGGACACCAGTAAGCACCATGTGCTGGGTACTTGTTCTTGGTATTTTATATATGGGAGACCATATGGCATGTTAGTTGAGCACAGACTCTGGGGCCAGACTGAAATGTTCTCCCCAATCACGTGATCGATCGCGTTACAAACCAGTAACCGCTCTGTGTCTCAGTTTCCTTAATTATAAAATGAGTTGTGGTACCTACTTCATGGGGTTGTTGTAAGGATGAGGTGAATTGATAGAAAAATACCTAGGACATACTACATGATACTCAAAACTACTGCTTCTGTGGCAAGGCACTGAGAGGTAAAGTGACTTGCCTAAGATCACACAGCTGGCGAGTGGCAGATCAAGGACTCACATCCTCATCTAGCTTCAGATCTGTGGAGGCCTTTAGAAAAGGAATATTAAGTCAGAGCTAGCGATGCTGTTCCCATTACACTTCTTTCAGGCTAGAAGAGGAGAGGGAGATGTCTATGGGCCAGTCTCCAAGGTCAAGGAAAACCCTTGGCAATCACTGATTACCTACCTTAAGGGCCTCTTACCCCACCTGCCACCACATTGGCCTTTGGGTTCACACTTAGAATTAAGATGGAAGCAGGCTTCCCTGATAGCTCAGTTGGTAAAGAATATGCCTGCAATGTGGGAGACCTAGATTCAATCCCTGGGTTGGGAAGATCCCCTGGAGAAGGGAAAGGCTATCCACTCCAGTATTCTGGCCTGGAGAATTCCACAGACTGTATGGTCCATGGACGCAGAGTTGGACACAACTAAGCAACTTTTCACTTTCAGGCTCTGAAAGCAGAGGTGCTGGGGATTCACTGCTTATTCTTACCTGCCTTGATTCCCTCTCTCATTTTCCCAGAAGGCTGCAGATCCCTGGGCCAGCTGGAATTTCCTCTCCCGGCAGCTGGCCACCCTGCCTCGCCTGCCCACCCCCTCCTGGGGTGCCCTGTGCCCAGTGTGCCACCTGCAGCAGAGCCCGTCCCCCATCTTCAGACACCCACCTCGGAGCCCCAGACAGTAGCCCGCGCGTGCCCTCAGAGCGCCAAGCCTCCTAGTGGCTCCAAGTCAGGTCTTCGCACGGGCTCCAGCTGTAGGCACACTGCGCGGAGCAAGGCCGCACGCAGGCCCAGCCACCCCAAGCAGCCTCGTGTCCAGCGCCCACGTCCCCGCCGCCGCCGCCGTCGCCGCACTAATGGCTGGGTGCCCGTCGGGGCTGCCTGCGAGAAGGCCGTCTATGTCTTGGTGAGCGCCAGCTCCCAGCCGATGAGGAGAAGGGAGGGTGGTGGCGGGGACACAGGACCTGCAGCGAGGTGCATCCCAGTCACCCCTGTCTCTGGCCACTCTGAGAGGTGACAAGGGGTTCCAGCTCAGTTTTACCCTGGGGAAGTAATCACACTGGCCCAGCCTGCTCCCCCAGCCCCTCCTGATCAGGTGCCCTATGCCTTGGGGAGTCAGGGAATACACAGTCAGTTCACAGCTGGTGGTTGCCATCTCCATCACTGACTCTCAGAGAGGCCTCCTGATGAGTCTTCACCTCTCGTCCTGGATTGTAAAGTAGAGGACTTCCCTGGAGACTTTTTAGATAAGTATGTACAGGGGAAATGGGGATAGGCATAGGAAATTAGTGACACAGGAATGTCTGGGATGATGAGAAGAATGTCTGCTAAAATGTAGTGAGCACTTCTCAGGGGCCAGACTGAGTGAAGTGCTTCGTGTGCATTATCTGTTTTCATCCCCGCCACTGCTCTGTGAGGTTACGCTGCGCCCTGTGGTCCTGTAACTACCCTTATTTCACAGATGAGAAGACAGGCTTAGCAGTAGATTAAGTAATTTGCCCAAGGCTTCACCACTTAGTGGTGGTTTAAGAGTCAAAACTCGTGTCGATTAGGAAACTTGAGGACTGCCCAGTGCTGGGGGCTTGGAGCGCAAAAGCCGGCTGTCAGGGGTGAGGTGTTCAGACACAGCCCCAGAAGTTTCGAGTCACTCTCTTACCTCTGCTCTCATTTATCGTCCTTTCTCCCACTCTGCCCCTGAAAGCCAGGCTCAGGGAGGAGGGGACAGAGTGCTCACCGCTTTTTTAGTCTACCATCCTCAGTGGTTTGACTGCTCTGAGATCACAGAGGGAAACAACATCACTCCCTCTCCATGCTGAGTGTGGCCCCGCAAGCCTTGTTTGTGTCACTGGTTTGCTGCTTAGGATGAACCAGAACCAGCCATTCGAAAGAGCTACCAAGCAGTGGAGCGGCATGGAGAAACGATCCGAGTCCGGGACACTGTCCTGCTCAAGTCAGGCCCTCGAAAGACGTCCACACCTTATGTGGCCAAGATCTCTGCCCTCTGGGAGAACCCTGAATCAGGTACCCCCTGCCTGTAGTTCAGCCGGGCCCTAGTGTCCTGCGTTCTTAGCAGAGTCTGCCGCCCTCTAAGCCAGCGTCTCTCTGTTGCTCAGGACTGCAGACAGCCTTGGGCTTGGATTGGGTCAGCTCATTACCTTTCCGGCCATCAGGGACTGCGCACCCGTCACCCTGCCTCACCTGTCAGTGCCTTCTTTCCCTTCTTCCTCCTCGCCTAACAGCATTCTCGGCCACCGAGTTACCAGACTTGGCCCAAGGCAGGGGATAGGGGTGGCGGGAGCTCACAGGATTGGCCCAGGCTTTGAAGTTGGATGAGCCTCCAGGGCAGGTGGCCAGCCTGCCTGCCCATCTCAGTCATTCTGGAGTTGCTAGCTCAAGCCCTGATTGCTTCTGTTTCCCTCAGGAGAGCTGATGATGAGCCTCTTGTGGTATTACAGACCAGAGCATTTACAGGGTGGCCGTAGTCCCAGCATGCACGAGGTGAGCTGCCTGGCGGCGGGGAGGCAGGGGCGGCGGGGAGGCAGGGGCATGGAGAATGTGGTATGGGGCAGCAGCCTGGCTGGTCTGGTCCTTGGACTTGTCACCTTGGACACCAGAGAACCTGGAGAAGGGCCTGAGTTGTAGCCTCTTTTCCTAACACTGCCCCAGTTCATGTTTCAGAGGATCTTTTGTCCTGAAAGACGAGGCAGAAAGGGGGCCCCCAAGGCAGAGGGTGCCAGAATGGGAGCAAGTATATACGTCCTCCTGGTGAAAGGAACGGGAAGTGTATACCTTTAGTGTCTGCAGTGAGAGAGGGAGGGGAGGAAAGACTCTCCTAACACGCCTGGGTATCTCCCAAGCCCTGCACTCAGAGAGGTGATGACATCTGGGTGTGGTTGCTCCACCCCCAGACTGGACTCCATTTTGCTCTTTTTCCCCTCCTCTAACCAGGAGGATATGCACCAGTTCCCCTCTTCTCCCCTGGGCTGGGGTGGGGATCAGGAAGCTGATGTTAGTCAGGGCTGGAGCAGGCACCTGGCCACTCCTGAGAAGGCAGGACCTAGGAGGAATGCCCTGGGCTGTGTGATGAGAACAGTTAGGCTGAAATTTCAAGGAAGCTCCTTGGCTTCCTGGGCGCTAGCTGCAGTTAATCTATCTCAGGCCAGGAGTCCCAACAGAGGAGTTCATGTCCATCTTGCTCTTGGAGTTGGGTGCTTCCCACCCCGATAGCCAACCTCCTCCTGTGCCCCCTTGAGCCTTTGCAGAATGAAGTCTTTGCGTCGAGACATCAGGACCAGAACAGCGTGGCCTGCATCGAAGAGAAGTGCTATGTGCTGACCTTCGCTGAGTACTGCAGGTGGGTGGCACCCTGCCCTCAGACCCCGCCTGTGATCCCCGAGGTGATTTGACTTGTTGGACCTGAACTTTTCTCCAGTCTGCTTCCATCCTCTGATTTTTATAGGGGAAAAAAATAGAATTGTTCCCCTTTAGAGGAAGAGTGAATTGGGACAAAGTTTCAAGGGTGGGGATGGTTACAGTACTGCTATCAGAGGAAATCAAGGAGAATTGGCAGGTGTTGGGAAGGGGGGTTCGGTAGGTGTGGGTCCCCAGTGACCAAGAAGATGGAGTGGTGGTTGGCAGAGAGGGCATAAGCCCCAGGACAGGAATGGAGGCAGCAGCTGCCCTGGTGGAGGCGGGAGAGGGGGATGTCCAGCTCTCTCGGCAGGGTGGGAAAGGAACTGGTCTTCCTGCTAAGACAGCTGTGAATGGTGTGTCACTGCAGATTCTGTGCCATGGCCAAGCGCCGGGGCGAGGGGCTCCCCAGCCGAAAGACCGCACTGGTGCCCCCATCTTCGGACTACTCCACCCCGCCACACCGCACAGTGCCCGAGGACACGGACCCTGAGCTGGTGTTTCTTTGCCGCCATGTTTATGACTTCCGCCATGGCCGCATCCTCAAGAACCCCCAGTAGCCTCCTCACACCCATGCTGGGGCTGCCCACGGGTAAATGGGGCTCAGGGCAGGGGGCACTGCTTGAAGCACAGCACTTGGTTAAGGGGCCACAGGAGCTCGAGGTGGCTGGCCTGTGGTTCTCTTGGGGAGGGCAGGGTCCCCCGTGGGATTGGGCCCCATGGGAGGGAAGGGGAGGCCAGGGTATAAGAAAAGCATCTGAACCCTCAGCTTGGCCCAGGGTGCCTCTCTGGGGTCCATGGGCAGAGGCTCCTAAAGAAGCAGTCTTCCCTGAGGCTGGGCCAAGCGTGGGGGTCATGGGCCCTGGAGGGACTGGGAGAAGGTCCTTCAGGAACCATGCCCTTCTTTATCCTCCCCTGGGCCCTTCAAGGGGGCATGGGAGCCAGCTTTACCTCACCCACTGTGACCCGCTGCCTCCCCATTAGCCTGGGACCAGGCTCTCCCAGATTCTAGCACAGCTCCGAGCCCATTCTTTTGAGGCCTGGAGAGCCAGCGTCTGGCTCCCAGAGCGTTGACTTTTTCTTCCTGGACTTGGGGCCTTTCTCTGGCATTCCTCCTTTGCCCTTGCAGTAGCCCTTGGTGCTGGGACAAGTTACCAGCCCTCACAGTCATGGGTGTGGCCCCCTGTGGGAGTCAGCTTCCTGTCCACCTCCTGGTGAAGGCCACCTAGCAGGTCTGGCTTCCCAGAAGTTAACTGATTAACATGGGCTTTGTCATGTCTGGGAGAGCAGAAGGGAGCTGGGAGGGGGTGGGGGCAGGGGGCAAGGAAAATTGCTACCTGATTTATTGAAGACTTCTCCTCTTGCCTTACACTTGGAGGTTCTAGGAAACCTCTTGCAGAACTTCACACATGACTCTTCAAGCCACACCCACCTGAAATCAAACCAAAGGAGTGCTGTGGCTCCCCTTGCCCCCTATACCCCTTTCCCTAGTTTTTTGTAGATTGCACTAATTTACATCCCAGCAAGAATCAACACTGTATCAGTCCACAGACCTGCTGAGCTGCAGCTCACTCTAGGAGCTAAGGACCTGCATTTTTGGTTTGTTACCTGTTGCCAAGGGGCCCTGTTCTCACTTCATGCTGCTCCCCAGAGTAGATTAGGAGGCTCAGCCCCCTGCTGTCCTTGCCAGGACTAGGCCCTGGCCCTGGGGCACTCTGGGGGCTGGAGCAGCCTGGTTCTTTCCTATTTGTACCAAAGAGGAGCCTGACAGGGAGAGGGAGTGTGGCTTGGGTCTGGCACTGGGCGCATGCTCAGCAATTCTGCAGGGCACCACCTTGGGACAGGAGCCAAGGAGGGCAGCAGTGGGTCCCCCTCCCCTAGAGAGGGGCAGACATGGACCCCACAGGCCGAGGAGGTGGCACTGGGTGAGGACAGTTGAGCAGGAGCTGGAGAAGGAGATGGAAGCAAACCCTGAGGGCGTGCCCAGCAATCCCCAGCCCTGCCCTGTCCCTGAGCAGACGGCTCCTCCTGATTAGTCACTGGGCTCAGGTGAGGCCTGGACCATTCAGAGGTGAATTCACACATGGGAAGCCCAATCTCAAACCCCAAGGGAAAAAACTTGGGTCCCCTCTTACTGAATAAGCTGTTTGGAAGAAGACATTAGTCCAGGAGGGTGGAGCAGTAAGAGAGGGTGGCAGAGTAGGGGCTGCTAAGGAGCCCAGCCTCACCCAACAGGAGGAGGTCAGGCCTCCTCCAGGGAGGCAGGGTCCACTGCCCAGAACCTAAATGCTTTTGAAATCTCTTAGATGTGGAAATATTTTTTCGAACCTGAAAATGCAGCTGGTAGAATTTCAGTGGAAGCATAATTCATGTAAAATATATTTTAGTTGATATTTTGTAAAATGCACTTTTTGTGTGTGTCGACCCTGGTTTCTCAGATCTGTATTTCAGTGTTTACAAGGGAGGGAGGACCTTTCCTCACCTCCCTTTTGACAGAGATTAGAAGTACTTCTTTAAGAAAAAAATAAATTTGAGAAGTTGTATTGATTTAGAAAAGGACCATTTTCTGCGTGTCCTGTCATCTTTTTGTGTGTGGGCTCACACAGAGGAGCTCACTCCTCTTTATTTGAGGGGGGCTCTTTCTTAACCATTACAGTTCAGACTCACTGAGGCCAATAAGCCAAGAGCACAGGAAAGGGGCTGGGGGGTGGAAAGCAGCAGGAGGAGAGGACACAGGGAATGGCAACTTAGAGTTAACTTCTTCGCATCATGGTAGCTGGAGCCACCTGCCTGGGCTGAGGGAAATCCATGGGTCGCCTGTTCTCACCTGGCCGGTGAGCTGGGAAGTCGCCTCCAAGTGGTTTCATGGTGAAGATACTACCTCATCACCTTCGGTCATGCCCCTGGAGAACTGATCAGCAGAAACTGTTTGGGGGCCTTGGCATCTTGCAACTGTCACTCGTGAGGAATTGAAGGCCACATCATGAGGCAAGGACTCAAACCTCCTGGACCATTGATTCAGTCAATCCAGCCCTGCCCCCAAAGCCTCAGTGTTGACTGTGTCCAAGGTGGGACAACTTCTAAGGCCGTGGGGGTTCTTGGGAGGCAGTTAATTCTGCTCAGCTGTCTCCTGTATTTTGTAAGCACGTCTGGGTAGGTGCATTACCATGGAGATTATTAGTGATATGAACACCACTGTGGACGTATTGTAGCACTCACAGCAGTGTGCTGCCCACAAGAGTCCCGTGAGATGGGCTGTATCCTATCGTTTTACAAACAGGAAACTGGTGTGGAGACAAGGATTTTGTCTAGGGACTCCTTTAGTGTAAGTGGCTATTCCTGTTTTCAGACTGCCTCACTGTGACTGCTGACAGAAAATTGCTCAGAGAAATGAACACATGTGACCCATTTAGCAAAAACTTGCTCAAAGTTGTTTTTCCTCTCCTGGTATAAAAGATGTTGTTCAGTCACTTCAGTCGTGTCTGACTTTTTTGACCACATAGACTGTAGCCTGCCTGGCTCCTCAGTCCATGGGATTTCCTAGACAAGACTACCGGAGTGTGTTGCCATTTCCTTCGCCAGTGGATCTTCCCAACCCAGGGATCGAACCTGTGTCTCCTGCATTGGCAGGCAGGTTCTTTACCACTGAGCCACCTGGAAAGTCCATAAAAGATGCACTTACTGTTCTTTTTTAAAAAAAAAATTCAGTAGAAATAATCCTACTACCAGAAATCAACCTTCAGTGCTCTTGGAAACGAGCAGTTTAGTGAGGAGCGAACCCTGATGCAAACTTCTAGATCAGTGAATGGTGGTGCATCCTGAGACGCACTCTTAGCATTCAGAGTGGGAGTAGGGAGTTTGCTCTGAGGAGCTGAACGCCTCCAGGCTTCCCATTCCTGAGGACTCCTCATCCTCTGAATTCCTCTCATCACTCACTAAACACAGAGCCTCTGGCATCTTCTTTGCCATTGCCCGCCTCAGTACAGTGTGTTCTGGGGTCAGCTGCTTTCTCCCTCCACATTTGTGCTCCGTTATCTCAGAAGGATTGTGATTGGGAATTTAGGTTTTAGAATCAGACCAATCCATGTAGTCTCAGCTTCCCTGAGCCTCTCTCTTTTTGAGCTGCTCAGTGGGAATGCACAGCATGGCTGTGACAACTAGAGATAATGAACACAAAACACTGATGACACCTGCCTCAACTGTGGACACTACTCTGTTTGAGAGCCTCGTTGGCTGCCCACTTGTAACAGAGTGAAGTGTGGCTACACTTCAGATCAGTAAAAACTGTCCACTGACATACAAGTCTTTCCCTGTTTCTGCCTCTAGTCTACATGGCTAGCCTGGTGGGGTTGAGCACAGTTTGGTTCCAGGCAAGGAAGTTGCTACTCAGTGCCCCAGCTCCTCTTCAAATGTGTGCTGATCACAGCAGTAGTCATGAGGTAGCAACTTGTCACTGGCCTCTCACCAGAGTGTCCCAGCTCTTCAGGCCTGGAGGAGGGAAGACAGGAGAGGAGAAGATTCCATTTCAAGACACCTAAGCATTATCCAATGCTGTTTTTACCACTAGGTGCTGTTTTAAATGTTAAGGGTCATCATAGAGCTGA
The DNA here is from genome assembly GCA_007570785.1 of Antilocapra americana. NCBI lineage: Eukaryota > Metazoa > Chordata > Mammalia > Artiodactyla > Antilocapridae > Antilocapra > Antilocapra americana. Next base: position 13,318,656 of record ML664176.1, on the reverse strand, counting down.
TCCATTGTCACATTGGAGTAGCCAGAACACAGCAGATAGGGGAGCACACTGGGACCTCCAGAAATTTGGGACTCGGGCCGGGAGAAGGGTGCGGCGGCCCCTTGCCTCCAGACCTGTTGGAGTAAGGGCTCGGCCGGTCAGAGGGTGAGGCGGCCGGGCACTGCGTGCCGGTTCTGTCCGTCCAGCTTCCCGAGCACGCGCTGCGCGGGACAGGGAACTGCGGCCTCGGTAGTTTCTGCCACTGGGGCCTCGGCAGCTTTTGTGCCCGAAGGCCGGAGGACCAGAGCGACCCTGGCTTAGGCGCCCTTTCCAGGGTAGGGGTCCGCACGCGCCCTCCCAGCCCGCTCACTGCAGGGGGGGGGCCGCCCCTCTCCCCGCCCCTGGCCTGGGCCCGCCCCCACGCCTGTGTCAGCGGGGCCCGGGGAGGAGAACGGCCGGGCGGGACATCCGGCCCAGGTCCCTCGCCGCGCCCGCGCGCTGCCCGCTGCCCGCCGACCGCTTCGGCGCCGCATCCCGGGAGTGGGCCACCCTGCGCGCGCCGGGGGCCTCCAGCCAGCGCTGCTCTCCGCGATCCCTTCCGGGCTCCCCAGGTCCAAGCCCTCGGGCCCGCCCCCAGTCCGAGCCCGCCTCCCGGACAGCCCTCGGATCAGCCGGGCCCACGCAGGCCCCCGCCCCGGGAGCACGATGTTCCCCCGCCCGCTGACCCCGCTGGCTGCCCCAAATGGCGCCGAGCCCCTGGGTCGCGCGCTGAGGCGGGCTCCCCTGGGCAGGGCCCGGGCTGGGCCGGGCGGACCGCCCCTGCTGCTGCCGTCCATGCTGATGTTCGCGGTGATCGTGGCTTCCAGCGGGCTGCTGCTCATGATCGAGCGGGGCATCCTGGCCGAGATGAAGCCCCTTCCCCTGCACCCTTCCAACCGCGAGGACGCAGTCTGGCGCAGGACGGTCCCCAGGCCTGGGACGCTGTCCCTGGATGCGGGGGACTCGGACCTGCAGGTGAGGCAGGACGTCCGGAACCGGACCTTGAGGGCAGTGTGCGGACAACCGGGCATGCCCCGGGACCCCTGGGACTTGCCGGTGGGGCAGCGGCGCACCCTGCTGCGCCACATCCTCGTGAGTGACCGCTACCGCTTCCTCTACTGCTATGTGCCCAAGGTGGCCTGCTCCAACTGGAAGCGGGTTCTGAAGGTGCTGGCGGGCGTCCTGGACAACGTGGACGTCCGCCTCAAGATGGACCACCGCAGCGACCTGGTGTTCCTGGCCGACCTGCGGCCTGACGAGATTCGCTACCGCCTCCAGCACTACTTCAAGTTCCTGTTTGTGCGGGACCCCTTGGAGCGCCTTCTCTCTGCTTACCGCAACAAGTTTGGCGAGATCCGAGAGTACCAGCAGCGCTATGGGGTTGAGATCGTGAGGCGGTACAGGGCTGGAGCGGGGCCCAGCCCTGCGGGGGATGATGTCACCTTCCCCGAGTTCCTGAGATACCTGGCAGATGAGGACCCCGAGCGCATGAACGAGCATTGGATGCCCGTATACCACCTCTGCCAGCCTTGTGCGGTGCACTATGACTTTGTGGGCTCCTATGAGCGGCTGGAGGCAGATGCCAACCAGGTGCTGGAGTGGGTGCGGGCACCGCCCCATGTCCGATTCCCAGCTCGCCAGGCCTGGTACAGGCCAGCCAGCCCCGAAAGCCTGCACTACCACCTGTGCAGTGCCCCACGGGCCCTGCTGCAGGACGTCCTGCCCAAGTATATTCTGGACTTCTCCCTCTTTGCCTACCCACTGCCTAATGTCACCAGGGAGGCCTGTCACCAGTGACCATGGGTGTGGGCCAGCAGTTGTTGGGGACTGGTTTTGACAATGCCAGCTCCTGTGTTGCCATATAGTGAAACTCTGGCTCCAGCGTTTCTCTTTGTCTAAATGCCTAGCTGGAAAGGACTGCCCTTGGAAGTTCCTTGTCCAGGGCGGGTGCCCACAGTGGCGCAGACGACAAGGTTGGACAGGTGGCCTGGTGCTCTCCATAGGGGCGTTTCTTGGGAGCCAGTGTGATCCTTCTTGCCCTGGCAGGGCAAGATACCAGTTTTTCTAGTGAAGCAATACATCTCTTCTCAAGACCGGCTCCACGGCCCTGCCTGCAGGGATTTTACTGCCCACTTGATCAACCTTAATTTAACCTATAGCCAAACCCAGAGGTGGTGCCAACTAGGAGCATGACTGGAGCTGGGGGCCATGTGGCTCTGATCTCCTGTTCATCCACTTCATGTGCCTTAGGGCTGGAGTCAGTTGTGCCTTATAAATGACTTCTGTATCGTTCTGCTTCAGACTTAGAATTTCCTATGCTTGCCAGGTTCTTCCCATTTTTTTCCAAGGAAAGGAAAACTGAAAGGGCCCCTGCCTGGTAGCTCTAGTACCTGGCCCTACAGCATCCAAAGACCCCTGTGCCCAGCCTCTTCTTGGGACTCTGGGCACTTTCTCCTATCCCCCAGGGTTGTGGGGATAGCTGCCACTTTTCTGATGCATTTATTTAAAATTTGTACTGTTTGATAGAACCTTTCAGAAGGCTTTGTTTTCCTAATAGCTGAATTTTTTAATAAAGCCATTTTGTATACAAGGTCAGTATCTCTGATTCTCCCTCTGAGCTTCTGTGTCCACCAAGTCCCCCTGATGTCCCTCTCCCCAGGACAGGGGAGGGAGCTTACAGGTAGAGAAAATTGTCACTTGCTAGGGCTAGTGCAGTTGGCCATCGTCATACCATGGATGGAGACTTTGAGAGCTTCCTATAAGTCATACCAATCACTGACTCAGCTTCTGGGGTGCGGTTAAGAAAGGCCCCAGGCCCAGAGCACATCTACATGATTATTCTCTGAAGGTAAGTAAAGATATTCTTCCTCTTACCAGGACTACTTCTTGACTGAGGAGGCCCTCAGTTGAAAAGGGGGATCATTGCATGAGCCAGGGGAGCTTATTCCTGGCAATGAGAATTATAAGGAAGGCGAGGAGGTTGAGTGGAGGGGCCAGCTTTTGCTGACTTAGATTCAGAGGAAGCTGTGGGCAACGTGAAAGGAGTACGATCAGGGTTGTAGAGGACAGGCCTCGGTGTCTCATTCAGCTTCTGCTCTCCAGAGACCCTCAGGCCCACCAGGGGATGGAGAACAGGAGGTGGGGCCTGCCAAGCCCCTGGGAGAGATTCTGTGTCAGAGCTGGCTCTCCCCTGGTAGTCCTAGTTCATGCATCCCCCATGGGAACTGCTGTACTTCAGCGACCTGGGGCTGTGGTGAGAGGTGATGCCTGAGAGAGGGAGAGAGGGAGGCGGGAAGAGCCTCCTTGCAGATATCACTTTTACCTGGCCTTGCTATTGGCCTGACTTTTGGGAAGTAAACTAACCACATTTGGGGGAAGGGGCTTCTTTGGGCACTCATGTTTCTTTGCCGTGACTCAGCAGGAGACCTTAACTGATCCCCTGTGTGGGATCCTCAGTTCCTGGAGGTAGCTCCTACCTACAAGATAGGTAGGTAGCTAACTGAGAGCTCCTACCACACTCACCAAATCTGCCCAGTTACTTGTCAGTCTCTCCCACCGAGACTGTGAATTGTGTGAAGGTGAGACTGCATCTGTCCTGTTCACGTGACATTCCCAGGACCTAGCCCAAGGGACCGGCAGGAAGTAGGTGGCCTGGAAGAACCAAGGTGGACATCTTGATGCAGGACAGAGAGTACTGTGCTTGGAGTCATTTAGACTGATTGAGTCCCACCTCTGCTCCACACCAGCTGCCCAACCACCTCTCTGACCCTCCATGTGCTCCTCTGTATCATGGGAATAATAATGCTTATCTTACTCGAAGATCACTGTAAGGAGTAACAAAGACAAAATGAGTCAAAGGGCCCAACCTAGCACCTGGTTCAATATATATTCTCTGAAATGCTAATTGAACACCTGATTCCCTCTGAGGCCTATGGGGACAGGGAGAACCCAGGACACTGTGTCCACTCAGCGCTGGAGATCAGAGCTGCCTCTGGGCAGGGCCCTTTGGTCCTTCACTTCCTCTGCCAACTGGTCAGATCTTCTCCAAGCTTTCAGCCCTTCAGGACTTCCCACCCCTACCCCGACCCTTATCCCCACTCTGTCCCCAGTCTCTTCCTCCTTGGCTGGGAACTGCAGCCCCAGATCCAAGGCAGCTGTCAGTCTCCCTCCCAAGGCCCTGCTGCTGTGTTTGCCTCATCTCCTTTCAACCCCACAACAGAAGGGTGCTACAGGTTTTAGCCTGTTATACAGATGCAGAACCTGGCACAGAGAGAGTTAAGTATCCTGCGTGAAGTCCCTCCCAGGGACCACCGAAACTGTAGGGGCATGGGTGCGCAGAGTGACAAGGGAGAGATGGTGGAAGGTGAGGGTTTAGAGAGAAGAGGTAGTGGAAAGGTTAAGGAAGATGAAGGAGGGTTAGGGGTGGGGATGCGGTTGGATTTAGGGGCATTCACACACATTCTACCTCCGCAGTTCTTTCATTCCTTCATTTGTAGAGAACCCAATTCAGCCCAGCTGACATTTGCCAGTCCCTGCCCTGGAGGAGATGCCGTCCTTGATGTGGTTAGCTTATTGGCTACTCTCTACTAGGCAGAGAAGGGTGCCAGGCCACAGAGCATCCTGACAGCCAGAACCAGACACCTTGTGGTGTGGGGAGGAGGGTTTGAGGTAAAAGATGGCCTGCTTAGATGAACTGCCACCTTCCGTCCTTTTTCTCCCTAGAATCAGCCCGTAAGGAAATTCATCGGGGATCTAACTTTCCTTTCAGAACAATGGACTTCTTCAAAGCAGCTGCCACAAAGGTGGCAGAGAGTTGTGTGGGTGCAGCTAGTCCTAGTGGGGCTTGCCTTATACTGGGTACCCAGGCCAGAGCTGGAGGTATGTGGCGAGCTGTGGGTCATCAGGGCTGGGCCAAGGGCATTCTCAGGACTAGACACCTGGGCTGTGTCTACTCAGGATTTCCCCTTTCACTGGGTCCACCCTCATCCCCACATACCAAGCCCTACACCACTGCCTGGTGACTTTGAAGACAAAGCACCCTTTAAAACTCACTGCATCCCTACTACTGAGTCCTCTTGGGTGCAGGAGCATGAGGCTGGCAGCTTAACTTCTCTCAGCTGAGGGTTGTGAACAAAAGAAAGAGGAACCCAAAGGGGTCTGGCCTTCTGGGTCTGGGTCCTGGCTTCACCTCCTGGATCCAGTTCTGATCCATCTTTCGTCCGTCTGAAGCTACTGCCTAGAAACCACGTCACCTTAAATTCTAAGGTCCTTTCCCCTCTGCCTCCCACTTCTGTCCCACCCATCACACAGACCCTCTGCTGGAAACACCAAAGTCCAGGTGGAACCACTGACCCTCCCCCTGGGTGGATACAGACCCCTCGTCTTTCCCAGGGGCTACAAGGAGAGCAAGCCTGCTGGCCCCCTCCCAGGGTGAACACAGTGCTTTTATTTATTTATTGAACCAGTTCCTGCCTGGCCTCAAACAAAAGGAAAGACATTCTTTCTCTTCCTAAAGGGAAATAAGAATTCACAGTGGCTACTCTGAACTGAGAGTACCTGTACCAGCCGGGCAGTGGAGTGCTTTACCTCATCATCCTCTCTCTCCCTTCTTACAATAACCCAACAAGGGAAGTAAAAGTGTTCTCATTTTATAGATGAAGGAAGTACGACTAAATGACTTACTTAAAGAGGTGGTGGGGCTGAGATGAAAACCCAGCTCCATCCAGTGTTTGGGCCTCCATAGGTGAACATGCATCACAAGTTACCCAGCTTGTTCATTTGCTGCAAAGCATCATGTTCATTTTCTCTAATTTTTGAGCTCTTTTCCTCCAAACCTTTCAACACTCCCCAAGCAATTCTGTTTGCAGGCCTCTCCAACTATTATAAAATTCTCCAGAATTCCCCACCCTGAGAATCTACTTTCCAGTAGATCCAGACTGAATATAGTAGACTTTCAGTTTGAGTCTTCTGAGAAGCAGATACCAAGACAGAAATAGATGTGCAAGAGATTAATAGGAGAAAACAGCTGTGAAGGGGGAAGGGAGCAGGAACCAGAGCAGAAATAGGCAAGCAGTGTCTCCTGACCCTTGAGAAAGGAGAGCAGGAAGGAAAAATTGGGTGGGAAGAGTCTCAGATTACAGTGCCCCTCTAAGAAAGTCTCAGTAAGGCTAGTGGGGAGTCCCAGGCCAAGACTGCTTTTTGGAAGAGTCCTCCACTGAGCAGAAATGGGGGGACATGAACATTGTAGCAGATTGAAAGGTGCAGCAGCTGGGACCTATCAGCCAATTCCTCTTCTCACAGCAGGTTCTCTTGAAAGGAGATGTGATCTGGGCACTTCCACCGCTGCCACACAAACCTGGTTACTCCAATCTGTGGGCACTGGTCTCCATAGGTTCTGTTGATATAATGACCTTTTTCACAAATAGAAAACAGCTTGGCCCAGCAAGAGCCTCTAGATGTCTGGGGCATCTTGAACTAAACTATTCCTACTGTCATTCTTTGGCTTTATAGCAGGACTACTGCCCCTGCTCTTCATCTAGGTGTTGGAAGATATGTGCTATCACCATTCCCAAGTGCCCATACTATAATTTTCATGATGTTTTCTCTGAAATTTACCCAACTCACTGCAGGTTTTAGTTATCTTTGTTCTGCATCGTTGTCTTTGATTGGGTGGGTATTGATGATTATCTTTGCTTAGTTTCTGTGTCTCATAGGCCCTTTCAGCTGAGAGCAGAATCACCCAGAGATTGAGTCTGGGTGATAGAGCCCCAGATCCCCAGGGCATATAGTCTAGACTTTCTCCCAGTGGGCTCATCCAGATGGACTTAAGCTGCAGGAGAGCCTGAGAGCGAAGCAAAATTCCCCTAAAGAGAGCTTCTAGGGACCTGCATGCCCAGGAGTACCAGGTACTCAGTAGACTCCTCTACTGAGCTCTTTGTACTGCCTGGGCCCCGGACCCCTCTGCAGAGGAGTCCCCATGGAAACAAATAGAGAAAGAGAATCACAGTGTTGGTACTGATGGTGCCCTTGTAGGGAGATCAGGAGGCCCAGGTTTGGGCCTGGTCGTCTTCTGCTACTTAACCCTCCAGCAGGAAAACTTTGCAGGCCTCAGCCTTTGGGTGGGGCTTGGGAGACAGAAACACATGAGGGCTTAAGGAGGTGCCTATTATGTTACTTCTTCCACTGGCCCTGCAGTGTCTGCCCCCAGATCTGCTGGGCCACCACCTTAGGGACGATTTGCAGATGGAGGGAGCCATCCATCTCACAGCAGCCTTGGAGGCAAGAAGTCATCAAGCCTCCACTGGACCATTTCTCTGTCCTCAGCCCTGGAAAGCTGAGCTGCATCTGAAACCCCCACCAGAGCCCTAGCAGAGTCCCAGGAGCCCAAGCACTGTGGTCAGAGGGACCATCAGGGCAGAGGAGTCCATGGGAGCCGAGTTTCAGGCTAGCCCCGAGCACACTGCTGCTGAGGGCTGCAGGCTGCCTGCAGGGATGCACTGGAGGCAGGCCCAAGGCGCTGGTTTGACTAGTTGAGGGGAATGGGGCAAAGCTTTCTAGATGAGGAGTTAAGCCAAACTGGGGGTCAGCTGATCCCTGGAAACACAGACATGCCTCCATTACACACACACACACACACACACACACACACACACACACACACACACACGCACACACACACACCACATCCCCCCTCCCACCACTTGCCTAGTGAGAAGCCATAAGGGACCTCTTCCCCAGAACCTGCTGGAAAAGCAGCAGTGGTAGGCTGGTTCTCTGAAGGTAGGGGGTAACTCCTGCTGCCTGAGTGCAACTGCATGCAAGTGTCCAGTGATAAACAGTGAGCTCTTCTGACAGATGAAAGAGAAGGCTGGCCTAACCAAAGCAAGAAAGCCAGGAAGGAAAACCTAGCCCTGTGCAACTTTGGGGGAGGAGTCTTTGCTTTCTGTCCACTGAGACTGCCCTCAGCCCAAGCACACAGATAACAAAATGAATGAATGGAGGACAGGGGGAACGATGGGCACAGCGGAAGGATAGAACAAAGACGATGACACAGAGTCAAAGCTCAGATATCTGGCCCTCCTGGTAGCTTCTCTCAACTACTGACCAGTTAGCCCCTTCCTCCTCTGAAGTCCCATGGTCCCTAGTGCAGACTTCTAGGAGAGCCTTCTATCCATGGTGTTATTTGTCTGCCCCTGCCCTATAGCCTGAGGGTTTCTCAAAGGCAAGAGTCAGACTTTGTTTCTCTTTGTATTTGTAGCACATAGTAGGTGCTCAATAAAGGCTGAATAAGTGGAAATTCATCAGAATAGATGGATGAATACATGAATAAATGGATGAATGGATAGATGGATGGATGGATATGTGTGTGTGTGTACATTCCGAATGGGAGGATGAATGGCTAAATGGATAAGTAATTGGATGGATGGCGGGATGAATAGATGGATGGATATGTGGATCGATGGATGGATAAACAGCAGCAAGGAGAATAGAGGAAGAAAAACTTCTGTAGGAGGAGAAATCAGGAATCACAGTGAACATCTACCTGGTGGCTAGCATATTGCTTCTTAAAAGGAGAGGACTAGAAGGAAGGAGAGATTTTCCACTAAGGAAGCAATGGCAGAGGTTTGTGAGTTGGACGAAGCAGCTCAGGACTAGGCCCTAGGCTTGCTGAGATGCAGGACGGAAAGCAGTGCCACCAGGATTGGCAGGAAAATAGATGAGACAGATGTCATGAAAAGTGAAACTGAGAGAAGCCTGGGAGTTGAAGTATGACCATGTGAATTCCCCAAAGGGAGGGAACTTTCAACAATAGAATGGCTTCCCTAAAGCAGAGGTAAAAGGGGGCCCTGTTCATTTGTTCCTAATCCAGCCAAGCTTCCAGAAGAGGTGGGTAGGAGTCTCCAGGGGTTAATAGGGAGGGAGTCCCTTGGAGTACCCCTGGTGGAGGAAATGGCAACCCACTCCAGTGTTCTTGTCTGGGGAATTGCATGGACAGAGGAGACTAGCAAGCTATAGTCCATGGGGTTGCAAAGAGTCAGACATGACAGAGCATGCACAAGCACAGTTAGGGTACTAAGGACTCAAAGTGACCCGATTCCTGAATTCCAGTCCGCACTCTGCCACACGCCTCTGATGATCTGGAGCAAGCCCTTCTCTAAGGCTCAGTTTCCTCACTTGTCATCATCTCTACTTTGTGGAGTTATGGGGACTTGCAGACCACACAAGAAAAGGAGTTTGACACAGCATAAAACTCTGTACCAATAGAAGGCTGGAGAATGGTCATCCATGGGGTGAGAGCTCAGGAGTCAGGCAGACCTGGCTTCAGATGCTTGCTCTCTTGCTCAGACATTCACCAGCTAGGTCAATCAAACCAGCCTCTGAACCGTTTCCCCCACAAGTGAAATGAGCAAAATGATAACTGTCCTGAAGAGTTGTTGTGAGGTTTCAAAATGAGTCACAGAACATGCCTGGCATTCAATAAATGAAAGCTAACATTACATTGTCGTTATTCAGTCGTTCAGTCATGTCCGACTCTTCGCGACCCCATGGACTGCAGCACGCCAGGCTTCCCTGTTCTTCACCATCTCCTGGAGTTTTCTCAATGTCCACTGAGTCAGTGATGACATCCAACCATCCCCTCCTCTGTTACCCACTTCTCCTGCCCTCAGTCTTCCCCAGCATCGGGGTCTTTTCCAACGAGTAGGCTCTTTGCATCAGGTGGCCAAAGTGTTGGAGCTTCAGCTTCAGCATCAGTGCTTTCAATGAATATTCAGGGTTATATAGAAGGGATTAATCAGGGCTGCTGTGTGCGATTGCATGGCTGGTGCCTGGGTGCAGGCTGGATCTCCCAGAGGAAGAGCATCTGTTTTTCACTCTCACAAAAGTATCATCTGCTCCATATCTAGGGGGCTGCAGCCATCAAGCCTGGGATGAAGAGTGTTGTTTCCAGGTCTAATCTCTTTTCCTGCCCAGAGGAGAGGTCTCAAGGCCAGGCTGTAAACATGGCCAATGGCCTGGGTTGGGCTGGCTGGGACATCCTCCTCCCAGAGGTGAGAGAAGGAGCTCTTGCCTGTGTCATGGACACTATCCTCATCCCTTGGGGGCCAGCACAGCAGGGAGGCCCCAGCACTCCAAGTCCCGCCACCATCCAGCGCGAGAGCCTATCATTCCATTTTCTATGGTCATTCTTTCGGTTTATGAAATCATCCCTTTGTAGATGCAAAGGTCAATCATAGTTTATTAATTACTTCCTTGTGCCAGGCCCTGTGTGAAGAGATGTCTGTACACCTCTTCTTCTTTTATTTTGAAAATGTGCAAACCTACATAAAAGTTGTAAAAATAATACAGTTAACACTCATAGACCTAGATTAATCAGTTCACATTTTGCCACATTTATTTTATCTCTCTGTGTATGTTTACCTAAACCATTTCAGGATAGACTATAGACATCATAATGCTTCACTCTCAAAGTATTTCAACATGTATCTCCGGAGGAAAAGGACATTCTGCTAGGTAACCCTATACTACAATCAAACTGAGGTCATTTTACATTTATACAACAGTATTAAGTCCATATTCAAATTTTCCCATTAGACTGGATAACGTGTTTTGACTTTTTATTTCTTAAATCAAGGCTCACACCCTGTATTTAGTCATGTCATGACTTCTTAGTATGTTTTCATCTAAAACAGTCTCCCACTCCCCGACCCCACCCCCTGCCTTTTTGGTCTTTCATGCTGTTGACATTTTGAAGCATTCAAATTAGTTGTTTGCAGAATGTCCCTCAATTTAGATTTCCAGATAGGCTCCTTCTGGTTAGATTCAGGTTGGCATGTCTGATGCTCCTGGTGACTCTCTGATGGATCTTACCTCTTTATGTTTCAGAAATGGAGGCTCAGGGTCAGAGAGGGCTGTCTCACAGTTACTGAGGGGCTGACCTGGGGTTGATGTGGAGAGCTTGTTTCTCAGTCTGTGCTTGTTCTCCACACTGTTGGAAGCAGCTGGGAAGTCTTATCACTTGGATTCTTACAATGGGCTTGTTTACTAGTCACTTTTAGCACCTTGACCCTGAATGGAGAGCAGATTTTGATAGGATGTCAAAATAATGTGGGAAGGAGAAGTACACCTCAAAAGGATGAGGGAAGGGGTGGCTTCAACATGCTATGGTGAAGCCTACCCTTCATTGTGAGCCTTGCTGGAACCTCCAAAGCCCCTTTAAGCTCTTCTAGAAATTTGAATCTTTCTGCCCCTTTCTAGACCTCCAGGGAAGGGATGGGTCACATCATACACACACACCACGTGCCAGACTACCAAGGGTGTAACAGATTTCGGGGTACCATCATCAGTGAATTCTATCCTGTTGCCTAGCAATCCCAGGGCATTTCAGCCCTTCCCAGCCAGAGGGTGGGTAGAGAGGATAACCAGGTGACTGACTGGGTGTCTTTTGCTCTGGAGGTCTTCTGGCCCCCACTTCCTCATGACCTGTTGCCTAACAACCTGGAGGTCCTTGTACTCTATGTAGTTACCCCCTCCCTCACAGGAAATGAGCAGAATCTCTTTAGGGCCTTCATTCCTGACTTGGGCTCCATACACGCACACTGTAAAATGCGGCGCTCCTCCCAGGGAGGAGTTCCTGAAGGCTAAGGTGATGATATATTCCTCACCCTGCAGTGAATCTTTGAAGAACAAAAAGTAAAGAAGAAGATCGAGGTAAGAGCCTTCTCATGCCAAGACAGTTCAGCTCTTCATGGTATGTTGCCACAGAGGCTCAGAGATCTGCTGGCCAGGAGTGCTGGGTTTGGGTCCAGGCCAGGGCAGCTCCTTAATCATCCAAGTTTGCTTTTAATCTTGAATACATGTATATAATTTTAACCATTTTATTTGGGTAAGATTTAGACCAAGGGTCCTTGTCTAGTGTCCTTGGGACCCCTTAGAGGTCTGAGGACAGATTTCAAGAGGTTGGTAAACTTGGGAAAAGTTGTATCTTTATTTTCTGTAACCTCTTCTGAAATATATGAGATATTATAAATTCATAGTTTTATGAAATATTAGTAAAATTGGTGACTTTGTCATTTAGAGACATCACAGATATTTTTAATATCACTTTACCATCGTTGAAGATATCACAAACTATCAATTATACTCATTACTACTTGGAAATTATGTTATCAGACCTGCCACTGGATCCTATGAATAATATATTCATACAGAAGCATGTATTAATATCACATTTTCATTTTTTAATGTACTGATAGCTAAATTTCAATATAATTGGTTTCCTTTGCAATCCTATGATTTTTTTTATGCAGCATGCAATTCTGAAGCTTCACCAGACCACCAAAAGGAGCTGTGGTACAGAAAAGGTACCTCAGGTTTGGGCTTTGGAAATTGCTGTCAAACTATGACCTAAGGATGTATTCTGGTGAGTCTTATAATTTTGAATGTTCTTTGATGGTGACCTAAGCAAATTATCATATAATATTCCTGATGGTTTGAAGCACTACTGTATAATCCAGTGCTTCTGTGTCATCTCAGCTTCTAAGTTTGCATTTACAACAGAGGTGGTGCAAGCAACTCCACCAGAGCTCTTCCCTGATGATAGTACAAAAAAATGGTGTGGAAATTGATAGAAGTAAGCAAGGTGAACTCAGAGAACCTGTGTCTTTGCAGTTGGCACCATAGTCGGGTGGATAGAATTCAGTTCAGCAACAATATCACTTACCACATAAAATGAGTGATTTTAATTTGAATGGTTTTTAGCTGTGATTTCATTTGAACCTGTAATTTTGCTTTGTTTTTTACAGAAGTATTTCCATAAATCTGCTTAGTTTTATACTTGCTTGAGTAACAAGTGGATGCCAGAGAGCTGAGCAATTTTTTTTCTCCTTTAATGGGGTGTATGTTCCTCAAGAGTGAAATGCTGGGCCCTGGCTCTTACTGGTAACTCTTCACATTTCCCTCTCTAACTCAATCCTTTTTCTTTTGAAGAATAACCATTTTAGGGTCTCAAGCATTAGAGTGACTCAATTTCAAAGGCTTCCCAGATACAGGATTAAACAGCAAATTGCCTAGTAATTTCTGGAAATGTCAAATGTGTAATTCCTTGATTCGTCCAAAATGACTACATTGTGAAGACTAAAGTGTATAGGTGCATTTATTCCGGGGAATGCTTTGGATTGTTTTGACTTTCCCAGGATATGGCTTCATCATGATGTGAGCAGTAATTACTGTGGCGGGAGGTGGGGGGGTGGTGCGGGAGTTGAAGGGCTGGGGAGCCTTACTGTCATGAAGTCAAGGAGACAGGCCGGGCTGAGCATATGGTATATGTGAAATATCCCTCCTTTCCTAATCTACTCTGCAAGGCATTTAAGTTATGTTTTCTATAGTTTCATAGTTTTAAATTTATATATATATATATAATTGGGCTTCCCAGGTGGCTCAGTGGTAAAGAATCCACCTGCCAAGCAGGAGACACTGGTTCAATCCCCAGGTCGGAAAGATCTCCTGGAGAAGGAAATGGCAACCCAGTCCAGTATTCTTGCCTGGAGGATTACATCACCTAAGAGCCTGGCAGGCTACAGTCCTTGGAGTTGCAAGAGTTGAACACAACTTAGCGACTAAACAACAATATACATAATTATATATGTGTGTGTGTATTACAGAAAAAAGTATTTATATAAAAGTATAAATATATAAAAGTGTATATATATATTTTTTTCTGTAGTAGGACCTAAAAACTTGAAAACCTAAAAAAATATGAGTTCAACTTTAAAGTCTGTCTCAAAAGAATTAAAAATGGTGATTAACTTTGACCCTCTTGAGGATTAAATATCAAGCAATTTATCAGTGTCAGCTTTTTGAAATATTACATAGCTCTTGTTGGATTCTGAGTCTCATTCATTCTGGCAGTGTCATTCCCAGAACTAAAGGCTCCCTCTCTGAAAGGGAGGGCAAGCTGCTCACGTTGCCCTTCCACTGCTATGGGGGCTTTTCCAGTTGTCCTGGTGACCTTCCTCTGTCTCCAGGCTGCGCACCAGCCTGTAGCATGGCTCTTGGCCTCAGCTCTGCCCCTCCTCAGGGCAGCTTCCTCTGGCACCACCTCCTCCCCACCCCACCAGCATGTACCCTGGGCTGTCATGTCCTTGCTTGCAAATACAGCTCCCTGAACTGCCCTGCCTGACTTCTTGAGGTTGAGATGGTTTCTCTTCCATCATTCTAGCTTTTAAAGTACCCGGAAAAGTCAGTTTTATATTTCTTTTCTAGAAGGAACTTGGAAAATATGTCTCCCAGGCTCTGATTGGAAGGTACTGCTTGAGGAACATTACTCAAAGCAGAATCTGAGGAAGTTACTGGACAAGGCATTCTTTTTTTGGCATGTGGTAAAAAACACGTGACATAAACTTGCCCTCTTAATTTTTAGGTGTACAACATGGTAGTGTCAACTAAGTGCACATTGTTGTATAGTGATATCTAACAGCTTTTTCATCTTGCATGACTGAAATCTGCTCATTAAACTACTTCCAGTTTCCCTTCCCCCCAGCCCCTGATAACCACCATTCTACTTTCTGTTTCTATGAATTTGACTGTGTTAGATACCTCATATAAGTGGAATCATGTAGCATTTGTGTTTTGTGGTTGGCTTATTTACATAACATAATATCCTCAAGGTTCTTCTGTGTTTTGGCAAATGACAGGATTTCCTTCATTTTTAAATGGGATAGAATTCCATTGTATACATATCCATTCATCTGTTGATGGGTGCAAATTTGCACTGGACATGGGTGTGCAAATAGCTCAAGATGATTTTAAATTATTTTGGATATATACCTAGAAGTGGGATTGCTGAATCAGGTGGTAGTTCTATTTTTATTCTTTTGAGGAAACTCCATACTGTTTCCTAGTGCAGCTACACCATTTTACAATCCTATCAATAGTGTACAAATGTTCTAATATCTCCAGATCCTTGCCAACACTTGCTATTTTATGTTTGTTTGCTTGCCTTTTCTTTTTGATAGTGGCCATCCTAAAGGGTGTGAGGTGATATCTCATTGTGATTTTTATTTGCTTTCTCTGATGATTAGTGATGTTGAGCACTTTTTAAAATATTTTCTTGGTCATTTTTACATCTTCTTTGCAGAAATATCTGTTAAAGTCCTTTCGTCATTTTAAAACTGGGTCTTTTGTGGGTGTTTTTGTTGTTGTTACTGAGTTGTATGGATTATTTATATATTCTAGATATTAATCCCTTATCAGATATATGCTTTGTATATATTTTCTCACATTCTGTATGTTTCCTTTTACACTCCTGATTGCATCCTTTGCTGCACAGAAATTTTTAAGTTTGATGTAGTCCCATTTGTCTAGTTTTGCTTTCACTTTTGTTGCCTGTACTTTTGATATCATATTCAAGAAATCATTGCCCATTCCAATATCATGAAGGTTTCCTATATGTTTTCTTCTAAGCTGTTTTATAGTTTCAGGTCTTACATTTAGATCTTTAATCCAATTTGAGTTGATTTTTGTAGACAGTGTAAGAAAAGGGTCCATGTTCAGATGCTGGTTGGGGGCAGCTTCACAATGTTTTGACACATTTTGCTTAGCAGCTTGTATTCTTCAACATAATAGGACAACAAAATTTTGTACAATACTTGTTAGAGCAATCATTGTTAATGAAACTGCTGTGGCCTGAATATTTATGCCCTCAAAATTCGTATGTAGAAGCCTTAATCACCAATGTAATAGAATTTGGAAGTGGGGCCTTTGGAGGTAGTTAGGTTTAGATGAGTTCATTAGGATGAAGCCCCTATGATGTGACTAGTGTCCTTCCAAGAAGAGGGGAAGACTGGAGTTTTCTCTCTCTTTTCATGTAAGCGCACAGTGAGAAGGTGGCCATATCCAAGCAAGGAAAAGAGCCCTCAACAGACAAATCTGCCAGGATGTGTACTTCCTGGCCTCCAGAACTGTGAGCAATGAAAGTTTGTTGTTTAAGCTTCCAGTCTGTAACTTTCTGTTACAGTAGCCTGAACCAAGAGACTCCAACTAGTTAAAACACAAACCAAGTAACAGGCTCTTATGCTTTATTTTTCATGGTTTCCTCCTGGAAACCTCCACCCAACTTGCACAGCTGAAGGCAGTATTGCCTTGGACCAGCAAAGCAAACTTCTAATTTTGTGTTGGCTCCCACCTCTGTCCATCTCCTTGACTAGACTTTTCTGACTGTCCCCATTCCCCCCAACCTCCTGAACCTCTACTTTTCTCAGGAGTCTAGAGGTTTGACCATTCAGACTGTGCTCCATCAGCATCACTGGCCAGGAAAGCTTCCATTTGCCCTGGTCATCAGCAAGCACCTGTGCTGGCATTTCCTCAGAGGAAGACAAGTTGCATTCAGGTTGAAACAGGCCACGTGAAAATTTCTGATGGTCAAATATGTTGGGGAAATCCAGAGTTTCTCAGAATTTACAAGAATTTAAAAGATTCCTGCACATTTAAAACATTCCTGATACGTTAATATGTTCCTTCCAGATTTGAGTGGAAGGTGGAGGTGGAATATGCGCTGTTCTTCCAAACTTATTTGACTATAGAATCCCTTTTTTCACAGGTCTGCGGTTCCTCTGAAGCTATTTTGGAAAAGACAAGACTCTAAGAGGCTCAAACCAGTTCTTAAAATCAGCTTTGCACCTTAGACTCTCTCCTATTAGATTCCCTGGTGGCTCAGACAGTAGTCTGCCTGCAATGTGTGAGTCCCAAGTTTGATCCCTGGAGAAGGAAATAGCAACCTATTCCAGTATTCTTGACTGGAAAATCCCATGGACAGAGAGGCCTGGGGGGCTACAGTCCATAGGGTCGCAAAGAGTCAGACGCAACTGAGTGACGTCACTTTCACTTTCATAGATAAGCACACGTACAAAATATTTCCATCTACTTCTAATTTCCCAAAAGTAGTAGAAATTAGTAGATACAATTCAGGTAGAAAGATGGGTCCATGAGTGTTTATTTTATTACTCTTTGAACTGTACATTTTATGTATGCCATTTTATATATATATTTTGTCCAAAATTATTTCTTCTCTTTTTCTTCTAAGTATCACAGCTTTCATATCCCACATACCACTATTTGTGGACTCTAGAAATGGAGAAATGAGCTTCCTGAAGTTTTACGTTACAGTGAGCAAATCTAAAAATTGGTCATAGGGAACTCCCTGGTGGTCCCGCGGCTAGGACTTGGTACTTTCACTGCCAAGGTCCTGGATTCAGTCCTTGGTTGGGAAGCTAAGGTCCCACAGGTTGCACAGCATGGCTAAAAAAAGATTGGTGATGGCGAGGCTTATTCTTTTCTCGCTTATCTACTATTTTAAATCTGGTTTTTTCAAAGTATACATAAAGAGATTGTGAGGCTTGGAGCACATGTAATTATCACTTAGTTGAACTGTGTACCACAGGATAGAAAGCGTCACCTTCTATCCTTATAAGCTCATGTTTTCTCCAGGATATCTAAAATAGTGGTTAAGAGCAAAGTGTTGGAAATCAAGGAGATCTTTATTCAAATCCCCACTTCATTACTTACCTCTATGACATTGGATAAATTGCTTTACTTCTCAAAGCCTCAGTTTCTGGATATATGGACTGTGGTTTGTTTGGAGATGGGATAATACATGTAATGCTCTTTAAATTGCAGCCTTTCATATAATACCAGCACCATTACAAGGTCTGGCCTTGTGAACGAGCCAGCAGAATGAATGACTTCTTGTTAACGTTAGGGGGAGCAAAAATTATTCCTGCCCTATGCTTCTGTGATGGGTGATTTTGTATATCAACTTATATGGGCCACAGATACTTGGTCAGACATGAGATTAACTGTTAAATCAGTAGACTGATTAAAGCAGATTGTGGTCCCTAATGTGGGTGGGCCATATCCAATCAGTTGAAGGTCTGAATGAAAAAATGGCTGACCCTCCTGGGAGTAAGCTGGGACACTGGTTTTTTCCCACCTTCAAACTTGAACAGAAACATTGATTTTTCTTGAGAATTGAACCTGCTGGCTTTGGACTGGAACTAATACCATCAGCTCTCCTAGGTCTCCAGCTTGCTAACTGCAGATCTTAGCACACACATGCACAATACCCTATTGGTTTTGTTTCTTTGGAGAACCCTACTAATATAATTTTGATGGATATTCTTAAAATGTCACAACTGGGGACTTCCCTGGTGGTCCAGTGGTTGGGACTTCATCTTGCAAAGCAGGGGGTGAGGGTTTGGTCCCTGGTTGGGGAGCTAGGATCCCTCCCACATGCCTCATGGCCAGAAAACCAGAACATAAAACAGCAGTAATACTGTAACAAATTCAATAAAGACTTTTTTTTAAAAAGGTCACAGTTAACGAAATTGGCTATGAGAATTTCCTGGTGGTCCAGTGGTTAGGACTCCACACTTTCATTGCCAAGTTTGCGGGTTTGATCCCTGGTCAGGGAACTAATATCCCACAAGCTGTATGGTGCAACAAAAAAAATTTTTTAATTCACAATTAAGATAATCAAAATGACTAGAAAAACATCAACATAAGGACTGGTGTGAACATTAAATATAGAGTTAATCATAGAACTGAGACTGTGTGTGTGCATGCTAAATTGCTTCAGTCGTGTCCAACTAAGACAGAGCAAGAGGTAAAACTGAAAATGTAGGGCCCAAAGGCCATATGCATGTATAATGTAGCTATGTTGTTGTTGTTTAGTTGGTAAGTTGTGTCAGACTCTTTGCAACTCCACTGACTATAGTCCCCCAGGCTCCTCTGTGCATGGGATTTCCCAGACAAGAATACTGGAGCGGGGAGCCATTTTCTTCTCAGGGGGATATTCCTGACCCAGGGATCAAACCTATGTCTCCTGCATTGGCAGTTGGATTCTCTACCACTGAGCCACCAGGGAAGCCCCAGTGTAGCTATAGACAACTATAACAATGAGGCGATGCAGAGAACATATGTAAAAACCTAGTTTTAACTATTCCCAGTAATTACATTGATAGTATTAATGGTTCTTTGAGACTGTTGTGTGTGAAGCGGGATAAAGTAGATAATTAACTATGTAGTATTCTAATTTTATCCTGCCCAGTGTCCTTGAGAACCAGGCTTCTTGGAGCAGAAGAATAAGATACAGATGTGATACAGAAAAGGTTAAGTGAAAACCCAGTAGTACTGCCTTCTTTTCACAAGCTATGGCCACCTTCCCTTGTACCCACAGCCTTTATGCTCTCATACCCCTCATGACATGGACTCCATGTGACTGAGACTCCCTCTTGTCTGGGAATGGCCCTTCCTTTTCCATCCCGTCTCTACCCCCAATACCCATGTTTGTAACACAGGAAAATGCTCACTGCCTGGAAGTGTTTGGACACCTTTTACCAAGCACGTGGATGATGAAGTGGATAAAGTAGATCTGATGAAAGAAAAGCAAGAAGCTTCCCATAGAGAAGGGCTGCCCCTATCTCTGATAGCTTTCTTGTCCCTGGTTCCACCACCTTCCCGAGGCCTGGCTGCATTTGTGTCTTTGAGCTCTGTGTATCCTTATACTGAATTTCCCTTTTCTGCTTAAGCTTGCTTGATAACTTATTCTCATCTTTCAGTTTGGGAAGGGTCTAACTAATTCTGGGGGGCTTCCCTGATAGCTAAGTTGGTAAAGAATTCGCCTGCAATGCAGGAGACCCCAGTTCGATCTCTGGCTTGGAAAGATCCCCTGAAAAAGGGGGAGTGCTACCCACTCCGTATTTTTGTTCTGCTCTTGTGGCTCAGCTGGTAAAGAATCTGCCTGCACTGTGGGAGGCCTGGGTTCGATCTCTGGGTTGGGAAGATCCCCTGGAGAATGGAAAGGCTATCCACTCCAGTATTCTGACCTGGAGAATTCCATGGACTGTTTAAGTCCATGGGGTCGCACAGAGTCGGACACGACTGAGAGACTTTCACTTTCACTAGCTAATTCTTAGTGAAGTATACATGACTAATAAAACTCCTTAAGATTAAAAACACAAAAAGCAGGGGAGTTCTCTGGCTGCCTAGTGGTTAGGTTTCTTGGCTTTCATTGCTTGGCCCAGATTCAATCCCTGGTAAGGGAACTGAGACCCTGCAAGCTGCAGCCAAAACAAAAACAAACAAACAGTAAAATATTTTAGTCCTGAGTCTGAATGGGAAGTATCAGTAGGAACTCATGAGATAGTTTATATTTATCTATTGATCCATCACTTGATCTGTCCATCCTAGCTCTATCAGCTGAAGAGGCCTAGGAATAATGACCCACCCATCCAGGAGCAATACATATCTATAGTACCCAGATTATAGTCTTGAAATGCCATTTTCTACTAAAAAAAACCCAAAAAACAAAAAATAGAGCTTGTTGAAGAAACGGTTGGTTTCAGTTCTGGAAGAGGAGATATGAAAGACCAGCCTGGACATCGTGTTTTATTGGATAACAATGGAGTGAACAAAGGCTTGTCATGAAAGTCAACTTAGAAAGACTCCCACAGCCAAAGATGGAACAGGAGCCAACTTAGAAAGACTTCCACAGCCAAAGATGGGACAATTGTAACTTCAGAAAAGATAATTGTAACCAATTGAAACAATCAGCTATGTCCAAATCTGAGTTCCTACTTGCTATTTTAAAAGTCATCTTCAGAAAATGATAGCCCTTATCTTTAAAAACTAGTAAATTTTTAAAAAATCAAGCATTTATTTTGCCTTTTTATTGAATTTTACCACTTGGTAACCAAGCAGTAAGGGCCTCTCCGGAGAAGGAAATGGCAACCCACTCCAGTAGTCTTGCCTGGAAAATCCCATAGGCAGAGGAGCCAGATGGGCTACAGTCCATGGGGTTGCAAAAGTCGGATACAACTTAGCAACTAAACAACAACCAAGTAGTAGATGAAAGGAAGCATTTTTAAGATAAAGTACCCTCATTAATAAATAAATAAGTGATAGAATCTCACCATTTTGCAATCCCCGATGAATTAAAGAATCGAGGCACTCAGCAACAGCAGCCACTAACACCACAAAATCTGAGACATCCAGCTGCTGATTTGCAGGAAACGCAGAAGACAGAGGAAAGTCTTGAACTGTGGCTTAGGGAACTGGAAGGATATAGGAAGCAAAACCCTAAGCCACCAACAGAAGTGGCTGACATTTACTAGGTGCTACTACATGCCAGATATTGGCCTGAATTTCCATGTATGATTTCACTTCATCTTCATAACAACCCCAGGAAGCAGGTACAATTGTCACATCTAATTTACAGATAAGGAAAGTAAAGCACAGAGAGGTTTAATAATTTTCTCAGGGTCACACAGCTAGCAGACAGGTGAACTGGAATTTAACTCTGGTCCATCTGGCTCCAGGACCTACTCCTTTAAACACTAGGTTATATTGTCTCTCACACAAAAAAAAGTGGGATTTTTTTTTTTTTTAAGAAATAAAAGTATTAAGCTAATCATAGTAAGTTCATGTATACCCAGACACATACAAACTGTTAAGATCCAAATGTTATGTAAGAATATATGTGCAAATGCTAAAACCATATTATTAAACTAGAGATAGAAGAATTGAACAGGGTCCTTCCCCTAAATCTGGTTTGGTCCCCACCAACTATTACTTTGATTTTCTCAGAAAGTGAAGGTGATAGATAGGATTGATTCTTCTGAGCATATCCGAAAACGGTGTCTTGCAACAAATTTTAAAGTCCTGTGTCAACGTGGCAGTTGTTAAGATGGATGAAAAGACATTGGAGGCATCCTTGTGAACAAAGTGCCTGAGGCTTGCAGAGAAGGCAGCCAAAGAATGGTATCTTTTTAAAATGCCCGCTCTCTGACAAGCCCACCATCCTGCTCCCAAGAGTACAAAGAACCCACTCCCATCTCTCACACTTTCTCTCTCTCTGTGCCTCCCTCCCAGTCAGACCCAAAGTAAAGTTCACTCAGTGGTGTCCAACTCTTTGCGAGCCCATGGACTATACAGTCCATGGAATTCTCCGGGCCAGAATACTGGAGTGGGTAGCCTTTTCCTTCCTCAGGGGATCTTCCCAACCCAGGGATCGAACCCAGGTCTCCCACATTGCAGACTGATTCTTTACCAGTCAGACCCAGTTCTGAACCAAAGCCAGCATGCGGCTCCTGTCAGCCTTCCTTCACACCTCCGCCCTTGAAGCAGCCCTTCCCCTCCTGCCTGATCTTTCTCCCAAGCTCCTTCCTTCAGGATCAACCAGTTTTCTGGAAGCATCATTTCCACCTGAGGGTGAATTAAAATCTCTGAATTATCTCCTGCAGAGCCATAATCATTTACATTTTATCTCTAGCTCCTGTTAGAGGGATTCCTGACTTAAACAGTGGGGGAGTTTTATGGTTGTAATTCATCATCATTCCCACCCACTTTCCTGAGGGTCCTTTCCAGGCACTCTAAAATCACCCCAGGCAAGAGGTTGTCTTCTCTCCCTGGATATAAGGAGACCCGAGGGGTCCTCTGACACTGCCCACACTGTCCTCAACCCACCTGCCTCTTCTCCTCCTCCGAAGACTTGGAGACATCAGTATTTATTAAAGTGAATTGTGGCGTGAAAGAGATATTTAGGCAGTGTTGGCATCTTTGTTAAACTGAATGAGGAGCTCAGGCTTGAGAGACAAGCACCAGATGTCTGAGCATAGATAACTGTCACTGTCAGATAACTGTTTCTGAAAACCCTTCCCTTTAATTTATGCATGCTCTATGAATAAATACGTTTCAAGTGTGCCCGAAGCCGTTTTTAAGTGAGTACCAGCGTTCTCACTGTATGGTATGTCTGCTGTCAATATGATGTGCTGTCAAGATACTTGCCTTAATGAACACTGACTTGAAAGTTTCAAACATTCTCTCTTTTCCTGACATGTATTTCAACTTTCCAGGATTCGCTTCTCTCCAGGTAAAAAGGATAAAATATAAAAACAAGTATCCACCTCTAAATCAGAGCCTTTGCATATCAGAATTTAGAGTTAGGAGTTTTGAGGCATATGTACACAGATCAAAAAAAAAAAATGCTGATTCAGAACCAAGTGAGTGTTGTCAATGTCTTCAAATGAGTCAAAATGTCTGAAGTATTGGGATCCAAAAAGACTGAAATAATCCTCTGCCTTTGACTTTAGGCATCAAAGCTGTGGGTACTAGTAAATGTTTCAGTTTCCAAAAATCTGGTCCCACACTCTCGCTTGCCCTCGTAGTTCACATTCGTCAGAGTTGAATGAATGCCACATGCCTGCATTTCCATAGCAGACCCCTACCCCCGACCCTGCTCCGCCTTGGCTTTAAGATGGCCTTAATGCTGTTTGAAGTGTCATAGGCAGTGGTGGTGAGACCTGGGTGCTGATGTATGCTGTGAGTCAGGAATTCTGATGCACACATCCATCACTGTGATTAGTCTCTTTTCCTGTCACTTCCTGTTCCTAGTAGATCAGTGGGCTAAAAATGCCTCCCCCCATCAGTAATTGTTTACAAAACCATCTGCATGTACAGATCATGCTGTTGAGGTTTACAGGTGCATACCCCTAATGAAAACATGTCTTGATGCCATGATATATGTAGCAATCCCACCAGAATACACGCTCTGCAGATTTATTAAGGAGGGCACTAGTGCTGTGAGTATGTGGATTTCCCATTGACCAACAAGGGCTCTCTTTCCACTGAAATATGATACTCACTTCAGTTAGTCCTGATGCACAGGATTCAATGTCACATTTGCAAGCTCTAACAGAATAATCAAGCTTCTGGAAAGAGTTGTTTATACCTGTTGTCTCATTTCCCAACTTACAATTTATTTCCAACCTCCAGCCCCCATCACTCCATAGAAACATCTTCTGCCAAGATAAAAAATGACCTATGACCCACTAGAACCAGTGGGCATCTTCAGGCTCCATTTTTTACTTCCTAGGAACATTCAGCCCTGGGGAACCACACTCTCTTTCCTACACCCTCCCTTAGCTCTCTGGACAACATCCTCTACGGGTGCCTCTCCTCACTGTCTGACCCTACTGCTCTGGCTGTCTTGTGTGCTCATTTTCACTCAGCCGTTGCATATTGAGGTTCTTCAAGGTCTTTCCTGAACCTGTTTCTCTCTTGCTTTCTCCCCCAGCCTTGCATTCATGCCCAGTGTTTCAAGTACCGTGTATGTCGATGAGCTCACACACAGATCTCTAACCCAGGTTTCCCCCTCTAAGGTGCAAACTAGTTACCTGTCCAGCCACTAATTGACATCATTTGGATGTTTCAAAGGCACTTGCAACTTGATGTGTCCAAAACTCATGTTTTTTCCCCCAAGTAAAAGAAGGGGGAGGAAGAAAAGAGAAGGGAAGGGAAGGGAAGAGAAGAGAAAGAGAGAAGAGGGGAGAAAGAGGGACACAGCTCCCAAGTCTAGACATTCTTTTGATGGCGGAAGGGGTGTGGGTGGGGGTGGGCCATGCAGCATGGCTTGTGGGATCTTAGTTCTCAGATCAGGGCTTGAACCTGGACACTCTGCAGTGGAACTGTGGAGTCCCAACCACTGGGCCACCAGGGAAGTCCCAAATCTGGACATTTTTTGAGTTTTATATTCTCACAACCTGACAACCTGGAGGCCAGACATGGGCATTAAAAAATGCAGTAATCTCTAGTGACTAGCCCCCAATACATTGAAGTCACTGAGTGAGACCCCAGCACCCAACCCACTCTCCCCACTCCCTCAAACTCAGTGGAAGATGACCTTGCTGTTCTTGCCTTTCCCACCCCTACCACATTCTGTATCTGCTATTTCCTTATTGCTCCAGCCACTCATTGACAAAAGAGACCAGAGTCACCACCCTGACCCTCATGGCATCCAACTCTTGTTGCCATTCCACTTCAGTGGGATCAATGGGTGGTTTCCTCCACTGTTACCAAGTTCAGTTTTCTCAAGTCTGGACAAACCTGAAAGATCTGCTTGTGAGCAGGACACCAGTCACTGCCCCCAGATGGTGTCCAAGTAGCCCGACCCTCTCCTACCTGCACACCCAGCTTGCTTCTCTCAGAAGTTTGGGACAGCATTTTTCTCTTTCTTATTTAGGAGAGTTGAATTTGTTTTTTGTTTTGCATGGTCGGGATAAACAGCTTGCGGGATCTTAGTTCCCTGGCCAGGGATCAAATGGGATCCCCTACAGTGGAAGTGCTGAGTCCAGCCATTGAACTGCCAGGAATTCCCTTGGAGAGCTGATTTTGGAAACTCCAGAGCCCAACCTTGAATCCCAAAATCCCTTTGCCATTTCTGTAGGACACACAGTGAACCTCTGTATAATAGAGTCTTGATACCCAGTCTGTTATCCTAGACCTGAGACGACCCCAGCATAATCCTTGCTACACTTTCCCTTCTGCCAAGACACCTCCTTGATCCCTCCAGGCCCTCACTTACTCTAAGCCTCCTCAGCTCAGACCTTACTTTCTCAGGGCAGCCGCCTCTGACCTGCAGACCAGATCAGATCTCTCTGCGGTTTGCTCCCTCTCCTGTGTAGCTCTTACTACAGTTGGTAATTCTATATTTGATTTCTATCTACATCCCCCTCTAAAGATAAGATCATTGAAGGCAGCAATTCTTTTCTGCCCACCATAGCTTCTCCAGCACCCTGCACAATACCTGGTCCATGGTAGGGGCTCAGGGACTATCTGTTGAATGGGTGAATGAACTACGATTCACTTCATTATGTGTCAGTCTTTTGAGAGTCTGTGTTCAGTAGTCATTCCCTTTGATGACCAAGAAAACACTTTGAGAGGCAGCCACTAGCCAGCATGCATTTCATGTGTGAGCACCACAGTATTACTACTTGTGAGTTCAATACTCCAACCTTGTATTTTATTAAAGTATTTTGTTCACGGTGGTAAAAAACACTCTGTTACTGGCTTGTGGGCAGTTAAACCTGGCTCTGGGGGAAGGGGCATGTTACAACATTGCAGATAAGTGGGGATACCAGTGGCAGGCGGGGAGGAGACTGTGTGAACACCCCAGCTTCTGCTTGGGGACATTCTGCCTCCTGCCTTCAGCTGTGCAGATTGCAAAGGGCATGAAGAAGGGATGGGACAGTCCCGAACCAAATGACAGGTACTCCTGCAATTCCTGCAGTCATGAGGGGGTTTTTGGAGGGGTCTCGGAATGAGACTGTGTGGCTGGCTTCCATCATTGCTGGGTTTATTAAGTCATCTTACCCTGTGCTGTTGGAAGATGACAACAGCAAAAATGACAGCAAAGCAGCTGTGATGTATTGGGATGAGGCTGGTAGTAGAGTTAGAACCAACATCCAGTTTCTTGGTTCCTGGTAAAAGTCACACATTGAGAATGAACCCTCAGTGAATGGAAGTTGAGGCTCCAGAAAGCAGTGTGGGAAGGAGAGAGGAGCACTGGACTTGTTGCCAAGGTGATAACCATGAACTTCCATGGAGCCCTTGCCATGGGTAGGTGCTGCATTGAGCATTTTGTAGGCATCATCTTATTTAATCCCACAGTAGCCTATAAGTGTTCTTATTATCACCAGATTTCAGCTAATGAAATAAAACGTCAGAGTTAAAAAAACGCTCCTGAGGTAACAGAGCTGAGCAAATGTTAGAGCCAGGATCTGAAGCCAGTTCGTTTGACTTCATGTCGGCCCACTTAACCCGAGATATGTTGCCCATCAAGAAGTGGGTTCCAGCCCTGACTCTTCCATTATGTCTGGGTGTCTTGGAGAAATTACTTCATTTCTGTGACAGTTTTATAATCTGTAAAATATGAATAATAATGCCTTTGGCAGAGGGTTTGTATGAAGAGTAAATGAGACAATGAGCTCTTTAGAAATGTGCTCATGCAGCAACCACTAGCCACGTGTGGCTACTAATACTTGGAATGTGGCTGGTGAACTGAGATGGGCTGCTAGTAACATATACACTGGATTTTGAATATTTGGTATGAAAAAATAATAAAATATCTCAATAATTTTGTATATGGAATATATGTTGAGATGACCAGTTAAATAATATCTATTACTAAAATTAATTTCACCTGTTTCTTTTTCCTTTCTAATGTGGCTGCTAAACGTTAAAAGTACATGTGACTCACATTATATTTCCAGTGGACAGAACTGCTCTAGAGCACTATAAAGATAAATAATTATTGTTATGGTAATTTCACACATAACTCTATTTCTCTGCTGAGGTCAGCACCTAGACAGAGTCTGACATAGAATGAGTTCCCCTTTTTCTGTAAACATGAGTTCTAACAAACTTTTGGGCTTCCCTTGTGGCTCAGCTGGTAAAGAATCCACCTGCAATACAAGAGACCTGGGTTCGATCCCTGGGTTGGGACAATCTGCTGGAGAAGGGAAAGGCTACCCACTCCAGTCTTCTGGCCTGGAGAATTTCATGGACTGTTAGCTCAGTTGGTAAAAAAAATCTGCCTGCAATGCCTGAGACCTGGGTTCGATTCCTAGATTAGGAAGATCTCCTAGAGAAGGAAATAGCAACCCACTCCAGTATTCTTGCCTGGAGAATCCCATGGACAGAGGAGCCTGACAGACATCTCTGTCAGAATCAGACAGGACTTAGAGAGTAAACTACCAGCATAGTGAATTTTTAAAACTGTAGGCTTTAATCTTTTAAATCTTTTAGTCTTTCTGCTGTGTGCTTTATTGTTGTTTTTCAAGTAAGCAAGCTTTTCCAAGTGAAGGGAACGCTCCATATCTGAGCCATATATACTTAAAATATATAGATGACAATTCAACACATTCTGCCTCAGATTTTTTTATTTGGGTAACTGGAGAGTAAACTGCATCACTCAGAGCATAAGAATCACTTTTTCCTTACATGTCCCTTTTTTCTTCCATTACTAACCAAACATTGCCTAGCCCAATTCATAATAATCGCTGAATCATTACAACTGTTTCAAACCATTGTCTATGAAAGTGTATCATTTTAATGCATGCCTAAATTTCATCTTGTTCCTTTTGACTAATCTAGATAAATTCTGGATCTTGAGTCTCTCAAAGAACATCATGCTACCTCTTTCAGCTTTGTCTGCAAGTTTTTTCTTATTGTTCATTCAAGTCCTAAATGAGAACATGGGTAAAGACAGAACAGTTCACTAAATTATAACCTCCGTAACGACAGAGGGACCAAACTTACATAGCTGAAACAGAGAAGTGAGCTATGTTCCATACTGGAATTATATTACAAAAAAATGAATCATAATGAAAGGTTTTTTTTTAATTAGGGTAACACTACCTGCTATAACACATAAACCTCAACATCTCAGAGATTTTAAGACAACAGAAGTGTATTTCCTTCTCATATAACAGCCTGGTGTTACTGTTCCTAATCACTGTCTTCCCTCTGGTGATTTAGATCCAGGGGATTCCTCCCTTCCCATGGCTCTGCCATCTCCCAGGCCCTTGTCACTCTCTGCAGCCAATCAGCAAAGAGAGAACCTGGAGATGGCACCCACATTTCTTAAACCTGACCTGAAAGTGGTATACAATAGCTTCTGTTCATATTCCACCAATGCAAATTTAGTACATGGTCCCTCCCATAAAGGGAGCTGGAAATACAGATCCAGGATGGGAAGGCCCTTTCTAGAAATCTAGTACACTATGAAAGAGGATCATGAAATCAGGTCTATATCTCCCTATCTTTTTATTTATTTATTTGGCTGTATCAGGTCATAGTTGTGGCACATGGGATATTTGTTGTGTCATGCAAGATCTTTCATCATGGCTCATGGACTCTTTAGTTGCAGCATGTGGGCGTGTGAGCTTCAGAGTTGCTATGTGCAAGCTTAGTTTCTTCACAGCATGTGGGATCTTAGTTCCCCAACTGGAGATCCAAGCCTTGTCCCCTGCATTGCAAGGCTGACTCTTAACCACTGTACCACCGGGGAAGTTCCCAATCTCTGCTATCTTCTAAATGGAAGAAGCCTCCATAAGGAGGCAAAAATGCATGCAAAATAACCTCAATGTATTTTCAGACTTCACAGACCTTTATGTATTATCACTGTCCCCCAAACACATTAGATGTCACTTAAAATGCATGGCATAAAATAATAGAAATAACAAAAGACTGCAGAACCATTTACATTTTATAGGGATACTGTTAATATACTAGTGTACCAAAGGCAATGATCATAAGACTGTATTCCTAAGATGGAAAGAGTTAGGCATAAAGTGGCAAGATGACCAAACTTTATCTCTCTTCACCCCACTGTGGGAGCAGTTGCAGAGAGAGCACAAGATAAATCAGTCTAAGGGAGGCTGCAGTTGGTTTCCTTCTTATGCCCTTCAAGTTTGTGAAGAAGTGAAATGTCAACTGTTTTCTTTTTTTAATTTTAGTAACAAAAATCTTATGGTTACTCATATTTGGTCTCTCTTGGCCAAAGCTTCTGGATGACTTGCCAGCTAAATACCTTAGAAATATACCTTAATACCTAAATGATCACATAAATATGTGAAAAATAATGTGAAATGTTGAAGAGTAAACATGAACAATGACCCCTCAATTTCTTTATATTTCCCACAGTGCCTAGCAGTGCCATGCCACAGCAGGCACCTACTAAATATGTATTGATTTTTGATGGATTAAGGGGGATCCAGAGTTTGTTATGACTGCCTTACCTGAGTATTCAGTTCTGAAATATTTAATACGTATATATATATTATAGGCATCAATCCCCTTCATGGAAATTCCTTCTTTGATGTGAAAATGTAACCCATTTAAATTTTTTTAGTTTTTTTTTTTTTTCCTTGCCACGCTGAGTGGCTTTTGGGATGTTAATTCCCTGACCAGAGATTGAACTTGGGCCCTCAGCAATGAGAGTGCAGAGTCCTAACCACTGGACCACTAGAGAATTCACTTATTTGTGCTTTAATTTTTTTTGAGGGGGGAACTATACTATAAATTGAGATCTCTTCATGTCTTTGGGCTTCCCTGATAGCTAAAAGAATCTTCCTGGATTTGACCCCTGGGCTGGGAAGATCCCCTGGAGAAGGGAAAGGCTACCCACTCCAGTATTCTGGCCTGGAGAAACCCATGGACTGTATAGTCCATGGGGTCACAAGGAGTTGGACACAGTGAGTGGCTTTCACTTTCATGTCTTTAGTTTTGAACCTGCTATCTAGCTTTGAATGTGACAGTAAAAGTTTTCTGTTCTATATATGACTAGAATATAATAAATTAAAATGTCTAAAAATATCTGAATATGGACATTTTTCTGTTTAAAAGAGTAGTCACAGGACTTCCCTGGTGGTCCAGTGACTAAGGCTCCAAGCTCCCAATGCAGGGTGCTGGAGGTTCAATCCCCAGTCAGAGAACTAGATCCCACATGCTGCAACCAAGACGTGGCACAGTCAAATAAATATATTAAGTAAGTAAATAAAAACAAATATTTTTTAAAAAGAGTAGTCACTTTTGATCATATCATGCTTATCTAATGTACTAATGTGGGACAAGGGAGATCAATTTATGCAGTAAATGTCTTATTGTAAATAGTCATAAAAATATAATATGTTGAGCTGTTTTAATAAGCTCCTCTCTCAAAGTGGGAAAATATTTTTAACTATGAGTAAATTACAACAGCTATACATACCAAAAAGACTGATATATTTAGCAACATTAAAAAGAAAATATTCCCACATAGCAAAAATACTATAAACAAAGTCAAAAGACAATGTAAACTTTGAGGAAATATTTGCAACTTGTGTAACTAGACGCTAATTTTCCTATTATATAAAGAACTCAGAAATAAAAACAAAAAGCAAAATCCACTAATAACCCAATATAAAAATGAGCACAGGAAAAAAAATAAAAATGAGAAAAGAATATAAAAGACCACACAGAGAAAAGAAACACAATGGGCCTTAAATATATGAAGATGTTCAACTTCATTCATAAAATAAGTGTAAATTAAAACTACACTGAAAACATGTTTCACTAAGACTCTTCAACTTACGATAACACACTCTGTAGGCAAGGGCCTGGGGAAAATTAGGAGGATAATATGGGACAACATCTGCAGAGAGCAGCTTGACAATCTCTCTCAAAACTGAAAGTGCACTTACCTTCCCACCCAGCAATTCTACTTCTAGAAGTCTACCTGAAAGATATCATTTATGCACATTGTGACATGTATACTGTCACTATGCAGTCATCGTATTATTATTTGTAATGGCAAAAGTGTTGGAAACAACCTAAATGTTCATAGATAAGAGGACTGGATAATTAATTTATGGCTCATTCATACAGTCAAACACTATCACATTTTGGGAAAAAATTTTAATGAGGAAGCTCTCTGTGAGCAGATACAGAAAGATCCTCAAGCTATATACTAGGAGGAAAAAGTCAGATGTAGACCAGTGTGAACAATATGCTACACTGTGTAAAAGAGAGATCATTCCTGAATGCTTATTGGCATGTAAAGAAACTCAGACTAATAACAGTGGAGGAGAATGGATGGGAACCCAAGACCAAGAGAAGCCACAGAAGGGAAATTTGTGAAAATGCTTCAGATATCTTCTGATGTTTTAGCCTTGTTAATGTATTATCTATTCAAGAAGTTAAATTTTTAGAAGTAAAAGATCTCAGTGAACTTTTAATTCAGCTTTGGTGGGATGATGGTGGTCTAAGGAAAATGTGCACTTTCATGACCAGTGACGTAACGGTGTGATACGGATGGTCTTGTATGGCTCACTGACTTCGGCTCAAGTCTTGTTTCCCCACTGAGACTAATGGCCCCCACCTCTTCTTGAGCATCTACAGTATCTCACCTAGGTATCCCTTCAGGATCTGAGGAAACTCGCTGGTTGATTAGGCCCCTGACTTTCATTTCTTTTCATCATGAGCATCTGTTGTGTGTCTCCATTTCTTCCTTTCAAGTAAATCAAAATATTAGAGTAAAAGGACAAGTAGAGTAGAAAGTTGCCAGGTAAATTAGGCCTCCTGAGAGTGTATCTTCAGGTTTAAAACACAGCAGTCTCCATCTCACTGACGAAAATGTGTTTGCTTTCTATTCAGTCAATTACCTATTGTATGTTGGATGGTATTTTTCTGGTTCAAATGGCTGTCTGTTTCAAATGCCAACATTTAAAAATCTTATTTCCTCACTGTAATAAAAAGTCTATTTCCTCTGCTCCTGTTTCAATGTTGACAACTCTATTGTTAGAATCTGCAAGTTGGTGTCTTTCCAGCCAGAAGATAATTCAGCTGAGATGTTTGATTGTTACGATATAAATGTGATCTCACTTCTCCATGTGAGCTGCTTCCTGAAAAATCACTTAGTGGAACAAAGAGGAAAAGACGTGAAGAGTCCAGAGCATGCTGTGCTGACTGCTGGGGTTGGCAGCGGCAGGGGCAAACCAAGTTTGAAAGACTCCCGCCACCAGCTGAGGGGCCTCCTGGGATCCAGGTCCCACCCACAGGATCCACAGAGAATCATCCTGGGCAAAGCATTCCAGCCTCATGCTTCCCAAGAGCTGAGAGCTGGGTGTAAAGAGCAGTTTACTGCCCTGCCTGCCCGCTGCTTCCTGGTGGGGGAGTCTGGCCAAGCAGTGGCAGGCCAGTGGGGCTGAGAAGCAGGGTGAGGAAGGTATCATCTGACACCCCTCAGACTAGACCCCCAGGCCCAGCCTGCACAGCACTGCCCCTGACTGCACACGGCCCCTCCACCAGGGCAGAGAGACAGTGCTTTGGGCTGGATCCCCAGGGTTTAGCATCCTCTTTCCTCCCAGCCTCAGTGTTCCCTTTCTTCAATTCATTCCCCTTGGGAGAAACTCTAGAACACATATGCTTGGGCAAGCTATTTTGGGACAATTGATTAATCTGGCTGGGCCTCAGTTTCCTCTTTTTTATAGTAATGTCAAACTTTATAGCCTTTAGAAAACTATTCAGTAGTTTCCTATAAAGTTAAATGTACACTCTGTATTTGACTCCTAAGAATTTGTCCAAGAGAAACTAAAATCTGCATTCACTGAAACACTTGTCTACAAATATTCATAGCAGTTTAATTCACAATAGCCAAAGACTAGAAACAACTCGAATGTCCATTGACAAGTAAACTGAAAACACATCGTAATGTATTCATAAAACAGAATACCACTCAGCAATAAAAGAAACAACTCCTGACACATGCTTCAACATAAGCAAATTTCAGAAGGGTTATACTAAATAAGCCAGACACTATGATTCCATTTATAGGAAGTTTCTCGTAAAAACAAAGTGGATTTATGGTCTGAGAAATCAGAACAGTGTTTTCTTTAGATGGTAAAGATTGAGAGGGCAGAAGGAAGTTTCTGGAGTGATGGAAAAGTTCTATATTTTGATTAAGGTGAAGGTTGCATGAGTACATATATTAATCAAAAATCATACAATTGTACTTTAAACTTTGTATGCTTTATTTTATGTAAATTAAACTTCAATTTTAATATCTTTGAAAAAATAATAGGACCTACCTTAAAAGATTGTTTTAATTATTAAATCAGTATATAAAGTGTTTAGAGTAATGCCTGGTATATAGATATTGCCATATGAGTATTTATGTAGCATTTGTAGTAGTATATACATGCAGTATTTATATAACATTTACTTTGGCCACCTGATGCAAAGAGCTGACCCTGATGCTGGGAAAGATTGAGGGCAGGAAGAGAAGAGGGCAACAGAGGATGAGACGGTTGGATAGCATCATCAGCTCAAAGGACATGAATCTGAACAAACTCCAGGAGATAGTGATGGACAGGAAGCTTGGCATGCTGCAGTCCATGGGGTCACAAAGAGTCGGACACAACTGAGTGACTGAACAACAACAAATAGTATTTATAGTTAACCTGATATCTGTGGCATTATGGGAAAGACATTTTACTACATGTCGTATATATACTACCGTGTGTAAACAGACACCTAGCAGGAAGCTGTTATATAACACAGGGAGCCCAGCCTGGCACTCTGTGATGACCTACAGATGTGGAATTGGGGGCTGGAGGTGGGAGGGAAGTTCAAGAGGGAGGGGACATATATACAGTTTTGACTGATTCACTTTGTTATAGGACAGAAATCAACATGGTAAAGCAATTATCCTCCAATTTAAAAAAGTAAGGTACTGCATGTCTTAATTTTCTTTTTTCCTTTATTAATATACTTTATTTAACCCAATATATCCAAAACATCTTCATTTCAATATGTAATTAATATTAACTTATTAATGAGCTTTTTATATTCTTTTTTATGTCTTAAATTCTATGTATATTTTACCATTATATTTCATTACAAATATTTGATCTGTATTTAGATTTTAAAAAATGTACAGCTGAAAAAGTAGATTCACATATCTAAATTTCTCCAAAGAAGCTTTAAAGTTTTCCAAGAAGGACTTCTAAGGTGGTAAAGTAGTTAAGAATCTGCCTGCTGGCACAGGGGACATCCGTTCAATCCCTGGTCTGGGAAGATCCCACATGTGACACAGCAACTATACCCATGCATCACAACTAACTGAGCCGGTGCTCTAGAGCCTTCGAGCTGCAAGCAATGAAGCCTGAGTGCCTAGAGCCCCTTCTCTGCAAGCCACCACAATGAAAAGCCCTTGGCCTGCAGTAAAAAGTAGCTCCTGCTCGCCACAATTAGAGAAAGCCCAAGTGCAGTGAAGAAGACCCAGCACAGAAAAATTTATAAATAAAATTTTTTTAAAACCCTTTGAAAAAAGTTTTCCAAGGAATGCATCCAAATTGCATTACTAAATTGAGTAAGATAAAATGGAATTTAAAATGTGGTTCTTCAGTCACACCAGCCATATTACAAGGGCTGGGTAGGACGTGGGTATTGGCTATTGTATAGGACATCTAGTTGGTTCAGGTATTCATTCTTAGCACCAGAAGAGACTGCTGCATTTGGAGGCAATAGAATTCACTATAAAGGAATTCACACTGGAGGAGGTAGAATCATTTTACCACTGTCCCTACCTTGTAGGGAGTTGTGAGGACTAAATGGGCCGGGTTGCCCAGCTACATTGTATGTGATTCATAATAATATAAATGTGGATAGTTAAGTCATCCAATTGAACTTTCTGACATAATTTCTATATCTGAGAAACGTTGCTTCAAGTCCTCATATCAAAGAACCACAGAATGATGCAAGGGACACCACATATGCAACAGTTCTGTAACAAATACTCACTTAAGTCATGTCTGATTCTTTGCAACCCTGTGGACCATAGTCTACCAGGCCCCTCTGTCCATGGGATTCTCCAGGCAAGAATACTGGAGTGGGTTGCTATGCCCTCCTCCAGGGGATCTTCCTGACCCAGGGATCAAATCCCCATGTCTTACATCTCCTGCATTGGCAGGCAGGTTCTTTACCACTAGTGCCACCTGAGATAGATGCCCCAAAAGATGTCACATCAGCTGTGGCTATTTAAACTGCCCCTTTAAGAGGCTGCTTGTGGCAAAAGAAAAAGCTTGACTGCCTAGGTTTGAATGCTGGCTCAGCTCCTATTACATGTGATACTGAGGAAGTTACTTAATCTTCCTAAGCCTCGGTTTCCTTATCTGTAAAATGGGGAAAATACCAACCCCACGTGGATTTTTGGATGTAGAAGCCATATGTTTCAGAAATTAAAATTGCTGCTGATCTCTGCAGAGAATGAATGCTGGTGATGAGAAGGTCTTTGTTGAGCAGGCTGTCTGGTCTGGGTGAGAGCATGTGTTGCCATGAGAAGTTTAGGGAAGGCATGACCCAGCTGTTCTCTGCGAGGAAGGAGAAAAGATGCAGAAACCCAGAGGAAGATGCTGGAGGGAGTGCCTGGGGCTGGGCAAGATTAAGAGGCCTCTCAGAGAAGGAGTAGATTGAGGAACAGTCAAAAAGGCAAATAAGGGAAGAGATGTCTAACAATGAAACTCTGCACCTGTGCTGTATGTGTAAAACCCCCTCTTTCCTTGGTCTGCCATATAAACTGCCAAACAACAACAGAAAAACACTACAAGGTTTACTAAAGGTCTTGTGTAAGTCGCTTTTTTTTCCTTTCTTTTTTGAGAGAACTGAGAGTAATTGCTAAGTCCTGCTTCAAGGGTGGCACAGGGAGGAAAGGTAGTCTGCAAATACTCAAATCTGGGTTACCCATGTGCTTTGCACAGTCCTGGGTTCAGGTTACCCGCTTAAAAAAACGACACACATTTTGACCCTGTGTACTAATCTGGTGAAGACCGAGCCTGATTCCACGAGGTGGGCTGGCCTAAGTGCTCCAGCCCAAATGTTTCCGTTAACAATAAAGGTGTCTTTGAGCTTTTGGGTGGGCGCGCGAATGTGGGGATGTGGGAGGGCGGGCCCGGCCAGTGGACAAGCAAAACCTCCCTCTCTGAGGTGTAAATTGCTCTCTCCTGTTTAGCTCCAGGCTAGTGGGAGGCGCTAGGCAATGAGCCCCGAGCAGTCTCCCAGCTTGTCGCGCCCCGCGGCGGCCTGGTGTGACTCGCGTGCGTTCTCCCTGGCCCCGCGCAGCTCCAGGTCCCGCTTTGGGATCTGGCGGGTGGCCCGGACCCTGTGCGCTCCGCGAGCTCTCCGCGCTTCGGCCTCTTGCTCGTGACTCTGGCGTCACGCCCGCCAGCCGCCCAGCCTCCGCACCCGGCGAGGCCGAGAGTGCGCCCAGACACGTTCCCCGGCCCCGCGCGCGCTTCTCCCCCGGGGCCGAGCCGGGGTCAAGGTCTCGGCCCTGTCTGCTCGCAGCGCCGCCTTCTGGCGCTGAGCCGGCGGGAACCTGCTGGCAGCTCCAGCGCGGATCTCGCACTGCCGGTTCCATCGCCGACAACAGGGCGGAGACTGGGCGCCCCTGTGGACCCCGAGGCCGGGAGGGAGGGCCCCGTGCTGGGTGGCCACCCGGGTCTGCCTTGGGGCCTAAGCTCTGCCAGGTTGGAACAGAGTGTTTTAGACCAGAGGTTTGAGACGACGCTCCAGCTGTTGCTTGGATTGGACAGGAGCGTGTAAAACAGGGTCAGCAGCCGTAGTGAGCTCAGCTGGTGACGAGGGGCAAGCCTTTTTGCGGGCTGGTCCCAGGAAAGCAGCTCTCACCCACCGAGGTCAGGCGTTCTTGATCTCTCCCCATGGTCGCACCCCACCCGCCTTTGGCCCTGCCCCTCTACTCCCCAGACCTCTATTTTGGACTAAGTAAAGAACCTGCCTACCTATGCAGGAGGCGTAAGAGACAAGGGTTCGATCCCCCGGTGGAGAAAATCCCCTGGAGGAGAGCATGGTAACCTACTCCAGTACTCTTGCCTGAAGGACAGAGGAGCCTGGCGGGCTACAGCCCACGGGGTCACAGTCAGACAGGACTGAAGCGGCCCAGCAAAGCGCAGCACGTGGACTCTCCTGACCCTGACACCCGCTCCTGTGGAGTGTGCATCTGTAGGGACCTGGGTTGCCCTCTTTGTCCTCCAACCCTGCCCTGCCCCCCATCACCTTGTCTTCCCCAGTGACCCAGTCTCCCCA
Organism: Antilocapra americana; assembly: GCA_007570785.1. Classification (NCBI taxonomy): domain Eukaryota; kingdom Metazoa; phylum Chordata; class Mammalia; order Artiodactyla; family Antilocapridae; genus Antilocapra; species Antilocapra americana. The sequence goes on along the minus strand of ML664176.1, from coordinate 13,281,165 downwards.
AGATCCTTCCTCAGCCCCACCCCTGACACTTATCACAGCTCAATCTCACTCACTCAGCAGCTTCAGCAATAACCCTAGTAGGTAGTCATTCCCATCCCCATTCTCATCCCTGTTTCCCAGTTTTTACAACCCTGTGGCTATTTCTGGCTCTCTATTCCCCCACCTCACTAACCTCCATCCTTAACATGTGCCCCAAACTGTGCCCTCCCCCAGCTGTCATCATGGGCCCTGACTCAGGCCTCCACCACACCTCCCTTGAATCTGGAATCACTGTCCAAGTTCAGCCCAGGAACTTATGACCCAAAGTTCAGCACAGGAACTTATGACCCAGCTTGATGGAATGTATGTGACCCATTGGGGTCCCCACAGGAGACGTCAGCTCTTGTCCTTTCCTGGGTTCCACTCCCAGCTGTACCCTCACTTGTGCTCACAGAACTATCAGTGGAGCCCAGAGGCCTGTCAGGACCCTCTCTTCTTGTCCAACAGGCCTTCTAGGGTTCACAGAGCAGATTCCAGATCCTGCTTTTTCTGTCCAAAAGTTTGAAACCCCATTTCTTTTCTTGCTTTCTTAATTTTATTGAAGTATAGTGAATTTACAATGTTGTGTTAATTTCTGCTGTACAACAAAGTGACTCATATATATATATATATATACATATATATACTTTTTTATATTCTTTTCCATTATTTATCACTTATTGAAAATGATATTGAACATAGTCCCTGCTATACAGGAGGACCTTGTTTATCCTTCCTATATATACTAGTTTGCATCTAATGCAAACTAATCCCCAATTCCCAGTCCTTCCCTCCCCCATCTGCCATCCGCCTTGGCAAACACAAGTATGTTCTCTATGTCTGTGAGTCTGTTTCTGCTTTGTAGAAGTGTTCATTTGTTTTGTATTTTGGTGGTAGTTTAGTCGCCAAGCTGTGTCCAACTCTGGTGACCCCATGGACTGTAGCCCGTCAGGCTCCTCTGTCCATGGGATTTTCCAGGCAAGAATACTGGAATGGGTTGCCATTTCCTTTGCCAGGGGATCTTCCCAATCCAGGAATCGAACCCAGGCCTCCTGCATTGGCGGCAGAGTCTTTACCAGCTGAACTATGAGGGAAGCCCTTGTTTTGTGTTTTAGACTCCACATATAAGTGATATCAAATGGTATATGTCTTTCTCTGTCTGAGTTATTTCACTTAGTATGACAATCTCTTGGTCCATCCATGTTCCTGCAAATCAAATGGCATTATTTCATTCTTTTTTATGGCTGCATAATATTCTATTATATATATATACATACATAATGCATATATATATATATCACATCTTCTTTATCCAGTCATCTGTTGATGGACATTAAGGTTGCTTTCATGACTGTAAATAGTGCTGTGTGTATGAGCATAGGTACGTGTATTTTTTGAAATGCAAAAACTTATAATTTTGTTTGGTTGTGTGCTCAGGAGTAGGATTGGTGGATCATATGGCAACTCTATTTTTAGTTTTTTGAGAAACCTCCATACTGTTTTCCATAATGGCTGCACCAATTTACATTCCCAACAGTGTAAGAGGGTTCCTTTTTCTCCCACACCCTCTCCAACATTTATTATTTGTATCCTTTCTAAAATTTTATTTATTTATTTTATTGGCTGCACCATGTGGCATGTGGGATTTTAGTTCCTCAACCAGGGATTAAATATGTACCCCTTGCATAAGAAGCAGAGTCTTAACCATTGGACTGCCAGGGAAAATCCATTTGTAGACTTTTTAATGATAACCATTCTGACTGGTGTGAGGTGGTACCTCATGGTAGTTTCGATTTGCATTTCTCTAATAATTAGCAATCCAGTGCTAAGTCACTTGAGTCGTGACACTTTGCAACCCCATGGACTATAGCTCACCAAGCTCCTCTGTCCATAGATTCTCCAGGCCAGAATACTGGAGTGAGTTGCCATGCCCTCCTCCAGGGGATCTTCCCAACCCAGGATCAAACCCAGGTCTCTTATGTCTCCTGCATTGGCAGGTGTGTTCTTTACCTCTAGCGCCACCAGCTAAGCATAATTAGCAATAATGAGCATCTTTTCATGTACTTATTGGCCATCTGTATGTCATCTTTGGAGAAATGTCTATTTAGGTCTGCTGCCTATTTTTCAACTGGGTTGTTTGTTTGTTTGTAATTGAGTTGTGAGTAGTTTGTATATTTTGAAAGTTAGACCCTTGTTGGTTGTATCATTTGCAAATATTTTCTCCCAGTCCATAAGTTGTGTTTTAATTATGTTTATGGTTTCCCTAGCTGTACAGAAACTTATAAGTTTAATTATGTCCCATTTGTTTATTTTTGTTTTTATTTCTATTGCCTTAGAAACTGAGCTAAGGAAACATTGGTATGATTTATGTCAGAGAATATTCTGCCCATGTTCTCTTCTAGCAGTTTTATAGTGTCATGTCTTGTATTTGTCTTTAAACTATTTTGAGTTTATTTTTGTGTACGGTGTGATTGTATGTTCTAATTTCATTGATTTACATGAGGCTGTCCAGCTTTCCCATCATCACTTGGTAAACAGACTGTCTTTTCTCCACTGTATATTTTTGCCTCCTTTACTGAATACTCGTTGTACATAGGTGTGTGGGTTTATTTCTGGGCTCTTTATTCTGTTCCATTGATTCATATGTCTGCTTTTGTGCCAACACCACACTGTTTTGATTACTGTAGCTTTGTAGTATTGTCTGAAATCTGGGAGGGTTATGCCTCCTGTTTTGTTCTTTTCCCTAAAGATTGCTTTGGCAATTCTGGGTCTTTTATGGATCCATACAAATTTTAGAATTATTTGTTCTGATTCTGTGAAAAGTGTCCTGAGTAATTTGATAGGGATTGCATTAAATTGCTTTGAGTAGTATGGCCATTTTAGCAATATAAATTCTTCCAATCTAAGAACATGGAATATCTTTCCATTTCTTTGAGTCATCTTCAGTTTCACTTATTGTTTTGTAGTTCTCACTATATAAGTCTTTCATGTCGTTCGTGAGGTTTGTTACTAAGTATTTTAATTTTTTGTTGCAATTTTAAAAGGGAACATTTGCATTCCCTTTCTGATACTTCATTGTTGGTGTAAAGAAATGCAACTGATTTCTGTATGTTAATCTTGTATCCTGCTACCTTACTGAATTTGTTTATCAGTTCTAGTAGTTTTTGTGTGGAGTCTTTCAGTTCAGTTCAGTCAGTCAGTCGTATCTGACTGTTTGTAACCCCATGAATCACAGCACGCCAGGCCTCCCTGTCCATCACCAACTCCCGGAGTTTACCCAAACTCATGTCCATCGAGTCAGTGATGCCATCCAGCCATCTCATCCTCTGTCATCCCCTTCTCCTCCTTCCCCCAATCCTTCCCAGCATTAGGGTCTTTTCTAATGAGTCAACTCTTCGCATGAGGTGGCCAAATATTGGAGTTTGAGCTTCAACGTCAGTCCTTCCAATGAACACCCAGGACTGATCTCATTTAGGATGGAATGGTTGGATCTCCTTGCAATGCAAGGGACTCTTGAGAGTCTTCTCCAACACCACAATTCAAAAGCATCAATTCTTTGGCGCTCAGCTTTCTTCACAGTCCAACTCTATATACAGTATCATGTCATGTGCATATAATGGCAATTTGGAACACTGTTTCTTAATCTCACCTGCCATTGAGGGTCCTGCATCCTTCAAGAATCTCCTGGGATGATGGAAGTGGAGGGGAGCTTGCTTACCATCCCAGCACATCCAGGAATCCTGTTTGGTCAGCTAAACATTTCCGCTGAGAATTGGTAAAGGAAGCAAATCTGGTTTGATCCAGAGTCTCAGCTGCCCCTATTTCCTGAAGTTGATGATGTCAACATAGCCACTTTCTGAGCACCTACTGAGTGTAGGAAGGGAAGGTCATCACCCTCTCCCCTGGCTTAGCTAAATCCTACCCTTTCCATCAAGGTCCAAGCTCCATGCAGCTGAGGGCTTAATAAGAGCCCTTATAACTTGCCATGTTTTTCTCACTCTGTCTTTGCTGTCTCCAGAAAGAGCCAGTAATGTTAACTCTGTCCCTTTGGTCAGCTCTTGAGCACCCCATCACACCTTAGGCTGGACGGCCAGGGACATGCCAAGAGAGGCAGGAATTCCATTTCCAGAGACACTCAGGATGTGTGCTGTGGATGGGTGCTCAAGACGTGTGTGAGCAGGTCTCTTATGCCCCATGTGGCCTCCACAGAGCTCTTCGTGGCTCATACTGAAGACACCGGGTGTCCTGCCCCTGGATGAAGGCAGGAGTCCGTTCTTTTGGAGATACACACTAAAATAGTGCTTCTCGAATTTTAGGACATTTTTTTTTTGTACCAGGAAAGACACTGGAGAAGGGGCCAACAGGAAGTGGCTAACTTTTTAGTGTTCCAAGAAGTTCACTGATAATAATTACCATCTACCATCACTAACATTTCATTCATAAACAAACTTTTTATAATTCTAAAAATATGGGAATGACATCATTGAAGGATTACTAATAGATTTCACTTTTTTTACTTTTTGTTTTGAAATTATTTCAAACTTACAAAAAAGTTGCAAGAATAGTACAATGAACTTTTCACTGAGATTTTCCAGTTACCAAATATTTTGCCCTATTTGGTTTGTCATTTTATACACACCCAGGCACACACACAGACACACATACACAGAGAGAAAATAGTATAGCTATTAATACATAAATTTCTTAACTGAACTGTTTGAGAATAAACTGTAGATAGAGTATCTCTTAACCATGAAATACCACAATACTCTTATCAAGATCAGGAAGTTTGACATCTTTGGTACATCTACATACCTTCTTCAGTTTTTGCCAGTTGTCCCAGCAATGTCTCCTCCCCTCCCAACTACTGTTGCAGCTCCCCCTCCTCCTCTTTCTTTCCTCTGTCTACCTCCTCTCTTGCTCCTCTTTCCTCCTCCTCTCCCCCTCGGTCTCATCCTTCCTCTCCTCCTTCTCTTTCTAAGAGCTGTTGTTTTTTTCTGGTCTAGGATCCAGCCCAGGATCACATGTTGTACTTAGCTGTCATGTCTGTTGGGTCTCCTATGGTCTGGAACAGCTCCTCAACCTTTCTTTGTCTTTCATGACACTGTTTTCTTTTCTTTTTTTTTTTAAGTAACCGTCCAGTCATTGTGTAGACTGTCCCTCAGTTGAAATTTGTCTGATGTTTCCTCATGATTATATTCAGGTAATTCATTTTTGCCAAGAATACCACGGAAATGATGTGTCCCTCCTCCGTATATCACAGCAGGAAGTACGTGACATTGGTTTGTCCTATTTTGAGAAATGTTAACTTTAATCACATGGTTAGAATGGTGGCGACTATGTTTCTCCACTGTTACATTACTCTTTTCTCCTTTGGAATTGTTAAGTAATTTGTAAGGTGAATTAACAAGTTTTTTTAAATGAAATATAACTGTCTTTTTGGAAATCTCTCTCTAGAGTCCCTAGTTGCCTTATTTACTCTTGTCTAGTGAAAATATCTTCAAGATCATCAGTGATCCATATACTGGCTCTTGAAAATCACTGCACAAGGATACAAGCAAATCATTCATTTATCAAACAAATGTACTGTATAGGCCAGGCACCTCAGAGGAAAGGATGGAATACAGTCAGAACCAATAAATAATATAATCAAGTATAGTCCACTTCTTTTGTAGAGGGGTCTGGAAAACACAGGGAGTAGAGGAGCAAGTTGAACAACACCTAGAGGAAACAATCATTAAATTCAGCATGTGGAACATTCTGTAAGAAACCTGGCCTGCAGTCTTCAAAAGGACAATGTCTTGGAAAAGAAAGGAGTAGCTAACCTAGAGCAAATGATACAACAGTTTAGAAGCTTTGATTCAATCTGATTTTTTTTCCTAAAGCTATAATTCGGGACAATTGGGAAAACTTCCATATAGACTTGTATTAGCTGTATTATGGAATTATTTTTAGTTTTCTTAGATGTGACAGTGGTTTGTAGTTATGAAAGGAAATGCCCTTATTTTAGGAGATACATGCTAATATATTTAGGAGTGAAGTGGTGTGATGTTTGAAATTTATTTTCAAAAGGTTCAGCAAAAAATGTGTTTATATATATACAGAGAGAGAGAGCAAAATGATCAAATATTAACCTTTGCTAAAGCTTGATAGAAAGTGTAGGGGTGCTCATAGTACTATTTTTTCAACTTTTCTGTGGTTTTGGATTTTTTTAAATAAAAAATTTGAAGGAAAACTATGTAGGTGTAATCTGTGATTAATACAAATAAAACTCCCTTTGAAACACTGCTGAACTTATAGTAGATTCTTTTTATCATTGTAAATTTTCTCTACCAATTTCTCTTCACTATCATATGAGGGAAAATGTTCTCAATTTTTTTATATTTAAAAAGGCTCCCAATTCAGCCTCTCTGGAAAGTATCTGGGTAATATAAGAAACACCTTTAAAACGTCATATCATCTTTGGCTTGGGAATTTAATCAAGAAAATAACCATGCATTTCTGTAAAGACTTAGCAATAAAGATGTTCATCCCAGTATAACAGTATGTCAGTGTAAAACTGGATATAATTTAAATGCTAACTAATAAAAAAGTGGTTAAATAAATTATTATTTATTTAAACAGGGGATTTCCTGGTGGCTCAGATGGTAAAGGATCTGCCACAATGTGGGAGACCCAGGTTTGATCCCCTGAAGAAGGGAATGGCTACCCACACCAGTATTCTTGCCTTAAGAATTCCATGGACAGGTGGGCTACATTCCATGGGATTGCAAAGAGTTGACATAACTGAGCAACTAACACTGTACTGTACGGTAAATTAACTATGGCCCAGTCAGCCAAAGAAAGGAATATAATGCAGCCATCAAAAGTATTGTGGGGTCAGCTATATGCTGACAGTAGTTGAAGCTGAGTAATTTGTATATAGAAACCTATTATACTAGGCTCTCTGCTTTCCTACATTTTGGGGATTTTCTTTAATTGAAAAAAAAGTGTTCCAGAATAATGTTTAACAATAAGTGGAAAGATATTTGGACAATATATTTACTTCATGAAAAAAATCTGTATGTACTGTATAATGCCATTTTTGCTAAAAAAGAAAAATTAGAAGAAAAATGAAAAATACATATTCAAGTGGCCTTACCTTTCTTATCTCTGGGAGTTGGGCTTACCAATAATTTTTATTATTTTCTTTTACTTCATTTCCACTTTCTAAAATTTATTAGGTGAACATGAATTATACTAAGAAAGTAATAAAAATGAAATTTGAAGGAATGCTGCTGAGTTACTCAGTGTGTTCCCTTGAGGAGTCTAAAGGAGCCCCGCTGAGGGCCCCTGGGGCGGTTTCCAGAAGTGGGGCCATCCCAACCACAAGGTGGCAGTGCTGCTTGCTGAGGCCACCCTCCTTGCCTTGAGCACCCGCCACACCCCTGAGAGGGTCCTCTGCCCTGAGCTCGCCTCTTAACCCTGAAAACCCAGGGACACGCCTGGAAGTAGAAAGACAAACTGGTGAGCAGAGATTCCTCCCCTCTCTGCACCTAGGTTAGGGATGCAAATGGTGTGGGGGAGTGGAGGAAATGTTCCTTTCCCTGGGGAAAATGGAAAGCCTACCCCACTAGAGCTTGTCTAGTTGTCTCTAGATGCATCAGCAGCTGCCAGATTGAGTGTGTGTGTGTGTTTAAGAATATATTCTGCATGTTTTATTGACTGTGTCATTCTCCTTGTGTGTGTGTGTGTGTTAATGTTTAAGAACCTGTTCTTTATTTCAGAACAATATGAATAGAATGTTGACAAAAACACATTTACTTAGTACCCAATTCCATGTATATTTTCTTCTGTTTCAGTTCACATATTGTTCGTTATATTGGAAATCTTTTCTATACCTGCCTCTGAAGCAGGATCATTTTACTATACTGATATAATTTCAGCAAATAACAACCAATATGCAATGTATTGAGTAATGGCATCATTTTGCATTATGCTCTGTGAACTTGGTCCATTGGTAAAGAATCTGCCTGCCATGCAGGAGACAGATTTGATCCCAGGTTTGATCCCTGGGTCAGGAAGATGCTTTGGAGGAGAGCATGGCAACCCACTCCAATACTCTTGCCTGAAGAATCCCATGGACAGAGGAGCCTGGCAGGCTACTGTCCATGTTGTCGCACAGAGTCAGGCATGAGTGAAGCAATTAAGCAGCAGCAGCTGTGAACTTATCTTAAAAGTACTTTATCTACAGAACAACAATGTAAGTATATAAAGTCATTTCCCAATTAATAATTTATAAAAGTTGACATTTGCACAATGTTTTTAAAATAAAACTCACCTAATTGTTTAAAGTGTAAAATGAACGTGAATGAATGCTCATTCAGTCATGTCTGTCTCTTTGCGGCCCTATAGATTATAGCCTGCCAGGCTCCTGTGTCCATTGGATTATCCTAGCAGCAATACTGGAATGGGTTGCAATTTCCTACTCCAGGGGATCTTCCTGACCCAGGGATCGAACCCGTGGCTCCTGCAGCTCCTGCAATGATATGAGGATCCTTTATCCCTGGGCCACCTGGGAAGCCTAAAATTTAATGTTTTTTTTAGTATGTTCACAGAGTTCTTCACTCATCACCGCAATCAATTTTAGAATATTTTTGTCATCCCCAAAAGAAGTCTGTATCCATTAGTAGTCATTCCCCATTTCCCCGGCAGTTTCTTGCCTGTTCTGAACATTTCATACAAATGGAATCATGCAATATATGGTCTTTTGTGACTGATTTGGTATGTTTTCAACATTCATGTATGTTGTCACATGTATCAGTAATTAAGTCCTTTTTCTTACTAAATAATATACCATTGTATGGAATTTTACTTATCCATTCATCAGTTGATAGATATTTGATTTGTTTCTACTTTTTGGTTATTATGAACAAAGCTGTATAAACATTCATGTACATGTTTTGTATGGATATATGTTTTCATTTCTCCTGGGTATATACCTTGGTAACTCTGTGTTCATTTTTTGAGGAAATAGCAGGCTGTTTTCCAACAGCAATGTATGTGGGTTCCAATTTCTCTACATCCTAGACAATGATTGTTATCTGTCTTTTTTGTCATAGACAGCCTGGTAGGTATGAAGTGGTATCTCATTGCGGTTTTGATTTGCATTTCCCTGTTGGCTAGTGGCCATTTGCATATCTTCTTCGGAGAAAAGTCTATTCAGATCCTTTGCTCATTTTTTAGTTGGATTATTTATCATTTTATTATTGTAAGAGTTCTTTGTATGTACTAGATACAAGCACCTTATAAGACATCTGATTTGCAAATAGTTTTGCAAATACTTTATCTGATTTGTCTTTTTACTTTCCTAATGGTGTTTATTCTCTGAAGCACAGAAGTTTTTAATTTTGATGAAGTTCGGTTTATCTAGTTTCTCTTCTGTCACTTGTGTTTTGCTCAGCCCAGGGTTACAAGAATGTATGCTTGCATTTTCTTCCTGTATTTCTTCTAAGAAATATACGGTGCTTTTGGTCTCAGGCAGGAGGCCAACTTTGGATAGCCAGTTGTCCCAGCACCCTTTGTTGAAAAGACTATTCTCTCCCCTTCATTGAATTGTCATGGCACACTTATTGAAAATCAGTTGATCCTAAGTGTAAAGGTTTATTTATAGACTCCTAATTATATCCTATTGCTCTATACCTATCCTTATACCAGCATCACACTGTCTTGATTACTGTGAGTTTGTATTAAGTTTTGAAACTGGGAACCACGAGTCTTTGAACTTTGTTCTTTTTCAAGAATGTTTTGGTAACTTTGGTTCCCTGGGATCTCCATATGAATCTTGAATCAGCTTGTGAATTTCCACCAAAAAATCCAGTTAGGATTTTGAGGTGAATTATGTTGAATCTGTAGATCAACTTTAGGAGCTTTGGCCTTAACCATATTAAGTCTTCTGATCCATGAATGTAGTATATCTGTTAATTAGGTGCACATATGATATTTTACCTTATTTTTACTAGGCAGGAAGCTAAATTATCTGATGATCCTGGTTCACTCTCAAACATCTCGGTACCTTGATGTTTGTACCTAGACTTAGTACAAAGTCTACTAAGCAGGTAGGTGTCGTTCACAACAGCTTGAGGTTAACAGGCCCTTCTTTGCAGACAGTTGCTCAGAATAAATAATTCAGACATACTGCCACAAACGGCTGGTTTTGTACTATAGGAAACTTTGGGTAAGTCTTCTCTGGACTTACTTTCCTTGCCTGTAAAAAAAGCAAGGTAATCCTGATTACCTCAATCACATCAGTAAAAATTTGCTAAGTGGAAAAAATTTTTAACATATTTATTTATTTATTCTCGGCTGCACTGGGTCTTCACTGCTGCGCTCAGGCTTTCTCTAGTTGTGGTGAGTGGGGGCTCCCCTTTGGTTGCCGTGTACCAGCTTCTCACTGCTGTGGGTTCCCTTGTTGTGGACCACAGGCTCTAGGGCATGTGGGCTTCAGTAGCTGCGGCACATGGACTTAGTTGTCTTGGACCAGGTAGAATCTTTCTGGACCAGGGAGTGAACCCATGTCCCCTGCATCGACAGGCAGATTCTTGAGCACCAGATCACCAGGGAAGTACAAAACAAATTTTTTTTAATTATTAAAATTCAATGGACAAAAGTTTGAACAGACATTTCATTAAAGAAGATATGCAAATGACCAATAAACAAATGAAAATATGCTCAGTATCTTTAGCCAACATTTGAATAAAGACTGTGTTGAGATGCATACCCACCAGAATGACTAAAATTTAAAAGACCAATAAGGCCATTTATTGGTGAGAATACAGAACAATTGAGACTCTCATTCACTGTTGGTGGGAGTGTTAAATGGTAGGACCACTTTGGAAAACAGATTGGCCGTTTTCTGCAATGTTAATATACATAACAGTATATGATATTTACCCAAGGGAAATGAAAATACACATCTATAGAAAGATTTGTATATGAATAGTCAGAGCAGTTTTATTCACAGTAACCAAAAATCAGAAACAATCCAATATCCATTGACGGGTGAATGGATAAATAAATTGTGATATATTTAATACAGTTAAAGATAAGTCAGAGACTTCCGTGGTGATCCAGTGGTTAAGAGTTTGCCTTCCAATGCAGGGTTCAACCCCTGGTTGGGGAGCTAAGAACCTACTTGCCTTGTGGTCAAAACAACAAAACATAAAAACAACAGAAGCAATATTGTAACAATACTGTAATATTGTAAAGACGTTAAAGATGGTCCATATTAAAAAAAACCTTAAAAAAATCAAGACAAATCAGTAATTTAAAAGAACAAATGATGGATACACACCACAGGCATGAATCTTAAAAATATGCTGAATGTAGAAACCAAACACAATGATTTTAGTTGTATGAGATTCTGAAGCAGACAAAACTAAGCTATAGTAACAGCAGGTCTGTGGTTTCTTGTGGACAATTTGGATGAGAGGAATGACAGCCAAGAAGTTTAAGGAAACTTTCTGAGGTGATGTAAGTGTTCTGTCATCATTGGAGGGGTAGTTATATGAGTTTATAGCCTTGGAAAAACTTGTTGAGCTGCTTTTTGTACACTTGATGTACGTTAAAATTAATATACCTAAAATGGATACATTCCTGAAAAAATAAAACTAATATACTTAAAATGGAGTACATTTTATTATATGTAAATTATACCTCAAAAAAAGTTTTCAAAAAAGTTGATTTGAAAATAAGTCTATACTCCAGAGTTAGCTATTACAAGTGCTCCAGCTATCTTTCTGTCTTATCTGTATCAGGTGCTCACTAATTATCAGAATTAATGTTAGAAATGGGTTTTCCTTGGTGAAAATACTTAGTGATCTATAAATTAAATACCTCCCTCAGGAATTCCTTGGCAGTCCTGTGTTTAGAACTCTGAGCTTTCACTGCCAAGGGCCTAAGTTCAATCTCTGGTCAGAGAACTAAGATTCCACAAATCATGCAGTGCAGCCAATAAGTAAATAAATAAATAGACGAATAAATAAATAAATGCCTCCCTCAGTATTATCGTGAGGATCAAATGTGATAACATGTGCAAATACATCTTTGATGGGCTATACAAGCAAATCTCAGCTTATTAATCAGAGATTCCCCCCAGACTTTCAGCTTTTCCAGCCTTCCCACAATCCTGACCTAAATGCCTGAGAGGTCCCCTGGCTGTCCCCTGCCGGGGTCTGGGCTTGTTTACAGTCACCTCCAGGCCACACGCCCACAACATCTGGGCCCACCCAGTAGCCAGGCCCCTGGGGGGTTCTCTCTCTGCTGTCTCTCCTTAGGTATAAATAAAACAATGTCCTGAATAATTGCACATCCTGTCCTCGGCTTTTTTCTCCCTGACCCTGCCAGTTACCCTGAGGAGTGGTTGGAAATAGCTGGGCTTTACTGTTCTTTTCCAGTAAGAGAGCAGGACTGAAGACCCTTCCAACAAAGACTCCTCTGAGCTGCTGGTGTACACATGGGCTGCCCACTGCAGCCTCAGCTACCACAATATGGGCTCTGTAGACCAGAGCCAGGGAAAGTTAAAGTTCCTCATACCCCAGGGGTAAACACAGTTGACAGTGTTCGCTGTCCTTCCAGAACTTTCTTTAGGCACATGAAGGTATATGGGCTTGTTTATAAGTGTGTGGTGGGTAGTAATTTGAAGGATAAAAAACAAAACTGATTGGGATCATGGACTTTCAATTCAACAAGTATTTGCTAACTATATGCTATATGCTAGGCATTTCTGAATTACTGAAAATTCTGCATCTTGCAGATTTTGTTTAAAACTATAAAAATCTTTTATGCCAATACATAATGATCTGTCATTATTTTTTCATTATTGTAAAACACTACACTTATCACTTCAATGTATTTCATGCTCTGATAAATATGAAATTGATAGAGGTACCCAGAGCTATTTCTGTCACCAGCACTGGATGGGATGCAATGAACAGATTTCCTAAGATTAAGGAATCAGGCAAGAGTATGGGTGAAATGATCACCACAGTAAGTTTAGGTAACATCCATCACCTCATATAGTTATGATTTTTTTCTTGTGATGAGAGTTATTCAGATCTACTCTCTCAGCAACTTTCAGATATACAGTTCAGTTCTATTAATATAGTCACCATGCTGTGCATAACATCCCCAGAATTTATTTATCTTATAACTGGAAATTTGTACCTTTGGACAATCCTCACCCATTTCTCCCAATCCTACCCTCTATGCCCTGGCCCTGGCAACCACCAGTCTGCTTTCTGCTTCCATGAGTTGGGTTTTTTGTTTGTTTTTATTTAGTTAGTTTTGGCTACACTGGGTCTTTGTTGCTGCACACGGTCTTCCTTTAGTTCCAGAAAGCGAGGGCTTCTCTCTAGTTGTAGTGCTCTGGCTTCTCATTGCAGTGGCTTCTCTTATTGAAGAGCACAGGGCACAAGGGCTTCAGTAGCTGTGACTCAGAGGCCCTAGAGGGCAGGCTCAATAGTTACGGTGCACAGGCTTAGTTGCCCCGTGGCATGTGGGATCTTCCTGGACCAAGGATGGAACCCATGTCTGCTGCATTGGCAGACAGATTCTTAACCACTGGACTACCAGGGAAGTCCAAGTTGGGTTTTTTAGATTCAACCTGTAGGTGAAATGATACAGCATTTGTCTTTCTCTGACTTATTTTGCTTAGCATAATGCCCTCAAGGCCCATCCATGTTTTTGCAAATGGCAGGATTTTCTTCTTTTTTGTGGCTGAATAATATACCACGATACACACACACACACACACACACACACACACACACACACACACACACCATATTTTCTTTATCTATACCATATTTTCTTTGTCCACTCATCCATCAGAGGACACTTAAGTTGTTTCCATGTCTTGAATATTGTAAATAATGCTACAGTGAACATGGGAGTCTAGACATCTTTCTGAGATAGTGATTTCATTTCCTTTGGCTGTATATCCAGAAGTGGAATTGCTGGATCACATGGTAGTTCTATTTTTAATTTTTTGAGGAACTGTTTTCTATAGTGGCTACACCCATTTATATTCCCACCAACAGTTCACAAGGGTTCTATTTTCTCTACATCCTCTTCAACACTTATTGCTTGTCTTTTTAAAAATATTCATTCTGACAGGTATGAGAAGATATCTTATTGTGGTTTTGATTTGCCTTTCCCTGATGATTAGTAATGTTGAGCATCTTTTCATGTGTTTATTGGCTCTCTGTATGTCTTCTCTTCAGACCCTCTACCTATTTTTAAAACCAGATTTTTCCTCTCTTGAATTGTATGAATTTTTTTATATATTTTGGATATTAACCATTTATTAGACATATGATTTGAAAATATCTTCTCCCATTACATAGGTTGCTGTTTCATTTTGTGGATGGTTTTCTTTGCTGTGCTGAAGTTTTGGGTGTAGTCCCACTTGTTCTTTGCTTTTGTTCATTTTGAAATCCCCACTTTCAATGCCAAGGAGCTTTTCTTCTATAAGTTTTACAATTTCAAGTCTTATGTTCAAGTTTTAGTTCACTTTGAATGGATTTTATGTATGATATTAGTTAATGGCCCAGTTTCTTTTGCATGTGGCTGTCCAGTTTTCCCAACGCCATTTATTTTTTTAAAGTTTTTAAAATGTAATTTTTAATCAGAAGATAATTGCTCTACAATGTTGTGTGGGTTTCTGCCATACAACAATGAAAATTAGCCATAAGCCCCTCCCTTGTGACTCTCTCTTCCCATTCCATCCCCAACATCATTTATTGAAGAGGCTAGCTTTTCCGCATTTTATATTCTTGGCTCTTCTGTCATAAATCAGTTGACCATATATGCATGGGTTTATCTCTGGGCTCTCTATTCTGTTCCATTGATCTATATGCATGTTTTTATGCCAATACCATACTGCTTTGATCACTATAGTTTTGTAATAAAGTGTGAAATCAAGAGTTATGCCTCCAGCTATGCTCTTTCTCAAGATTGCTTTGTCTCTTTGGGGTCTTTTGTGGTTCCATACAAATTTTAGAAGTATTTTTTATATTTCTGTGAAAAATGGCATTTGAATTTTGATAGGGATTACACTGAATCTGTAGATTGCTTTTGGATCTGTCATTATTTTTGATAGCTGCATGGTACCCCACAACATGGCAGCATCAAGACTCCACAATTTTTTAACTTTCCCTAATTTTAGACATTCAGATTGTCTCCATATATTTTTCTATTACAAACAAGGCTTCAGTGAGTGCCTGTATCTTATGATCTTGTGCACATTTATGAATATTTCTGATACTTCTAGGGTGAATAGCTTAATTAAAGGGAATGTATGGAATATTCCTAATTGTTGTTTTCAGGTATCGAGATGGTACCCATTTATTCTCCTACTACTAGCGTATGAGAGGACCTTGCTCCCTGTGGTCTGTGAGTAATTTTGTCAATCTGCAAGGTGACATTGGGCAAAACCTTTTCAATAGGAATCAGCCTCAGCCATCAATATTAACTGAGCAGTTTATGACCTTTAGCACAGGGCACTTCTAGACTATAAATTAAGAGAGGTCAAGCTCTGGATGTTCCCATGAGTGAGCTTCAGATTTGACTAACACTGGCTCAGGTTAGTCGTGCACTTACAAGCGAGGTTTCCTTTTTCCCTTTCCGCCGCCCTCCAAGGTAAATGTCATTATCTCATTTACAGATGAAGAAACAAGTCCAGAGAGGTTGACGCCTCCAAATCACAAAGTTAACAAGTAACAGAGCCAGGGAGGAAAGAGCATCTGAGGGTGAAGGCAAGGGTAGCAAGGGCAAGACCATTATTAACCCTTGGGCTTGCCGGGGACCACACTTGGGCCTCAAAGCCAGACCAGTGGGGTGAGGGCTGGAAATGAGACTAAATTCCTCCCCAGGCTGCAGCATGTGGGATCTGTTCTGCCTGGGTTTGTCCTGGTGAGGCAGGAGGCAGAAGCTGTGAACATGGAGAGAAGGCCCTGGGTCTCCTAAACTCAGAAGTACCAAGGGGGTGGTGGGGAGGACTGCTGCCCTGATGATGGTGGGGGTGTGTAAAAGTTGATTACCTGTGTGCAGGCCTTGTCTAGACGCTAATGGGAGACCTCACCCCTCTTCCCAGCTGGCTGCTGCTATGTCGCTGCCCAGAGCCCTCTGTAGAGACCTCTTTCCTCCAAATAAAAGCATCTCCTTAAACAATCCGTGCATGACTGTGACTATAAGCCTAGGATTGCAAGGACACACTCTTGTTTGACCATTTCTGACTCTAGCACTTGGAGATTGGTCCCCAGAACTCAGTGCTCTGAAGAAATGTTCTCAGAAATTTCTGGCAGACAGCTGAGTGCCTTTCCCCTGAGAGTCCACTCATTCTCTAGGGAAGCTCAGCTCCAGTGGACAAGCTCACAGGATCACAGAAACTTCTATGGCTCTACACCTGCAGAGTTTCAGTCTCAAAACAGAAGCCTCCCCAGAGGCAGTATCAAAACCTAGGGGAAGGCACAAGATACCTTTCCCTCTGCCAGGTGTGTTAAGGGGGCCCTGCCCACTGGCAGCATGATTGACCTGGTAGTTCTCTGCTATTTTCAGATCTGAGGGGCCCAAGGGCTACAGAGAAGAGCCTTGTGTCCTGTACCTAATGAGAAGGTGGCCTAGGATCTCAGGAAGGTACGGTCTCTCGACTTTCTTATTTGTAAAATTAATAGAAAATTAGTCATGGTATGGTGAAGCAAGGGAATGTCTTTATTCTTAGAAAATTTTATATTTATATAGGGAGGGTAGGAGTGGAGAAAGCAAATATGCAAATAATTGGTGAATCTGAGTAAAAGGTATTTGGAAATTCCTTGTACTGTGCAACTTTTCTATTAGTTTGAAATGGTGACGGAGAAATAGAATTACAAAAATCAAAGATGTATATCTAGGTATATACCCAACTAGCCCAAGAAAAGTCCTAGTATTGTGTAAATTTTGAATTATTTTTACCCAATTGTAATCATGGACAGTTTTATAGTCTGGTTTGTGTGTGTGTGTGTGTGTGTGAATATAGGTTATAAACTGTTTTACATGCTGGTACGCATTCCTAGTCATTTTAACGACTTACAATATTCCATCGGATGTCATAACTTCTGCTCTCTTGCTGGTGGACACTCAAGAGGAAGAAGAGGATTGATATCAGGTCACCATGACTTGGTACTGGGTGCTATCCACCACAGGCTATGCATTATCTTTTTAAAAAAATTTTCTTGAAATCTAGTTGACTTACAATATTGTGTTAATTTCTGCTGTACAGCAAAGTGACTGAATGATACATATACGTATATATTCTCTTTCATATTCTTTTCCATTGTGGTTTATCCCAGGATGTTGAGTCTATTTCCCTGTGCTGTACAGTAGGACCTGATTATTTATCCCTCCTGGATATATGCATTATCTTATTTGACCGTCACAATCCTACTAGGATAAATAGTTCTTACCCATAATATGTGGACGAGGAGCTTATAACAAGCCAATCTTATTCCGCTAGGGCAGATTCAGGGTTCAGTTCCAGTCTCTCTGACCCCTCAGCCCATCCTGTGCCTCTGCTCATGGCATCACTGTTTTTTTCATGACCAAAAGCTTTCTTTTCTTCCTCCTCTAACTTCACAGCTCTTTTTCTGTACTGCAGTTTATGTCTTGTATTGCAATTATCTCAGTGTCTCAACTCAAAGCTAGACTATGGGTTCTTTGAATATAGTCACAGCAGAGTCATCTGTGGAACAGACTCACCTCAACAGGCTTAGTCCAGCATCTTACACACAGCAGGAGTTCACATCACTTATTCTCTCAACAAATCCTGTCTTTATGGAAGGCCCTCTATGCCCTGGATAGTGTTCCAGATTCTTGGGACATGTCAGCAATTCAGTACGCAATGGAACTTACATTCTAGGGGAAGCAAATGTACAATAAAGAATATATATGACAAACAAGAAAAGTAATGTAGAAGGTGCCAATTAATATAGAGAAATAGAACAGAGTAAGGGGAATAAGTTGGTAAAGAATTCACCTGCAGTGCAAGAGACCTGGGTTTGATCCCTGGGTCAGGAAGGTCCCCTGGAGAAGGAAATGGCAACCCACTCCAGTACTCTTGCCTAGAGAATTCCATGGACAGAGGAGCAGGACAATCTGCAGTCCATGGAAATGCAAAGAGTCGGACACAACTGTGGGACTAACTTTAACTTTCACTTTTCAAGGGGAATAAAGGAGGAGGGGATGCTTCAATTTTTAAATAGAATAATCAGGGTAGACCACATTGAGAAGGTAACATCTGAACAAAGACTTAGAGGAGATAAGAGTGACTTGTGTATCTCACAGGAATGAGCAAGTGAATGAATAAAATGATTCATGATACATTCTAACTATGCAATTAGAAAGCAGGCATTAGAAGGGTTAGGACTCTAAAACGGGAAAGATAAATTCCAAAGAGAGATAAGATCAAAGTTTAAAAGATCATACCAAGCACAGATGGGGTGGACAGTGACTCATTCCTCAAATAAAGCACCAATTCGCTACTTCAAAATAATTTTGGAGCAAAGAAAACTGCTTTCCATAGCAGGGAATAAACATATGAGACTTACTCCCTGAAGATGGTATAGGCTGAAAGCATAAGACAGTTTTCATTAAACCAATAGATGTGGGCCCTGAGGTCAGTGACTGAAAGAAGTTGGGGATATTTTCAGGGTATGCCCCAACTCTTTGTTGGGATCCCAGGTAGAAGTCTAGCCTCATGCCATGTTAGAACATAGAATCTTGGGAGGTTGAGCCCTGGACTGTGTATCCTATATCAACAAACATTGAAAGTCCTTTCTTTTACACCTCACACCTTTGATTTTTGTTAAACATATTACAAACTGGCCAGGCAGAATTATTATATTTGCGGCTTTTTTAAAAGTACAGGAATTACATAGGATCAGTTTTTTCAAACATATGATCATGGTTTCTGACCAGGTCAGGATATGTCACCTTGTATAATCCTTAACAATTTATTTGCTTAATAATTTCCAAATTAAATGGCTTTTGTTCTTTACAGAATGTTTCTATTAGTAACTGTTGTAGTTGTTTAGTCGCTAAGTCATGTCCGACTCTTGTGTGACCCCACAGACTGTAGCCCGTCAGCCTCCTCTGTCTATGGGATTTCCCAGGCAAGAATACTGGAGTAGGTTGCCATTTCCGTCTTCAGGGGATCCTCTTGACCGAGGGATTGAACTCCTCAGTCTCCTGCTTGGCAGATGGATTCATTATCACTGAGCCACCAGAGAAGAACTTTTATAGAAATACATAAACTTAATTTTGATGAAATGAATCATAGCTGAAATGTATTGAAGTTGGCTTAATAGATGATTTCTGTACAATAGAGGCTCACTTGTGAAGCAAGTACCTCCTGAAAATTTTCTCTGTATATATATATATATATATATATATATATATATATACATATTTGTTTATAGAGAACACCCATTTGACATTACAGGTTTTAAAAAAGACTTAAACTTTCTATATACTGGTATGGAATGTTCTCAAATCAGTAAAGATTGGTATGTATTTGATGCTATTATTTCTATTAAAAATATACACATACAGCCTCATATATGTATAGAATATTCCTGGAAGGATGCACCAGGAATTGGGGATAGCATCTGTCTCCAGGGTAGGAAACAGTGTGATTAGAAAACAGGGGAAAGTGGCAGAGGTCATTTTTAACTCTATATCCTTTTATATCCTTTGACCTTAGTGCCATGTGTATGTATTATTTAGTCAAAAACTAAAATAGTTTAAAACACAACATAAAAATAAATCATTTCTGTTCTAGGATAATTATACAGTCACCAAAATGACTCAGAAATTAAATAATGAATGTTAGTATTATGACACATTGACAAGGTCAGGGAAAGTATTGTCTGAGTCCAGGAAATGCCTTTTCCTAATTCTCCCTTTAAGTGTAGACTAGTATTTTAAGCTAGTTGACCTCAATTTTGATTTAACAATTTACTCAAAATACAACTTATTTCCATGCCTTTATCAGATAGGGACCTCTGCTCTGATTTCACAGCATCCACTATGTCTGCTCTTCAAGATTGCCTTTTCTTTTTTAAATTGCAGCTTCTGAGACATGAAGGCTTTAATAATTATATGAGCAACAGATATAAACACACAACTTGCACAAGATAAAATACAAGTAGTAAAACTAAGCATGGAAAATAGTCCATCTCAAGGATCAAAGAAATTAAAACTAAAAGAAAGAAATACCGTATTCAATAAGCAATTTATTCAAAGGTTTACCCCAGTGGAAAGGAGGGTCTGGTAGAATCTGTATATACTGATATCACTGGCTAAATGATAAATCAGTTCAGCCCTTTTACAAAGTATATGTCAATTCACACAGCCATAAAAATATTAATGTTTTTTGACCTGGTAATATCACTCCTGGGAATTTGTCCTGAGAAAATTTTTTGAAAGAAGAGAAAAAGCTCAGTATAGAAAGCTCTTCATTGCAGTTCTATTCATCAAAGTGAAGAAGTTATGGGCTAAGAAAGAACGTTGGTTTGGGAGTCAGGTGTCTCGTGTTAGAGGTCTTGTGTAGTCTTGGGTAAATGACCTGAGCCTGCATCTGCCAGGGTGGAAGGAGGGAAATCAGGCTGCGACAGTTGGGTAGAACCAGATTATGGAGGATTCTGGCTGCTAAGCCAAGGTCTCCAGGCCCTATACTCTCAGCCAGAGGAAGCATTGCAAATATTGGATGAGAGCTCTGCATCAGGAAAATTAACCCAGCAGTGGGTTATAAGACGAACAGAACAAGCAAGAAGGTGTAGTGGGAAAGCCACTTAGAAGGCTTCTGCAGTAGTCTCTATGAGAGGCAATGACTAATTAAATGAAACAGCCTAAGATGTGTGAGTACCTTGTGGGTGATGAGCCATTATAAGTCTCCAGCCTCCCCAAGCATCTGGTTTACAGTCTGCCCTGAGCAGAAATATTTCATAATAATACCTTATACTTCTATAGCCCTTTAAAGTTTTCTTTTTTTTAAAGTGCTTTCATGTGTATTATCTCATTTGATTTTCTAGGGTGTTTACAAGTTAATATTTGTAAAGTTTTCCCATGTATCAGACCTAGCTCTATGGGTTTATAATTTCCAGGACCCACCCTGCCTTTCCTCCTTCCTTCAAGCTTCCCTCTTTTGTTCAGTGTTCAGGCGCTCCATAGTTCTTTATTCCATTTCACTACAAAAAAAAGTGACTGAACAATGCATAGGTTCCTGGCTTAAGTTCCCCCCTCCACACACATACCATCCCAACAAGGCAGGTAAGCCATCACCACCGAATGCTGTCCCCCGATGCTCTGCATACACGAGTGAGCTCACAAGGGGACCTAACCTTCCCTCACCTCCCTCCAGCTCCAACCCGTCTCCCATCCCAAGGAGGAACATCTCCCACAGGAGGCCCCCAAAGGGAGCCCAAGTCAGACAGACCCAATCCACGAGAAGTGGGTCTAGTGATCACCCAGGAAACCTGGGGCCTGGGCCTGCGCTGTGCTGGAGACTTCATAACTCGGGGCTTCTCTGGCTTTCAGAGACACTAATCAGCAGGGCTGAGCGGTAATTAAGTCTGTACTCAGCTCCACATCAGGCAGCACAGCTGCAGCCAGCCGGGAGGCGGGAGAGGGAGGAAGACAGGAAGGAGGCCCCAGCCCTCTCTTCCCACTCCAAGCCTGCTCTCAGGGGCTCTATCAAGAGGAGGCCGTAAAGCCATAGGTTGAAGGAACAGCTATAGGAAACAGCTGCTCAGGGCTGGAGGGAAGGCACCTGGATGCCAGCCAGGTGTTGCTGTCCAGCCCTTGGGCTGCCAGTGGGCCAAGCTGCAGGTGTGTCAGAGGTGACGTGTACTCTGTCTTGCAACCAGCTTGGCACTACAGGGCCTGCTGCAGGGTGGGACTGAAGTCTGGTAGGAAAGAAGAGGGATGATACATACTACCCACTACTCATTGCCATGCAGGTACACCATTATCTCTGGGGAGCCTGGGACTTTCTCCGGCTCACACCCTAGACCAAGCCACTCTGGGTGAAAACCAACATCAATGTCAATTACTCAGGAACTGATCCTCTGAAAGTCCCGGCATCAACCGGACCCCCTCCTTGCCCTCCAGTGGGAAAGGCTTATGTGAAAATAGAGACATGCCTTAATTGGGGTGTCTTTCTTTGGATGTTTACATTGTTTATTTTCTATTTCTATTTTTGAAAGAATTATTTGGCATTTCTTTATGTTTCAGCATATGACTCTTGGAGCCATAAAGGCGTTTGCAGTGTGGAAAAAGTGACATTTGATCTGAAGGAGTCTGGAGGGGATCTCTGAGTGTAGGGAGCTGACCTTTTGTAACCACCCACCCCAGAGCACAGGCTGGGAGTGTGAGCTGAGCCTCCAGGAAGGTTGTCTGGTGCCCTCCACAGGTCAAGTCACCATGGGAGCCTTAGTGACAGCCGCAAGAGCGTGTGTGTGCTGTATTCCTTTGCCTCTCTCCCGTGCCATCTCTAGATGGCTGTGGCTAACCTTTTGTCCTCCCTCTCACTCTGTTGCCAGCTGTCCCAGTTCCGTCTCTCCCTCTCTCCTTTCCACCCAGCCCGGAGCCTGAGGGCTGGGCCGAAGGGAAGCAGTTGTTGCTGTTTTTCCCCAGCTCCCGCTCAAACCTGACACCCACAGAAAGGTCAAGCCCACGTGGTTCAGCACATCCCTGCCTGGCCCGCCCCGGCCGTTGCCATGACGACTGCTGGGCTGGAAATGTCCTTAGCCATCTCTACTTAGCACGTTGGGTGGCTGTCCCAGGCTCTGTTCTCAGAAAAGCCATTCCTGCCAGGCATTCTGGAGTTACAAGGCTTCCAGAAATACGGACAGACAGAAAAACAGACCGAGTCAGAGGCACATACTCTGACCTAGATAAAGAGAAGCAAGCAGACTTAGGGACCCAGAGACTATGAAGATGCAAGAGAGATGGTTGACAGAACCTTGGCAATGCAGAACAGAGGGGAAAATAAAGTAAAAGTGTTGGAGATGGAAATAAGAAAAAGAAAGAAAGAGAGGTACAGGGACCCCTGATGACATAAGCAGAGAGAACCCCAGGCTAAAAGGATAAAGGAGAGGGCCTGAGGGAGGGGAGGGGAGGGGAGAGGAAAAGGGCAGAGGTGTGAGAGAAGTCAGTTTTCACACCCTCTTGCTCCCACCCCAGTAAATTACCTTGTTATGTGCAAGGCTTGGATCCAATATTTCTCTTTGTCTCATCCTCTCCAAGGGCTCAGGTGGAGTCTGAGAGGATTTGCTGGCCAGGCTCTTCCTCTAGCTGGATAACATTTGCCACTTTAGGGGAGCAATCTTGTCCTAAGCTGATAATGGTAAACTTGAACCCCACTCTACACCAGCACATAAACACACACACACACACACACACACACACACACACACACAAACACACCTCTTCCATCTCACCCCTAACTCATCATAAATACCCACTCTCAGCCTGACCTTTCAAGGTGGTAAAATGGGCATAGGAACACTGAGCTTGAGCAGGGATGAAAAGAAAAGAGGGAAAATTAAAGACTTGTGGATGTGAACATCAGAGATGATGAAGAAGCCCTGGAAGGTAATTAACATGGAAAAGGAGAAAAGAGTTGGTCTGGAAAGACTGAGTACCGGATAGGAGTGTGGGAGTAGGAAGATAAGAGGAACCAAGGGAGGAAGAGAGAGAGGTGCTCAGAGCTCTGACCAAAGCAGGCCAGAGAAGTTAGAGGAGTGGTGAGCCAACTTGGATTGGTCCTCTGGGTCTGGCCAGGAACCCTGCCTCCAATGTTAGTGCTCTGATTTCCATCTTTGAAGTGACTCCGTGGCCTTGAGTGAGGTTTCTCGGGGTCTTTAAGTTCTTAGTTGTGCTTGGCCTTTTATTTTTAAGATATAGTGGGAGGAAACTCAGAGCCCATCCAGCCTTCGGCCTTCCCTGACCTTGAACACAGTGTAGGACAATGGAGCCAATGCCCTTGATGTCACTATGCTTCCAGCTCACATGTGGATGGAGAAGAGAACAGGTGCCAGCCTAGAGGGCCCAGCCGGTGCCCCCAGCCCAGAGAGCCCAGTGAGGGAGTCAGGCCCAGAAAGGAGACTTGAGCCCAGTAGGGCTGTGTGTGGACACTTAGACAGGGCTGTGCTGAACTAGCCAACCGGGAATGTGCCATCAAAGGTCCCACACTGGAATGTGTACCATGGAGGGTGGAATATGCAAATCAAAGGTCCCATGCTGCCCTGGAGGATAGGTCTGGGCCTGGGTGGGAAAGGGGCTGTAGCAGATGTTGTTAGTACCCCATGTCCTTCCAGCCCACTTTCGTGTACAGCTGCCACTGCAGTGGACGGGTCTGACACATCCTCTCTTCTGCCAGAGGCTCTCCTCAGCCCCTGCCCAGCAGTCTGGAAGTCTCAGGAGCTTAACTCTCCCAAAGGGCAAACCTCAATCAACAAGGGATGGCACTCATGGAATTACTTTATCACTCAGGGAGGAATTCTGATTGGTGAATTCAGAGTATGGCTCCTCAGAGGGGTCCCAGGAGGACTGAGCTGTAAGTAGCCAAAGTGGGCCCCTCAATTCAATTTCCCCATCTCATTGCTCCCTCACTCCTACTCAGCCTCGAAAATAATGCCTACATCCAAGTTCTTGTCTCATGATATGTATTCAGAGAGCATAAATAGCATGAGTGCTGTCTTTCTGTGACCTTCAGAGCCAGGGTCAAACTCAGTCCCCTTAGGGCTGAGCTAAGATAAGAAGTGTTGGAAAGGGACTTCCCTGGTGGTCCAGTGGCAAAGACTCCCGATGTCGGGGGACCTGGGTTTGATCCCTGGTCAGGGAACTAGATCCCACATGCCACAACTTAGAATTTGCATATTGCAACTAAAAATCCTGAGTGCCACAACTAAGACGTGGTGCAGCCAGCCAAATAAATAAATATTAATTTTTTTAATAAAGTGTTGGAAAGCTCTATTCCTGACTGCTGGTTGGTAGGTGATCAGGTGTTTGTTGGCAGGGGTCATTATCCTCTAGGGAAGGAAAAGTGATCACCAGCTCTACCTGCCAGGACAGTAGATATTGGGGAGGCCAGGGCGGACTTGTTAGCGGCAAGCTTACATAGATCTCCAACAGACAGCCATGAACTGTTGTAACTGGGAAGGAACCACAGGGGTTACCTGATCCAACTTTCCAGCAATTTGGGAATTCCATTTACAACTTCTCTGACACTTGCTTAAACACCTCTAGTGACAGGGAACTCACTACCTTTACAAGTAAGCATTGTCCATTCTTGGATAGCTATTAGAAAGATCTTATGCTAAATGGTCATTGGCCTCCTTGAGACTTCTCCACACTGGACCTAGTTTGTCCTTTGTAATTCAATGTCTCATCTTTCTATCCAAGGCTGCTCCAGATATTCTAAGGCCAACCATGTCTACTGCATTTTCTCTTCTCTAGGCCAAAAACTCTCATTGCCTTGATGGTTCTTCAAATGACTCAATCTTCTGAGCCTCCTCATCCTGGACCCCTCCTCCAGGGAGCACTGGGATTTGTCAACATTCCTCTTTCAGTGTGGTGCCCCAATGATGTTTCGGAGTAGTATGACCAGCACAGAATGTATTTTTCACTACTATGGCCCTAAGTACGTTTCCACTATTGATTTCTAGAATTATAATTTTTTGGCTGGTACAACACTGTTGACTCAACTGAAGACACTGTCTGTGCTTTTGGCTTCTCTGCATCCCTTTTGATTTTTTTTGAAAAGATTTATTTATATATTTTTGGCTGTGCTGGGTCTTTGTTGATGTGCGGGGGCTTTCTCTAGTTGCAGGAACAGGGGCTACTCTTCATTGCTGTGTGTGGGCTTCTCATTGTGGTGCCTTCTCTTGTTGCAGAGAATAGGCTGTAGGCACGCAAGCTTCAGTAGTTTTGGCTCTAGAGTGCTGGCTTGTTTATTGTGGCACATAAGCTTAGTTGCTCTGCAGCATGTCAGATCTTCCCAGACCAGGGATTGAACTCGTTGGTAGGCAGTTTTTTAACCCCTGGATCACCAGGGAAGCCCCCTCTTGCTCTTTTTTTTCAGGTAACAGTAACTCTTCCCCCACTTGCCATTCTCAAGTGGGTCTGGTGTAATTGCCAACCCCCAAACCCTGTACTCATTACCATGGGTTTGGACTCATGACCTAGGCACAGCCAAGAAATGAGTATCCTTTCCCTGATCATAGTAATTGTTTCAATGAGCATGTGACCCAAGCCAGGCCAATCAGATTCCTTCCCTGGGATTTATTATATAGAGCTGGAAGGGAGAGCTCTACCTTTAGATTTGCTAAACTGGGATGATGTGCAGAACTCTCTGTGCTACACCAACACACACACATCAAAGTTTATAGTGAAAGAAAAACTGAAAATACTATTTGAGTCCTTAGATCTAGCTGGCCTTGAGGCCAGCTCCACTTCTGTTCTTCCCAGTTAGTGTCGCTTTATAGCTTAATCTAGTTTGAGTCTAGCTTCTATTAATTCCTTTCTCAAATTCATGGATTCTTTCCTTAGCTTGTGCTACCTATTGACAAGCCCATTGAAGGAATTCATCTTCGCTATCATGTGTTTTTTATTTCTAGCATTTCCATTCCGCTTTCTTTTTATTTGGCTGTGCCGGTCTTAGTTGAAGCACACAGAATCTTCGATCTTCATTGTGGCATCAGAATCTTTAGTTGCAGCATGTGGGATCTAGTTCCCTGACCAGAAGTTGAACCCAGGCCCCCTGCATTGGGAGCATAGAGTCAGCCAGGGAAAACCCTCCATTTGGCTTTCTTATAGTTTCTGTGTTTGTGCCAAAATTCCCCTTTTGTTCCTGTAAGCTGCCAACTTTTTTCCCAACAGACAGTTTAACATACTAAGTTGTTTCTATTTTTAAAGTTCCTGTCTGATGGTTTCAATATCTGTATCATTTGTGAGTCTAGTTCTGTGGATGTATCTTTTGACAATGGATTGGATTTTTTTCTTTGTTGACTTTTTGTATGTTTTGTAAATTCTTATTGAGTCCCTATCCTGTGTAGAACAGCAGAGACTGAGGTAAACAGTATTTATGCCTGGAAACGGTCATATCTCTTTTGACCGCAAGTTGGTCTGAGGGATGGGTGCAAGATGGAATTGATCTAGTTAGGAGTCAGGCAGGGTTTGGATTTTGTTGTTGCTGTCATTATCTCAGTGCATCACAGACAAATCTTTCAAGTGATGGCTGCTTGGAGTGGAGACCACATGTCAGAGGATTTTTCTGTATTCTTGCTCCACCCCCACATTTTCAGCCATCCCAGCATGCCAGCCTGTCTACCTGGAGGAGACTCCCATTGCTTGCTCTTTGGTTCTAGGCTCATGGGGGTTAGAGCGGGGTCTCTGACATCCTGCTTCCCCTTCAGTCTTAGGCAGGTCCTGTGTGAGTTTCAGGAGTGGGGCTTTCTCAGTATTTCTGCTCCTGCTCGCAGTGATGGCCAAATTCCATCTCCTACCTGTGGTTGGTTTTGGGTCAATCTTTCTTCCCTTTACCCCACAGAGCAGACTTTGGCTTGAATTTTCAGCCTGATATAGTTCCCTACTTCTCCCATTGGAGTAGAGGGCTTTTGCTTCTGTTTCTGCCCCCCTCCCCCCACCAAATCAATGGGTTTTCAAGTGTCAAAGAAGGACAGGAAGGTTTCTACCCCTCACCTAGAAGTAGATGAGGGCTTCCCTGGTCGCTCAGTGGTAAAGAATCCACCTGCCAACGCAGGAGATGCGGGTTCGATTCCTGGGTCAGGAAGATCCCCTGGAGGAGGAAATGGCAACCCACTCCAGTATTCTTGCTTGGGAAATCCCATGGACAGAGCAGCTTGGCAGGCTACAGTCCATGATGTTGTTAAGAGTTGGACATGACTTAGCAACTAAATGAAAACAATAACAACTTAAGCAAAACTCTGTTGCCTCTCCCTCAGTAACTTAAGGCTGTTGCTTATTGGAGAAAAGGATTGTGGGAGCAGCTGAGGCCTTTTGCCTTCCCCCAGCAGCTGCCTTAATCAATATATGCTTGCACCACCAAAGAAGCTCTTTCTCATTTCCTGCCCTGCTCTCGCTTTTTCTCAGGAACCTCACGGGGAGTCAGTAGAATAAAGCATGCCTGTGAGTATATAAACTCCCCTGTGTCTGGAATGGTCTCCAGCTACCCTAAACTGACATGCTAGCCCATGACACACTAGTTTTTAAACATTTGTTAAAATTTTTTTTGGTTCCATCTTACCCGCTTATAAGACAGCAACCCCTGTTTCCCGTGCTCTGCTAAAGTTGAAACAGTTTGTGTGTGTGTGTCTCTCTCTTGAAGAGGTTTTACTTGGTTTCCTGGTGACCTCAACTTTCCGAGGGTTCAAGAAAAGCTGTGATTTTGTAGATTATCTGGCTATTTCTCATTGTTAAGGTGGCAGTGATGTTTTCTTGCAGCATTGTTCCTCCTCAGTAGAAATACAACTCCTCAAGTCACTGTCACCTCTTCGGGAACTGCAACCACCTCACAGCTGGTGCCCGCACCCAATTTTGTTCCCCTCCATGCTACATCCAGCATAGTTATTAAAACTTTGTAATCATCAGAAACTAAAAGGGGCTGTAAATAAAATACTTCAAATTAGCTATAAAATCTGAAACTTAGGTTATGGTGTATACACGTGCTCAGTCGTGTCCAACTCTTTGCTACCTTACGTGCTATAGCCCGCCAGGCTCCTCTGCCCTTCAGATTTTTCAAGAAAGAATACTGCAGTGGGTTGCCATTTCCTCCTCCAGGGGATTTTCCCGAGCCAGGGATCAAACCTGCATCTCCTGTGTCTCCTGCATTGGTAGGCGGATTCTTTACTACTGAGCCACCAGAGAAGCTCAGGTTATGGGGTACCAGTTATTTATTGCTAAGTAACAATCCAACCCAAACCGTAGTGGCTTAAACCATGACATTTACTCTGTTCATGAATCCATAGTGTTTTCAGGGACAGCTTGTCTCTGTTCCACTTGGAGTCAGCTGGGGTGGTTTGAAGGCTGAGCCTGAACTTACTTGAATCACTGGGGTGGGAAGACTCAAACAACGGGAGGCTAACCTGTGGGAGCCCCTCTGGCTCTCTGCCGGGCCTCTCTTGTATGGAGGCTTCGAGGCTGCCAGACTTCTCACATGCTTGCTCAGAACTACTAAGGAACATTTTGAGAGAGAGATCCCAGGTGGAATGTTTTTATGACCTCGCCTCAGAAGTCACATTATTTGTGCTGTGCTCTATTAGCAGGGCAGTTACATAGGTCTAACCAGGCTCCAGGGGAGGAATATTGACCCCACATCTCAGCAGAAGAGTGTCCACAACACACTCACTGTAAGATGAATGTGTGGGATGTGATGTACTGATATGGCCATCTTTGGAAAATACAAGCTGCAGTACATGATTCTATTTGTTCTATAGTAGTGAAAAAATAACTTCAAAGAAATCAAGCTAGAAAATAAAAACACAGAAAACCCACAAAGCCATCTGATTGCATTATTTCATGTCGACAGATCATTACCAAGTATGAATTTGGGTTCCCCTCATCAATTTAAACACGTCAAACCCATGGCAGCTATAACCATCTTTCTAGATGCAATTCTCATCCTGTCACTACCCCTCTTAAAATGACCCTTTAGCTCCCTGTTGCTCCCCAAATAAATTCCAAACTCCTGAACATGGCTTATAAGCCTGTCACACCTGGCCTTGTTTATTAATTTCCAACTTCACCTTTGATGCTGCCTCCCTCGTCCTTTATGCACCAGCTACCCTGAACCACTCGTCAGTATCCAAACTTTCTTTAGCCTTTTGTACTTGCTGTTTTCCTCTTCTGGGACTTTTCCTGCCACCGGGCTCTTACTCTTACGCCTCTTGTCTCTCCAGCTGCTATTCTTTTTTCTGGACTCAGCTTCCTTAACTCGATCTTCGTCCTACCTTCCACCTAACTGGCCTAGGGCTCTCATCTCTCCTTCCCATATGCTCTCAAAGCACTCTGCGCTTGTGCTGAGGCCCTCCAGCAGCAGTTAACCAGGCTGCATCACCCCCTCCATCGACCCACGTGGGAAGAGTTTCATTTTATTCCCCACTGTGCGCAAGGCTTGAAGCATGGCAGGGGCTCAACAAATAATGGTTACAGAAATGAATCTGTGCCTTAAATAGCCCACTAGGTTCAAGTAAACAGCCCTCCTACAAGCCTGAGATAGCTATGGCAGGGTCCTGTCTTGAATATTATAACTGAGGTAGGGCCAAAGCTGGTTGGGCGAGTTTGGAATTTTCAGGAAAATATCAGCTGTTTTATGTGGTTGGAGCTGTTCCTAGCTTTAGGGGACTCATTCCAAGGGAAGCCCAGGGAGTAGCTCCAGGACATCTTTCCTTTTCCCACAACAGTCCTGGTGGGCAGGCCTGCCTGACAGGGACACACCTCGGCAACAGCTGGTAGGATGTTTGTTTACTTGCTGTGCTCCATCCAGAGCCTATTTCTGGAGCAGGTACTGGATGCAAGCCTGTGCCATTCCAGCACTGATCTTGCCAAGCCCTGAGCCAGGAGAGGCAGCGGCAGTCACTTACCTTATCTCCCTGGCTCCAACCCAACCTTCTCTGGACATACCCAGTCATGACCTTTTTGCCCTGTTGGGAACTGCTCTTCTCTGCCACGAAGGTTTAGCAGTAAACATTGCTCCACGTGCTCTTTGTTTCATTAAGGACAAGAGGAAGGAAGAAAGTTAAGGGTGATAAGAAAGGCTCTCTCAACTCATAAATTTTACTGATTTGAGGAAGTCTTAACTGGAGCTCCTTGGGAGTTCCCAGGGTCAAAGGAAACAGATCAGCATTTTTGGCCAATAGAATTTTTCCTGTGGTTAGTCTCATTTCTGAAAGGGAACTGGAATACTAAGAGGTCATTTGACTAATTTATGATCCCACAGTAAGCCACAGCATGGATAAAGATAGCACCCAAGACTCTTGGTTTCAAATTTAGGACTAATACACCCATTGCCTAAGTTAAATTTGTATTAAAAAGCTAGCTTTGGAAACTAATACCAAATTTTTTTTTGGTAAATAGTTTCACCTTGTTTTTAGACTAATCACTTTAGTTGCCAGCTCTAAACCAATTAAGAAACCATAGTTACAAACAACTGGACTCCTGTGGAAGCCTGGCTCTGCTGAGGAGTGACGTGAAAGGGCTGCCAGAGATCCAGGGCCTTCCCCTCACACCATCCCCCGGTTTTCACCCTGGGCTAAACACCTTTCAGTCCTACAGTTCCTTCTCAGTTCCTTTAAATCAACTCCACTTTTTTTCACACTAAGATTCCTGTTACTTAGGTGGAAAATGGGAGAAAGGGAAAAGGCAAAATTGGAATCCTGCCTGAAGGAGAGTAACACTGTTTTCTGGTTCAGAAGCGTTCTCTAACCATTGATGAGCAGCTGCTCTTTGGGAGAATATTTCAGACCTCACGGCTTTTCTTCTTAAATCGTTGTTACTGAGGAAAAATAATTTTGTTTATCATGCAAGGAGAAGGAAAATCTTTTTTTTTTTCCCTTTCCTTTTTAAACCTATCCATTCATCTGAAAGCCATCAGATGGCTCTGTAGGAAGAGTGAGGGCTGGCACTTGAACCAGGCAGAATCCTTTGCAAGCTTAGTCCAGGTCCAGATGTGTCTGGCTTCCTCCAAGTGTCTGGGGAACAGAGGGTCACTCACTTTGTCATTTGACTAATAAAAGGCAGTAGGAATAAAGTTAACACCAGTAGTCAATGGCAAAAAAAAAAAAAAAAGGAAAATAAATCAGGAAATTATGACAAAAATATTCATATAACCTGGTTGGTTCCCATCCTTTTGGACAAGGCAAAATTTCTAAATCTACTTAATTTAGAAATGAGCAAATGTTCCCTGGAGATTTTTATGGCTACCTGTTTATCATTAGAGATTTAGAACCTATTACGCAAAAAGAAGCTCCATTGGAGCCATAACCCCAGAGCTCCTACTGTCAAAAGCACCACAGTGTGGCTTGTCAGAGGGCATGTGTTAAAAAAGGAATCTGGCAGGGCTTACCTGGTGGTCCAGTGGTTGAGAATCTGCGGGCCAGTACAGGGGACACCAGTTCGATCCCCACTGTGGGAAGATCCTACATGCTCAGGGGCAACTAAGCCCATGCGCCACAACTGCTGAAGCCCATGTGACCTCGAGCCTCTGCTCCGCAAGAGGAGCCGCCGCAAAGAGAGGCCCACGTACTGAAACTGGAGAGCAGACCTCTCTCTGCAACCAGAGAAAGCCTGCTCACAGCAAGGAAGACCCCGAGCAGCCATAAGTAAATAAATAAACAAATACTTATAAACAAACAAACAGTAATCTGGCAGAGGTTATCAGCTCTCCTGCACTGACGTTTATGTTTAACTCCTCACTGCCTGGAAGCATATGTCTGGGAGGAATCGGTTTAATAACACCACACACACGGCTAGTCTGATGAGAAGAGTTTTATGTGGGCGATACAAACTGAACAGGAACACCACAAACAAGGAAGGAAGCACAGGCTCAGCCAGGAAAGCGGCCACAAGGAGCAGGCGTGGAATTATTCAGGAGTGGTTTCAAATACCAACACCGTATGTATATGTCTAATTTGGAACCTGGCTCTTTTTAAGCATCGGAGGAAGTTAGGGGAGAAACCATGCATGAGATTAAAAATATATATACATGTATACACAGAAACACCAACATTTTCACACTTCTTTCATTCATTTTCCCCACAAGAAATAAATCAGACGAAGGAAAAGCCCAGCCTCTTTTTCCTAAAGTCCCTATATTTATTATGGAGTTGGCAGAGAAGCCCCAGTTGGGGCTTGGATTCAGGGAGGCAGACTTCACTCTCTGTGACCCTACACACCCCTGACAGTTTACCGATGGAACACTTGGAACATGGGCGGGAACGTTCAGCAGAGGCAAGAAAAAGTACAGCTCATTTAACTTATGCATTATACACAAGGTCATTAGTTTTTCCAAATACCTTCGCACTTCATCCTTTACTAGGTTCTTAGTAGACTTCTCACCTGCAGCAACAGAGCTCAGACAAGCTATGAGACATAGAGTAAGGTGGTACTTTGATCCAGTGCCCACTGGGTCAGTCACTTTACTCAAGACAGTCACACATGCCAGGCCCTGGCAAATCCACAGGGGGCTGTGGCTTCGTGCTTGGTGGAGTGGAAGGCTGGGCTTTTTCCTTCCTTAGATGCCTCCCTGCCGTCGCCGTTGCTGCCAACGAGTGCTCTGCTGTTCCCTCTGGACCCAAGACAGCTGCTGGGAGTGTATGTGTGTAATTTATTGTTCTGCTGCTGTTGGCTCATCCCCGGGCGCTGGCTTCTCAACCTGTGACTCTGGAGGAATCAGATACTGGACCTCCTCTGTACTGATGGCTACCTTATCTGGCTGGAGCCACCTCTTGAAATGTTCCAAGGTGCTAGAAAAGAAGAGGAGGAAAGTGTGACTGCATCAGACTTCACTGACTAATTACTTAATGATTATCTCACATATTCCAAGACTGCCTTCCCACCCACCACCAATTTCTTCCTACAGTTGTTTTTCACTGCGAACACGGGGTGGGGGGCACAAATACTCCTCTGACAGCTGTGCATCCTGGCAGCACCATGGTATAATTTACCCCCTAGTGGGCACTTGGGCGATAAGCACCACTAGGCCCCCTTCAAATGCAGTTTCTGAAGACTTGATGAGAACAGCTAAAGAGCCTATGCCTGTCTGGTCTTTTTTCCTCCAAACTGGAGAGAAAAGACACTTTCAAGGGGAGGAAACATTTCAAATAAATACCAAATTATTGCATATTAAGTTGTTTCAGTTGTGTCCGACTCTTTGTGACCCCACAGACTGTAGCCCGCCAGGCTCCTCTGTCCATGGGGATTTTCCAGGCAAGAATACTAGACTGGGTTGCCACGCCTTTCTCCAGGTTATCTTCCAAACCCAGAGATTGAAGCTATGTCTTTTATGTCTTCTGTATTAGTAAGGCAGAAACCTGAGCATCTTGGTGTCTCTGATACCTGTAATAGTCTGAGGCTCAATTATACCTACAGCACTTAGTTGCACTAAGTATGGTTTTTGGGGTGTTTTTGTTTTTTTAGTTCATTCTATAGCAAGATGCCAAGATGGAAACATCTGAGTAGCAACGTCCCCCACAAAGGAATGGCCATTATACCAGGGGGCTCTTTTTTTGTTTGGATCTGTGGGAAGGAGGAGGGCTTCCCTGGTAACTCAGCTGGTAAGGAATCCAGCTCCAATGCGGAAGACCCTGGTTTGATTCCTGGGTCGGGAAGATCCCCTGAAGAAGGGGTAGGCTATCCACTCCAGTATTCTTGGGCTTCTCTGGTGGCTCAGATGGTAAAGAATCCACCTGCAATGTGGGAGACCTGGGTTTGATCCCTGGGTTGGGAAGATGCCCTGGAGGAGGGCATGGCAACCCACTCCAGTATTCTTGCCTGGAGAGTCAATCCCATGGACAGAGGAGCCTGGCAGGCTATGGTTCATGGGGTCACAAAGAGTCGGACATGACTGAGCAACCAAGCATAGCACAGTGGAGAAGGGGAAGTATCCCCGCCCACCTTCCTTGAGCATCCAGGATCCTCCCCTAAAGGTATTAGACATTCACAGTAAAATACAAATGACTAGAAATAATGTAAAGCTCATTCTAAGCTCTTCAACAGCAAAAAGTCATAAGCCAAGAAATAAGGCCATAACCAGCCGATTTCAAAAACCTACAATGGGGGAATCATGTTGTAGACAGCACGATTTCCCAGCCCACTGCTCCCTTGCCAAAAGCACATGATGAGGAGGGGTCACCTATCTGGTCTTCATATATGTGAAGAAACACACAATTCCACTACAAAATGGCCTGTGCTTAAAACATACACTTTTAGTTTAAAACCAAATGCGTATCTGTTTCCTGTGCTTGTTCTGAACAGAAAGAAGTATTCCCACAGATGTAGGCTTGGGGCAACGCCATGTGGGTATTTAATCTTCATCTACCACACACTTCATAAAATGGTTCCAGTTATTTCTACAAGGAAGGGAAAACCACATTATTTTAGGTATTAATAAATACATAGAAACATGAACTTGAGTCTTGGTGCTGATCTGATTTCAGAGAAAAATAATTCCTATTTGAGAATTATGCAAGAGAAAGTTGTCTTTGTTTCTCAGAACTGGAGAGGAAGGAAATATTAATATTAGAGGGGAGACAATATAATACCAAACTATTAGTGGCTCAGGAATCTGTGTGTCTTCATCTTTTGTGTTTGTGTCAGTTTACTGGGAAAAGAAAAGAGTAAATTTTATATTATTTTCTGAACCCTTGGAGGGGAGCTGGCCTGACCTTAGATGCCATCCTGATTTCTGAAGGATCTGGGGCCACCTTGAGTATTTGAGATAATGTAAGTGAAAATACTTTGCAAGTTAAAAAAGAAAATGTAACTATGAAGTTCTATTTACATAATGTCCATGATTTCAGCAGCAATATTCATCTGATACCATGGGACTCTGAAAATCAGTGTTAATGATAGATTGTAAACTTAGGTTAAGTCATAGTCCCCTAAAATCTTGTGTTAAAATTCAAGATTTTATTTCCCTCATTGATTTTCATGTTGAATAATTTCTTAGTGAATTTTAAAATTCTGTTAGGAAGAATAATATTAGGAATAGCTAACACTTTGTACTGACCCTGTGCCAGGCACAAGTTCTAAGTGCTTTATACATAGTAACTCATTTAAGGCTCATAACAACTTTATGCAGTAAGAGCTACTACTCCTGCTTCACAGGAAGCTGAGGCAGACATGGGTTACTCACCCAGTAAGTGGCAGAGCTCCTGTGCCCAGTGTTAAGCATAATCCTGCTCTTTGTGACAGAATGCCCTCGCCTCCTTTCTGCATCTGGCCCACCTGCAGATACTGTTTCCCTTTGGTACAAAACTAGAGCCCAGAGGGAGCTCAATGGTCTTTCAATTCTTAAAGCACATTGTCACTTCTGCTCATCTGGTTCTTATGCTGCCTCGTTTTGTTAGGTATGTCTTCATATACATTCTTCTCTCCCCAAACTAGTTCTGAGGACCAAAAGAAGGGTCTAGAACGTTGTTACATTTCCCCCTTCATGCCCATGACATCAAGCACAGTGCCTTCACACCAGAGATGCTTAAGAAATTCATTCATTTGTGCTACACAAATTTGAGTGTCTACGATATGACAGAAACTCTGTAAGGCAGTGGAGGTTCATAGGTAAGAAGACTTGGTTCCAGTTGTTGATTGATGACTAGTTTCTCAGGTGCAGTGTGTACTTAAAAATGAAGACTATGGTTTACTCTCAACTCTGTTCAACCTGTGATGAAGACATAGATGGGGTATTTGCTTTTTGGCAAAAATATACTTTCTCAAAAATCTGCCACTGGATTAAGAGCAAATAAAGCAACCTTAAAAAGGATGATATTTAGCTCAGAAAAGCTGCTGTTGATATCAACTTATATCTGGATTCAGATGTCACTCTCCCTGACTTCTTTAGAGGAAGGGAAATGCTTTTGGTGAAACAGACTATCACCTGGAGCAGGACTAGGAATCAATTACCTCTCATCAGAATCAAGTCCATCCACAAAGAACTCAGATGCTAACTTCTCCTGGAGGAACCGGTCCCAGCACTCCTTCTTTGCTTGGGCCAAGGTTCGAAGCATGTCCTTGGAAGTCACTTCCTGATGTAAACCTTTGATTCTTCTCAGTTTCTTCTCTAAAGAGAGAGGAAGTTGAGCTTAACAAGGAAATTGGATATGAAACAAAAGTAATCTAAAATACAAAATGCCAACTGAAAAATTCTTAATTGATGAATACAAGCACATTGCTCTCATTTTTTTAAGGACAAATGTACATTTTTCTTTTTCCTTCACAACATCCTCACTCTACATTGTATCAAAAAAATGTTTAACTCCAGAAAAAGGGAAACTATAGATTCTCATAAATAAACTGATGGCACGTTTTCTTTGAAATCACAGAAGCCCAGCAGGTATCTCTCTAAGGAGTTTGTTTTCCCTAGCGTGTGATGTGTATACTGTTGTCTTTTTTCAACTCCTGAAAATAGTTTCTCTGAGGAGTAAATGGTTGGGTTTGTTTTGCTTTGTTTTTTTTGTAACGGTGTCATAAAGTGGTTTTCAAACCTCATGAGAAAGAATCAGAGAAAATGGAGAGAGATTCAACGGTTCATTAGACACTAAAATTAACTTGATGAGAACACAATAATAAGAGACCTTTAAGATCATGATGTGTGATTAAATTCTTGATTAAAGAAAAGGAATCTCCTAACAGTTTTTTTCTGAAAGTTGTTCTACTTGTGGCCTGAATGTTGGAGCCTTAATAAAAATAAACATCTTATAATCCCTGTGAGAGCAGTCCATATAGCTTCCTGACGATACATGTTTAGTTACTCTTTGCAGCTTAAGTAAGAACACAAGATAGAGGGACTTCTCTGGTGGTCCAGCTGCTAAGGATCCAAGCTCCCAATGTAGGCGGCCCAGGCTGAATGAATCTTTAGTCAGAGAACTGGATCCTACATGGTGCAACTAAGATCAAAGATTTCGGGTGCCTCACTTAGACTTGGTACAGTCGAATAAATAAATATTTAAGAATAAAGAATCCAAGAAAGGGTATCACCATTTGTCTTCTGCCTTAATTTAGTCTTGCCTCCAACTATAATAAATGGGTAAATGATGGCTTTTTGGAGGGGACAGGTGGACCTCAAGCCCAGGACTAATAGAAACTTTATGATTCGCAATCTGGTTTTCATTTCTAAGCAAGCCACATCAACTAAAACCCAATGATCAAAACAAACACCTTTCGTTGCTACAAGTTACCTACCACCAAAAGCTCACCATGTGAAAAACAAAAACAAAACCTACAGTTGATAAATGTTAAATATTTGAGGAGTTTTTTTCTCTCCAGGAGGATGGGAGAAGGATTATGTATATCTCACGCTGAATTGGTTAAAAGTTTTTAATTGTTGCTCTTAGTGGATTCTCTGACACAAGTTTATTTGGCAATAAAAACAATCTTTATATTGTCAGACCTTGTCAAGGTGGGAAGTAGTCTTTGGGGCTGGAAAAAGTCTTCCCCTCTCTGTGTGCTGAGTCCCTAGTTAGGTGTGATCAGGCAGAAACAGGTGCCCTTGCATCCTCCAAACCTGCCTGCCAATGTCACCCAGACTCTGCCTTAGGCAACAGAAATGCCTCTTAGTTTCTTCAGGGAAGGACATTTTAATCATGTTAACTGATTTTCGAAAATATGAGTGGAATTTTAACTTTCTGAACCAGTCTTCACCAGTCAAAGACATGACTGACTCCATGAAAGATTCTTCTTTTCCCAGGACACAGAGCACCAACAAGCCAGAGGATCTGGTTCTCCAGCTTCCTCAGACTGTTGCTTCTTCTCCTTACCATCACTGAAGACAGATTCTACTGCCACAACAGAACTGTTAACCTCCTTGGCCATTGCTGCATGGATGACTATCCTATTTCTGATGGCTTCCCAACAAATTTCACATTATACCCTCATCTTTTTCATTAGCCATCATTCCACATGTGTTTTTCTCGTATCTTTTTTCTCTTGCACATCATTAACCAAATGCCTTTTGTTTTTCCAAGACATTCCTTAGCAATATGTAAACTCTATTCTGACTCTTCTTTCTGTCCTTCCTCAAAAGCTTTTTCCAGAATTGTCTTTCTTTCCTCAAATAATTATTCCCAGGTTTAGCTTTGTGACACATTGATGGATTTCATGGATGTTTAATAAAACAGGATAACACAATTCTGAAGTCTGGCAGTCCTGTCCAAGACAGATATTTGTCTTTCCTCTATCAAGGGAC
Organism: Antilocapra americana; assembly: GCA_007570785.1. Classification (NCBI taxonomy): domain Eukaryota; kingdom Metazoa; phylum Chordata; class Mammalia; order Artiodactyla; family Antilocapridae; genus Antilocapra; species Antilocapra americana. Next base: position 13,242,152 of record ML664176.1, on the reverse strand, counting down.
GATCTGAATCTCTTTCCTGAGTTAGGAGTCTCTCTAAATACTCAAGGCCATAAAGATAAGTGAAGATGTGTTCAGAAAATATTTTAAAAGTGAAATGGCTAACAAGAGGAAAAATGAACTTTATGTCAATATGTTGTTGTTTAGTCAGGAAGTTGTATCCAACTCTTGCAACCCCGTGGATTGTAGCCCACCAGGCTCCTCTGTCCAAGGGATTTTCCAGGACAGAATACTAGAGTGGGTTGTCATTTCCTTTTCCAGGGGATGTTCCCGATCCAGGGATCAAACTCGAGTCTCCTGCATTGGTAGGCAGATTCTTTACCACTGAGCCACCAGGGAAGCCCATTATGTCAATATATTCCCATCCCAACAATCACTCTATTAAATATAACAGCTTCTCAAACTGTAGCATCAGAAATCCAAATGGAGCTCTGGGGCCATGACCTTTTTCTTTCAGGAAGGCATAAGGTTAGACACTTCTGAGTAACCTGAATACATGAGCCATTAAGAGTACGTAAGAGCGTTCTGTAGAATGCTAACAAATAAAGCAAAATTTAGATGAAACAGAGGCCAGAGATGACGAACACTGTTTTAAAGGAAGTACTGGAAAAAGGGGGCCCTTCCCAACAACCAACCTGAAACTCCCTGAAGAATTACATCTGACAGATACATGTGATGAGTACAAAGAGAAAAATTAAAAAGAGAAAGCCAGATTTGATGTAACAGAACTTCAACATGCGGATTCCTTAAAACCTCCAGCTTCAGATTTAAACAAACAAACAAAAAAGCCATCTACCTTACCTAAAGATGCTAAATACACTTCTGAATCCTGCAAGGGAGCCCAAGGCTTTACAGCTGGCTGTGAAGCATAGTGTGGGGCCTCCCTCTGTCCTGTGCCTGCAGGGTAAGAATCCATAAACGAGTCTGAGAAGGCATTGCTGGCACTGTCTTCTTGGTCAGGATGTGGCAGGCAGGAACAGATTTCAGCCCAAAGATCTGGGCCAGATCTTGTGGTTGCAGAGTCAATGCTTTCAAACATTTTCATTTGGAATCTGGGCTGAAAAACAGAACCTCAAGTGAATAAGAACTGACTTGGGAAGGAAGGTTATAGCCTTTTAATTAGTTTCTCCTAACAAAATTTAAAATGTCTTCTATTACATTCTTATGTTATAGATAAAAAGATGACAAAAGGGTAACTGGGTTTCTCTTCTGGCTTTGCACTTGGGTTGTTTCCATAATGAAGTTTGTCTTTTAAAATAGGATTTCTATAAGCCAGACACAAAAGACTGAATGATTGAATGATTCCAGTTTCATGAGGTCTCTGCAGTCAAACTCACAGAGACAGATAATAAAATGGTGGCCGGGATGGGGATGGTAATGGGAGTTATTGTTTAATGGCTACAGAGTTTTAGTTTGGGAAGTTCTAGAAATGGGTGGTGGTGATGGTTTCGTGATAATGTTAATGCCACTGAACAACACATCTAAAAATGGTTAAAATGGTAAAGGTACATTATGAATGTTTTACACATGTGCGAGCACACCCATAGAGGTATTTCTAGGACATTTCCAGTGAGGACAACCGTCCTGCACTTTCCTCCAAAGATCTCCAAGATGCAACCACTCTGTCCTCAACCAGTTAAATTCTGTTTTCAATAGGACACAGACTAAAGGTCCTGCACAGATCTATATACAGTACACCAGGATAATAAAAATGCTGTTTGGTGAAACCTGTCTGTCAGAGTACTGGCCCATGGGCTCATTACATGGAGAAGCTGAGCTACATGCCTTAAGTTCTTATTTAAAAAAAAAAAAAAAAAAACAGGAAGATAGACATTTTCATCATTTTACAGATGAAAAAACTGAGGATCAGAAGCATGACTTGTCAAAGACACATTACTGGTATAGAGTGAATCCTTGATTGGAAACCAGATCCCGCCGCTCCAAAAGCCATATTTTCACCCAATAAAACTCCGCCTGTTTGTTACTATACTGAAAGTAGCATGAGCAGAGCTAAGAGGGAACAGCTACCCACAAAGCCCGGGGGCTTTCATAACTATCTAGTCTAACGGGATGAACTGACACCTCCTTTCAGGAGGGACCTTTGAGATGAGGAAGGCTGCTTAGGAAAAGATCTGAGTAATTTCAGGAGCGAGAGCCCAGGAAGCGCAGGGCCCGGAAGTAAAAGGCCAGATGTGACGGAGGCCCAGTATGAACTGGAGCCAAGGGTCACAATGAGGCTCCACTCCCATCCCGAAGTCGTTTGAACCCACCCACACCAAAACTTTGCTGGCATCAGAGCCCCGGTCCCCCGGTCCCCCTGTCCCCCCAGGAAGTACCGTCCAGAGCGGAGAAAGAACCCTCGTGTCCAGATCCGGGGCCTGAATCACTCCAGCCTCAAGGACTAGCTCGGCGGGAGGACTCAGGCCCCTAGGCACCTCTGCGGTATCTCGGAATGCGGCCGGAGCCAGGGATAGAAAACGCTGCGCAACCCTGCGCCTCTTCCCCTTACCACAACCGCCTGCCAGCAGCCTGCAAACGCTCAGCTCGGTTTCTTTGCAGGCAGCAGGGAAGCGATAGGGAGGCGGAGACTCCAGTTGACGGATCCCGGGAGTCCTCCAACCACCGCCCAACCTGGCGATGTTCTATGCTTCGATTGGTCGAGAGGAGCTCAGCTGGGTAAGGAAGTGAGCCTCATAGAGCTTCGGAAACGATGGGCGGGACTGTTGTTGCCTGGATACGGTAGAGCACACACCCTCCGCCCCTGTTTTCCAGGGGGCCAGGTTGATTCCACCTATATCCGTGTGTTCCAGCCGCGCGGACACAGCTTTCCACGTGTTTCCTGCTCGGAGAGGGAAACCTAGTTTCCAAGGCCTTGACTTGGTTCCCTGAGCAAGTTAGTCTCCTCAGCAGTTCTCTGAACTGGTGTTGGTCCCCGAAAATTTCAGACCTTCGACACGAAAATTAGAGAATTTATGCACCTTGAATCGGGGACGGAGGCGATTACTTTCCTTACTCCCACAGGAGATCCATGTCTTTTTCACCAATTATGACGCTTTCCCAGATTAATTTAGTCAATAGGCATCAAGTTCCTGCTGTGTTCCAGGCATTGTGTTAAGCGGGAATTCAAGACCCGTAAGACTTGGTATGGGTCCCAGCTTTATGGCTTAGGAGGAGACAGACACGTTTACAAATCACAGCAAAGAGTTAAAGAAATATGACGGAAATGTGGCCAGAGTACATAAAGAAGCCAATGGTCATGGGAGGTGTGTGTCAGAAAGGCTTTTTTTTTTTTTAAGAAGATGACCTTTGATTTCCTTCAGGGGTTCGCTGAGACATAACCCTCCCAACCTGATCTCCAATTTCCAGGGCTGATTACTCTCTCACAAAGATATATGTGAGAAAATACAATAGCCACCCATCTGTAGAAGTAGCTTGGCTGAGGGTATAGTGTCTAGATGTGTCTGAGGCTACTCAGTGTGGCTATGGTGGTGATAACTACCACCAAGTGAAAGGGAACTATAAGATACTCTTTTACTTACATTTATGACCATTCTTAGAATATGCAAACAGAAGGAAGTGGAAAGCAAGAAAGTTAGAAAACAAAGGAGCAAATAACAGGCAAGGTTTTGCCAGTGCTTATTCATAGAGAATATATGAGGATGTGCGGTTTCCCAGAGTCCTCCAACTGCTGCCTGACCTGGTGACATGAATCTTGTAGATCTGATTCATAGAAAGGATGACTGTCATTGATTAATGGGTGCTTCATTGAACTGCTCCATAGCCTTTCAACTCACTTATGAAGTTTTCTCTAATTTCCCGCTAACCAAAAAATACCCTTTTGATTTCAAATTTGGCGTCTTACATATCTTGATACCAGAATGAAGGTTCCTTGAACAGTAGGCACAAATAGTGGCTAATGTAAAATTGAATACACCTTTCAACTTAAAGTGACAGTTGTAAATTAACAAATGGTCACCTTTTCTGATAGGGCTTCCCAGATGGTGCAGTGGTAAAGTCTATCTGCCAATGCAGGAGACATAGTTTCAATCCCTCGCTTGGGAAGATCTCCTGGAGAAGGAAATGGTAACCCACTCCAGTATTCTTGCCTGAAAAATTCCATCGGCAGAGGAACCTGGCAGTGTACAGTCCATGGGGTTGCAAAGAGTCGGACACCACTGAGCACAGCACACCCTTACTGATTCATCCACGTCCTTTGAGTTTAATTAGTGTGTGTGCTGAATAAATCCAAACCAGATCCTGGACTTGCAAAGCTGAAACCATAAGCCCTGATGATCTCCCTCTTCCCAAGGACTGCTCACACTTGGAAGCCACATGACAGCAGTCAACATCCTTCTATCTTAGACTCTGTTTTCTCACAGAGTGATTAGTACAAATATGTTTTTTATTTGTATTCTCAACCAGCCTAGGCCTTCACTGAGGTCAGGAACCATGTCTTTCTTGTCTTTGTATCTCTGAAGCCAGGGGATGCTTGGCAAATGTTCAAAATTTGTTTTGTGTCTGAATGTTTATATTAGAAACCTTTTGGTCAAAGACTTCACTGAACTGGAGCTAGACCTTGTGATTCACTCTTTTAGTCTCTTCTTCAAGTGGCAACCAGGGTAATCTTTTTGGAATGAAAATTGGATCATCACACACACAAACAAACACAAACACACACACCAGAAACTCTGATAATTTCGAGTTGCTCTTAAAGGCTTAAATTCTTATCATAGTAGGTTAGGTAGAGTTCTTAGTTCAAACAATATAACTCGTTCTAGCCAGTTTAAGCAGTAAAAGGGATTAATTAAAGCTGCTCTGTACAATAAAATTTCTGTAATGATAGAAATGTTCTGTATCTGAGTTGTCCAATGAGGTATCCACTAGTTTTATGTGATTCTTGAGCACATGAGATGCAGCTTCTGTAACTGAATAACCAAATTTTAAATTTCTTTCACTTAAACTAATTTAAATAGCCACATGTGGCTAATGGCTATTCTGTTGACCACAGGATTAAAGTATATTAAACAGTTCACAGAATCTCAAGATGGGCCAGAGTCAGACTTGGGGTCTATATAGCCAGGAGTTTCTTAACCTCAGTGAAGGACTTCTCAGGGGACACCCCAGTGCCACTCAGTGTAGATACTGCAGCTGGGCACTGGACACAAGAACTTCCCCCATGTTAGTCCCCAATATAACTCCATATATCAATATACAAATCCTTCCAATGCTATCTTGTCGGACATGAATTCCACACTGCCTGCTTCCTCTGCTATTATGCCTCTGAACCAAGGGCTCTGCCTGATCAAAGGAGCCCAGGTGATGGATACCCAAGTTGCTAGGGGGTCTGGCAAAGCCAGTTTCTAGATCCTACCTCTTGGAAACAGTACTTAATGTGGGAAATTCTCCACATAAAGAAGAGTGTTGAGAAGATGCTGGATGTCCAAAGGGTATGAGAACAGTCTACTTTGCATGGTTTATGTCAGTGCTTTCCAAACTTTAATATGCAGTCAGATCATCTGAGGATCTTGTTAAAATGGAGATTCTCACTCAGAGGGTCTGAAGGGAAGAGGAAAAAGATTCTGCAGTTCCAACAAGTTGCTAGATGTTTTCCATGTTGCTCATCCACAGACCACATTTTGAGCAGCAAGGCTTTATACAATTCCACAAAGACTCTCTCTCTAGGCTTCTCTTACAGCTTTCTCCTTGTCTGTGTTTCAGACACATTCTGAAAAACACTCTTTACAAAAAACAAAAAACTTTATTGAAATAAAATTCACACTCCATAAAATTCACCCTTTTGTCATGTGGTTGGTTCTCAGAGGTCTTGGCTTATGATTTGGCTATTTCTGAGCCTGTTCTCTTATGAATCCTATGAGGCACTAATATCCTTTCAATAATTCTGTCTCTTATGAAGTTAACTGGAGTTGGTTTCAGTATTTTGCATTTAAGAATTCTGACAAATACATTTTCTGATCCAGTTGGAGTTTCAATCTCAGGACAGGAGCATATGGAAGGCAAATGGGAGATCTCTAGTCCTCATGCTGTTAAGGAGAAAGACAAATGTAAAACTATTTTTTCTGGGGTGTGTGTGCTTAATTACATCTATGACAGCTTTATTGAGTTACGAAAGTTAAAGTTAGTCACTCAGTAGTGTCCTACTCTTTGTGATCCCATGAACTGTAGCCTGCCAGGCTTCTCTGTCCATGAACTTCTCCAGGTAAGAGTACTGGAGTGAGTTGCCAATTCCTTCTCCAGGGGATTTTCCCAATCCAGGAACTGAACCCGGGTCTTCTGCATTGCAGAAGGCAGATTCTTTACCGTTTTAGCCACCAGGGAAGCCCTTATTGAGTTATAAATGTCACAAAATATGCTCACCCTTTAAAGTATACAACGCAGTGTTTCTTAGTACATTCAGAGTTTTGCAATATTCATTTTGTTTTGTTTTAAAATATTAATAACTCTTTCAAGAGTTTTTTTTCCAGAGTAAAGGAACTTCGAGCATATCTACATGGAATCTACACTCATTTAATGAGTCATTCTTACAGCCCTCAACTCTTTCAGCTACCTCCTTCACGCCTGTTCTCAACGCGGTCCCGCCTCGGCACAGGGCCTCACTGATTGGTTGGTGCCGAGTGACGCCCTCAGACCGCGACCCAGAGGCCGCGGCCGCTGGGTCATGTGGCTGGGAGGCCGGTTGTGGCTCCCGGCTCTTGGGCAAGTGTGTTCCAATCTCCGGTGCCTCGCATCTGCCAGGACTTGGGGTTCCTATAGGGGACCCATGGCGGAAAGACTCTCGACCGGGGCTGAGGCAGCGAACGGGCTGGGGTCTCCAGCTCAGCAAAACGGAGATGCGGGCGGCGACGCGAGGGGTGAGCAGCCCCCTGGGCACCCGGAGCCGGCAGGTCCAGGAGTGGAGCCGGTCCCGGGGGACGCGAAGCAGCCCTCAGGAAACGGGGAGCGGGCCCCGGCTGCAGCCCCGGTCCCTGGCAAGCGGAAGAAGCGGCGGGGCGCGGTTGGAGAGCGCGTTGTGCCGCCTCCGAAGAAGCGGCGAGCAGGGGTTAGCTTCGGCGATGAACACTTTGCTGAGACCAGCTACTACTTTGAAGGCGGCTTGCGCAAAGTGCGGCCCTATTACTTTGACTTCCGGACTTATTGCAAAGGCCGCTGGGTGGGCCACAGCTTGCTGCACGTCTTCGGCACGGAGTTCAGAGCCCAGCCCCTGGCCTACTATGAGGCCGCTGTCCGGGCGGGACGCCTGCACCTCAACGAAGAGCCGGTACAGGACCTCAGCATTGTGCTCAAGGTGAAGTCCTGATGGGGCCTGCCCGAAAGGGGGCATGGTTTTTTCGGTTACTAGGGCATAGGTACCGGAGTAAATTCGGGGTCATTCTGAAGCGTTCTCGTTTTAACTTGTAACACTCTTTTACCGCTCCATTTCCGCAGGTAGACTGCCCGTATGTTTCAGACCTCAGCCCCCTTATCCCCTCCATCAAAGCGACTTTGGTGTTTCCAAGGCACAGAAGTTGGAGTTCTTGTGGAAGTGAAAGTTAGTCGCTCAGTCGTGCCTGACTCTTTGCGATCCCGTGAACTGCCAGGCTTCTCTGTCCTTCTACTTCCTGCGAGAGTACTGGAGCAGGTTGCCAATTCCTTCTCCAGGGGATCTTCCCAACTCAGGGATTGAACCCGGGTCTCCTGCGTTGCAGGCAGATTCTTTAACCGTTTGAGACACCAGGGAAGCACCAGGGAATTCTTACAGCTCCCTTTATGCAGTCTTGTGGCACTGGCACTGATGACTTTGTGCCTTGCGTTGTAGATCTCTGTACAAATAGTAATGATCGAGACTATCATTTATATCTCCTGACTGTGTGCTGGGCACAGCATTAAGCATTTTATGTACTTTAACATTTAATTCTAATGACAACCCTGTGGAGTAGGTACTGTCACCTCATTTTGCCTGTGAGGAAGTCGAGGAAACTAAGATCAACCTCACAGAGGTAAGGCACAATGCCACCTCCAACACCTGTGGTCTTAAAGTAAAGTGAAAGTGAAAGTCTGTCAGTCATGTCTGACTCTTTGCAGCCCCATGGACTCTACAGTCCATGGAATTCTCCAGGCCAGAATACTGGAGTGGATAGCCTTTCTCTTCTCCAGGGATCGACCCCAGGTCTCCCACATTGCAGGGGGATTCTTTACCAGCTGAGTCACAAGGGAAGCCTGTGTTCTTATAACTTCCTCTTAAATTATTTATCCTTGAGCCTGATAGGATAGAACTGTGAAATAACAGAGACTGAGACTAGAATTATGTAGCCCAGTTCTTTGACCCTTCTTTAAATTTCCATCACAGCTAAGAGGTACCAGACACCGTCATTAACACTGCCTCATCACGGTTGTGAGAGGATGCAAGTCATTTGGAGAATGAGTGGTTTGAATCAGTCCCAGTTTTGAAGCGCAGGTCTGGACTGATGCTCACATTTTACAGATAAGGGAACTGAGGCCTAGAGAAGTTAAGTGACTTCCCTAAGAGCATGCAGTAAGCCTGTAGCAAATCCAGGTCTATAGCCCAAATCTCTGGACTTACAGCTTGGTGTTTGTTCAAGGTCACAATAAATGATGGGGTTTATAGAGGATTTTCCCCTTCATTTTAGACAAATATATTGTTAAATATAACTTTATTATAGAGAAAATGCAAATAATCAGAACAGCAAAATCCATAATCACACCATCCAGAGATATATAACATTTTGGGTATATCCTTCTAGCTCTTTTTCAGTGCCTACTTCTGCCTGTGTGTCTGTGTGTTTACAAAATAAGAATACACTGTGTATACTGCTTTTTCTGCTTAAGTATATACCATGACCAGTCTTTCATCCAGTAAGGAAGATGGGGGGAAGTTGTGTGTGAAATTGACTGATCATAGGTGGTTGGACACTGGGCTAACCAGTTGCCTGTGTCATTGGCAGGACAATGACTTCTTACGGAACACGGTGCACAGGCATGAGCCACCAGTTACAGCAGAGCCCATCCGCCTGCTAGCAGAGAACGAAGATGTGGTAGTTGTAGACAAGCCTTCTTCCATTCCCGTCCACCCCTGTGGCCGCTTCCGACACAACACAGTCATCTTCATCCTGGGCAAGGAGCACCAACTAAAGGAGCTACACCCATTGCATCGGCTTGATCGCCTTACCTCTGGGGTCCTCATGTTTGCCAAAACAGCAGCCGTCTCAGAGAGAATTCATGAACAGGTTCGGGACCGGCAGGTGAGCCAAACTCAATTTGCCTTTTGCAGGCCACTTCTGGGCTCACAAATGCTCTGCATCAAAAGAGTGTCACTGAGTTCTAGATCTGAAGTGAGCCTTTGTGTTTATCTGCTCAAGCTTTCCATCTTCAGGAAGGTTAGCACCTAAAATCAAAGACAAGTTACTATCTCTTAAGTTTCAAAAGATCTTTAGAGATAACATATACTGCCTCTCTTGGTAATTTGCTGTTTCGAAAATTTTAAATGCTGACATGCTGAGCAAGGTTTCTAAGACTGTGGAGAGAATCTACTTGGTGGAAAGATTCTAGACAGAGTTGGAAGAGGTTTGGGTAGAAGAGTTAAATAGTGGTGATTGTGGTCTTGAGATTTATAATTCTGGATCTGGTTATAATATATTTATTGTTTACTGTTTACCAGGCTCAGTAGCAAGTATGTTAGAGCCCAGCTAACTAAATCCTTAGAACAGCCCTGTTGAGATAAATGCTTTTCTAAGCAAACATTTTCTAGACAAGTTAATGGGTTTTAAAGAAGCTGAGTACTGTAATGTGCCTAGGATTGCACAACTGGCAAATGGTGGAGCTGGGGTTTGAACCCTCTTCTGTCTGATATGGGTGCATTTCTCATCACTGAAAAGGGTTTGGGCCTCACGCACTGACTTTCTCCCTCTTCCCTTCTGTGTAGCTGGAGAAGGAGTACGTGTGCCGGGTAGTGGGGGAGTTCCCCGCCGAGGAAGTAACCTGCAAGGAACCCATCTTGGTGGTGTCTTACAAGGTAGGAGTGTGCCGTGTAGATCCTCAGGGCAAGCCCTGTGAGTCAGTGTTCCAGAGACTGAGCTACAACGGCCACTCCAGCGTGGTACGGTGCCGGCCTCTTACAGGCCGCACCCACCAGATCCGAGTCCACCTCCAGTTCCTGGGCCATCCCATCCTCAATGACCCCATCTACAACTCAGCCGCCTGGGGCCCCTCACGAGGCCGAGGCGGCCACATTCCAAAGACAGATGAGGAACTACTGCGGGACCTTGTGGCAGAGCACCAGGCCAAACAGAGTCTGGATGTGCTAGATCTCTGTGGGGGTGACCTGTGCCCAGGACTCCCAGACTCTACAGCACCTTCCTCAGAGCTCAGCAAGGACTGCCTTGAAGAGATGGCTGCATCTGCCCAGAAGATGGATGGAGCAGTTGAGGCAGCCCCTCAGGATCTGGATGGAGTGCCTGTGGCATCAGGGAAGGCAATCAAAATGGATGTTGTGAATCAAGAGACAGACCCACTCTGTTCAGAGTGCCGGGGAGTGCCACAGGATCCCTCGCCCCAGGACCTTGTGATGTTCCTGCATGCCCTGCGCTATAAAGGGCCAGACTTTGAGTACCATTCGCCAATGCCTGCCTGGGCACGAGATGACTGGCAGGAACACTGAAGGCTATGGCCAAGGGAGGGATTATTTATTGGATTGGAACAGGAGTGGGCCATGAAGTAGGAGCTGACCACACGGACTGGTACTCAAGAGTTTCTCGGGGGCGAAGTTGGGCTCTTAAAGGACCTGCTCATACTTGATACCTTTTTCCTTCCTCTCCCTCCAGCTAGAGTTTGGGAACTTTCTGGTTTGTAAATAGAGCTCTTTTTCTAATACCTTGTGTGTCTAGTTTTCTCATACTTATTTATTTTTTTCTTTTTTTAATTGAAGTAAAATTCATAGCACAATTGCCATTCTAAAACATACAAATTAGTGGCCTTTCTTACATTCACAATGATGTGCAGCCTCACCTCTTAATTAGATCCAAAACATGTCATCACTCAAAAGGAAACCCATACTCATTAAACAGGCAATCCCCATTTCCTCTTCCACCTAGCTCCTGATTCCATTAGCCAATCTTCTGTCTTTATGGGTTTGCCTATTCTGGACATTTCATACAAATGGAATCATATAACATGTGACCTTTTGTGTCTGTCGTATTTTGTTTAGCATAATGTTTTCAGGCTTCATCCAATTTATAGTATGCATCAGTACTTCATTCCTGTTTATGGCTGAATAATATAATAATAATATAATATTTCATTGCATGGATATACCACTTTTTGTTATATGCCCATTTTGTTAAATGCCCATTCATTGGGCATTTAGGGCATTCATTTTTGGCTATTGTGGATAGTGCTGCTCTGAGCATTTGTGTACAGATTTTTGTTTGAATACATGTTTTATGTTCTTTCAAGTATATACCAAGAAGTGGAATCTCAGGGTCATATGGTATTCTTTGTTTATTTTTAGGGGAATCACTAAACTTTTCCACAGCAGCTGAACCATTTTACATTCCCATAGGAAATGCAAAGAGTTCCAATTTCTCTCCATCCTCACCAACACTTGTTATTTTCCATTGTTTTGATTATGTCATCTTAGTGGGATTGAAGTATTATTGTGGTTTTGATTTCCATTTCCCTTGGGACTAATAATGTTAAACATCTTTTTATATGCTTGTTGGACATTTGTGTACCTTCTTTGGAGAAATGTCTATTCAAATTTTTTGCCCATTTTTAATTTGGATTGGCTTGTTGAATTATAAGAATATTTATATATTCTGGATATAAGACCCTTAAGAGATATATAATTTGCAAATATTTTTTCCCATTCTGTAGGTTGTCTTTTCACTTTATTGGCAGTGTCCTGTGACTCACAAAAGTTTTGTTTTTTTTTTGTTATGGTGAAAACACTTAACGTGAGATCAGCCCTTTAACAAATCAGTGTGTACAATATGATACTGTTAACTATAGGCACAGTACAGCATCTCTGGAACTTAATGATCACGCATAACTGATGATTATGCCCCTGCCCCCAACCCCTGACATCAGCATTCTACTCTCTGCTTCTGCATTTTAAATACTGGAAAAGAAAAACCCACTTTTCTTTATTCACAGAATATTCTGTACTTTTAAAATAATGGTGATTTCTCCACATCAAGCAATTCCCTGACACAGGCTGGGTATCCTACAATCTCACTCACCTCTGACACCATCTATCCAGAGATACGGTCAGATTCCACAGTTTAAGGACTCAGTCCCACAAAATTTGTCCCCACTTCAAATGACAATGGCAGGTCCAGATTGTTACCTGTGAATCAAAATTTCCCACAACCCCTTCCTCGGATTCAACCGTTTATTAGAATGACTCACAGAATTCAGCAAAACAGTTTCATTTCTTGATTTATGGTTTATTACAAAGGATATTAAAGGCTAGGAAAGATGAAGAGACATAGGGCAAAGTCTGGAAGGGTCTGAGCACAGGAGCTTCTGACTCCACAGAGGTCAGGTGGGTCACTCTCTGGCATGTGGATGCCTTCTTGTTCACTGACTCGGAAGCTCTCTGAAGCTAGTCATTAGGGGTTTTCAGGGCCAATGACCTTTTATTTAGCCTAAAGGGAAAGATGAAAAACTTTCTACTCCACAATACCACAATCAGAAAAGGAATTACTGCTTCTGCTTCTAACTCCATGGATCACCAGTCATGTCCTCAGGTCTTGCCATCATCCATTAATTTCACCCTATTGAAGTTGGCTTTGACCCAGTTTTACTTCATTCTGAAGATCTCAAATGAAAATTTTGAAATTTGAAATCTGGGGCATTGCTCATTCTCACTATGATGAGGAAAAGGGTAACTGTTCCTGTCTATTCATAGCTATCTTTGCAGAAGTTACAAAGCATGGGCTATATAGCAAGTGTTATTCCCCATTTCCCCAATTCTATTGGCATTTATTCATTTTGTCTTCCCCAAGCAAGTTTACTATAAGCTAGATTTCGATTTTTGCTCTATTGATCTTCAGTATGACATATTTAGTTTTCAGCTTACTAGGCATTCCCAGAAGTTATTTTGGCAAGGTAGATGTTTTCGTATGATAGCATGAAGCTAAGGGAATGATTTGAGAAAAAAGTTTTGAGTTGGTGTTGCAGACTGAGAATTCCTGGATTCATTCTTGAACCTCTTCAGGGCTTGTTGGAGCTTCCTTCATAGCTCAGTCAGTAAAGAATCTGCCTGCAGTGCAGGAGACCCAGGTTCGATCCCTGGATTGGGAAGATTCCCCTGGAGATGGAAATGACAACACACTCCAGTATCCTTGCCAGAAAATCCCATGGACAGAGGATCCTGGTGGGCTACAGTCCATGCATTTACGAAGAGTAGGGCCCAACTGAGCATCACATCACAGACCTTGTCACAACTGTCTTCCCAGAGATGGTTCCCAGTGGGACTACACTTCCTAATGGTACAGAATAGAAGGATTTAACTTATAACATTGCCTACCTCTCAAAACCAACGTTTGCAAGTCTTACAGCTCTGGATCTGGATTTTTCTTGTAAGAGTTTAAGAAATGAACTAGAGGCACGTGCGCGTGCGCGCGCGCGCACACACACACACACACACACACACACACATTTCACTTCTTCCTTCAGAATTTTGTCCGTGAGGGCTCACACACACACACACACATTTCACTTTTTCAGAGTTTTGTCTGTGAGGGAGACTGACATATGGGCCTGCCCAGGCAGCATACCATCACCAATTAAACACTGGACAATTTTTTTCCAGAGCACCTCATTCTCCATCGAGAATGGGCCTTCTTGAAGCTGGACTCAGAATGAAGATTCATTCCCTGGCACTGAAATAATAAAGAGATCTGGAATATCTTGGTAATGCAATTTGGCATTTCTTTCTTTTCTGGTCTTCTAGAGGTTGAGGGATGATCCTGCACAACAGTTCAGGATAGGACTTATAAAGAACTGGTGTTGACGGAGAATGATTTCCTTGATCTGTGGCTTGTGACAAATTTGAGGAGGGAGGGTGGTAATGGGACTCTTTCCAAATGTATTAGCGGATCAGGCCGAACTATCTTGTCCAAGTCTTCAGTTGCAGCTCCTCCAGTAGATGGCGCCTCTAACTCTTACTGCCTTCATTTATTATAATTTCTTTTTCCATTACTAATCCAAGTCTCCTCACCACCACCTCTGGGCTTTTAAATAATCTGGCATGTTGTTAATCATTTTTTTCCAGCTGTGACTCCAGACAGAATCCAAGAGGAGATTTACAATCTTTTCTCTGGATTTTATAGACTTACTCTACCTTTCTGTGTTAGCCTTAATCCTTTTGAGTGTCATAGAAAGAGGTAAAATAAATACAACCCTTATACATCAAAAGATCACAGAAATGCAAAAAAACTGGGACCATCATAGCAACACTTACTGCAATTTCATATGAAAGAAACCACAAATGAACTAAGCATGAAAATAGGTAAAGAAATGAGGAATATAAAAGTGAGCTATTCTGTTTTTCTAAATCCACTCATGATTTCTTCCTCTTTTTAATCTCAAGACACTTCCAGTGCTTTATAGTTTCAAAATGTTTACAGCTGAAGATCTTCCTTTGAGAAAACAACCCACTCACTTTTTATTTATAGAGACTGGACACATTGATAGACCTTATCAATTTTCCATAGGAAGTCATCACTATGAGAAGCAGGCAAAACTCAGAAAAATGATGCAGACTTGCCACTCTTTTGGAGAGGTTGAAGCACCAATGGACAATTTAAATACCATCTGGCAAATGCTGAGGAAGACCCACGGAGCTACCGGAACATCTAGGAGGGATACAAAGACCCAGAAGCAGAAGAGCATGGGACTAGATGAGAGAAATCTAAGAAGGAGCTGCAAGTTGCAGGGCTAGGAAAGTCTTCCTGCTGGGGATGACATCAAAGCTGAAATCTGAAGGAGGAGCAGGAGCCAGCCAGGAAGGGATTGATGGGAAGGTGTTGGGCAGCAGGAGCATGATCCAGGGAGAGGAGTAAGTAAAGCATCTGCAAAGGCATCGGGGAGAAAGAACAAGGCCTACTTCAGGGGAGTGGTTTTGAGACTGATGTGTTGAGGACACTTCAGAATATCCCTCAGGAGCTCATAACCTTTTCTTGTGACACAGATCTTGGGTAGTCTGGTGAAGCCTATGGGTCCCATCTCAGAATATTGGTTTTAAATGCATAAAATTAAGTTTGTTGTAATATAAAGTCAACAAATTATGTTGGAATACAGCTATCAAAATAGTTTTAAAATCTGTGAATTAATTCCAAATGAAGTCAGAAAGAGAAAGAGAAATACCATATGATATCACTTACATGTGGAATCTAACATATGTGTGGAATCTATGACACAAATGAATTTATCTACAAAACAAACAGGCTCACAGACATAGAGAACAGAGTTGTGGTTGCCAAGAGGGAGAAGAGGAGGGAAGGGATGGATTGGGAGTCTGGGAGTAGCAAATGCAAACTATTATATATAGAATGGATAAACAACAAGGTCCTACTGTATAGCACAGGGAACGACATCAATATCCTGTAATAAACCATAATAGAAAAGAATATGAAAAAGTATGGATGTATGTATATATACATATATCTGAATTATTTTGCTGTAGAGCAGAAATAAATTATAAATCAACTATAATAAAATTAAAAATAAAAAAATTGGTGACCTAATAATACAATGCATATACTTCCTTATGAATGCTTAGGTTTACAAGATCTAATGGTAGGTTCAATAACTACCAATATCTTGAAGTACTGTAGCAGTTATGAGCATAAAACAATAGCAGTATTGCATATTGCTAATATGATACAACAGTATCTGTTATTTCAGTTGGTGACAAAAATCACAGGTAAGGTTAATATTACTGTATTTTGTTGCTTACCTTTATTAATAGAAGGAAGTGCTTTCAATTAGAGATTAGTGAAAATAAAACTGCAACTTTTTTTCTCCCAACCAAATAACTAATTCAGTTCTATCCACGGACCCCTTGGGAGCGTGTGGAACCCAGGTTGAAACCCTTTCAAGCAACGGAGTGGTGAACGGATTAGAAAGCAAAGTGCTTGGGTGACCCTCAGCCCTCAGCCCTGGGAGATATCTAAATTCCTAAGGGATTTGGATTGATGTGGGAGGAGTCACTGGAGCCTGATTTTCACTCTGAGGGCTGAAGATATCTGCCCAGTGTCAGGTTCTGGGGTACCATTCAGTGCAGAGAAAATGTGTAAACCATGGCCGCAAAAGATTGATGAGCGCTTTTTGCTAATTTCCAGCACCATATAGAGTGGTGGTTAAGGGCCACCAGAGTTTGATAGACTTGAGTTAAATGCCTTTTCTGGAATTACAAAAGCTGCATAACCTTGGACAAGTTTATCTTTCAGTGTCCTCATCTGTAAAATGGAGTAATAAGCATGTCTATCGTGATCACAGGGTTATTGTGAATTAAAGTGCTGTAATTCATTGTGGTGCCTGTAGATAAATACTAGATAAATGACGGTTGTTAAATGTGAGTTGAAAGACTCTGCCTGATGACTTTTCAGGAGGAGAATCTCTATTCTTTTTCTACTCCTTCTCTGCTTAAATCGAAGAGAAGAATTAAAACTTTCTCTTCTGGGTAGGCAGCTATGCCTTCACCTCTCTGACTTCTAGATAACTACCAAGTTTCCAAGTGCTGTCAACATCTTTTTTTTTTGAAACGTTGAGTACTTTTCTTGAGCACCTGCAGCCTGCTGGGGACTGAAAGGGAACCCTGAACACTGAGTCTCACGGTAGCCTTTGAAGTAAAATCTGATATTTCATAGTAACGACACGTATGAAAAACGCCGGGGTTAGAGTCCTCAATGACCAAAGTTCCCCAATCAGGAGCTGGGTTAACTAATACTGAGCAGACCACCATTGGAACATATGTAAATAGCGATAATCATGGAATTCTATGCACTGGTTTTTGCTGCATTAAAAATGCACTAAATGCATTACTCAATTAAACTCTGATTCCCAGAAAATGTCTCTTTCCCTCCTTTTTCTTTATACGTGAGGTCAGAATGCTCCAAAAGCCGTCTTTCAGGAGTCACACCGGAGGTTTCAAAGTCGACTACTAAATCATACTTGCAATGAATAATCAACTCTTTCCATTCCGCGAGGAAATTTACCGTCATCGGTTCAAATCAGTGGCAAAAAAGGAAAGACACAAAAAGCCTACATTCGACGAGGATGGGATTCGAACCCACGCGTGCAGAGCACAATGGATTAGCAGTCCATCGCCTTAACCACTCGGCCACCTCGTCCCAGAAGCCTACTCCTTCCTGGTAGCTATAGGGAGTAAAACGAGAGGGATGTGACGCAATGCGATGGGAGCCGCCATTTTGTACGGAAGCAAAGCTCTGATCTTTTTACAGCAAGAAATAAGAAGATGGCCGCTCCCTTGCAGTGAGGAATCTGCAGTGGGAAGGGATAAAGGAAAATTCCGTAGAAAATGAGATAACCTTGAAAGAAATAAAATTGGCATACAAACTGGGAAAAAACTTTGATTGAAGACATCTTAGGGAGGGCCTGCAGCCTAAGGGGCGGGGCCGACGCGTTGAGCGGCTTTGCGCCTGCGCTTCAGCTAGGCGGTTAGATTTGAATGCTTTACTGAGGTCCTCTGGGCGTTGTGAGGAGACGTGAAGGGGAGGGGGTGAGCTCTCCGAGAAGCGTGCGGACCACAAACAAGTCTGAGGAGAATTTGTGAAGCCGTTGGGCCGCAGCGGATAACTTTCGTCCTGGTCTTCGTCCGCGGGATTTAGGTTTTGTTAGAGCGGACTAAAGGCCCCACGCTGGGAGGAGAGGGACGCGCCTACAGCCAGACTGCCTCAGAACTCTGGGCTCAGGTACGGACGCTTCTCCCCCGGTGCAGGACTGGCCCTTCTCACCTCGGCCTACACTTGTGCCGCCTCTCGCCCCCCTAGCAGTCTCCATCCACACCTGGGCCCCACGAGCGGCCCTGGGTGGCTGGCCCGCGGCTCTCTCCGCGTCCCGCCCCGCCATCTTCTGTCAGGGCTCCAGGACGGTCCCTAGCATCTACCTCCTTTTTCCTTCTTTGGGGATCTCACGGGTGTTTACATTTTTTAGTCTTTTCTTAGCTATAAATGAAGTGACAGAAATGTGATTTTGAACTCTCGGTTTATGGTTTATGTACAGTGTCTGATCGAGTGCTAGCGGCACTGAGCAGATTTTGAGTTTTCTGTGGATGTAATAACATAAATAAAGCCAGTGTTAGTACGCCACAAATAAGTTTTTGAAAAATCCTTGGTGCATTATTAAGCCAGAGTTAAGGAATCTTTTCTTGCTATTTGTCTCAATAGTAGAGTTTAAGAAAAAAAGTTCTAAAAATATATGTTTTGTCGATTGGAATCTTAAAGATAGGTTTATAGAGATATGACAGAGAAGACCAAAGCAGAGCTTACTTTAGGTATTAAGGTTGAAGTTTTCAGTTGAATTGGATCAGTCGAATTCCTCAGATCTGTATTGGATTCTTTGTTGTCTTCTACTCGGGCTGGGAGCAGATGATTCAGTCCCTCATCTAGAATTTACAGTCCAGAACGGGAAGGAATTAATATATACAGATAACTATAAAGCAAGACACTGTAAAGGATTACAGGACATTCTAAAGGAATGTGGGAACACAGACCAGCTTCTTTGATGCTTTTCGTCAATGGAGACTAGAGGAGGCTTTTTGGAGAAAGTGGTATTTGAGGTGGAACTTGAAGGAAAGAATGATTTGAGATGAGAAGCTAATGTACTGTAAAGGTTGGGTTCCAAGTGGTATGATTTTTCTTGACAATGTGAATGGCTGGAAATGTTTACAAGGTGACAAATAGATGTAAACTGAGTGAATACTTGGAGTGGTAATATTAATGATGTATTTGATGCTAAGTAAGAGACAGTAAAAGATACCTTAGATATTGGTAAGAGGACAGTGCTGTCCAATAAAACTTCCAGTGTTAATGGTAATGTTAATTTCTTCATTGCTCAGCACAGTACTCATTAATCTCATATGACTTGAGCACCTACTGTGTGGCTCGTTGTGACAAGAATGGTATTTTCAATTTTATTGCATTTTAATTAAATTTAAATGATTTAGACTCTAGATCTGTACTATCTGATATAGCACAGGTCTAGAGTCTATATCGTTGGGCACTATGAAATATATTAACTGTTGTTCAGTGGGTCAGTTGTGTATGACTCTTTGAGACCCCATGGACTGCAGCAAGCCAGGCTTCCCTGTCTTTCACCATCTCCCGAAGCTTGCTCGGAGTCATGTCCATTGAATCGGTGATGCCATCCAATCATCTTTCTCAGCATCAGGGTCTTTTCCAATGAGTGGGCTCTTTGCATCAGGTGGCCAGAGTATTGGAACTTCAGCGTCAGCACGAGTCCTCCCAATGAATATTCAAAGTTGATTTCCTTTAGGATTGACTGGTTTGATCTCCTTGCTTTCCAAAGGACTCTCAAGAGTTTTCTCCAACACCACAGTTCAAAAGCATCAATTTATAGTCCAACTCTCACATCCATACATGACTACTGGAAAAACCATAGCTTTGACTATGTGGACCTTTGTCGGCAAAGTAATGTCTCTGCTTTTTATTACACTGTCTGGGTTTGTCATAGCTTTTCTTCCAAGGAGCAAGCATCTTAATTTCACGGCTGCAGTCACTGTCTGTAGTGATTTTGGAGCCCAAGGAAATAAAGTCTGTCACTGTTTCCGTTGTTTCCCCATCTATTTGCCATGAAGTGATGGGACCGAATGCCATAATCTTAGTTTTTTGGATGTTGAGTTTTAAGCCAGCTTTTTCACTCTCCTCTTTCACTTTCATCCAATGGCTCTTTAGCTCCTCTTTGCTTTCTACCATAAGGGTGATGTCATCTGAATATCTCAGATTATTGATATATACATAAGTTGAACGAAAAGCTATTTTATTTTGTTCTTAAATAATCGCAATTATTTGATTGGATATGTGCACCTGTTTACAACTGAAAATGGGGTCCGACTGCTTACTGCTCAAAAGTCAATAAAGAGGCAAGGTTGGTGGAAAGGAAAGTTTGCTTCTTTTTGGATGCTGGCAACAGGCAAGGAGGGCAGACTTCTGTTCAAAGCCCAACTCACCCCCACTGATGATCAGTGGGCAACAGCTTTTATAGATATAGGGAGAGGCTACATACAGAAACAGCACAGTCAGCTCTGACAGTCATCTTGAAATTGATCGAGTGGTGGTCTGACCAGAAACATCTTGATTGTTTTAAATGCAGTTAATCTTCAGTTCTAGGATCTAGGGCTTGTTCCTGTTTCTTTGAGGCCAGTTCTCTGAACAGTGGCAGCTTATGTCACAGCTAGTCTATTCATCGTGTAGTTCACTTCTTCCACCTGGTGGGGGTTTCAGTATCTTTCAGAGCTCACAGGATATGGCCGAGAATAGTATTTATAAGTCCTTGAGAAGGAACTAAAGGTCCTTTACTATGCTTGATGACTAAACTATTATTATGTGGTCTCTTTTGCTGTTTTCCTTTGTTTCTGCATTTTCTCACTTTTCTGATTAAGCTTATTCTTTGGGTAAAGTTCTTCCATAGACAAAAGGCAGGTGGAGAACATGGGGAACAAGGTCCATAGTGTCCTCCTTCTCCATTTCATGTTGAACACTACACAACTTTCAGATCTTAGAATCGGATACTGCCATGCTCATTTCCGGGGCCACATTGATCAAAAGTACTTGCTTTATATCACAGCAACTGCCAAGAATCCAGCTTTGCAATAATATGTAACCAAAACTAGTGTAACGTCAACAGGTACTCTTTTGAATTAGCAGTAGATAGATGTTGAGAATTGTTTCTCTCAGAAATTTAAAATATTCCAGAACCTCTTTGTGAGTATGCTGTAACACCCCTTCTTACTTGCCAGGTGCACAGTTTTGGAACCAGTTAATAATGAATGTGATGATGATCAAAAGTTCAACCATAACAGCATTTTACACATGAAGCTTAATGTGAGAGTCTGGAGTCTCCTATTTCTGTTGGAAGTGGAACTTACTATTTAATAAATAGAGTATTTTTAAAAGAGAACATCAGTAAGCTTTGACTCTTATCACTTAAGTGCTAACTAAGTCTGACAGAGAGACAGAGATTATGCACAATGACTGTTTCAAACAATGAAGATGTTTAGATGATTCAGGGCTGTGGTTTTTCCAGTAGTCATGTACAGATGTAGAGCTGTACAATAAAGAAACCTGTCGGTGTTCGACTCTTCATGACCCCATGGACTGTATTCTCCAGGGGATCTTCCCAACCCAGGGATCAAAATCCGGGTCTCTGGCATTGCAGGCAGATGCTTTACCCTCTAAACCACGAGGGAAGCCTGCATGATAAAGAAAGAAGAGTGCCAAATAATTGATGCTTTTGTGCAAGAGTGCTTTAACTGTGGCACTCTTGACAGTCCCTTGGAAAGCAAGGAGATCAAACCAGTCGATCTTTAAGGAAATCAACCCTGAATACTCTTCAGAAGGACTGATACTGAAGCTCCGATACTTTGACTACCTGATGTGAAGAGGTGATTCATTGGAAAAAGACTCTGATGCTGGGAAAGACTGAAGGCAGAAAGAGAAGAGGCTGACAGAGGATGAGATGGTTGAATGGCATCACCGATTCACTGGACATGAACTTGGGCAAACTCAGGGAGGTGGTGAGGGACAGGGAAGCCTTGTGTGCTGCAGTCCATGGTGTTGAGAAGAGTTGGACACAACTTGGTGACTGAGCAACAAGAATTTGATAGTACTTTAAATTTTATCTGTGAATTTTGAATATGGACTTGAAAATATTTCCAAAAGGAGAAAAAAATATGGAACGCATTGATCATAAAGGTAACTTTAAAGAATTATTAATATTTTTTGAGCTCATATTACTTATTAAGCACTGTGCCAAATTCTCAAAATGTGACAGTAAACGTAAGAGACACCAGCCCTATTCTCATGGAATTTACTGTTCAGGCAAGGATGTGTTGATGCAAGTAATAGTCAGTCTAAATAAGAACAGAAGAGAGTTTTATTTGAGCCAAACTAAGAAGTATAGCCTGGGAGACAACCTCTCAGTTCTGAGGAAATGTTCTGGAGAAGCATGATTTTCAGTGCAACTTTATATCTTGTCAGAACAAAGAACATCAAATATAATAAGGGTACCTTCCTTCAGTGTTTCTTAAAGAAA
The DNA here is from genome assembly GCA_007570785.1 of Antilocapra americana. Classification (NCBI taxonomy): domain Eukaryota; kingdom Metazoa; phylum Chordata; class Mammalia; order Artiodactyla; family Antilocapridae; genus Antilocapra; species Antilocapra americana. The sequence continues at coordinate 13,219,841 of ML664176.1, read as the reverse complement.
GATTAACACATACACAGCCGGTCAGCATGGTCTTGGAGCCTGGGAAGGGAGCCTTATCGTCAAAGGAGTACTAGCACTGATGTCCCAGAAAGGGAGGCTTTTATGTGTATCTTCAAAACAGACATTCTTTACTTCTGGACAGTGTACCCTCTTCTTTAATGGCTAAAGCACATGTATAGTGTATGTTAGATAAGCTATAACACTGGCTGTTCTAATTAGAATAAAGTTCAAGCCAAATCATGTGTAATCTGGCTTGATTACAATGGCTTCACCATACTTAAATATGTGAAAATTTCTTCCATCAGTTTGGGAAGATAAAAGGAATAATTAATTTACATAACAGACTTTTAAATTACAGTTGTGGTAATGCTACAAAGGAGACATATACAGTGATACAAAGAGTACTTTTCTTGGCTTTCTTGCTAAGAAATAATAGGAAATAAAAATTTGATGACTTGAGAAAGAGCTTTGTTTGTGCAGGAATAGAAATGCCAATGTGTCTAGCATAGATAGACAGTGGTATGAGATTTAAGTATGAAGTCTGAGAGGCAAGCAGGATCCAGATCTTGTGAAGCTTTGTAGGTCCTGGCAAAGAGTTTCTTTTCAGTACAATGGTAAGCTTTTAAGGGGTTTTACATAAGGAATGTCTAAAAGGTGATTTATGTTTAAGAAGATAACTGCCCACTATGTGGAGAAAGGACTTCAGGGGGATAAGAGTGAAAGTAGGCAGACCAATGAGATGGAAATTGTAATATTCTACTTGAGAGATGAGGGCAGGTTGAATTATGGTGGTGGCACTGAAGATAGAAGGGAATGAATTTGGGATATGTATTGGAAATAGAACCACTAAGACTTAGTGCTAAATTGAATAGAAGTGGAAACAGCTATCATACCTGGTTGATCCTGAAAAGTTTTCAGTTTTACTGTTAAGTTGATGTTTGCTGTTTTTAAAATAGATACTGTTTGTTAGATTAAGGAATTTACTTTCTTTCTTTTTTATTTTCAAATTGGATTTTTTTGACATTAAAAATATTTTTATTTTTTATTTATTTATTTTTTTAATTTTCTTCACTTTATTGTGTTGGTTTTGCCATACACTGACATGAAACCACCATGGGTTTACATATGCTCCCCCTCCAGAACCCGCCTCCCTCCTCCCTCCCGATTCCTTCCCCCTGGGTCATCTTGGTGCACCAGCCCCAAGCATCAGCCCTGGGCTGGCAATTGATTTCACATATGATAATTAAGGGAATTTACTTTATATTCCTAGTTTGCTAATTTTTTTAATTTGAAAGGATGTTAAAAATCATCAATTTTTTTTAATCTGTTGAAATAATTTATGATTTTTCCCTTTTAATTGTTAGGATAGTAAATTGTAAAATTGATTTTCTAATGTTGAACCAATTTTGCATTTCTGGAATATAACCAAGGTAACCATGATACATTCTTCTTTTCACAAATTGCTCCTTTTTGCTTTTTTTTTTTTTTAGGATCTTATAGTTATTGTAGTAAAATTAGCATGTTATCTTTACTTTATTGTACTATATATGTCTGGATATAGAGTGTCTGATATGAGATGGAGATGTTGCAGGTAAGAGAGTTTTCTTTAAAACAAAATAATTAAAGTAGTGGAGGTAGTTGCTTTGGGGAAAGAGGATAGTATGTAATATCTTAAAAATTTAAATTAAAAGTATTATTTTAAGAAGGTATGGCTATAATCTGTGAACAAGAGATAAGTAAAACCAGAAAAATGGATAAACAGGCTGAGAAAGTGATGGAGGACAAAAGGAGAGAGTCAGAGATCAAATCCTAGGTGATTCCCATTGCCTTATATATCTATATTAACAGCTAATTAAATAAATTGATACTGAAAAATAAGCAGACTTTTACTTCAGGTTCAGGTTCATTATCGAGTATTGTTCTTTAATTTGGCTTTTGTTATATATGATGAAAGCATGTAAAATAAGATATCATTTAAGCATCTGTTTGGTTTTTTTGTTTGTTTGTTTGTTTTATGTATTGCCAAAAGTGTACAAACATTGATTCTGAAAGTTTTGATATTAACTTAGTATTATGGTTGTTGTTGCTGTTCAGTTGCCAAGTCATGTCCAACTCTTCTACGCCAAGGACTGCAGCACACTAGGCTCTTCCATTTTCCACTGTCTCCCAGAGTTTGCTCAAATTCATGTCCATTGAATAGGTGATGCTATCTAACAATCTCATCCTTCCCCTTCTCCTTTTGCCTTCAGTCTTTCCCAGCCTCAGAATATTTTCCAATGAGTCAACTCTTCACATCTGGTGACCAAATTTCAGCTTCAGCATCAGTCCTTCCAGTGAATATTCAAGATTGATTTCCTTTAGGATTGACTCATTTGATCTCCTTGCTTTCCAAGAGACTCTGCAGAGTCTTCTCCAGCAGCACAGTTCAGAAGCATCAGTTCTTCAGCACTCAGCTTTCTTTATGGTCCACCTCTCACATCTGTTCATGACTACTGGAAAAATTTTAGCTTTGACTGTATAAACCTTTGTCAGCAAAGTAATGTCTCTGCTTTTTAATATGCTGTCTAGGTTTGTCATGGCTTTTCTTCCAAGAAGCAAGCATCTTTTATTTTGTGGCTGCAGTCACCATCTGCAATGATTTTGGAGCCCAGGAAAATAAAATCTGTCACTGTTTGTATTTTTTCCCCTTCTATTTGCCATGAAATAATGAGACTAGATACCATGATCTCTGTTTTTTGAATGTTGAGTTTTAAGCCAGCCTTTTCACTCTCCTCTTTTACTTTCATCAAGAGGCTGTTTAGTTCCTCTTTCTGCCATTAGAATGGCATCATCTGCATATCTGAGGTTGTTGATATTTCTCCCAGAAATCTTGATTCCAGCTTGCGATTCATCCAGCCTAGGGTTTTTCATGAATTACTCTGCATAGAAGTTAAATAAGCAGGGTGATAATATATTGCCTTGTTATACTTTTTTCTCAATTTTGAATCAGTCAGTTGTTCCATGTTTGATTCTGTTGCTCCTTGACCCACATACAGGTTTCTCAGGAGACAGATAAGACAGTTTGGTAGTCACACCTCTTTTAGAATTTTCACAGTTGGTTGTGATCTACAGTCAAAGGCTTTAGTGAAGTCAGTGAAGCAGAAGTAGATGTTTTTCTGGAATTCATGGTAGAAATGCTAATATTGTTGAATCAGAATCTCTAGATACTCTGTTTTTTGAAATCTGCAATGGAATTTTTTCTTATCTAGGAGTATAGTTCTAAAGTTAAAATGCATAAATTGATAATATAGTTGTGGATAGGTAGGGGCTAAGACCAATTAAAGAAACTTCAGGTTATTGCTTCTTTTGCACACTTTTTCCAAGACCGATAGATACTCACTGATTGGGATTGTAAGCATAATCAAATGCATATTTTTTTATACAGTTTTATCGATTGACTGATTTTTTGGCTGCACTAGTCTTAGTTGCTTTGCGAGGTGAATGGGAGCTTTTCTTCATTACGGTGCATGGGCTTCCCATTGCGGTGGCTTCTCTTGTTGCAGAGCACAGGCTCTAAGGCTCACGGGCTTCAGTAGTTGCAGCTTGCAGGCCCTAGAGTGCCTGGGCTTCAGTGGTTGTGGCACTTGGGCTTAGTTGCTCAGCAGCATGTGCAGTTTTCCTAGACCAGAGGTTAAACCCGTGACCCTTGCATTGAGAGGCAGATCTTATTCACCCACCACCAGGGAAGTCCCAATTACAGTGTTTACAGTGCTTTTGATTTATGATTTTTATGTCTTTTTTTTTTTTTTGCTGAGTAAAGTTAAATTTTCATAAGACAAACATGCATTTTGTGCAGATTTTATTATGCTGTATTTTGATGGCTGATTGACTACATTTTGAGATTAAATTATTATGTAATCCATAAACTCCTATAAACTAGGACAGATTTTTATTTGAAGCACTAAAGTCCATATCATCCCAATCAGTATTAGTCACTGATTTCATCTTGAATGTGAGAATTTTCCAAGAGTGGTAAATATAACAGAGTAGTGTAAAGTCTTCAAAATTTTTCATATTTCATATTCCTAATGAAAATTTTTTGTTCCTTCCTTCTTTTTTTGGCCCTCTCACAGAAAGTAATCCTAAAATCATAATTCTGTTCTTAATCTCTTCATTCATTACAGTTTTTCTTCCTTTTTTCTTACCTTTTCTCTTATTGTGTATTTGTTACAGAAAAGTTTTTCTTCAAAAATGGATGGGATGTCTTCAGAGGCTAATAAAGAAAAGTAAGTTCTTGAAATGCAGCTAAAAACATTAGCTCTTTATCAGAGAAAGATATTTTTCCAGTTGGTAAGACATGTTGATAACTTCCGAAATGTTTTCCCAGTCTGTTCAGAGAAAAGAAGTAAATGTTACAGAATCACAGCACTTCTTGTCATATCTTTGTATAAACTCATCTAGAGTTAAAATTGAGATGGATTTAGAGACTACCTCCATCTCTTCTTGGGCTTCCCTGGTGGCTCAGAGGTTAAAGCATCTGCCAGCAATGCGGGAGATTTGGGTTCAATCCCTGGGTCGGGAAGATCCCCTGGAGAAGGAAATGGCAACCTACTCCAATACTCTTGCCTGGAGAATCCCATGGGTGGAGGAGCCTGGTAGGCTATAGTCCATGGGTCGCAAAGAGTCAGACACGACTGAGTGACTTCACTTACTTACTTACTTCCCATCATCTTCAATTTAAAGATGAGAAAATTGAGGCCCAAGGAAATGATTTGTCTAAAGTTGGCATCACAAACTAGCAGCTGTTTACAGCCTATAGGCATATATATATATGACAAAAATATTGTTTAACCATTGTTTTTTAATTTTTGAATTAGTTGCCAAAATTTCATACAACAGTTAGATTTTCAGTTTTTTCTGAAAAATTAAGTGTTACAACACTGGGCTCATATTCTTGCTTGGCAACAACTAACCTAGTGAAGTACCTAGTAGCTCTAATGATCAAACCAGGCAGGAAGGAATTCTCTATAGTCTCAATACCACCTATTTTTCTTAACATCTGCTAAATTATCTGTTTGGCTTTCTCAGTATTCAAAACCTGGTCTAAAAATCACACAGTAGTAAAACCAGAGCTAGAGGCTTTTGATTTATGATCCATTTATCTTTTGTTGTTTTTTTTTTTAAGCCCATACTGCTGCTTATAGAATCTTAGTTCCCCGACCAGGGATTAAACCCCTGCCCCCTACAGTGGAAGCTCAGAGCCCTGACCACTGGACCACCAGGGAATTACCTTTCTTATTTTTTCTTTTTAGTCCTTTTATCTTATAGTCGTACTTATATCAATATGGTAAACTATTGTTTTTCAAGAAATAGTTGTATGATATACCATATGTATTTTAAAATGCTGACTTCCTAAATACTGAATTTAAATCTTGTAATATAAATTTTATGAAGTGAAAGTGATGACTGATTTATAAGCATAGAAGGGATATCGTAATGATGGGTTTTAGAATTCAGTCTTTTACCACTGTGTATGTAATTTTTTTCCCCTTTTTCAGTGGCAATGTGGAGAGACCTGTTGGAAGACGACATTCTTCAGTAAGAAACACTTACTTGAGCTATTGTTACCTTTTATTGATTGATGACTGTATGCCACAGTAATTTTGAATGGCATCATCATTCCAACCCTCCTGGCTTCTGTTACTCTCTGGATAAAGACTCAAATATTTAACCTGATTACACAATTCTGTAGATATACTAAAATTCCTATATTATGGATTTCATGGTAATTTAATACATTGTGTTCTGTGTAAATTATTCTTTAATAAAGCTGTTTAAAAAATATATAAAAACTACTGCAGAGCTGCAGCAAAACACAAAATAATCCAGCTCAAATCTATTTAAGCACAAAACTTTTTGAGTTATGAAATTGAAAAAAATCCAAAGATAGGGATGATTTTAGGCACAATTAGCTGACAAGGGGTTCCAACAATAGCACCAGTGGTTCTATGGTACTTTTGCCATAAGTATGTTTGCCACAAGCACTTTTGCCACATTATTAATTGGCAGCATTATTATCATTGTGGAAGGGTTTTATAACGCAATACAAAGCTCAATTACAAATATGTATCCTAGTGTTTAAAAACTGATAACCTATCTTAGTAGAAGAAATTTTAGTGAAAAACTACAATGCCAAATGAAAAGAATGAATCAATACATTTTTTTAAAAATGTATTAAATATACTATGAGCAAAAGATAAAAGACAAGTGCTTAGGTACAACCCACAAAATAAAATCAGTTATTTATGCAGTATTGCCATGAATTTACACACATTTTAAATGTATTCAGGTATTCTGTATTTTGCAATAAAGTTTTTAACTTTGTTATTCATTTTTCATGTTTCATTATGTCCTTTTTAATGTCCCTCTATTTTCTTTTATAGCAAAATTGCCTTCTGGTCAATTAGTTATGCAGCAAAAGTGTTTGTAGGACAGATGTCTGTGCAAGGACGCTTATGGTGAAAGTACTGGACCCAATTAGTACTTGATTTCCTTTCATTTTTATACTCTAATCTCTTCGTCTGGGTAATGAACAGCTCTCTGTCTCTATTATTACCAAAGCACAGCTAGCTCTCCCAACTTCCAGGTTTAAGTTCTACATAAAAAATAGTGTCTGTTTCCTCAGGATTAAAAAATAAATAAATAAACCCAGAATACTCAGGGTTGAATCATATTAGCTCTATTATTTTGATATGGGTCAAGTCCTCATTCCCAAACCAGTCACTATTGATGAAAAAATGTTTGTGCAGATTGATCTTGGCCCTAGGTTACCTGTTGAATCCTAGAGTGGAAGTAGAGTTTTACCCAGACCACATGGGATGAGAGTAAGCAAAATAACTGGGAAATGTAGGCAAGGAGGGAATGGAGCCAAATATTGAAAACAGCCACAAAGTACAAAGCAGTATGAATTTGTGGTGTTTTAGAGGTTTCTACAGGAATTTTAGCATTTCTACCTTTCTGCTCATGATATAACTTGAAGTGATTTCAAGTTATATCATGAAAGAATGATAGATAATAGCAGACTTTCTTGAATATTTCTCTTCTAGATTTTGAAACCCCCAAGGAGTCCTCTTCAGGACCTCAGAGGTGGGAATGGGAATGAAATTTATCAGGTAAGTCTGGTACAAATGTGTCATAGATGACTGTCTTCAGTGATACTTTCAATAAGTAGAAAAGTTGCTAGCTATTGAAGGAAGAGCACCATAAATGATTCTCAGTTGAATATGTACAAGTAAGCATTCCATGGCCTTCAGGTTATAATCCAAACATTTGAGCAACCTGGTACTCTTTGATTTTTAACCTCTATTTACTTTTCCAGACTTCTTGCCACTCTCATACATGTATCTCATCATTCAGAATTGCTTACCATTTCCCAAACAGACATGAACTGTCAAGGCTGCAGGAATTTATATGTGATATTACCTCTGTTAAGATGGCTAGTCCCTCATCCTTCATTTACCTGCCAGTATTTTAATAAAAATTTTTTTAAACACAATGAAAAGTAGAAAGAATTTTGTAGTGAATGTTCATATAGTCATTACCTAGATTCTACAATTAATATTTTATCATACTCGGTTTATCGTATATTTGTAGTCCTCTTTACCCCGTGATTCCCGTTTGATCTCGGCGACTCAGCTTTGGTGTCACTTCTCTCAGAAAATCATCCCTTAACATATTCTGTTGTAGTTGTTTACTAATGTCTGTTATAAATTAAGAACTCTCTTGAGATTAACTTTGTTGGGTGTTTTTTTAGTGTATTATACGTGGTATATAATTCACTTCCAGTACATTTTGGTGAACGATAAAATGTGTATAGCTTTGGAAACTATTTAATTCTGAATGCTTACCCTACTTTAGCCTCTATGAATGAATTTTTTTATTTGTCGAATATATCAAGCCTTTGCACATGATCTGAATCGAATGCTTTCCTTCTGTTTATCTCTTCATCTGACTACTAATTAATCCTTCAGATCTGAACTTAAATGTACTTCTTCACAGAAATCCTCCATAATTCTCAGGTTAAATTATTTTTAGTGTAGTTTTTATTCATATCACTTAATACATTTTGAATTTTATATTTGTGTAGATTTTTGTTTTAATGTCTGTGTTACCATTAATCCCCAGTAGAGTAGGGACTATATTGTTTCCTTTACCATTCTTTTGCTGTCACTCAGCATGGGATTTGGTATGCGTGGGGTTTTTTTTGTTTGTTTTTTTAGTTTAATGAATGTTTGAATGAGTAAATAACGGATTCATAGATTCATAGAGCTTTAAAACCAACAGGACCTTAATAATAATCTTGAATCTTATTCCTTAATTTTATAAATAAGAAATAGGAGGTCCAGAGAAGTTAAATGTTTTGTTTAACCCCACACAGTTAGTGGCAGACTTCAAATTGGAGCTGTAATCTCCTTAGTGCTCTTTCTAATACACCACACAAATTTCAGGTTTTTTTAAAAGGTAAGAAATATAGTAGTATTTATTATGTCCAGATTATTGTCATTAATAAGCTCAAGGCCACCTGTAGTGTCTGCCAGGATCTTAACAGACAGGATGAACATTCCTGGTTCTTTGTAGCAAAATTTATGCTCAGGTACCCAGAATTAGGAAAGTAAAATTCTCTATGAATTTCATTTGGTTTTGGGTTTGGTATCTATATAATTAAAAATGTTTGTCCTTGTTAAGGAAAATAAGGGAAAATAAAAATAGTATAATGAAAATATGTTCAGCATCACTAATCATTAGGGAAATGCAAGTCAAAACCACAGTAAGATATCAATTCATATCTGTTAGGATGGCTACTATTAAAAAAACAAAAAATAACAACAGTTGGCTAGGATGTAGAGTAATTGGAACCCTTGTGTACTATTGGTGGGAATGTAAAATGGTGCAGCTGCTATAGAAATAATGATTCCTCCAAAAACTAAAATAGATTTACCATATGATCCAGAAATTCCACTTCTTGGGTATATACCCCAAAGAATTAAAAGCAGAGTCTTGAAGAGATGTACACCACTGTTCATAGCAGTGTTATTCACAATAGCCAAAAGGTGGAAGCAACCCAGAATCCATTGACAGATGAATAGCTAAACAAAAGGTGGTATTAATGGACTATTATTCAGCCTTACAACCCACTCCAGTTTTCTTGCCTGGAAAATCCCAGGGACAGGGGAGCCTGGTGGGCTGCCGTCTATGGAGTCGCATAGAGTCGGACACGACTGAAGCGACTTAGCGGTAGCAGCAGCAGCATTCAGCCTTAAGAAGGTAATTCTGATACATACTACAATGTGGATGAACCTTGAGAACATGATGTTAAAAGAAAGAAAAAAAAGCCACCAAAAAACCAATACATTTATGAATTACCTGGAATAGTCAGATTCATAACAGAAAGTAAAATTGTGGTTGTGGGGAGGTTGGGGCGTATGAGGGAGTTGTTTGTTGAGTATAATTCCAGTTTTGCAAGATGAAAAGATTTCTGGGGATTGGTTACACAACCATATAGATGTATGTAACAGTACTGAAGCATACACTTACAAACAGTTAAAAGAGGCTTGAGTATGTTAAGTAAAATAGTCACAGAAGAACAAAAACTCCATGATTCCTCTTATATGTGATGTCCAAAATAGTCAAATTCATAGAATCAAAGAGGAGGGGAGTGGTGGTCAGGGACTGAAAGGAGAGGAAAATGGAGAGTTGCCAATCAATGGGTATGAAGTTTCAGTTATACATGATGAATGGATTCTAGAGATTCACTGTATAACACTGTGTCTCTAGTTAACAACGTTGTATTATACACTTAAAGATCTGTTAGGAGAGTAGATTGCATCAAGTGTTCTTACCATAATAAAATTAAAAATTTTTAAAGTGATTTTATGTTAATTGTATTTTACCACAATTTAAAAAATTCTTTTAATCTTAAAAATAGTATAGTAAGGTTACCATGATAGGCAATATATCATATTTTGTTTCCAGTTTTTCTTCTATTGGATAGCAAAATTACCGTTTATTTAAAGGAGAGAGAAAAGGTTAAGGACAGTACTCACCTTCCTTAAATATATGTTTGTGTCAGTGAGCTTATTATCATTCACATTGAAAATCATATTCATGTTAAGTGCTTCTGTATTGAAATTTTTTGAAGGATCAAATTATGAAAATTAATAATATCACATTAATTTAAAATAAGACCTGTTGTCTGTCTTATCATACTCTTGGAGATGTACTTCTTAGCGGTTTCATTAAAAATCTTACCATATATTCTCTGCCCTTAGGAATCCAATGCTTTGAGAAATAAGAAAAACTCTCGTCGAGTCAGTTTTGCCGATACTATAAAGTAAGTTGAGAAAGATAATTTAAATGTTACAGGTAATACTTTTTTGTGTGTTACGCCAAATATGTTGGTACTTCCTGATTTGGATAATTTGTGTGTTAATTAGATAAACGTTAGAAAACTGTTATTTAAAAGTCTGTTATACTTTTTTTTTAATTTAAATTTTCTTTACTTTATTGTGTTGGTTTTGCCATACTGTTATACTTAAAAGAAACACTGAAAGCATCCCCTCTAAAGTCCAGAAGAAAAACAACTATGTTTTACTGCTGTTATTTAATGTTTTTTTTGAGGTGCTAAACAACAAAAATAGAGAAAGAAAATGGAGTTATAAAAATGTTAATATATTTCCTACATAATAATAATCAGAAGATAAATGTCTTTTTTTTCTTTATATTTTGTTGCTGTAAATTTAATAATAATAGCATATAAAGAATAAAACACTACTGAAGGATACTAAGTTAAGAATTGCACAGGGAATTCCCTGGTGTGGCCAAAAAAAAAAAAAAAGAAGAATTGTACAAATGAAGACAAGTATCTAAATAAAAAGATTTAATATCATAAAGATGTCACTTCTCTCTAAGTTATTAATTTAATGTAATTCTTATATGTAGTATTTTTATGATTATTTTCTTGACGCTCATCAATATATTTGTATTTCCTCACTGAAAAATAGTATAATTTGAGAATTTTAAAATTCATATTTAGTAAAGGCATTTTGTTGTCATTTTCAGTTATATTGTAATGAGAAAATGCTAATCTGTATTATTTTTATTTTTACGGACATTTTATGTGTGATCTTATATATGATCAATTTTTGTGAATGATCCATAAGTATTTGGAAAAGAAGATAATATATTGAATATTAAGATGTAGAATTTGGCATTTCAAACTATTAGTTACAGGCTTTATACTTGACGATTTAGCTGAATATAAAATCTTTTTCACTTTCTCTTTAAAGAACTTGTTAATGTGGTTCTGTTCTTTTCGCATTGAATGTTTCTATGGACAAGTCAGAGGAGAGTCTTTTTTCTTTTTTGTCTTTGGAGTTTATTGGCCCACTTGACTTTGCATTTCAGGATGTCTGGCTCTAGGTGAGTGATCACACCATCGTGGTTATCTGGGTCATGAAGATCTTTTTTGTACAGTTCTTCTGTGTATTCTTGCCACCTCTTCTTAAGATCTTCTACGTTTGTTAGGTCCATACCATTTCTGTCCTTTAAGTACCCATCTTTGCATGAAATGTTCCCTTGGTATCTCTAATTTTCTTGAAGAGATCTCTAGTCTTTCCCATTCTGTTGTTTTCCTCAATTCCTTTGCATTGATCACTGAGGAATGCTTTCTTATCTCTCTTTGCTATTCTTTCCTTTTCTCCTTTGCCTTTCGCTTCTCTTCTTTTCTCAGCTATTTGTAAGGCCTCCTTAGACAACCATTTTGCCTTTTTGCATTTCTTTTTCTTGGGGACGCTCTTGATCACCACCTCCTGTACAATGTCACAAACTTCCGTCCATAGTTCTTCAGGTACTCTATCAAATCTAATTCCTTGAATCTGTTTGTCACTTGCACTGTATAATCATAAAGGATTTGATTTAGGTCATATCTGAATAGCCTAGTAGTTTTTCCTACTTCTTCAATTTAAGTCTGAATTTTGCAAGCAAGAGTTCATGATCTGAGCCAGTCAGCTCCCGGTCTTGTTTTTGCTGACTGTATAGAGCTTCTCCATCTTCTGCCGCAAAGAATATAATCAATCTGATTTCGGTATTGACCATCTGGTGATGTCCACGTGTAGAGTCTTCTCTTGTGTTGTGGGAAGAGGGTGTTTCTATGACCAGTGTGTTCTCTTGGCAAAACTCTGTTAGCCTTTGCCCTGCTTCGTTTTGTACTCCAAGGCCAAATTTGCCTGTTACTCCAGGTATCTCTTGACTTCCTACTTTTGCATTCCAGTTCCCTATGATGAAAAGGACATCTTTTTTTGGTGTTAGTTCTAGAAGGTCTTGTAGGTCATCATAGAACTTCAGCTTCTTCAGCATTAATGGTTGGGGCATAGACTTGGATTACTGTCATATTGAATGGTTTGCCTTCAAACAGAGATGATTGTCATTTTTGAGACTGCACCCAAGTACTTCATTTCAGATTCTTTTGTTGACCATGATGGCTATTCCATTCCTTCTAAGGGATTCTTGCCCACAGTAGTAGATATAATGGTCATCTGAATTAAACTCGCCCCTTCCGGTGAATTTAGTTCGCTGATTCCTAAAATGTCAGTGTTCACTCTTACCATCTTCTACTTAACCACTTCCAATTTGCCTTGATTCATGAACCTAACATTCCATTTTCCTATGCAATATTGTTCTTTACATCAGACTTTACTTCCATCACCAGTCATATCCACAACTGGGCATTGTTTTCGCTTTGGCTCCATCTCTTCTTTCTTTCTGGAGTTGTTTCTCCATTCTTCTCCAGTAGCATACTGGGCACCTGTCAACCTGGGGAGTTCATCTTTTAGTGTCATATCTTTTTACCTTTTCACTAGAGACTCAATAATTTATAAATACAAATAATGTTTATAATCTTTGCTTTTCTTCTGTACTATAGTCCCTCTTAATTCCTTTTTATTTTCTTTTACTTTGTTTAGTTAAATTTTTCTGTCCTTTATCATATTTTCCAAAGTACTTACTCACTCTTGTGTCTCTTCCAGTTTCACCTTCTTTCTGTGATGATTATATTTTTTCTTCTGCTTCTTTCATGAATTTCATCTGTGTGTCATTTTCTGTCTTCTTATCTTTTCCATGAGTTCTTGCATTTCTGCCTTTCAGAGAGATGATTGCTTTGTTATGCTTTTTAAATCCATAACAAACTGTGCATTCAGTTTTTATCATCTTTGGGACATTTTTCTGAGTATTTTTCTTATGTTAATAAATTATGTTATGCTTTGCTTTCTTTTAATCTTTGATGGCTTTATGGATGATATGCTTTTTCCTCATCATTGAATTTGTTGGGTGTTCCTGAACCAGTTATTTTTAAGACATTTCTGTGGAGGAGGAGGGGATGTGGTAGTATTCCAGGGTAGCTGCTTTTCTATAAATAGGCTCTCTTTTTAGCTTTCATAAAGACAGACTGTCTATTTAATATCACCACCTTCAAATTTTATTTTCTGAATAACTTAGACTTCTTTAACTTGGCCTATAGTGAGATGAGCTCCTAGATCAACTTAACCTTGGATTTAAACAGTTTGGGATGAGACTTGATTGTTTCATGTCCAGAAATCTTCCTAGGAAAGTCCTGGGCTTTAATCTGCATTGTTTCCCATTTCTCATTTGTTCCTCTGTCTCCTCCGAATTCTTTACCTTAACAAACCTTTAGGATCAGACAGATTAAAGAAATTCCGTTCTGCAGTTGCCACATAAAACATGATTTTGCACTAGGATGTCCAGGATTTCAGTTGTGGGGCTGTTGGGAAAATGTTTTCTTCTTTTCCTTAGAGGAAGCATAAGTAGATGTTGCTAAGGGGTGAAGTAGGGAGTTCCCTCTTAGCAGACACCGTGTGACATCTTTCTGTTAACTGAATAGTTCCAAACAGTAGGTACCTTCTGAAATATACATTTGTTGTTGTTGATTGATAGTAATTTTAATTCTTTTATAGCTCTCTTCTATTCACCTTTTATCTGTAAGTCAATTAAATGCCTTTCTGAATAAACATGAGTTTTCAATGTTTTATATGTATTGAATTCCAAGGCACGGGTGGGAAAGACATTATAAGATTTGGTATTACCGGGAAGGCTAGCTATTATCTGCCAGTAGGCTTCCCTTGGTGGTATATTCCTTGGTGAAGTTGCCACTGTCTTCCTAGATCCTGCACTTGGTTTTGCAGACTCTGGTTTTTTTTTCCGCTATACCAAAACTGAGTAGATCTTTTAGAAATGGGCTTGTATTAAACAGATTCACTAGAGGTTTGTTTATAAATAATGCTACTACTAAATATGGGCTTCCCTGGTGGCTCAGATGGTAAAGAATCTGCCTGCATTACTGGAGACCTGGGTTCAATCCCTGGGTCAGGAATATCCCCTGGAGAAGGGAATGGCTACTCCAGTTTCTTGCCTAGAGAATTCCATGAATAGAGAAGCCTGGCAGGCTACAGTCCCTGGTACTGCAGAGAGTCGGACACGACTGAGTGACTAACCATTTCTTCACTTCACTACTAAATATATCATGAGAAACGAATCAAATGAACCAGAACCCTTATATTAGTACATCAATACATTTCTCAAAGGCATTCTACCTAAGAAGGTAAATTATACTGTAAATATGGCTTGCTGATTATGGAATCTGAACTATTAGTTATGATTCAGAATGTTTAAAGGCACCAGGCTGTGAAACCTAATTAATCTACCTCCACAGTAGCTACATACACACCTATTATTGCATGTCTTAGAAGATTCTATTTGTATACTCCCTGAATAACTACGGCCTAGGTTTGATTTAATAACTCATCTTCTCCACTTTGTTTCAGACTGACTTTTCCTTCACATGTTGTTGCTGCTGCTGTTGTTTTGTTGGCTTGCAAGATCTTAGTTCTCTGAGGAGAGATTGGACACGGGTAATTTTACTTAATTGCGTGCTAAGTCACTTCAGTCGTGTCCAGCTTTTTGCGACCCTATGGACTGTAGCTCACCAGGCTCCCCTGTCTATGGGATTCTCTAGGCAAGAATACTGGAGTGGTTTGCCATGCCCTCCTCCAGGGGATCTTCCTGACTCAGAAATCGAGCCCTCATCTCTTAATGTCTCCTGAATTGGCAGGGGGTCTTTACCACTAGCACTGAATATTGATGTAAAAATAACTATTTTACGTTTTCTGTTGAGCATTTGTACTGTTAGATATTTTTGTGTAAATTAACCTTTTTTTTTTTTGCGTTACTTCCTTGAGATTATATTCCTCAAAGTAGAATTCCCAGCTTTAAAAGAAGCAGCGGTTATGTAGTCATTATTATATTTTTGTCACTGGTTTTAGTAACGTTAGTAATGTACCTGATTTTCTTCAGGCACTATAAAGATTATATTTTGACACTTAATTTTAGCTGATTTGATTGATTTTATTATCTTAGTTATTTTAATTTTGATTTTATTTGTCATTACTGTTTTTTCTATATTTTGTTCATTTATGCTTTTTTCTTTTCATTTTGAAATGTTTTATTTTTCATTTTCTCATCTACCTAGACAATATTAAAGAAAATATTTTAAAGTTTTTGTGTGATTGAACTCTTTAAATTTTGTTATTAAAGCATGTGTCTTTTTTGGTTCATAAATAATTTTTGCAATGATTGTACCTTTGAAAGCTTTCTCTATATCATAAATAATACTATATAGGTTGAAAAAAAATGAGAGAGCAAGGGATAACATCATTAAAATAAATTTACAAGAAAATGGAGGAAAGAACTATTTTGCCATTTCAGTTAAGTGTCTCCATATGTTTGCTAAATATGGTTTAGTAAATATGTTTTATACATTTACAGCTTACTCTTTGCCTACTTAATATGTGATGTGCCAAAATTTGGATGTTGTATAGCAAATAGATAACTAATAATAACATGCTGTATAGCACAAGGAACTCTACTCGATACTCTATAATGGCCTATATGGGAAAAGAATCTTAAAAAAAAGAAGTATATATACGTATCCATACATATAATTGATTCACTTTGCTGTGTAGCTGAAACTAACACAGCATTGTAAATCAAAAATAAAAATAAAAATTTTGATCTGGAGGCATCTAAATACTTTTCTGCATTTTCTTATTTGTATTTCTTTAATTTTTTTCCTCTGACTTTTTACATGTAAATTGGGTTATTCATTGTTAGTTTTCATTGATAACTTTCCTCTTAGGGTATAATAGCAACCTTGTTTAGTTCTAATACCTTTTTTGCTATGAAACTTAATGTGTTGAATTACTTCATAATTATCTTCACTTTTCTGTTGTTTGTCCATAGGTAATTTTTTAGCTGTGGAATATTTTAATTTGTAACTTGCAGGTTGTAGATTGAGTTTAAAATTTTTAAAAATTTAGTCAATAGCCATTTTTAATAGGATCGTTCAACTTGTTTACCTATGTTAAAATCAGTACACCTATTCTCTCTGTATTATTGGGTAAATTTAGCTTTATTGTTGCAGATTTTTGGCTTCGTTTTTTAATTTTTATTGGAATATAATTGGTTCACAATGTTGAGGGTTTTGTTTTGTTTTTAAACAAGAATGGGTATTGTAAATGCTGTTAGAGCAACTATTAAAATAACTAAGAGTTTTTAGTAGTTTAATTAATATGATAAAATAAATTTTTGGATGTTGCATTGTCTCTGCATTCCTGGGATAAATCCAGTTTAATCATAAAATAATTTTGCTAGTGTTAGTTTGCTAATATTTTGGGTTTTCTGCACTAATATTCATATATGAGATTGGTCTATAGATTTTGTTATGTGGTATTCTTACTTGGTTTTACTACTGAGGTTCTATGAAGTTTTATTAATCAATTAGAAAGCTTTATCTCAAAACAGATTGTACATTAACATCATAGTGTTCTAATTAAAACTTGAAGATTTGGAGAGGTTCCCTGGTTGCCTAGGGATTAGTATTCCAGGCTGTCACTGCTGTGGCCTGAGTTCAACCCCTGGTAGGCAAACTGAGATGCCACAAGCCATGCAGTTCAGTCAAAAAAAAAACCTTGCAGATTTTCAGTAATCTTTATTTTCTTTTCTAGAGTATTCCAGACAGAGTCTCATATGAAAATAGTGAAAAAGTCAGAAATTTCAGGTAAATTTGTTATGTAACCCCTACTATATCTGTTTTCTATATGATTATGCTGTGGTTATTCAACCAGATAACTGGTATAACTTAATATCTATCTTATTGCTTAAAAAGTGTAACTTGAGCCATGAGGGGCAGAATGTAAGATTCAGCATTAGTATTTTTTTATTGTTGTTAATGTCCTGATATAATTTTTGTAATATTTTATTACTGTATTTTTGAAAAACTTTAACCTTTTCTCTATTTATAGAAACAGAAGCAGGAGAAAATATCCTATTTATACAGTAAGTAAGAAAACTGTGATGCAAATTATACTTTAAATGTTATTTATTCCTATTATTTAAGTCTTTTTAAAGTTAATATTCTTTTTAATTTTTATTTTAATTCCCTTTTGTGTAATACTTAGGATTAATTCTTAAAACACATTATTTGCATAATAATTTAATATACTGCTATGGCTGGTAAGTATAGCTTATCCTCTTAAGAGGGATGAAACACTCTACTTTCATATGTAAATCCTTAAAATACATTTAGTGGAAAACAATAAATGCCAAGTCTTCAGATTTTTTTCATTTAATGTTTTTCTTATTATAATATTAATTTGAAAATTAAATAGCCATAGAGCTTGAACAGATGGAAAGATGCTTATCTTCCTCATAAGAGAAATATAACAGGCTATATTGTGATATAATGTTTATCTAATCAATTAAGAATCTAAATAAAAACTCACTCATTGCTAGTAGGTAAATATTATAAAGGGCTTCCCAAGTGGCACTACTGGTAAAGAATCTGCTTGCCAGTGCAGGAGACACAAGAGACTTGAGTTTGATCCATGGGTCGGGAAGATCCTCTGGAGGATGAAATGGTACCCTACTTCAGTATTCTTGTCTGTAGAATCCCTATCGGACTACAGTTCATGGAGTCACAAAGCGTCAGACATAACTGAGCATCTGAGCATATACTGTAGAAGATAATTAGCAATGTCATTCCAAATTTTAACTTCACATGCTCTTTAGCACAGAGATTTCATATAAGATGTGAAAGATTCTAAAGATCTGTCACTAAGAGGTTGGTTAAATAAATACCAACTAGTAATTGATACCAGTCTAGTAATTGACTAGAGTTGAGCTGAAAGAAAAAGATTCTCTGTATATACTTATACAGAAAAATCTCTAGGCCATATTACTCAGGCTTCTCACAGATAAACACTATTGATACTTTTGGATGTCCATGCAGAAATTTTATATGTATATCTAACTACATGTTAATCTTTAGCTTTAAAAAAAAAATAAGACAAAAATGGAATCACTTAATGTCTTGTAGCACTTTCCACGTTGTTACATATAGATTTACCTCAGTCTATTATAATATACTGTATGTCAGCACCAATGTTTAGTCAGCTCCCCATTGATGGACATTTGGATTGTTTCATTTTACTTACCTTTTTTCCCCTAGAAAAATGAGCTGCTTTAAAGATCATTCTTTTCCCCAAAAGTAGGGAATTCCCTGACGTTCAGTGATTAGGACCCCGTGCTACCACTGCAGGGGGTAGGAGTTCAGTCCTTGGTTGAGGAGCTAAGATCCTGCAAGCAACAAGGCACAGCCAAAAACATTTAAGAAAAAAAAAAAGGAAAGAAAAAGCAAGCAGCATATGTTAAGCATATTTTTATAGTGTTCTTGATATTTAAATTTCTGAAAAAATTTAATGGTAAGTTCCTTTAATTGCCTTGTAATTTTTTTCTGCCAGATTATATGTGCTCAGTTGCTAAGTCATGTCCAATTCTTTTCATCCCTGTGGACTGTAGCCTGCCAGGCTTCTCTGTCCATAGGAGTTTTCAGGCAAGAATACTGAAGTGGGTTGCCATTTCCTTCTTCAGAGGATCTTTCTGACCCAGGGATCAAACCCACATCTCCAGGGGTGTCTCCTGCATTGGCAGGCTTATTCTTTACCACTGATCTACCTGGGAAGCCCACTTTATTAGATGAGTCTTTATTTTTAAAAGATGTCTTTGGAGTTTTCTGCCAGTCATCCTATGAAAACATTTCACCTTCCCTCCTCTTTCAACTGTTGGGATTCTTGGTAATTGTCTAGAGTATAGATTTTTTGATTACTTATTAATTTTTAGGAATAAGAATCCAGAAGATAACTACTGTGAGATAACTGGTGAGTATGATCAGAATACTTTTCTTCTTATCATGTGTTTTTCTCTTCATCTAGATTCCTTAAAAATAATATTTAAGAGTACCATGAACAAAAAATATAGAAGTGTTGATTTTACACAAGCTCTTTAATTTAAAATTTAAGAAACTTACTAATATTTCTCTCAAACCTGCTATTCCTCATTTCTCTGTTGAACTCCCACTCACAGTCACTCACTCAAGTCAGGAATTGAGTCGTTTTTTAACTTTTCCTTCTTTCCATATATCCTTTTGGCCCTATTCTCTTTCACTTCTGTCTTTGAAATATCTTGCCTATCTGTTACTTATTCTCTGTACCTTCTGCCAGTATTTGAATTCAAATCCTCACTTGAATTCTTTCTTGGACTATTGTATTTAGTTTCTTATCTTCTAATTCATTCTATATATTTTGAAATCTTATTGTATTACCTCCCATCCTAAAATTGTTCAAAAGACAATATTTTGCTTACAGGATAAAACCCATACTCCTTAGCATAAACTTAGAAAGCCTTTTATAACTTCACTTGTCTTTTTCTCCAACTAATCTCCAGCCCTTTACAGGCATATTTTGCTCTGGCCCGTGAATAACTACTTGCATTTTCCCATGTGGTCTTTTTTCTGACTGTGTGTGTTTGTAAATGCTGTTTCCTTTACCTTAAGAGATCTTCCTAATCCAATTTGTCTAACAATCTTCTCATCTTTCACTTAAGTTAGCTTTTCCCATAGCTTAACTTAAGTGCCATTCTAAGTAGCCAGTCCACAAACTGTTACAGTCTATGATAAGAAAGGAACTTGCACTATGATAGTAAGCTACTGTTTAGTTAGGGACTTTTTTTGTTAGTAAAGCTTTACTGATGAAAGGAATTTTACAGTGGGTGCAAGCTCCTTATATTAAATTAATTGATATTAAGCAGTTCAAGATTGACACCGTACATTAAGTGGTACTGGCTTAAATTGAGCCTTCTCTATCAAAACCAAGCAGTTAGTTACTCTGATGTGTGCTCTCAAAATACCCTTTTTATTTTTCAGTCTATTGTAGAATTTATCATATTGTATTTTAGGTATTTATTTTTGGCTCTTTTATTAATCTAGAAATTCTTTGAGTCCAAAAACTTTGTCTTGATTTTTTGTGCTTTGGCATATAGTTGAGTTTTGGGGCACATATATGTTCTGAATCAATATTTGTTAAATAAATGACAAGAATGCAAGCTTGATATATAAATAAGGCTTTAATAAAAAGCCCATAATTACTTCATTATATTCAATTAGGGTTGCCATAAACTATTGAAAGTATTCTAAAGATTTGTCTTAAACGTAAGTATTTTTAAATATATTTCTTGTTTTATTATAGCATCTTTAGTCACTTCCTTGTTTCCAAAGTCCAACTTGTCCCCCAAAACTTTATATTTCAGTTCTAAAGTGTCTTGAAACTAATCTCTTATTTCTGTGCTTATGTCTGTTGCCCTAACACAAGTTCAGCTCTCTACAGTGTTACATCTGAACTATTAGAGTAGCTTCCTCTTCGGTTCATCTTCTCTTGAATCTATTTTCTTCTCTTGAATTATTTTTATAAAATGCTCATCTCATCTGGGAGCATCTAAATTCCTTAGCATAGAATAAAAGATGCTCAAAATCTTTCCCTAACAGGGACTTCCTTGGTGCTCCAGGGGCTAAGCCTCCATGTTCCCAATGTAGGAGGCCCAGGTTTGATCTCTAGTCAGGAAATTAGGTCCCACATGCTGCAATGAAGATCATGTGTGCCATAACTAAGACCCAGTGGAGCCAAATAAATATATTTTTTTTAAATAAAAATCTTACCCTAACATTTCAGTCTTAGCAGTTGGTACTCTTTAGTGTATAACTTCTACTATCCAGGAAATAAAAATGGAGACGTAAAGGAGGAAAAAAATTAATCCATACTTTCCATCTTTAGAATCCCACGTTTAAAAATTTCTACCACATTCTAAAAATATTTCAGTATGCAGAGAAAACAGTAATCACTGATCTGTCTGTTTCTAAAGTGGGACAATTTGAAAATCTCAGTACAATTTAATACCTAAGTCTTTAGGGAGGACTTAGTAACTGAAAAAACTTTAGTAAATACTTGTAACTGATGAAACTCCTACTAATAGAAAGATCAGGCTCTTGGTGATATATACTTTTGTCATGACTATAGTTTTTCTTTTTACTCAACAGGAATGAACACATTGCTTTGTGCTCCCATTCAGACCCAGATGCCCCCGAGAGAGGTATGAGTTCATTCAAATGCCTTCATATTTTAATTTTGTTTGATAGTTGAAACTTTTAAATCACAAAAAATTTAATGTTAATGACATGATTTAGAAATTACTTACCAGAATGGACAAACATAGACTGGAAAAGCTACCTACCTTTCCAGTTAATTTGTTGTTGTTCGTCACTAAGTCATGTCTAACACTTTGTGACCCCATGAACTGCAGCACACCAGGCTTCCCTGTCCTTCACTATCTCCCCGCTAACTAAGTATAGTTAAATCACTTCCAGTTTAAATAATACAGAAATATGTTAATTATATCAGGAATTCTCAAACTTCATGAGGCATATGAATAATCTCAGAATTTGGTTAAAATATAGATTCTTATCCCCTAAATCTGGGATAGGTCCTGAACTTCCATACTTCTCTCCCAAGTGATACTAATTCACTGGTCCACAGACCAGACTTTGAGTAGTAGAGTTAGACCATGTCTTTTACAAGTAAAACCACTGCATTCAAAGAGAACTCAACCCCCAAGAACTTAGAGTGTATGATAATTTAGCCATCATGCACTTATTCCTTCTAAGTTTTTATTTTTTACTTAGAATGAGAATGACCTATCTAGTATAATTTTCATTTCAGTTACATTTGGTATTGTCAGTCTTTTCATTTTTTAGTCATTCTAGAGGGTGCATAGTTAACCTTGTAATTAATGGTTAATTATAATTAACCTTCAAAAAATGCAAGTATTCATAGACTTTAGAAAAAAAATTTTAATAATAAATTACATGCTACTCACCACACCATTGATTCACACAAATCAATGTATCATGAAACCATCATTTAGGATTGCTTATATAATCTTTTTATATAGTTCATGTTATAAAATACCATTTTAGAAGTTTGCACTTTATCTGATCTGATATTTTGCTTTTGCTGTAGATTTCAATTACAGAATACAGCCGTGAAAGGAAACATGCAAATGACCAAACAGTCATCTTTTCAGATGAAAACCAGATGGACCTGACAGCAAGTCACACTGTGATGATTACCAAAGGCCTTTCAGATTGTACCAAAAGTGAAAAGTCCAACAAGATAGATACTACATCATTTCTGGCTAACTTAAAACTCCACACTGAGGATTCAAGAATGAAGAAAGAATTACATTTTTCTGTAGATCAAAACACTTCTTCAGAAAAGAAGATAAATTTCAATGACTTCATAAAAAGATTGAAAATAGGAAAATCAAATGCTTCTCCTTTTACAGGACCTGATAAAGAAAATTCTGAGATGCCTATTCATTCCAAAGAAGCAAATAAAACCACCTCTGTTCATCAAATGCATGTATCTCTTGGTATAGATGAAAATACCAGTAATATGACTAGACTCTTTAGAGAACAAGATGATGGAATGAATTTTACCCAATGTCATACAACCAATATTCAGACTTTTGTTCCCACATCCAGTGAGGCCAGCTTAAGGGAGCTTAAAGGTGATGATATTACAGTTTATGGCAATGACTTCATGGACTTGACAATTAGCCACACTGTACAGAAGTTACCGTCAGCAGATAATCTGTCTGAAGTAGAAAATCAAACTCAGAATGTCATGATGGGTGTTTCAACATGTTATGAAACTAAAGCACTAGAACAGAAGACAGTCCTAGAGGATAAACCGAACGATGCTTTCCAAGACCTTTCCTTAAACTCTGAAGGTAACATACATATGATCAGAAGTCATATTACAGGGACAGAAATCCAAACAGTCACACAGGCTACCAACCAGAATATCAGACCATTGGCCATAATCCCAGAATCTAAATGTTCTGGTCCAACTATTCAAGATGATAAGACATTTTTCTATTCTAGTTGTAATGATGCCATGGAACTGACCAGGTGTCACTCAAGTATGAGAGAGGAGAAGAATTTGGTAAAGCATGGCAGTGATTATTCTACAATGTATCCTAATCCAGATGGCAACTCTCTTCTCAGAGAGAAAACTGTTTATTCAGGAGAAGATAGCATGGACATTACCAAGAGTCACACAGTTAAAATAGATAATCAAATTTTTAAACAAGTTCAGACAAATGTACAGAAAGCAGCTACACCAGTATCTGAAAAAGAAATGATGATCCAAAATCACATAATTGTGTCAGAGGATTGGGACATAAATATAAATTGTCACTCCGTTCCTCTTATATCTAAGCAAAGATTACAGCAGGGCCCGGAAAATCCTTTATTTATTTCATTGACTGACAAAAGGACTGAAATCTTCACGGATGAAGATATGGATTTGACTAAAAGTCACACAGTTAATTTAGGAAGTCAGTTTCCTCTTGCATCTTACAATCTAACGTCTGAGAATACCAGTAAATCTCACTCTCACAGCAAAAGCCTTTCAGATGAATGGGAAAAAATGACCAAAGATCATGTTGACCTATCTCAACAACAGAACATAGTATCTAAGAACATCCCAGCTAATACCTGGGACAAAGAAAAAAGTCAAGTTTTGAAGATTTCACCCTATCTTGATAAAGATTCTCGTCAGTCACCTGACATTAACCAGGACATAGTAGCAAAACACAATATAGTATACTCTTGTGAAGATCTTGACAAACAGGTACCACTGGGAAATAACAGAAATACAATTTCATGTGAACAAGCTTTGTTTCCTACTACAAAGCCATTAGTTTCATCAAGAGGACAGCCCGCCATGAGAAATCATAATGTTGTTAACAGTCAAACAGTAAAATCTGTACTAGGCCAGAATTCTAAACTGCCTGAGCCACTAAGGAAAAGTTTAGGTAATCCCATCCCTAACTATTCTGACAAGACAATTATTTGTTCAGAGAAGGAGGAAAATATGGATCTAACCAAGAGTCACACTGTCGTTACTGGATTTGGTCCTTCTGAAGTACTAGAACTAAGTAAGACTAATTTAGAAAACACTAACAGCCAGTTATCAATAGTAAACAGACAGAAAGCTGTAAAAGTTGAAAAATGTAATGGAAGTCCCATAGAAAAAATGGGAGTGTTTATTTCTAATGGTATCACGGATGTGTTGGAGGACAGAAATGTACAGAAATCTGGAATTCTGAATGAAAAACAAGACATCAAAATTTGTGGAAGAAAAAGTCTTGGCAGACTAAAAGTTGATAAGACTGTTATATTTTCAGAGGGAAATGAGAATGATATGGATATCACCAAGAGTTTTACAGTGGAAATAAATCATAGACCTTTACTAGATAAACAAGATTCCCATTTGGTGCCTTTGGCAGGAAATTCTAACACTGTTTTGTATGCATGTGGGCAAGATGACATGGAGGTCACCAGAAGTCACACAACTGCTATAGAATGTAAAACTGTCTCACCAGATAAAACAACTACTAGGCCTGTGGACAAAACTGTAATGTTTGTAGATAATCATGATGAACTAGAAATGACAAAGTCCCATACTGTTTTCATTGACTGCCAAGCAAAGGAGAGAACTGTGCTTCCAGACACACCTAACTTTGAACTACCCAAAAGAAAAAGCCTAAAAAAATCAAAAGTGACCCCTACTTCTACTGAGGAGAGTGTTTTTTTCCCGCAAAATGTTGAAAGGGATCATTCAGTCGCAAAAGTCAGCCAGCTAACACTACCAGGGAAATGGTCTAATCATGGTCCTTTAGAGAAAGCTGAAGCAGTTATAGCTGATGATAACATGGAGATGTCTAAATCAACCATTTGGAAAAATGACAGAAATGTACAAAAGCCTGTATTTCTGAATGAACCTCTATCAGGCAGAAATCAGAGAAGGAAAAGCCTTAGACTCAAAAATGACACGACCATTGCATTTTCAAATGATAAAAATGATATGGATGTCATCCAGTGTTGTACAGTGGAAATAAATAACAAAAGTGTCCTGGAAGATAGAGAGGACTCCCATTTGGTGCCCTTGGAAGGAACTTCTAATACTGTTTTGTATACATGTGGACAGGATGACATGGAGATCACCAGAAGTCACACAACTGCCTTAGAATATAAACCTCTCTCACCAGATAAAATAACCACTAGGACTACAGACAAAACTGTTATGTTTGTAGATAATCACAGTGATCTGGAAGTTACTAAGTCCCACACTGTTGTCATTGATTGTCAAGCCACGGAGAAAATACTTCAAGAGTGCCCTGCATTTGGAATAGCAAAAGGAAAAACCTTGGGTGTTTCTTTTCCACAGGATGGTAATTCTATTCAAGAAGTCACTAAAAAACAAGCACTGGCTGTAGAAAATAAAATCGTTCTTCATGGTGAGCAAAAGCATAATGTGATACCCTTTGTTCCTACTAATACATTGTCTGCGGGTCAAGGTGAGACCAATGTCAAATTCCATAGCACTGCTGTGGAAGAAGAAGTCATGAAAGTTGTAGGACAGGCCTATACATTGGAAAAAGCCAGAACTGAAAGCTGTCAGTTAAATAGTACAGATAGAAGAAATGTGGATTTTACAGGCAGTCTTGCAACTGCTATTTGTGGATCTGGTGATAATTATTCCTGTTTACCTAATGTTACTTCCTTTTTTGGTAATTTGGAGAAGAATGTCATGTCCTTATGTGATAAAGATGAAGATTTAAAAGCCAGTCATTGTCCAGTGCAAAATGATCTTCCTTATGCAAACAATTCAGCCAGTGATGATTATTTGAAATCTGAGGGACTGCCTCTTTCTGCTCCTTGCTTGTTAGAGAAGGAGAAAGTTGTTCAAACCAATACCCAAGGACAGTTACATTGTGTCCCAAAAGTGCTAAAAGATCAAGATCTGATTAAGGAGCCCCCAAATCTAATATCAAATAGAACTTTAGTATATGGTGAAGATTTGGGGGAGATGACTAAACTTAACTCAAAGCCAGTGTCTTCTAAGCTTCCAAGGGATCAAGTGGAGCCCTCTGTTGATAAGGCAGAACACAGTTTAAAGAAGACCTTTGTTGATGTTTGTGTTGCTTCTCAGCATCATCTATTAACCCAACTACCTCCGTTACCTCAACAAGGACAGAGTATTGTCAGTAAAGATGAAGCAATATTGTCTAAAGCTGGAAATAATTTAAATATTGTCGAAGGAAATTCCCCTGAACCCACATGTGAGAATGACTCCGCAGTGCTCTACAATGAGAAACAGTTCACCGCAGCCTGTGAAAAAGGACCAGGGAAAAATATTCAAACGGCTGAATGCAACACAGCTATAGGTCTCCTCAGTAACTCAGCCTTGACTAAGCAAGTTATCCAGACTGTTATCAACCCTCAAGAAGCATCAGATCCTGTAACTGCATCCCGTGTTACAACTTGTAGTAGTGTCAAACCAAATCTGAATAACTTAAATGGAAAAACTGAAGAATTTTTAGCTTTCCAGCCAGTTCATTTACCACCTTCTCCAGAACAGTTACTTGAATTAGTAAATAAGGCACATAGTGATATGAGTATAGTGCAAGCTACAGAAATACATAATGTTAACATAATGTCTAGCAATGTTAAAGATGATAGAGATGAAGAAAATAAAATTCCACATAATGGAGCTGAAACCACCTCTGTACCATTAATGACAACTGTTAAAGATAAAATGAGGAGATGTTCTTTGAGAATATTTTTGCCCAGATTGCCAAACAAAAGAAATTGTAGTGTCACTGGTATTGATGATATGAAGCAGGTTCCAGCAGACACAACTGATTTAAATCACTTAGAAACTCAGCCGGTCTCCAGTAAGGATTCAGGCATTGGAATTGTTACAGCTAAACTGAACTTAAGTCCATCTCAATATATAAATAAGGAAAATCTCCCTATATATCCCAGTGAGATTAATTCCTCAGACTCTATTAGCATAGATACTGAGGAAAAGGCTTTGACTGAGACATACCTAAAAGAGACTTCACCCTCCGAAAAGAAAATGGAAGAAACCTGCAATAGCCAAAAAAGAACCTGGGTACAAGAAGATGATGATGATATTCAGAATGAGAAAAAAATCAGAAAAAATGCAATTGGGTTTAGTGATACTGCACAAGATCAGGAGGTGAGCCCTGTCTTGAACTAAGAAATGCTCTTGATTGTCTTTTTTAAATTATGAATATTCTTGAATTTTAATTTTAGTATTAGGTAAGCAGGAATTGATTATTTCCAGTTATAGGGCTGGAGAAATATTCCTGTATAAAATCTTAAAGAAATTGACTAGCAGGTAGACTTAAACACAGTTTGAAGTGACAAATGGTCACAAAAAATGAAATGGGAAGTAGAAAAAATTAGTATTGATTGTGTAATTCTAAATATTCTGTCACTTCTAGTGATTCGTCATTGTGACTTTGCATATAAAAATCTCTAGGCAGGGTACATGGAGTTTGATAAGTCATCTTCAGCATTAAAATGTTTGGAGGGTAAAAAGATTTATTATGCAGACTGCAAAAATAAAAGATGGACTGAATTTTCTTGACTAATGAAAATACA
This sequence comes from Antilocapra americana, assembly GCA_007570785.1. Classification (NCBI taxonomy): domain Eukaryota; kingdom Metazoa; phylum Chordata; class Mammalia; order Artiodactyla; family Antilocapridae; genus Antilocapra; species Antilocapra americana. The sequence continues at coordinate 13,191,808 of ML664176.1, read as the reverse complement.
TAGAAGCTGAGAGTCCATTTCTTTGGAGGATGGGAGAATGCCTAGATCAAACCCAGTACCTCAAAGTGAAGTAAGATTTTTGTGTTTATTTAAAAACACTGATTTGGGTAACTTGGGGAGATTACAGGCTTCCCTGGTAGCTCAGCTGGTAAGGAATCCTCCTGCAATGCAGAAGATCCTGATTCAATTCCTGAGTCAGGAATATTCCCTGGAGGAGGGATAGGCTACCCACTCCAGTAATCATGGGCTTGTCATTTAAACTGAGTTTTATAGGTGGAGAAATAAAGATTAGAAAGTATCATAGGTTCGTAGAAACAAAGTTTAAATTCTGTTAAGAAGTTTGTAAGTAAGCTTAGAAGATGATTTCAGTTAGATGAAAATGGCACTTAAGTCTGTAAAGTAAAATAGTTAAAATGGTAAAACCAGGACCATGTGACTTATTTGACTTCAACCAAAAGAGTCTTGGTCATCTGGGGAAGGAAATACAAAAGCTCAGAAATAAGATTTTTCTCTGTACTCTAGACAGGGCTACCTTGTATTGTCAGTATTCTCTTCTGTTTTCTACAGTGTGATAGCCCTGACCCTGGTGTCTAGTAGATGAATAACTGGATAGGTCAGCATTTGGTAGCTCATAGGATCTGCTTATAACCTGGATACTGCTGAGAAACAGTTTTCTTGTATAATATTTCATTATATTTTTAAATAAACTCTAAAAGCCCACTAAGCTGCTTGTTACTTATTCTAATTCTTTACTAAAGTATTTTATATGATTACAGATAAATTTTGTGTTAGAAGTACTTCTGTTAACATTTAGCATTTAGTCATTATAGTTAACAGTGTTATAACTTTACTCTTATGATGTTCCTTTATTGATGATTTCAGATTTCTGATCTCCATGCTGAAGGAGATATGGATAAAAATGCTAACAGTGTGTTGATAAAAAGCCTGAGCAGAACCCCATCTAGTTGTAGCAGTTCTCTGGATTCAATCAAGGCTGATGGGACCTCTCTGGACTTAAGCAGTAAGATTTTAATAAATGCTAAATAAGAGAAATCATGTGTTACTTGACTAATAATGTATTTCAGTTCAGGAGATATTTGAAATTTGTATAAGCTTTTTGGAGTTACAGAGAGTTGATAAGTAAAATAATATTTAGTTTATTTTTAATTCTTAGTTGTTTTAATAAATTGATAAGTGTTATATTACAAGAGTGATTTTCTTAAGCTTAAAATTAGTAGAAAAACATATATTGAGCCTTAAAACTAATATACTTTACCCTACAAATGACTGTCTTCCCAGAAGGATCCTAGCAGATAGCTTCATGAGCATGAACCACACATACACCTGAACAATAATTAAAATTAAGTTTACAATTTAATTTAACTTGTTCATCACTTGAATTTGCTTTACTTTTAGCACACCTTGGTAGTCAAATAGAATCACAGTTTCTCAGAGATACTGTTTGTGAAGAGAGCTTGAAGGAGGTATGAAAGTATTTCTCATTTCTTTTTAATAATTTTATTTATTTATTTATTTGGCTGTGCTGGGTCATCTTTGCTTTGTGAAGGCTTTTTTCTAGTTGTGGCAAGCAGGGGCTACTCTCCGGTTGTGGTGCACGGGCTTCTCACTGTGGTGGCACCTCTGTTGAGGAGCACAGGCTCTAGGATGCACAGGCTTCAGTAGTTGTGGCACGTGGACTCAGTAGTTGTGGCACGTGGACTCAGTAGTTGCGGTTTGTGGGCTATAGAGCACAGGCTCATTAGTTGCTTCGAAGCATGTGGGAGCGTCTCGGATAGGGGATTGAACCTGTGTCTCCTGCATTAGTAGGAGGATTCTTTACCACTGAGCCATCAAGGAAGCCCCTATTTCTCAAATGCAACTGATTTCATTTTGTTTTCTCTTGTTTAATGTTTTTGAATTATGAAATATTTCAAATATACAGAAGACTAGTTTTCATTTTTTTTGTTAAGGACAGGACATGGCAATTATGTGGAGTAGAATCACAATTGGAAGGCCTACGTTTTGTTGTTTTTTTCCTCCAGTTTTACTATTACTGAATAAACTTAAGAAATAACATTAGATGAAATCTGCTTGTGTATAGCCTACATCAGAATAATATTTACACAAATATGCAAAGTACTTTAAACTATATAGATACAAAGGAAGTGGTTCTAGTCAAAATTGCTCATACAAACTTTGAGCAGTGGTCAAAGTTTGAGCAGTGGTCAAGTTTTGCCTTGAATGGTCATGCAAACTTTTTTTCTTTCCTCAGAAACTCAAAGATGGAAGAATAACAATAAAGGAGTTCTTTATACTTCTTCAGGTTCACATTCTGATACAGAAACCCCGACAGAGCAATCTTCCAGCCAAAGTAAGTACAATTTCTTGGCAAAATAATCATCTCAGTTAAAATATATTGTAATTGTTTACTAAACTGTATCGAAGCAAGCATTTATTAAAAAACAAAAAAAGAATCTAAGGAAGCAAATTTTCTTACAGAAATTTTGCTATAGAAGGTACATTTGGGGTTACTATAAAAATTGATTTTTAAAAAATGTGAATTTTGAAAATGTAGAGTTTTTTTTTTCTATTTTTGCCCTCTGTTTTGTTTTTTACACTTTTTCCTGAACATATACTTTCCTCCATTATCATAAAAACCCAAGTATAGCAGAAGTTTTAATAAACATTTTTCAATATCAAAATATTTAAAATCATAGAGAACTTAAATAATACAACCAAGAAACTTAGTTTAAAAGATTAATAGAAAACTCATATCATTTACATATAAAATTACATAGTATTTTTTTTAACTTAAGTCTGTTGAACATTTACAAAAATTAGGTATGCCCTTGATCACAAAGAAAAACATGAAAAATTGAAAAATGGAGATTTCATGGACATCATCTGACCTTAATCCAATAAAATTAGAACTATTAAAAGCACAAACATCTTGGAAATTAAGAAACACATTTCTAGATAATTCATATCAAAGAGGAAAGCAAAACTATTTAGAAAGCAAAGGAGAACAATCTATGGGGTTTACAGCAGAACATACACTTAGCAGGAAATTAAAAGCCTCAGATATCATTGTTATAGAAGAGAATCTAAAAATAAAGGACTTTTTAATACTTTAAGAAATTGGAACATGAATAATAAAATAACATCCGTACAAAAGGTAGGAAGACAGAATTCAAGTAAATAGTAAATTAATAAAATAGAAAACAAAAACTAGTAGAAAAGATAACAGATCTAAAAATTGGTACTTTGGGGGAATTCCCTGGTAGTCCAGTGGTTAGGACTCTGTGTGCTCTCTGCAAGGGTTTGGGTTCCATCTCTTGTCAGAGAGCTAAAATGAAGCATTTAGTGCTTTATTTATTAGTGCAATGCAGCTAATAAAATAAAAACTGGTACTTTGAAAAGACAATTTAAAAAACTCTTAAAAAGCTTAATTAAGTCAAAGGAAGGCTTCTCTGTGTGGTCCAGTGTATAAGAACCCCCCTTGCAGTGCACCACACACCGGTTCAGTCTCTGGTCTGGGAAGATCCCACGTGTCTCAGGGCAACAGCCCCTGCGATGAAACTACTGAGCCAGTGCTCTGGAGCGCATGAACCATAACTACTGAGCCCATTAACCCTGAGCCCGTGCTTCCCAACAAGAGAAGGAAGCCACTGCAGTGAGAAGCCTGTGCTCGACAACTAGAGAAAGCCTACGTGCAGCAGCAAAAACACAACACAGCCAAAAATAAATCTAAAAAAAAGGGGGGAAGAGAGAAAGCTAAAATACATATGATTGAGAAAGACACGTCCACAGATTAAAGGAAAATTAAAAGAATTTTTTTTAATCCTTTAACTGTGATGACAAATTTTAAGTCCTAGGTGATGTTTTAGAAAAATACAAATTACCAAAGTTAACCCAAGAACTGGATAACTCTCATTAACTATCACTGAATATTTGTTTTGGCTATACCACCTGATTTGCAGGATCTGAGTTCCCTGACCAGAGATTGAACTCACACCCTCTGCCATGAAAGTGAAGAGTCCTAAACACTGGACCACCAGGAAATTCCCACCATTGAAATTTTTAGTTTGCAATTTACCATTAAAATTGTCACTAGGACCAGATGACTTATAACTTTTAAAGAATAGGACCCACACATTTATGTCTATTTGGTTTATGACAAAGATACCCTTGTAGAATAGTGGCCTTTCCTATAAATGGTGTTGAATCAGTTGGCTATCCACAGGGAAAAAATGAACCTTGATCCATACTTCACATTATACATAAAAAAAATCAATCCTATAAAACACCAGTGCACAAGTGCCAAAATTAAAAACTGGACTTCATCAAAATTTAAAACTTGTGTGCTGCAAATGACCATCAAGAAAGGGCAAACACAACCCACAGAACAGGAGAAAACATTTATAAATCATACATCTTAGCCTTGTATCCAGAATATTTAAAGAACTCTTACAACTCAGAAAAATAACCCAACTGGGGACTTCCCAGGTGGTCCAGTGGCTAAGGCTCAGCGCTCCCAACTCAGGGGGCCTGGGTTAAATCCCTGGTCAGGGAACTAAAACCCATGTGCTGCAACTAAGACCCAGTGCAGCCAAATAAATAAAAAGAATTAAAAAAAAAAAAAAAGAGATAACCCTATTAAAAAATATCAAAGGATCAGAATAGATATTTCTCCAAAGAAGATATGCAAATGTCCAATTAACAAAATAGTGATAAAGGAAGTACAGTATAGTGATATGGTATCTCTACATAGTATCTTTAGCTGGTGCTACCACTTCACACCCCTAGGATGCCTGTAGCCAAAAAGACAAAATAACAAGTGCCGGCAAGGATGTGAAGAGGCTGGCATTTTCATACATTGCTGGTAGACTTGTAAAATGGTGTAGCCACTTTGGAAGAGCTGGATATTTCCTCAAAAAGTTAAACAGAACTATTATATGATCCAGCAGTTCCAATTCTAGGTATTTACCTAAGAGAACTGAATACGTACCTCTACACAAAAACTGGTACATGAACGTTATTCTTAATGGCTAAAAAGTGAACTGATTAGTGGTTACTTGAGGCTAAGATAGGGGTGGAGGAGAAAGGAATGACAGCTAATGGGTACAGGGTTTCTTTCAGAGGAATGAAAGTGCTCTAAAATTAGCTGGTAATGATGTTGCACAACCTTGTGAATATATTTTAAAAATCATTTAGTCTCATACTTAGTGAATTATATGGTATATAAATTAAATCTCAATAAAGCTGTTTAGAAAGAAATCGATTACAGGAGGATTGTATATCTAAAGGTGAAAAGTAAATCAAAGATAGAAAGGAGAAAGATACTCATGCATCTTTTGGGTTCCCAACCTCATTATTCTTATCACCATAATAGTGTCCCTTCCCTATAGAATTCCTTCACCTCAGCTGCAGATGGGAAATAGAAAGGTGTCTAGATATATATCTAGAGTCTTGGGAAATGCAGAAACAGTGCCAGGGGCCAGAGAAAGCTAAGGGGAAGCATAGGAACAGAAAGGTTGCTGGCAGGGTAGAAGAGTAGAGGATATCTAGGAAGCTAATCTTTGAGTGATGAATCAAGGGAATATTAGTATGAAGTATAAATCTTTACCTTTGGTCTCAGGCTTTGTAGAGGTTAGGAAAGGCAGTGTTAGGGAAATATATCTGGGAAAGAACCATCAAGATGGTAAGACAAATCAACTATACTTCAGTAAAATAAATTAAAAACAAAAAAATATAGTAAGAGGAGTTCATGCTATCACAGGAAAGAAATTTAAAAATCCCAAAGTAGGGACTTCTCTGGCAGTCTGGTGTTTAAGACTCCATGCTTCCAGTGCAGGAAGCACAGGTTCCATCTCTGGTTGGGGAACTAAGATCACACATGCTGTGTGGTGCAGCCAAAAAATAGTATTTGAAAAAAAAAAATCCCAAAGTAGAGAAGGGCCATAGAAATGGGTAATGAATGGGCTATGGAAAAGGAGGTTCACAACTATGGGCATCTGTTACAGGATTTAGATGACCATGAGTCTCCTTTAGGGTGGAACTGGGGAGGCATTCTTGAAACAGACAGGGAGATGTATGTTTGGCACCCATGCGTGTGTGCAGTTGCAGGAGTTCAGCTGGTAGCACCAGCTAAAGATACTATGTAGAGATACCATATCACTATATTGTGTAAGAAGAACTAATAACATAGTATTGTAGGTCAGTTATATTTCAAAAACAAACTGATAAAAAATGAGATCACATTTGTGGTTTACCAGAGGTGGGGATGAGGAGAGGGGGAATTGGAGCAAGGCAGTCAAAAGGTACAAACTTCTAATTATAAGATAAATAAGCACTAGGGATGTAAAGTACAACATGATAAATATAATTAACACAGTTGTGTGTTATATATGAAAGTTATTAAGAGAGCAAATCCTAAGAGTTCTCATCACAAGGAAATTTTTTTTCTAGTTCTTTAATTTTGTGCCTATATGAGGTGATCATTCAGTCAGTTCAGTCACTCAGTTGTGTCTAACTCTGCAACCCCATGGACTGCAGCATGCCAGGCCTCCCTGTCCATCACCAACTCCCGGAGCTTACTCAAACTCATATCCATCAAGTTGGTGATGCCATTCAACCATCTCATCCTCTGTTGTCCCCTTCTCCCGCCTTCAGTCTTTCATAGCATCAGGGTCTTTTCCAGTGAGTCAACTCTTCACCTCAAGTGGTCAAATTATTGGAGTTTCAGCTTCAGCATCAGTCCTTCCAATGAATATTCAAGACTGATTTCCTTTAGGATGGACTGGTTGGATCTCCTTGCAGTCCAAGGGACTCTCAAGAGTCTTCTCCAACACCACTGAAAAAGCATCAATTCTTCGGTGCTCAGCTTTCTTTATAGTCCAACTCTCACATCCATACATGACTACTGAAAAAACTATAGCTTTGACTAGACACACTTTTGTTGGCAAAGTAATGTCTTTGCTTTTTAATATGCTATCTAGGTTGGTCATAGCTTTTCTTCCAAGAAGCAAGCGTCTTTTAATTTCATGACTGTAGTCATCATCTACAGTGATTTTGGAGCCCCCCCAAAAAATCTCTCACTGTTTCCGTTATTTCCCCATCTATTTGCCATGAAGTGATGGGACCAGATGCCATGATCTTAGTTTTCTGAATGTTGAGTTCTAAGCCAACTTTTTCACTCTCCTCTTTCACCTTCATCAAGAGGCTCTTTAGTTCTTCACTTTCTGCCATAAAGGTGGTGTCATCTGCATATCTGAGGTTATTGTTATTTCTCCCGGCAATCTTGATTCCAGCTTGTGCTTCATCCAGCCCGACATTTTGCATGATGTACTCTGCATATAAGTTAAAGAAGCTTGGTAACAGTATACAGCCTTGATGTACTGTTTCCCAGTTAGGATGGTCCCATGTCTATTGTTCCATGTGATAGATGTTCATTAAACTTGTGATCATTTCATGATGTATGTAAGTCAAATCATTATGCGTAAATCTTAAACCTACACAGTGGTATATGTCAATTATATCTCAAAAAACTAAGAGAAAAAAAGGTGCTATGTTAGTGCCCCATGGCCTCCTGCATGCCCAAGGAGTGTTTCATACCAAAATACTCCCTTTCCGTGCAGTTGTGGAACTATTGCAGGTACTCTTACCAGGCCTGAAATATCTAAGAGCTGATGGTGCATAAATTGGGCACTTAATCAAAATAAGGCAAGAGAAGGGGGTGACTTGTGCATGTAGTCCTGGACACAAGCAGCAGCAGTTTAACCCATGTATTGCATTACAGCATAGGCAGTTGCATTCAGTTGTGTCCACAGTGCATAAGCCTGATATCCTTTGCATTTGGCATCCTGGTGAATCTCTGGGAACATAGTCCTGTGTTTCACTTTGTGGTTATGAAGGTTCAAGAGAAAGCTTACTCTTCAAAGAAAAAAAAGCTAGCTATTATAGGAATTTTCAAACATATACAAAAGTAGATAATAGTTTAATGAACTTCTCATGTATCTATCACCAAACTTCAAAAATTATCAACTTCTGGGACTTCCCTTGGCAGTCCAGTGGTTAAGACTTCTCCTTCCAATGACAGGAGTATAAGTTTGTTTCCTGGTTGGAGAGCTAAGATACCATGTGCCTCAGGGCCAAAAAACAAAAACATAAAACAGAAGCAATGTTGTAACAAATTCAATATGTATTTCAGTATGTATCCCTGAAAAGATGAGGATTCTTTAAACTATGTCCAAATATGATAATCTTATCTTTAAGTAATTAATTATTCAGTCAGTATTATATTTCCTTGATTATCTGCATTATTTTCCAGTTTGTTAAACTGCAAACCCAAATGAGATTGATAGCTCTTCCTTAATTATCTTTTTAAGTATAAGGTCCCCTTCCATAACCCTGTCTCCCCCCATCTTCCTTCTCTCTCCCTTTTTTTTTTTTTTTGAGGAAACCGGGTTTTTCCATACTCTGTTATGTGTTTTGCCCATTATACATATCCTAACTTTCCTTTTAACGTGTCCTTCTGTCCTTTGTATTTTCTGTAAATGGGCAGAAGCTTTATCAGGTGACATGTTTTTGTTTTCCAAGTTTACTTTATACTTGTCCTTCCATCAGGAGTTAATGTCTGGTGATGATCAGCATTAAGTTATCGTTATCTAGATCTAGCAATTTATTAGGAGTTGTAAAGTAGTGATATCCTAATTTTCTTCATTTTTTCATATTATGTCCAAATACTTATGTAAAAAAAAATTCCTTTATCAAGTATTTGGCTCCAATATGAAAGACAGTCAGCCGTTTTCCCAAGGAGGCCTGATTTCTTTGAGAAGTATAGTGCTTTGATTTTTCTTTATAAATTTAACCTTAAAACTACTTTTTAAGAAAGAGAGTCATCATCAGTAATCATTGCCTTTAGCATCTTTTTACACTTTGACAACATGTTAGAAAACTAGTTACAGATGGAGAAATGAAATTAAAACTTCATTTGTATTTCCTTTTAATTTATCAACTGAAAAGAGAGAATGAGAGGAAACTAAAGTTTGTTATTTAGCAGGCCCTGAGCTTTAGTACCTTTTTAAAAAACTTTTACTTTAATCTTAAGAGGTTGGTCAGTACTGTGCCCATTTTATAGATGAGGCCAGAACCTAGAATGCTAAAATGACTTATTCTGTGCCACATTTCCTATGAATAATGGACATTTGTAGGATTTTCTTTGGTTTCTATATGTAATAGGCTAACTTGGTTTTTCCAGCACTGCATTAGGGACATCAGAAAGTCATTGGGTTAGAGCTATAAGACATTTTAAAAATGTCCAAAAGACATTATAAGACACTTTAAAAAATAACCAGATTTTTACTGCTTCATTTTATGTATGCCAGAAAAGTCTGAATTCAACCTGGGATAGAAAATAAGGATCAGGGCTAGTGAATGAGAATAGAAAAGAATAATCCTGGAAACTAGCATCTTTTTTTTTTCCTTCAATAAAGAGGTTTTTAATAAGTTTGAATTTTCAGATATTGATAGTTTTAAAACAATGTGTAAAACTCAAACAGGTGCTCTATATCAATCTAGAGGGGGTGGGATAGGGTGGGAGATGGAAGAGAGGTTCAAAAGGGAGGGGTTATATGTATACCTATGGCTGATTCATGTTGAGGTTTGACAGAAAACAACAAAATTCTGCAAAGCAATTATCCTTCAATAAAAAAATGAATTAAAAAAAAACAATGTATAACCATTTCTCTCTCCCACCAAAGTTTATTGAGGTGTTTATGCAAATAATGCATAAACATTTTCAAATCATTTTTAAGCCTTTGTGTGGAACTTCCACAGTTCCTCTTAACTTCCACAGTTCCACAGTTCCATCTGTGGGAAATGGACTTTGATGTCAGAGACTTTATTTCAAGTTCCAGCTGTAGCTTACTAGGTATATTAATTTAAAGTTTTCCATTTTTCCTTTGTAAAACTTGTAAAAGTAAGCACTCAGGTCTCAAGCCCTGTTTGAGACTCTTAATAGTCCTTGCACATAGTTTGGTCCTCAAAATACCGGTTTTGAGTGTTTTTTTTTTTTTTTTTTTCAGTTTACTGTAAACACGTCACCTACTCTGGAAGACCTGATGTTAAGTCAATATGTTTACCGACCCAAGATACAGATTTATAAAGAAGATTGTGAAGCTCTCCGCCGGAAGATTGAAGAGTATAAAAGTTTCCATTTTTTGTGTGTTTTGTTGGATGGGTGAATAATCTGTGTGACAAGAATTTGATTAGAATAACACTGGCATAGGAAAAGCTGATTGTATTAATTGGCAGTGTAATATAGTATATGGGAAAGAATTTCAGGTTTGTAGTCAGGTGGAAGTTCAACCATTGGCTACTTATGTAAGTTATTTAACCTTCTTTTTCACATTCATCAATTGAGGATAATAATACCTACTTAGTAGTACAAAAGTAGTATATATAATGAGCAGTAGAAGTAGTATATATAAGAAGATTGCATGCCATTCTTAGCAAAGAGTATGTCCTTAATAGGGATTCCCAGGTGGCTCAATGGTAAAGAATCCACCTACCAAGCAGGAGATGCAGGCTTAATCCCTGGGTGGGGACAATCCCCTGGAGAAGGAAATAGCAACCTGCTCCAATATTCTTTCCTGGAGAATTCCATGGGCAAAGGAGCCTGGCAGGCTATAGTCCATGGGGTCACAGAAGAGTTGAATGTGACTTGGTGACTAAACAAGAACAACAGAGGTCCTTAAAAGCAATAATTATTAAATTATGATATCATAAATTCCAAAAGAATATGTTTAAAAGAAGATAGCACCTTTAGAGATTTATATAGTGCCTAAAAGTAAGATTGCCTTTGGGTTTATAGTTTTATCACATTTGCTCTTAATTTGCATTTATAAAGAACATGGTTTTAATCAAGACTGTAGCTCAGTGGTTTGGTGTAAGTAGATGCAGCAGACTAATTTACAAATTAAGTATATCTAGGTTTTCACAGGTAAACCAAAACTTGCAACTCAAGGCAGTGTTTATATCATACTTATCTAGAACTCTCAAACTGAATTTGAACCAATCTAACAAATAGAAAAGAAATGAAATAATCTTTCAAGAATCATGTAGTTTTAAAACTTATGGTGGTAAGCACACTGTAGTGTACATAGATATCAAAATATAATGTACATGTGAAACATATAACCAGTGTTTTAAATGAGTGTCTTAAAACAGTGTTACCTCAATAAATAAAAATGAATTAAAGGAAATTATAGTTTCAAAGGGCTTCCCTTGTGCCTCAGCTGGTAAAGAATCCACCTGCAATGCAGGAGACCTGGGTTCAGTCCCTGGGTTGGGAAGATGCCTTGAAGAAGGGAAAGGCTACCCACTCCAGTATTCTGGCCTGGAGAATTCCATAGACTGTATACTCCATGGGGTTGCTAAGAGTCGGACACAACTAAGCGACTTTCACTTTCACTTTTCATAGTTTTAGAACTAGAAAGTTAAGATGTTGTTTAATTATAGTACTGCAGATTTGCCTGTTTCTGGCTTGTTCATTGGACAAACATGTATTGAGCACCTACTGAGTGCCAGGCACAGTACTAAATCCTGGGGTTCATTCCTGAACAAGACAAATTTCTTACCTCCACGTTATTTTAAAGAGTTGGGTGTCTCAGGATTTGTCTGAGAATGTTTTATTTTGAATAAAATAGATTTATTGCATAGAATGAAAAGTTTGTTTAGATGTGCTCTGCTGTTTGATTTTATACCTATGTGCCTGTTTATAATATCTTCTAACTGATAAAAATTTATTTCCTATTAATAACAAGATAACTTTGCTACTTTTATTAATGCTATTCTATAAAGGTGAGGTAAGACTGAACTGATTTGGAAACTTTAACTTAATAGCTACAATGTTTCAACAATTATGCATTCACAAGCCTTTACAGGATTCTTTATAAGCAACATATTGAGTTGACCAAAAAGTTTGTTTGGTTTTAAGTAAAAATAAAAGACATATTTTTCATTTCACCAAGAACAGTGTATTCATTAACTGAATAAGCTTCTTGACCAAAACAGTATTTTCATTTTGGAAAAAGTTGATGCATTGAGATGAGAACTCTATTTGGGAGGAAAATTTTTTTGAATCATAACATTCTTGAACTGTTCTACAAGTGTTGAAATAGTCAGACTGGCCACTATTCCTGAGTGAAGTCCCCTCTTTATGTAGAAAAGAACTAGGAAAAATTAAGTATGCCTGTAGATCTTAATTGACTCATTTGGGTTAACTTCTGAACTCTGTGCTAACTAACTTTTCTCTGTTTAGATTAAAGCTTTCTGCACTGAACCAAGATAAACTGTTGACTGATATAAATAGGAACCTGTGGGAAAAAATGAAACATTGCTCCGATGAGGAGGTACTTTTGTCTCATTTTCTGAATGGGAATCAGTATAGACATTACAATGTTTATTGTGAAATTAGTACCTGTTAACTTGATAATTGGACTTCCCCTGTAGCTCAGCCAAGACCCTGCTTCAGTTCCTGGGTCAGGAAGATCCCCTGGAGGAGGGCATGGCAACCTATTGTAGTATTCTTGCTTGGAGCATCTCCATGGGCAGAGGAGCCTGGAGGGCTACAGTCTATGGGGTCACAAAGAGTAGGACACAACTAAGAGACTAAGCACTCACACGCACACACACATACACACTCACACTTTATAATTAGTGGTGAATTCTTTAGTTTATTTCTCAGGTATAATATGTTAGTAAATTTTATTATACATGAATGATTGTTAGTATAGAATCTTACATTTCTTACATGATTTAATATATGAAATATGTTTGAAATTTACAATTCCCTTCATGTTTGTTTTTCACTTAGATTTAGATGGGGAAGAGATAGACTTTAACTGATTAAATAAGCAACTCATTTTATATTTGCCCTGATTGAAGTTTTATTAACTAAGAACCTGTCATTTTCTTATTTGTAATATAAAGGAATTTTGTACTGGAATTATTCAGCTGGAATCAAGGTTGAAATCTTTGGTTCTGGACTTAAGCTGTTAAGTGAAATTAAATTTGCAGACAAGAAGCCTTAGAAATCATAGTCTAGGATGGGCAAATCTTAGCATGTAGCAACTGAACCAGCCTTCCCAGACCATTTGCCTTTTCTAACTCATTTGTTTTAATGCAGTATAATTTTTGACTTTACAGCTGAAGGCCTTTGGAATTTACCTGAACAAAATAAAATCACATTTTACCAAGATGACTAAAGTCTTCACTCACCAAGGAAAAGTGGCTCTATACAGCAAGCTGGTGCAGTCAGCTCAGGTAATTTGAGACCATTAAGAGCTTAGAAAGATCTATTAAAATTACTTTATAGTGGCTGTGGAATATGAAGAATATTCCTTAGGAGACATGTGAGTGAGAGTTGGGCACAAACTTAAAATTGTTCATTAAGAAATGAGGTTCAGTTTAACAAAAGTAGTAAATCCTGGCATCTTGAGTAATTCTAGAATATATTTACTAATATGGGTGTATGTCTCATCTCAAATTATACATATTGAAAAAAAACAATATAGAATTATGATCTTCCTTTGCTAAGGAAGGAATAATTCTGGTATTATCTTCCTCATAGTCCATACTCAGCTATGTATGTGTATGCATGTATTTAAAAAAAATAACATTTTCCAAAATGATCCTTGAAGAAAAGTTCTATATAAAAAGACTTTTCTTTGGCAAATAAGTCTGGGAAGTGTTACAAACAGTGTCCCCCTTTTGGAGAAATATAATGGCAACATATTAAAGTCTAAGGTCATAAATCTTTTTTTTTTTTGTCTAAAAAGAAAAAATGCTATAATTCTATTTGATCAGTGTTTCCCAAATTTATTTGATCATAGAACATTTTTATAAACTCTGAGTTATATATATTAACATCTTATATTACATAGAAATCTAAAATAAAGTATAAAATATTAATTAATATTAATCTGTTATGTATGCTTAAAAAACTTTTTTAAAGCAAGACTTGAAGCTTCGATTTTTGTTTTAAGATTTACCTGTTCATGGGACTTCCCTGGTGGTTGAGTAGTTAAGACTCTGCTCTTCCACTGCATGGGGCATGGTTCAATCCATGGTCCGAAACCAAGATCCTGCATGCTACACTGCAAAGCCAAAACAAAAATAACAACAAACAAAAAGATTTGCTTGATCATAAATTAGACAGAGCAGTTATGTTAGCAGTTTGAACCGTTTATAATGTTATAATGTTTTGTTTGGAGGTTTAACTTGACAGTCTGTGATATTGTGTTTAGAGTGCGAGAGAGAAACTTCATAAAAGGATAAATGAGATGGACAGCATACTTAAGAAGATTGATGACTGTCTCACCGAGGTGGAAATAGGTAAAATATCTTGAATACTTTTCCAAAAGAAAATTTAATTGTATCTAAATCCTTCCCTACTTTACTCGTAGCACCATGCTGAAGGCTGGTATTTAACAGCTTGAGACATTAAATTAGAGCAACTCCTTTACCGTGGTCATTCATAGCATAATCAAGAAATACCCAAAATAATAAGTCTCTTTGGAAAACGGTTCATAACCTAGACCATAATCTTGTGTTGTTTTTTAATAAATAAACTTATTTATCCTTTCAGTTTGGTCTCATTATCCCAACTTGTTAGTTTTGTCTTGAAACTGCTTTTTCAAAGATCACAAAATTTCACATATCATCAAATTTAGTAGTTCTCAGTCCTTAGCCATCTAGCTCTCTTTCAGTATTTGACACTGCTAATTATTCTTTTCTTCCTGAAATGTTCTTCTCCCTGAACTCTATGATATTGCTCTACCTTGATACTATTCTTTTCTCCTGACTGTTCCTTTTAGCTCCTCTGTTGTCCTTTATCTAACTAACCCCTTGTGTAGCATCCATCTATCCATTTCTATATTTTCTCCCCTAATACTTTGATCTGCCTTAACAATTATGTTTATATGAATGATCCCCAAATTCAGTTAAATTCATCCAGCATTTGTTCAGCACCTCCTACCTGCCAGATACTGTGCTTAGTGTCAGAAAAAATGTATTATATACCCAGGTTTTTGCCCATTTTTAAATGTTTATTTATCTAGGCTGCTGTGAGTCTTCACTGCAGTGTGTAGGCTTCTCTAGTTGTGGTGTGTGGGCTTAGTTATGGTATGTGGCATCTTAGTTCCCCAAACAGGGATGGAACCCAAGCCCTGTGCACTGTAAGTTTGGAGTCTTATCCACTGGACCATCCGGGATGTCCCAGATTTTTCCCTTCAAGTGACTTGTAATCATTTTGCATTAGGGCATCTTTCTCTTTCTCTTGAGTTCCAGACTTAACATTTCCAGCTTCTTGCTGAAACTTTCAACAAAAGTATCCTTTAAGCACCTTAAACATTATGTGAAAAAATGGAAGCTATTGTCTTCCATTTTCAAAATAAAATCTGAAATTTTGTTGTCTATGATACTTCTCATTTGTATTAGCAGTGTCACCATTCTTATAAATTGTAAAAGGTTCATAACTTTTATTGTCATTGAGTTTCTCTTATCAAATCCTGTTATATCCGCTTCAGTATCTTCTAGAGTATTCTTCCCCATACCCATTAACACTGTCATTAATTCTGACATGTGCTATTTCATATCTTCTAACTAATCTATCTACACTCTTAATTTCATTCTATCTCTTTCCAGTCCAAGCTGTACATTGCTGCAGGATTAATAAAGGACAGTTTTCATTATGTTCAGTTCAGTCACTGTCATGTCTGATTCTTTGTAACCCAGGGACGGCAGCACACCAGGCTTCCCTGTCCATCCCCAGCTCCTGGAGCCTGCTCAAATTCATGTCCATTGAGTTGGTGATGCCATCTAAACATCTCCTCTGTCGTCCCCTTCTCCTCCTGCCTTCAGTCTTCCCCAGCATCAGGGTCTTTTCCAGTGAGTCAGTTCTTCTCATCAGGTGTCCAAAGTATTGGAATTACAGCATCAGTCCTTCCAATGAATATTCAGGACTGATTTCCTTTAGGATGGACTGGTTGGATCTCCTTGTAGTCCACGGGACTCTCAAGAGTCTTCTCCAACACCACGGTTCAAAAGCATCAATTCTTTGGCACTCAGCTTTCTTTATAGTCCGACTCTCACATCCATACATGACTACTGGAAAAACCATAGCTTTGACTAGACGTATCTTTGTTGGCAAAGTAATGTCTCTGCTTTGTAGTATGCTGTCTAGGTTCGTCGTAGCTTTTCTTCCAGGGAGCAAGCATCTTTTATTTCATGCCTGCAGTCATCATCTGCAATGATTTTGGAGCCCCCAGAAATAAAGTCTGTCACTGTTTCCATTGTTTCCCCATCTATTTGCCATGAGGTGATGGGACCAGATGCCATGATCTTCGTTTTCTGACTATTGAGTTCGAAGCCAGCTTTATCACTCTTGTCTCTTTCATCAAGAGGCTCCTCAGTTCCTCTTCAATTTCTGCCAAGAGGATGGTATCATATGCATTTCTGAGGTTATTGATATTTTTCCCGGCAATCTTGATTCCAGCTTGTGCTTCATCTAGCTCAGCATTTCGCATAATATATTCTGCATATAAGTTAAATACGCAGGGTGACGATGTACAGCCTTGATGTACCCCTTTCCCAATTTGGAGACAGTCTGTTGTTCCGTGTCCAGTTTTAAGTGTTGCTTTTTGACCTGCCTATCGATTTCTCAGGAGGCAGGTAAGTGGTCTGGTATTTCCATCTCTAAGGATTTTCCACAGTTTGCTGTGATCCTCACAGTCAAAAGCTTTGGTGTAGTCAATAAAGCAGAAGTAGATGTTTTTCTGGAACTCTCTTTTTCTATGATCCAATGGATGTTGGCAGTTTGATCTCTGGTTCCTCTGCCTTTTCTAAATCCAGCTTGAACTTCTGGAAGTTCTCGTTCACATACTGTTGAAGCCTGGCTTGGAGAATTTTGAGCATTACTTTGCTTGCGTGTGATATGAGTGCAATTGTGCAGTAGTTTGAACATTCTTTGACATTGCCTTTCTTTGGGATTGGAATGAAAACTGACCTTTTCCAGTCCTGTGGCCACTGCTGAGTTTTCCAAATTTGCTGGCATATTGAGTGCAGCACTTTAACCATATCATCTTCTATGACTTGAAATAGCTCACCTGAAATTCCATCACCTCCGCTAGCTTTGTTCATAGTGATGCTTCCTAAGGACGACTTGACTTCAGACTCAGGGTGTCTAGCTCTAGGTGAGTGATCACAGATCATGGTTATCTGGGTCATGCATATCTGTTTTATATAGTTCTTCCATGAATTCTTTCCACCTTTTATTTTACGTTACCACCCTGAAAAACTTCTGCCTTTCCATTTATTACGAAATAAAGTCCAAACTCCTGAGCTTCATGTTTAACATTCTCAACCATCATTTTCAGATATTCCCTTCTTACATGACTTTTACTGTTATTCCCTTACATATTCTAAATTTCAAAAAAATCTTGTCATTTCTATGCAGTTCTGTCACTTTGTTTTTGCCTAATACATTCTCCTTATATTTTACCAAGGGATAGTGTTCTCTATATCTCTTGAGCTGCTATGGCTATTTTATTGTACCTTTCATATCTAATTGTAATTATAGTTACTTCTGTATATGAAGTATACAGGAATAGTTTACTTTCCTAACTAATTTGTAAGCTCTGTGGGGACAAAGATCAACTTTTATTTTTCTCCGTATCCTTCAAAGTTCTTAGCACTATGCTTTGCACAGAAAAAGTTCCTGGTGCATATTTTCTGCATTGAACTGGTAATAAATATATGAAGTCCATAGTCTTAGACTATGACACCCCTTTGTTTATTACCTTGCTTTTTCACTTCATGAAAAAAAAAATAGAAGCCATTAGGGCCAGAATTTCTAAACTTCCTGATACAAAACAAACCAAACTTTTATACATCTGTATCCATTCTTTCATCCTTCCTTTCTTTTCCCTAAGATCAATCTCTCCACCTAAACTTTGAATTGCAGCCTCTCTTGTCTTCTCAGTTATCTTATCGCACTGACTTTCCCTTATCTCTTGTATTTACAACCTCTCTGCCTCCTCCACTGAATATATTCACTTCTCACCTTTAAAAGTACCAACATCACACTCTTTCTCTAACTGCTACTGAATGGCTCTCTATTTCTGTCTTCTTTCTTCATTATTCCTTGAGCAAATTACGAAGTAACAATCATGTGCCTTGTATAGTGCTTGGTGCTAAGACTACTGTGGTGATTAAAAACAAAACTTTGCCCTTGTGGAGCATTTTTTTTTTTCATTTGTCAATTCTCCCATTACTATCTTTTAATTCAAACATTCATACATTAAGAAAGGCTTCCATACTTTAATTTTTTACATTACTATACAGAGCTACAGTACTATTTCAGTTTCAAATTATAGGAGATTACATTAAAATATGTTTGGATTTGACAATTTGCTTTTATAATTTTGAGGAAGGATTATAAGTATTAAACAGTTTTATGGTAATTGCAATGGAAGAGTAGTTCCGTGGTGCTATAAGTTCCTGAAATAGAAGTCTGTCAGGTCAGGAGAGGCTTCCCTTTGAGGAAGTGGCATTTAAGCCAAGGTCTGAAGAATAAGTCAGGCTAAAGTGAGAAGGGAGGGAAAAGCAGGCTGTTTAATATGAATAACACAGGCAGAAGCCTTTCTGTGGAAAAGAATATACCAAGTAAACGGATCTGAAATAAGGCAAATGTGGCTAGAATAGAGAGAACAAAAGGAAACATAGTCTGAGATAAAGCTGGAGATGCCAGCTTTAGGGACCAGGTCAAGAAGGGCCTCTTAAGGAGTTCTGACTTTTTCTGAGACCAGTGAATAGCCACTTGAACGGAGTTAAGCATTGGCTGTAAATTAAGAAGTTAAGCAGTTATTGTATGGTATGGTTAATAAACAATAATAGCTTGTATAAGGGAACTTGGTAGTGGTGAAGGAAAAAAGTAGATTCAGAAAATATTTCTGAGGTAAAAGTCTAAACTTGGTTTGGATGTGGGGAGAGAGAAGGTTTTTAAGGATGAGTCCAAGGTATCAAATAAATTAAAAAATTTAAATATGTGTGTGTGCATTTATATATGTGTATGTGTTCCATGGGGTTGCCTGACAATAATTTTGATGTATGCAAATTATATACAAACAATTTCTATGTGCCACTAGAAGCAAGTCTTCTTATGAAATTATTATTGTATCTCAATGCTTTTTTGTCAAGGAAAAGGTAGGTTAAAATAAATGCTTGTGAAATACTGGGACCGTCTCTTCTTTTCATCTCTGATTGTTTAATTATTTTTGACTGAGTTATTTTAATCCATGGTCTACTTTAGAAACTAAGAATTTGGAGGATGAACAGAAAAACAGTCCTGTGGAAGAACTGAATTCTGAAGTGAGAGCTGCAGAGAAAGGTAACTGATTTAATTAGAGAGATGAATGAGAAAAAAATCCTCTGTTCTGACTTTTTTATTTAAATGAGATTAATGAGATAGACTTTTCAATAAAACAGATGATTTTTATGCCAGTATTTTAATGTGTACATTCTGATAGATTTGTTTTTGTTTTTCTTTTCAAAGAACTGGAACAGCTGAAAACTGAGGAAGAAAAGCTTCAAAGGTTAGCCTTCAATTTGAGTGTTAAAAAATATGCTAACCTCCACATGGTTAAGTGATTTCCTACCTCCAGAAACTGACAAGATTGAGAATATGCATATTGACTAAGGTGTAGCCAGAGCTTCTACTCCACTTTGAACTTGACCTTGGAGGCCATCTTAGTATATTCTAAGCATTTATTGCTTACAAAGCATTAATCCAAGCCAGTAGTTCTCAAGCTTTCGTAATATCAGGATCCTGTTAAAGAAAATCCAGCATTAAACTGCTTTTATATGACACTTTAAGTGTAAATAAATATAAAATGAAGTATGTGTACTCTGGATCTTATTTAACTATAAGACTCAAAGAAATCAAATACAGATAATGACAAAGCCAATAAAATTCCAACTGGCAACATTAACTTGATAGGTGATAATTTAGCTAAAATATAAATTCTGTTTAGCTCTAATAAGCTAAACAAAACCAAATGCATGTACCAAAATTATGACATGTTTCAGTTTTAAGGTGGGTATTCTTATGGTCTACATTATGCTTACATTTTTAACATCAAAATGAAAATTGAAATTTTTTGAGGTTAGTTTTTGTTAATTTATTTTTAATTGGAGGGTAATTGCTTTATAATATTGTGTTAGCTTCTGCCATACAACAATGTGAATCAGCCATAAGGATACATGTTCTAGTGAGGTGGATAAACCTAGAGCTTATGTTAGAAACAGTTAAATCAGAAAGAGAAAAACAAATACCGTATATGGGATCTGGAAAAATGGTACTGACGAACCTATTTGTAGTGGGGGAATACAGACATAGACATAGAGAACGGACTTAAGACACAGCACACGAAGGAGTGGATAGGATGAATTGTGAGACTAGCATTGAAACATATATTACCATATGTAAAATAGACCGGTAATGGGAAGTGCTGTATAACACAGGGAGCTCAGTGTTCTGTAACAACCTAGAGAGGTGGGATGGAGTGGGGGGGAAATGTAAATTTTAATAATAGTAGACCCACACTTCTAGTTTAATGTTTATTTTTAAAAAAGCTAAAAATGCAAAAATATATGTCATTCACCTCACTAGGGAGCCATTTAGCACATGGTTTTTTGTCGTAAACTTATTTTAATGATGTCTGAATTCTCTAGCAGTGACCTTACCTTTCTGTGAATATCGGGTTTGATTTGCAGAAATTTCTTAGAGCTGGAGATACAGAAAGAGCAGATCCTTGCTCAATTAGACTTTGTGCAAAAACAAACAAAGAGAACCGAAGAGCTACTGGATCAGTTGAGGTAAGGGAAAACAGGTAGCATTAATTTGTGTTTTATCCATACCTTTGTGGTTGTCTCAATCCACTAGTGCAGTTGACATGTGTTTATAATGTTTATCACTGTTTTTAACCTATAATGCAATGTATCCTCAAAAAGAAGAATATACTCAAGGTGGGAGAGCTATGAAATCTGTAATGTTAAAATATTTAATATTTTATATTGCCTAGACTTGGCTTTTCTCTAATATGTAACTCAAAATTGAGTCAGTTCTTATTTCAAAAGCATAAGTTTGTAGATTCACAGTATTGAAATTAAAATAATGACTGTCTCCCAAGCCAGTAGAAAACTACAGTAGCTGCTGATGGTACTATTCAGATGGTAGAAGTTAACTCTCTTATCTTAAAAAATGTTTTTTTGTCTTTTCTCTCTCTTCAGCTTATCTGAATGGGATATCATTGAGTGGAGTGATCATCAAGCTGTATTCACCTTTCTTTATGACACAATAGAACTCATCATTACCTTTGGAGAGCCAGTAGGTAAGCAGCAAGAATAAGATAATTCTTCTGCAGATAAATGTATGGTTAAACTTACTAAAGATTCATATCTTTGTTTTAATACAATATTAACATGTATTGACATGATGAAAGTGCTGCTGAAAATCTTAAAAGAGGCAATCACTTTAATTAGTGATAATAGAATTTTATTTTATTAAACAAAAAGTAAAAAAATTCAGCTAGTGAAAGTTGCCCTTTGTTGAATTACATTAGATAATAGAAATTTTGCCTATCCAGAAAAATGGATCACCCTGCTTTTCACATCTGTTTACTCTGATTTCTTTTTTTCCATCTGTCTGTTGTGATAGAGGATTTGCTCTAATGCTGATGATTCTTGACTGGGTTTTTGATGTACATAAGTTAACCCAAAAAGCTAATTGGAAATTCTCTGTGTATTGATTGGTAGGTTTATCAAAATAGGTAAACATCACTATATGGCTAACTCCATAGAGTCCTAGCTATTTTGTTATAATCTCCTGTCAGTATCTTTAGGTCTCTTCTCTTGAAACAGCGTCAGGATGGCCAGCCCTGGGTGAACATGGCCAAATTGAAACTTTGAATCTTTATAATTTCTCAGCCTCCAACCCCAATTCTCCTTAAAAGTTCCCGGAATTCCTAGTCTGTCCAGTGATTAGGAGTTGCACTTTTACTACCATGGCCCCAGGTTCAGTCCCTGGTTGAGAAACTAAAATCCTGTAAATCGTGTGGAACAACCCCCCCAAAAAAGTTCCTTTTCTAAATGAATACCATCAACTTCTGTTCAGGTCCGAAATTAAAAGTTAGGAATCACTCTATACCTCTTTCTTCTTTACCTGGCATATCTAAATTGTGAGTAAGACTTACTGATTCAGATTTAACATTCATTTCCTTTTTTGTGTCTCTTCTGCCCAGAGTCACCTCCAGTCTGTACAGTAACACTATAGGTAGTCTTTCTGGAACTTTTTCTTTTTCCCTCTATTTCTTTCTCCTTCCTGTAGCTGTAGTAATTGTTGAACATTTTATCATGTACCTCCTACTCTTAGACTGATGATCAAAATGCTTATAACCTGTAAAGCCCTGAATGAATTGAGTTTTTCCTCTTTTTCCTGCCTCATCTCACACTGTTCTCTGCATATCAGCCACAGTGAATTTCTTTCATTTCTTTAAAAGATCATCATCTTTCATGCTCAGTCATATTCCATCCTAACTCAGGATATTCATCCTGATGTTTCTTATGCCTGGAAACTTTTGCCCTGTCTTAGTCCTTCTGGGTTGCCATTTTAAAAATACCATAAAGTGGGACTTCCCTGGTGGTCCAGTGGTAAAGAATCCACCTTCCAGTGCAAGGGACGTGGGTTCAATCTTTGGCTGGGGAACTAACATCCCACACGCCTTGGGATAGCTAAGTCCATGCACTGAAACTACTGAGTCACCAGCACGTTCTAGAACCCATGTTCCACAACAAGAGAGGCCTGCGTGCTGCAACTAGAGAAAATCTAAAAATATAAAATTTTATATGCCATATACTGAGTAGCTTATAAACAACAGAAATTTATTTCTCACAGTTCTGGAGGCTGAAAGCTCAAGCTATAAGTGCCAGTATGGTCAGGCAAGGGCCCTCTTCCAGGCTGCAGACTCTTCCTTGTATCCTCATATAACTAGCTAGCTCTTCAAGGTCTCTGTTTTAAGAGCACTAATCCCATTTATAAGGGCTCCATCCTTATGATCTAAGCACCTCCCAAAGGTCCCACCTCCTAAAACTATCAAGTGGGCATTAGGTTTTCAGCCTATGAATTTTCAGACCATAGCACCTCCTCTTCACTAAGTAAATGTCCACTAATAGTCCTAAGAGCTCAACTAAATTATCACTCTCTCAGGAGTTTTCCTTATCTCTTCTTTTACTCACTCCCTCTGCTATTTGCCTTCCTGATATATGTTCTCATTGCTTCATGCAGTTTTCTTAATTGTGCTTATTACAGTTTGTAATTCTTGGTATGTTTATTAGTGCAATTATCTGTGTATCCCAATGAGCTGTAATTCTTTAGAGCATAGCTTGATCATGTTTGTCTCACTAGCATATCCTCAGTGCCTAACACGTAGAAAATATTCAGTAGAGTGAAAAGAATCAGAATTTTAGAGACAAGAAATAACTCTGGTGTATGGAAGAACAATCAGCTCTCCTAGCTACCTAAAATTCATTGCTGTTATTTAGTCGCTAAGTCACATCTAACTCTTATGTGACCCTATTCACTATAGCCTGCCAGACTCCTCTGTCTATGGGATTTCCCAGAATACTGGAGTGGCTAAAATTCATGACTGTGATGCTAAAAGCATTAATTGTTTTCACTGTATTTGTACAAAGATAATAGGTGTGGGGAAGTTGTAGTCACCTTCTTTATATGATTCCTAAAAAGAATATTATTTTTGCACAGAAGTTACGGTTCAAAGGAGGAGGCCCTGATATGTCCCACACCTTAAATTTCCTTAAAGGCCCCATGCACAGAGAATAGTATGATTCAAGGATAAAGCTTCAACTGTCTATGAAAAAACCCTGCTACCCAGAAAGAATAGGATTCTAAAGTACAGAGTTGTATGTGACTTTAAATCAGGTAATAAAAAGAAATACTGTTCTTGTGCTGATTTTTCTTAGTTGGTCTCCCTTTCCTGGACAAGGCTTATAGGAAGATTGTTGATCTGAATTTTCAATCATTGTTAGATGGTAAGTTCAGAACATTTAATCCAACAAAACTTTATTGGAAATTTTATTTAATAAGTGTAAATTGCTCCTTGAGAACTCATTTACATACTAAATTAAATATAAACAGCAATAATAATTAGAAATGTGTATTAGACCAAAAACTGCTTGAGAATTGCTCTAAATATTGTGTGGGCTTTAAAAGAAATTTTAAAAAATTATTACTAAATCTTGAGTAATAGCTATTTCCATAATTTAAAAATTACCATTATGGGTACTTACTCTGTATCAGACATGTGTATTACTTACATCAACACTATTCTCCATTTTGCAGTTAGAGAACTATAGCTCAAAAGCAGTAAGTATTTTGCTTAGGATCACTCAGGTAGTAAGGAAAGCCAGAATTTAAACTCAGAGTTATGTTACATTTGAACCTACACATTTATCTCAGTTTTATTCTATATGTGATAAAGGCTTGAGTTTATATGACAATGTTTTATGTTCACTATATATGATGATTTATGTGTTTGAAAATAAAATGGAGATGATAATTAGATACCTAGTTGTTTGAAGGTATTTCTAGTTAATATTTCTAGTGTGTGTGTGTATACATATAAATATAAAATACATGAATAATAATAATACCCTGCTTTTGATTTTTTTTTTTTTTGCTTCCTCAGAGGATAAAGCTCCTCCTTCCTCCCTTTTAGTTCATAACCTTATTTTCCAGTACATTGAGCAACAGGAATCCTGGAAGACAACATGCACAACACAGCATCAGGTACCCAAGGTAAATTCCCACTGAAATATTTAAAGGAAAATTATGTCAACTGACCCAAAAAGCAGAACTGTTAATTTTATATATGTAATAGTGAATCCTGAAATGATAAATATACTAAGATATACTAAACTGTTTAACTTTGGGGGATTCTTTATAAAAGAGTGACTAAACCCTGAAATGTTTTTATACTTACATCTTTTCTTTTTCTGTTTTTCCCAGATGCTTCAAGAAATCTCACTGGTAGTGAGCCATTGCAAACTCCTTGGAGAGGAGATTGAGTTTTTAAAGCGATGGGGACCAAATTATAACCTAATAAGAATAGATGTGAATAATACTGAGTAAGTGTATTAGTTTCTGTAGAGCTGCCATAACAGAGTACTACAAACTGGGTGGCTCACACAACAGAAATTCATAGTCTCACAGTTCTGGAGGCTGTAAGTCTGAGATCAGAGTGTCAGCAGGGTCAGTTCCTTCTGATGGCTATGAAAGAGAATTATTCCATGCATTTCTCCTAATTTCTGGTGATTTCTGGCAATCTTTTGGCATTCCTTGTTTGTAAATATGTAATCCCATAGCTTCTTTTATCTTCACATGACATTCTTCCTGTGTGTATGTCTGTGTCCAAATGTTCCCTCTTTGTTAGGACACCAGTCATTTTGGATTAGGGGCCCACCCTACTCTAGGACGATCTCATCTTAACTAAGTCTACAATGATCCTCTTTACAAATTAGGCCACATTGTGATGTAGTAGGAGTTAGGGATTTAATACATGAATTTTAGGGGACACAACCATAACAGTAAGTAGTCAAAAACTTATTAAAATAATTTAATTAATAGTTTCATGACTAATGATGAAAATACAACCATAATCATGCTTTGTTCCAGATGTTTTACCCTCTGTTCATTTGATAAGCAATGATGTACACCAAAGTTTCAGTAGAAAAAGAAAATGTATTTGTTTCATTCTATTTTTGTCTTGTATTTTTAATTGAGGATCTTGTCTTTTACAGATTGAAGCTTTTATTCTCCAGCTCAGCAGCATTTGCAAAGTTTGAGATAACTTTGTCTCTCTCAGCCCACTACCCATCAGTCCCATTACCTTTCTCTATTCAAAATCACCTTGGAAACATTGGGTGAGTAAAGAGCAAGCAAGAAAAGGCTCCCAACTACTTTTTCACCTTTGTTCTTTCTTTTGAAAGATTTCTCAAAGTGGTCAGAAAATGGATAGACCATAGTGAAAGCCAGGAGTCACCTCTCTCTCTGATTTCATTTTGAAGAATTTGTTCTTTTAAAGTCAGTGACCTTCATTGCTATCTCCAATGAATACTGAAGACCATTGGTCTATTTTTTTATACTTGCTCCATTTTATGGTCACTCCTTCCTAAAACAGGAATTGAGAAGAAAAAAGTCCTGCTTAAGTTTAGCCCAGATCACACCTGAACAACTTTTATGGCCTTAAAAACAGTAATCACTTTAAAAATTGTGTAGTCATAGTGCTTTTCTCAATTAGTTTGTGGAACAGACTTAAAAGTACTTCATTTCTACTGTACGTTTTGTGACTTTTTGTACACATTGCTGACAGATTGTAAGGTGATAGAGTTTAGAATATGCCCATCCCAAATCCATCAGCAAACATCAATAGTTTAGATTTTTATAGCCAGAGAAAGCAGCTAAGTCACGATACTTCACAATTACATACATAATTGGTTCTTAGACTTTATTTTTAGAATCTCAGTTCAGATTAGACAGTCTAATTATTTCCAGAAATGCCTGTTTGTGCTTCCTAGTAGATCCAGAAACCCTGCTCAAAAATATGAATTTCATTGAAATGAAGACAGGTTTCTAGAAAAATTAAATTAGCCTTTTGTTCTTTCCAGCCAAGATGAAGTCACTGCCATTCTATCTAAAGTGCCACTGGAAGACAACTACCTAAAGAATGTGGTCAAACAAATTTACCGAGATCTGCTTCAAGACTGACTGCCATTTCTACCACTAGAATCATGGATTGCAGTTATAACAGTCAAGCCCAGTACACTTAATAATAATAATAATACTATGTCAGCATTTCAATTACTGTTTAATATTCATCTTTAGGTCATAGAAGCCTAGTAAAATTTCTTCTGATGGAAATTTCTCCCACTAAAGTTGTGCTCTCTGCTTTAGTACAAACCCTTTAAGAATTAAGTATAAGAGGAGGGGTCACCACAGACAAAAATATTAACCATTTTCCCATATCTAGGGTTGTGATGTTTAGGTTTCTAGCTTCTGCCTACCAGATAGTTCCAGGGTAGTCACGTCTATCTACAAACCACTCATCCTCTTTTTTCTCCATTCCAGAGATGTTATTAAGAGAAAGCAATAGCACTCAGCTGTTGGAGTGGTTGCCATCTTCTCTTAAACACCTTGTGTTCTTTTATATAGTGTCTATTAGTATTTTCCTAATAAGTATAATTTTGTAGGGAAAAATTAATTTTTGGTCTGATACATATATGTAAATATACTAATACTGTTTCTGTGTTTGTGGTATAGTAAAGAGATGTATATAGAAATACATAGAGATGTATAGAGAGACATCCCTCTACCTGGGCAGTTTCAAAACATCTTTCTGAAGGATGCTTTACAACAAGATTCTCAGTCTCCTTCATTTAATAACAGCTTCAAACAATTTCACACTCAAAACACAGATTTGTCAAGTTTTGTTAATGGTAATGAACTTTTAAGTGTTGGTTTCTGAAGCCAGACACTTTCTTATACACAAAAATAGGCATGTCCATTGATATTGAATAATCAGTATTATCTGTAAGATAGACAAATGTGAAAAAACTTCATTAATCTTTAGTCAAATCCTAATCATAATTTTTGTTTTTCTTTATATATTTCTCAAATATATTTACATTTTTAAACTAATTTGTCTTAATATCTTGCTCTATATTTTGAGATCAGTATGGGATCAATATATTGGTCCCATGAATGTTACCTGCCCTCTTGATTGGCTTTTACTCCTGAACTACTAGTCAAAATAGTAAATGGTCTTTTAAGCTTCAAAAGTCAATATAAAACTCATTTACCATAAAAATCAACATTTAAATGTTCCCTGTTTCTGTAAACTCCTTGAAAAAAATTTTAAGGTCATCAATATGGTGTGTTTCCCTAAACTTCCCATGAAATTTATTTTCTTACTGGAGTGGTTTTATTTCTTTCTGTAAACCTAAAAAGTAGTTTTGTTTTGGCAACCTGGAATGACCAGTTCCAAGGATGATTTGGCTTATAATGATAATCTCTGCTTTCTTGGGTTTGGAGTACATGATTGTAATATTTATCTCATTATTTGCTTTTCTATTTGTTCAAAGTATTGGCTATTTTTATAAAATTCTTTGGAAGTTTCTTCACTAGTGATTGGAAGCAGATTATTTTTTGCACTATTAAAGTAAGTTTATTATGTAAAATATTTTTAAAGTGATATCTCTTTATGAAGTTTTTTTTTTTTTTTTACCCTGTATCCGATATATCCTTGAAGATACGCCTAAGCAAGCTCCTTTTAGGAATACTCACCTTTTTGAAAACTCAGTTAAAATTAAAGTATGTCAGGACCTTAATAAAAGAACCAGGTACAAACTGGAGTTATCCCTGTGTCTCTAAGGCACAGTAAAAGAAAACTATTTTGAAGTCCCTTAGGAAACTATCATTTCTTAAGAATTAATGTAGTGGTTCTCAAAGTATAGTCCCTAGACCAGCAGTCCCCAACCTTTTTGGCACCAGGGACCAGTTTCGTGGAAGAAAATTTTTCGACATTTCAGGGACCAGGGGAGGGGTACGGTTCAGGCAGTAATGTGAGCTATGGGGAGCAGCAGATGAAGCTTGGCCACCACTCACCTCCTGCTGTGCAGCCTAGTTCCTAACATGCTGCAGACTGATACCAGTCTGTGGCCTGGGGGTTGGGGACCCCTATTCTAGACAATCTGCCTTAGCTCTTCAAAAGTATCCATGTTGTTGACCCAAAGTCTAGACTGCCAGGTATTTCTCCAACAAAAATGGATTTGGGATCAGAAGAAAACTGCAGTTCACGGTCTGCAACCGTGGTGGGCCACATGCAATTTCCCACTCTACAAGCAAAGGAAAACAATTATAGAGAGGAAAGGAAAGCTAGGAGGCTACAATAGACAAAGGCTTTTCATTGGCTGAACCCTTCCCAGAAAAGGAGCCTTTCTTCTTTTTGTTGGACTCTGCCAACAATGCAGGCCATGAGAATTCCCCTTTCTGCTCGTCTCCTCTACTTAATCGAGGTTTTTGATTATTAATTTTTTTAAATATCATGAAATCAAAACAGAGAGACAGGGGAACTCTCCTAGATTATAGGAGACTAAAGAACTTTTGAAAGGCAATGCTTGATCCTTGATTGAACCTTGTATTAAATTCATAAAGGATATTTTGGGAACGTGGAAATTTGAATATTAAACTATATATTAGATGATAGTTTTGTATCAGTGTTAAATCTCTTGTGTGATAACGATATGCAGGAGAATGCTCTTATTAGGAAACACGTCTGCAATTTACTTTCAAATGATTTTTTTATATATATCTAACTATTTTTGGCTGTGCTGGGTCTTCATTGCTGAACAGGCTTTTCTCTAGTTGCAGCAAGTGGAGGCTACTCTAGTTGCAGTGCATTGGCTTCTCATTGTGGTGGCTTCTCTTGTTGTGCAGCACAGCTCTAGGGCCTTGGGGCTTCAGTAGTTGCGGCTCAGAGTTCTAGAACACAGGCTCAGTAGCTGTGGTGCATGGGCTTCGTTGTTCCATGGCACATGGGATCTTCCCAGGTCAGGGATCAAATGGCGTGTCTCCTCCATTGGCAAGAGGATTCTTTACCACTGAGCCACCAGGGAAACCCTCAAATGTTTTTTAAAAGTATATGTGGGTATGTGCATATATGCATGTGTGTGAGAGATGTATGTAGAAAAAATGAGAGAAAACAAATACAACATGTACATAGGTGTTTAAATGCACTGTTCTTTCACCATTTCTTTAGGCTTCAATTTTTTCTAAATGAAAAATTAGAGATGAAGATAAGTTTGCTTGGGGGCTTCCCTGGCAAGTGGTTAAGGCTCTGCATTCCCAATGCCGGAGGCACAGATTCTATCCCTAGTCAGGAAACTAAGATCCCACATGCTGCACAGCGTGGCCAAAAAAAAAGAGAGAGAAGAAAAAAAGATTTTCTTGGTGGCCAGGCATGAGAGGTAGTACAATTCTAAGATTTCATTGAGGCTCTAGGAAAGACTGATGAATTGCTTTTGTTCCATAAGGAAGTATATCTTCCTGCAGCTGTTTCTGATGCCAAATTTTCTCTTTCCTCCCTAGGCTATGCCAAATTCTTTCTGGTGATGTTTCCCCATCCTTTAAAAATTTTCCAAAATGAAAAACTGTATTGTGTTCTTTTTTAAAAATTGTGCTTAAACCACAGGAAAGTAAACATTTCTCTTTTATTTTGCCCCTAGACACTCAGTTTCCCTTTGTAGAGACAACCAATATTACTTGTTTCTTATCTGTTCCAAAGCTGTCTGTATACAAAAGTAAACATGTATGCAAGTAGGTATGAGTGTGTAAATATATATTTCTTCTCTCCTTTTTTACACAAATAGCCCATCAGTACACATTGTCCTTCACTTTACCTTTTTCCCTTAAGGACGTATCTTGATAGGTTCAGATCAATACATAAAGAACTTCCAACACATTTTTGCTTTTAGTTAAATCTAGACCACTGGATGGGTGTACTATATCTATTGATAAGCATGTAGGTTGTTTATCACCTTCTGCTACTGTAAATTATGCTGAAATTTTGCATATGTGTAAGTTTATCTATAGGATAGCTTCCTAGAAATGGAGCTGTTAAGTCAAAGGCTAGTTGCATTTGTAACTTTAATAGATGTCAGCAAACTGCCCTTTAAAATAGTCAGATCAATCCTACTAAGAATGAGTACCACAAACTTGTTAATACAGTGTATCCCAAGCTTTTTGATAGTTATCTCAGTATGTTTGATTTATATTTCTCTCATGTGTGAGGTTGTGCTTCTTTACATGTGCTTTAGGGCATATTGGTATGTCCTTTTCTGTAAATTGTCTGTTGATAATCTTGGCCCATTTTTCTGCGTTATCTTTCTCATTGACTTGTAGAATGTGTTTATAAAAGAACTCTTCTTGATGTAGGTTGCCAGATTTCCCCCATTTGTTGGTTTATTTGACATTATTTATGATGGGTTTTGCCATTTAGAATCTTAAAGCTATGTGTGTGTGTGTGTATATATATATATATATATATATATATATATATATATAATGATGAAATAAAATTAACATTTTAAGGCAAGACAAGAAAAATTTGTCACTGCCCTTTCAGGCCTCCTCCCTTCCCTCTAGTGTGCATTGTGCATCTGCATTTTGCATTAACCAAACCTCCCAACAGCAGAAATACCTGTTCAAACATAGAGACCAGTTTTTCTTCTGGCACTAGCCATGTAATCCTTAGAAAAAAACATTCTTTTCTCAGTCTTGTAAGAGGTCTCAATGAACTACCACCTACCTTGTATATGTGGACCTCTGTGGTGAACTTATAAAGATTATGGCTGGTACAGAACAGACTGGGTCAGGTGACCTGGACAACACCTAATGGAAGAAAGTTCTTTCCTTAACTACTTAACGACTCTATTAATGTTACTAGCCATATTACTTGTATTGTTCCTATTTTATAAGATTACTGGGTTGTTTAGTTGTGGTTTTTTGTGTGTTTTTTATTTATT
The DNA here is from genome assembly GCA_007570785.1 of Antilocapra americana. Classification (NCBI taxonomy): domain Eukaryota; kingdom Metazoa; phylum Chordata; class Mammalia; order Artiodactyla; family Antilocapridae; genus Antilocapra; species Antilocapra americana. Next base: position 13,160,092 of record ML664176.1, on the reverse strand, counting down.
TTTTTTACATTACAAAATGTGTGACTGAGCCGTCAGTAAAATAATAATGACTAGGGGACTTGAAATGATTGACCAAATATATAGTTGGTGGCTCAGACAGTAAAGAATCTGCCTGTAATGCAGGAAACCCAGGTTTGATACCTGGGACGAGAAGATCTCCTGGAGAAGGGAGTAGCAACCCACTCTAGTATTCTTGCCTGGAGAATTTCATGGACAGAGGAGCCTGGCAGTCTACAACCCATGGAGTTGCAAAGAGTTGGACATGACCCAGCGACTAACACTTTCACTTTTCATGGGACTGGAAATGATTGACCAAATGTACAGTTCAATAAGATCAATGTTTATAATAGTGTAGGTATGGGAATAAGCCATTTCCTGAACCATAAGAGAGAAGTAAGACAGAGAATCCAGCAGCTTTGGGCAACTATTAATAGGCTCAAGTCCAGTAATAGCACTGTGAGTGGCATATCAATGAAATCCTCACTTGACCTGGGAATGAGTATTCCTAATGCTGTGGGACAAATTGGTCATGAAATGCCTCCCAAATCTTTGTCAAAATAAAGACACAAAAGGAGGGTTTTGTAAAAGAAAAAATGTTGACAACCATCCAGTTCTATAAGATTCGAGTCATTAGCAGTGTAGGATGACATACAGTACATCCTAGAAAGGAATTCAGGGTGAAGAGCAGGATGAGGCATTTCATGCTCTGGCAGAACTGGCCCTCAGATATTTTCTGGAGAAAATTTTATGAACCCAGTTTCTTGCATCTTCCTAAACTTAGAAAAGTACAAACACCATTAACTAAGATGTCTATTTTTTTGAATAGTAGTCACCTACCAGGATGTGTGCTTGGTTGCACATACCCCTTCATCAAAAGGCACATATATATCTGGCTTCCCCCTTCATTACTTTGGAACCTGTAGGGCCCATGGTTTCTCTCAGAATTTTTATGGTTTAACACTTTACATTTATATCTTTGATCCATTTAGAAATTTATCCTAACATAGAGTATGAGATAAGGATCAAAGTTAATTTTTTTCAGATGGCTATGTGGTTATCTCAGCACCATTTAATGAACACCTTTTTTTCCCAGTGACTCATAATTTCTCTCTTCTCATATACTAAATTTCTCTATATATTCATATCTATAGCTAAGTGTGGTAGACAGAATAATAGCCCCCCAGAGATGTGCACATCTTAATTCCTGAAACCCATGAATGTAACCTTACATCACAGAAGGGACTTTGCAAACGTTCAGAAACATCTTGACATGTGAAACTATCCTGGATTAGCTGGGCGGGTCCACTGTAATCATAAAGGTCCTTATAAGAGGGAGTCAGGATGTCAAGAGTCAGAGAAGGAGATGTGATGATGGAAGCTGAGATCAGAATGATTGTTAGCTTTGAAGATGGAGGAAGGGACCTCAAACCAGAGAAGGCAAATGCCTCTGAAAATTAGAAAAGGCAAGGAAACAGACTCTCTTCTAGGACCTCCAGAAGGAACACAATCCTGCCAACACCTTGATTTTAGTTCACTGAAACCCAGAATTTAGGAATTCTGACTTCTAGAATTGTAAGATAATACATCTCTGTTGTTTTAGGCCACTAAATTTGTGGTAATTTGTTACCAGCAGCAATAGGGAACTACGACACTAGGGTAACTAGTCTGTGCCGTTGACCTACTTTTGTGTACATTTTAATTACTATAGTTTTATAATTTAGTTTACTGGCTGATTGGTTCAGACCCTTTTATTTCAGGATGTCTCTGGCTCTTCCTGCTTTTTATTTTACTATATAAAGGTGAGAATTAGCTTGTTCAGTTCCAAAAAATCCTTGTTGACATTTTTACTGAGATCATGTAGTATTAAATTTAAAGATCAACTAATGGAGGACTGCTATCTTAAAGATGCTGAGTCTTCCTTTATAAGGAAGATAGTATGTTTTTCTATTTTGTGTCCTTTATTAAAGTTCCTTTTAATGTGTACTTTTTTGTTAAGTTTATTCCAAGACATTTTATATTAAAATTAAAACTATCATTGGAAAGTCAAATTTGTACAAAAAGTTCAAATTTGTATACAAAAGAATATGGATAAAGACAAATTCATTCATATCTTACTAGAGAGCATCCTCCCACATACTAGATTTTTTTAGCCAAAAAGAAAGGCAATGACTATTTGATAGGCAACTGCCAGTGATTGACACAAATCCCACTGGGATTTCTATTGGAAATTCTGCCATAAAGGTGGTGTCATCTGCATATCTGAGATTACTGATATTTCTCCCCAGCAGTCTTGATTCCAGCTTGTGCTTCATCCAGCCTGGCGTTTCGCATGATGTACTCTGCATGTAAGTTAAATAAGCAGGGTGAAAATATAGAGCCTTGACGTACCCCTTTCTTGATTTGGAACCAATCCATTGTTCCATGTGTGGTTCTAACTTGGTTCCTAACCTGCATAAAGGTTTCTCAGGAGGCAGATAAGGTGATCTGGTAATCCCATCTCTTTAAGAATTTTCCACAGTTTGTTGTGATCCACACAGTCAAAGGCTTTAACGTAGTCAATTAAGCAGAAGTAGATGTTTTTCTGGAATTCTCTAGCTTTTTATCTGATCCAGTGGATGTTTGCAGTTTGATCTCTGGTTCCTCTGCCTTCTCTAATCCAGCTTGAACATCTGGAAGTTCAAGATGTTCACGTACTATTGAAACCTAGTTCTCGGTTCACATACTGTTGAAACTTAGCTTGAAGAATCTTGAGCATTACTTTGCTAGTGTTTGAAATGAGATGTACTTATATGCAGAGTACATCATGTGAAATGCCAGGCTGGATGAAGCACAAGCTGGAATCACGATTGCTGGGAGAAATATCAATAACCTCAGATATGCAGATGACAGACACCACCCTTACGGCAGAAAGCGAAGAGGAACTAAAGAGCCTCTTGAAGGAGAAAGAGGAAAGTGGAAAAGCTGGCTTAAAACTCAACATTCAAAAAATGAAGATCATGGCAGCTGGTCCTGTTACTTCATGGCAAATAAGATGGGGAAACAGTGACAAACTTGATTTTCTTGGGCTCCAAAATCACTGCAGATGGTGATTGCAGCCATGAAATTAAAAGACACTTGCTCCTTGGAAGAAAAGCTTTGACCAACCTAGACAGCATATTAAAAAGCAGAGACATTACTTTGCCAACAAAGGTCAAAGTTGTGCTTTTTCCAGTAGTCATGTATGGATGTGAGAGTTGGACAATAAAAAAAAGCTGAGTGCTAAAGAAGAATTGCCTTTGAACTGTGGTGTTGGAGAAGACTCTTGAGAGTCCCTTGGACTGCAAGGATATCCAACCAGTCCATCCTAAAGGAAATCAGTCCTGAATGTTCATTGGAAGGACTAATGTTGAAGCTGAAACTCCAATACTTTGGCCACTTGATGTGAAGAGCTGACTCCTTTGAAAAGACACTGATGCTGGGAAAGATTGAAGGCGAGAGGAGAAGGGGATGACAGAGGATGAGATGGTTGGATGGCATCACCAACTCAATGGACATGAGTTTGAGTAAACTCCAGGAGTTGGTGATGGACAGGGAGGCCCGGCATGCTGCGATTCATGGGGTCGCAAAGAGTCAGACACAACTGAGTGACTAAACTGAACTGAACATACACTACACAGAAGATAATCTAACTAAATGTCAAATTCCAAGACAAAAAACTAAACGAATGCTAAAAAAACTAGTATAGAGTAAAAGGGAATATTGAATGCTAGTTGACATGACTGAGCGACTGAACTGAACTGATGTTGAATTTTATTGGATATGTAGAAGAACAGAACTTAGCACTCCAAAATATCTCTTTGGTTTGTGGGTTATTTCAAATTGAAAACAATCAAAACCTGATCAAGATCAGAAAGTACTTTGACCTTTCCCCTGAATGCCTAAAAACAATTCAGAGGGTTTGTTCCTGGTACAGAGCTATCATCAGTCTACTCTGTGTTCCATTGTCTCCGCGTGATCCAACAAATATTTATTTGCCAAACAGTGCCTTCCTCTCCTTTAAAGTACTAAACCACTATCCCCAACATCCTGTTTTGTCTTTAGCTAAAGATGTTTTTTAAGGTGAGGGTTTTTGCTGTTTTGCAATTACTCAGATTTCCTGAGTCACTCCCAGGTATACATAATACTAAACTTTTGATTTTTCTCCTTTTGTCTTAATGTCAATTTAATTCTCAGATCAGCCAGAAGAACCCATGAGGGTAGAGGAATATTTCTTCCTGACAAATGCTTTCCAAAGTGATAAAATTAGACATTTTTCTCCGTGATCTATTAATATAGCAATTAAAACTGACTTTTTCTAATACTGCATCATTCTTGCACTACTCAAAATAGATTATTTGGATGTGACATGGGATTTCCTTTTCTAGATCTCCTTTTTTGTGCTCCAGGTTGATTATGCTGATGTGATCATATTCTTGAACAAATGATCAGATTTCTGCTGATTAAGTTTTGGTTTTATTAGAAATTCTCCTTGAAATTTCAGATTGGTTACTTACCTTGTAACATATATATATGCAAAACTTCAATTACACATTTATAGATATTCTCATGAATTGCTAATTGAACTGTTAGTAAGAAATCTACTTTGTCTCATTTCCAACTTAGTTGGTTGTCTTGGAGGAAAGGAACGTAAAACTACTCAAATTTGTTTAAACAGGAAAAAAAAGGGAGATTACTGGAATGTAGAGCTATGTCATCGACCTCAAGAGCATTAAGTGCTGCTGGGCGCCTGAGAAACTGGAAAGATCTGGGAAGCAGTCAGATTTCAAAACAGTTGCTTTCTGTTTGACTCTCTCCCACTTCCATATCTCTCAATTTCTTAACCTTTCTGCAAATGGGTTTTCTCTGGTTTGATGTCCACACAGCCACAGAAATTTTATTTTAATGAAAGGTCAAAGTCATGTATCTTCAAACAGCCAAGAGGGGCTGTGGGATTGCAGGTGTTCTAAGGAGGAGAGTATGTGAAGAATAGGGATGAAGGTGTGTATCTTTGGTATGGATGGCAGTTCACTATTATCCCCAGTTACTATCTAGAATCACTAGTTAGGTTAATTCTGCCTCCAGAATGCTTCCTGAACCTGTTCTGTCCATTGCTTCATCTTGAGAAATGGAGTTATTTCCTGCCATATCAATTAACAAGGATCTCACCCGACTCTTGCATCTTCCCAGACATAAAATATCACCAAATTTCTTGGGATATCTGGTTTTCTTTAACAATAATCTCATATTCAGCCTGCCTGCCCTTTGTTGTAGAACTTCTATATAACCCTTGCCTCCTCTGAGCAGTTCCCTCTAGACTACTTGAGATGCGGCCTCCTGGGGTTACGTCCTAAAAATTCCCACCAAATAAAACATAACTCTCAAACTTTCGGTTGTAACTATTTTTCAAATCAACAATGTCTTGCCTGAAATATTTTAAGCACTTCATAACAGTTTCAGTTGTTTTTACTCTATCCTGAAATCTGTCCTTCAATGCCACAGGGTAACCATGTGAGGATTAAATAAAAACTTTATGAATTTTAAGGCACTCCACAAATATAAAGTAGTGTGGAACAAAAAACAGGTCTAAAGCATGAGATTCATCGGATTAAAAACTTTCAGATGTTCCCATTACCTAAAGAATAAAGATCAAAGTTCTATAATGGTCTTCCCTTTCTTCATGCTGCAGCTGCTGCTGCTAAATCGCTTCAGTCGTGTCCGACTCTGTGCGACCCCATAGACGTCTGGCAGCCAGCCAGGCTCCTCTGTCCCTGGGATTCTCCAGGCAAGAATACTGGAGTGGGTTGCCATTTCCTTCTCCAATGCATGCGTTCATGCTAAGTCACTTCAGTCGTGTCCGACTCTGTGTGACCCTATGGACAGCAGCCCTCCAGGCTCCTCTGTCCACAGGCTCTCCAGGCAAGAATACTGGAATAGATGGCCATTTCCTTCTCCCTCCGTCCCTTCATAGAAATAACATAAACGTAAACTCTCAGCCTGGTAAGACACTTTTCCTCCCTCACCACACTTAATTTCCATACCCACACTGTGCTATTCGCTTATAATGTCTTCCTTCTCATCTCCGCCCAGTAAACACTACTCACCCTTTAAAACTGAAATCAACTTTTAATAAACTACGAAAAGATTTACATTCTTACAAATTCCTACAAATCTCCAGTAAAGTACCACAGCTTGACTTAATATTTAGTCCTTTCTTCCTCTCCATTAGCTCTCTGTTCCAGTTTCACCCACGTACTTCAGCGTCATCAGCTCCACCATCTACAAGAGCCTAGAAGGCGCCTGAACTCCGTCATTGGTCGCAGTTAGAGGCTCAGCGCGACCTGAAGGGCCAAATGCCCCGGGTTAGACACTTAAGAAGCAAATTAGGAGCTCCCAGTGCTGTGCTTAGTCCTTTAGTAGTGTCCGACTCTTTGTGACCCCATGGGCTGTAGCCCACCACTCTCCTTTGTCCATGGGGATTCTCCAGGCAAGATTCCTGGAGTGGGTTGCCATTTCCTTCTCCAGGGGAATCGTCCCAACCTAGGGATCAAACCCAGGTCTCCTGCATTGGCAGGCGGATTCTTTACCATCTGAGCCACCAGGAAAGTCCCAGGGCAATTTGTAGGCGAATTTAAATAATCCACTTTCCCGTTACCTCCTCAGGTTCTCCCAACCTAGGGATCAAACCCAGGTCTCCCGCATTGTGGGAGGATTCTTTACTGTCTAAGCCACCAGTTCCCAAAGAACCTGGCTGTTTCGGAGAGGGGCTGAGGAGCTACAGCTGAGTCGCCCGCCCGCGGTGCATACTGGGATGTGTGGTCTCGGGCGGCCCACTACCTCTTGGGAGTTGTAGTCCTCGATCATGTAAAGGCTGAGAAAAACGCAACTCTCAAGTTTTGGATTAGTCCTAAGGGAGAAAAAGAACACGGGAACCCATAACATCCTGCAAGCTCAAGTTCCTTGAGCCAACTCTCGGTCTCACGAGGGGTAGAGGGCTGGAAGGCGGGCTCGAGAAGGGTGGGGAGACGTTGGGGAGACGTTACGTTGACGCGGGCGTGGCCTTGCCCAATAGGATTTGGCGGGATTTCCGAAAGCTGTAGGCAGAGCGCGCGCTGCGCCCTGAGACCGAGGCCTGAGAGGGGGCGAGGCGCGCCGCAGGAGCGCCGTTGGAAGCTGAAACTCGTCTGGGTTTCGTGCAGAAAGCCGAAGCAAGGGAGTAGAGAAGCGGGGCACAGGCGAGGGGATCGACAGTCCGTCCGGGATAGGGCGCGGGCGGGTCCAGCAGACCGTAGTCGGAGTGTGCAGCCTGCGCTAGCGAATAGCAAAGCACGGCAGGTCCAGGTGAGTATGAGACGCAGACCTGGCCCCTTCCCACCTCCAGGTTAGTACCGGCATAAGCCGGACCCAGGCTTAGACCCAGATTTGGGCCCCAGCTCCGCAGCAGGCTTCGGGGCCCCTCCGTTTCTCCGAGTGAGAAACTCGGAAATGGCGGGGACGTGTCCGGGCTACTTCGACCGTCGGAGTTCGCTGAGGGGAAAATAGAAGCGCACTCTAGCGTTTAGAGCTGGGAGGAACCTTGGGAGGCCTTCATTTCCAACACCTACTTAATGGGCGGGCGTCCGCGAGGAATCCAAGATCCAGAGACGGTTTCCAGGTTTCTAGTCAGTGCCCTTTCCATTACACAAAATTTTGCTTACCAGAGTACCCACCTCCAGTTGCCAGTAAGATAATTTGCTTTTTCTAATGCGGAAGACCGTTCACGTGATGTCTAGGTAGTGATCTGTACTGACGTATGCTGTTTTTTCTTAAACTTGTAAGCCAAGTGTAGTATACAAATAGAAAAATGCACAGATGAAAAGTGTATACAGCTCCATGAATCATTATGAAATGAATATACCACCCAGGTCAAGAAAGAATGCTGTCATCACCCAGAAGCCTCCCTTGTGCCCCTTTCTGTAATATTCTCCCTTCTCGCCAGAGGTAACCACTGTGTTGACTACTAATACCATTGATTAATTTTGCCTGTTTCTGAATTTTATATAAACAAAAGAGTATTTTTGTGTCTGGGTTTGCTCAGCATTCTGTTTGTGGGTTCCTAAGTGTCTTTGCATTTAGAAATACTTTCTCATTGCTGTGTTGTATTCCTATTCATTATACCTATGGTGGATATCTGGATTATTTCTAGTTTTTAATTTTCAGGACAAAGGTGGCTGAGAAAATTCCTGCATACAGTTTGGTGCACACCTGTATGCTTTTCAGTGGGTTAATTTAATTTTGTCACAAAATTCCTAGGTCAAAGCATTTGTTTGTCTTCACCTTCCATGTTTAATACAGTACCAGTACACTCGAACCAGCGGTGAATGAGTGTCCTGTTTTTCCACGCTTTTGCTAATAGTTAATGTTGTTGATCTTTTAAAATTTTAGCTATTATCTTGTGGTTTTAATTTTAATTTTCCTGATTATTAATGAAGTTGAGCATTTGTTGCTACATTTATTAACCATTTGAGTATCTTCTCTTGTGAAGTGCTTGTTCAAATCTCTTATGCTTATTTATTATTGGGTTGTCTTTCTTGCCGATTTGCAAGAATTCCTTCTATATTGTTATCAGCCCTGAATTTTATTTGTGGTAAATATTTTCCCTCCTCTCTACTGTTTGACTTTCCTTCTTGCAGTGGTGTCTTTTGATTAGATGTGCTCAGTCATCTGACTTTTTTTTCAATTTTATTTGTTTATTTAGCTGCACTTGATCTCAGTTGCAGCAGGTGGAATCTAGTTCCCCAACCAGGGATTGAACTCGGGCCCTCTGCAGTGGGAGTGTGCAGAGTCTTAGCTACTGGACCACCAGGAAAGTCCCAGTTGTCTGACATTTTGGGACGCCTTGATCTGTAGCCCTCCTGTCTCCTCTGTCCGTGGACTTTTCCAGGTGCATTTCCTTCTCCAAGGGATCTTCCCAACCCAGAGATTGAGCCCACTTCTGTTCCACCTCCTGCATTGGCGGGTAGATTCTTTACCACTGTGCCACCTGGGAAGCCATAGCCTTTTTTTTTTTTTTTAATTATTTGTTTATTTGGCTGCACTGGGTATTAGTTGCTGTATGTGCGATATAGCTCTCTGACCAGGGATCTAGCACCAGCCCTCTGCATTGGGAGCTTGGAGTCTTAGCCACTTGACGACCAGAGAAGTCCCAGCCATAGCCTTTTGATGGATAGAATTTCTAAATTTAAATATAGTCCAATTTTTCAGCCTGTTGCTTTTTAGCTATTGCTTTATGTATACAGTTCAAGCCATCTTTTTCATAAATTATGAAGGAAGACATTTTAAGTTGCCTTCAGATGATTCTGGGATTTGGAATTATAAACTCACATTATGCTAAGCATGCCATCTAAGAGAACTACACCTGAACCAGTCACGAACAAATGGTCATCTTCTGTCAAGTCTCTAAGACTGGAGATTCCTTACCTGTTATTTTTTAAATTAAAGTTATCTTGATTGTTAAATTGTCCAGATTATTTTGGTGTGACTTAAGCATATTTATCCTAGTAGGCATCAAGTCTTGTTTACTTTTACTAATACCTCATGAAGATAGTTAAAAATTTTTGTTCTCCAATCAGTGCAATCTTAACTATTAAAATAATCTGACTTTTGGTATTGGCCTTATATGGAAGACTTCAAACTGAGCGGGGTACTTCCATGTTACTTATTCATTTGTGCATTCAGTCAAGTCTGGAATTGGTCAAAATGGTGATCTTTAAATTTCATACACTTTTATTACAATAGAAGCAAAATGTGGGACTGCAAGCTATGATCCTTGCTTAAGGTGGGGAGAATTCTCATCTCAGTCCACTATTTCTGTATCAGGAGTGGAGATTTATGGCAGTGATTCTGTACCTTCATTTCACTCCTTTCCCCTCACCCCCAAACCTTACTTGCTTGGAAGGTAACAGTGGAACTGAAACAGTTTAACCCTAAATCAGTTTTGGGTTTTTTTAAAGTAGAGTTCTGGAAAATCTGCATTCAGTTGCCGGATATTTAACAAACACCTAACATTTATGATGTATCATGAGTTACACACAAATAAGACTTGGCCCTTATCTATAAGAAATATGAAGCAGGAAAACTGGGGGACATAGTTCATCTAGTTAAGCTGTCTAGGTGGAAGGGAAAGCTGGTGAGAGATTTCTTCTGTTTCCTGCCATGGGTGGGTCAGTGATTAAACCAAAAGCCTAGTAGTCATTTTCTTTTTCTTAATATATATATTTTATTGAACTATAGTTGACTTACAATGTTTCAGGTGCACAGAAAGGTGTTTCAGTTAGACATATACACATATATTATTTTTCACTTTATTTCGCATTGTAGTTTGTTACAAGATACTGACTATAGTTCCCTGTGCTATACAGTAAACTTTTGTTGCTTATTGCATATCTATTTTTTTATTAGAAATCTAGCATTCTGTTCATACCAAGTCAAACAAGTAGAGTCAAAATGCCATAAATTTTTTAGCTGGGCATAAATTCATAAGTTTTCTAAAATATACATACTATTTATATATATATGTATCCAGAGGAAAAGCCTAGTAAGTAATTCTTTAAGAGATTTACTGTGAAACTATGTTTGCAGGTCTGCACTTTCTCTGTTGTTCTTCCTGACAGCCATCTGTGTTTTTCAGTATTGAACTCTGAGTAATGGCTATGCAGATGCAGCTTGAAGCAAATGCAGATACTTCAGTGGAAGAAGAAAGCTTTGGTCCACAGCCTGTTTCTCGATTAGAGGTATGTGCTTGGTTGCTAATTTTAAAATTATAATGCTGGATAAGATTGTTCCACCTACTGGGAGGAATCACAACCTTTACATAAACTAAAATACAAATTAGAGTTTTCAGCAGGGTTGTCAAGGATCCTATGGAAAGACTTAAGACAGTTGCTAAACATGTCTGCCAGGTCCCTTTTTTGTCAAAATTTCTTCCCTTACTTCATCATTTTTCCTTCTTAGAACTGGATGTCAGAAACTAAGAAGCCCAAGGATCCCATGGTAGAACCTGTGCTGTTTGTACTAAGTATGAAATTACCATCCAGGGAATTGCACTGGCCTGGGCCAGCTGTGCAGGAAGTGGAGAGGAACAACGTCTCTCCACCAACCTGGATCTGTGATGAAGTTACTAAGAAGACAGCTGTCATAGACAGACTGGCTTGGGGTTAAGGTGTGAGAGTTCAAGACTGCACAAGAACTTCAAGCACCAAACCTGGGGCCTTGCACTATTTCTGCACATTTTACAGAGGTCCCAGAGTGAGTGCCATTGACTTGGGCTGAAAGAATCAGGAGAGTATACTAAAAAAGCCTTCATCCTTGTCTCTTTATGCATATTCCTCCCATCCCCCCCCCCCCCCCCCAAGCTTCAGCTCTTCAGAAGATACTTAAACGGGTTTGTTAAACACATTGGAGAATTCAGGTATAACTTTTGGTTTCAGTGAGCATCCTTATAACCACACATGTATTGCTTATTGCTTAAGTCTTTATAACAGACCCGGGTTCTAGGGGTATGTTTTCTCTCCCCTCTCGCAAACCTTCCCTGACCCTATCGCGCTAATAATGCATGATTTCCCCAAAGTCAGGGTTTTGGTGGCTAATAAAACCAAAGCTGACTTTGTTTATAGGGAGAAGGAAGTGCCTTTGTGTGGTTTGTTTTTGAGAAAGTGAAAGTGAAGTCACTCAGTCCTGCCAGACTCTTTGCAATCCCATGGACCGCAGCCTACCAGGCTCCTCTGTCCATGGGATTTTCCAACCAAGAATACTGGAGTGGGTTGCCATTTCCTTCTCCAGGAGATCTTTCTGATCCAGGGATCTAACCTGGTTCTCCCGCGTTACAATGCAGATACTTTCGCAAATCCCTGACCAAAAATAGTTTCCCTCATTCTTAGTATCAGTTGTTAAAGCAGAGCTTTCCAGTTATTGGGCAACAAAGAAGGTATGCTAAGATATGCTCCTCTTAGCTCTGGGACAGTCTTATCTATTTACCCAGCTTAGTGTAAAACTTGTTTATGTGTGCTTGATGTAGAAAATTTGGGGAAGCACCAGTTTAAAGTGGCCTTTTAGGGCCCAGGTCTCAAAGTTCATTTAATGTTCCAGTCAAAAGGTTTAGCTACAGGTTTAATCCCAATTCATGACAAGAGTCTTTTAATATACATAGTGCTGGTTTAAAACTACTGGTTTTGATAATGAATGTAAAGTGGGAAAAAGTGAAAGTGAAGTTGCTCAATCATGTCTGACTCTTTGTGACCCCGTGGACTGTAGCCTTCTAGTCTCCTCTGTCCTTGGGATTCTCCAGGCAAGAATACTGGAGTGGGTTGCTGTTTCCTTATCCAGGGGATCTTCCCAACCCAGGGATCAAACCCAAATCTCCCGCATCGCAGGCAGACTCTTTACCATTTGAGCCACCAAGAGAATACCTTTGATAATGAATAGATTGATGATTTGATATGAAATGTATCATATGTAAGGCATACTTTTAAAAGCTTTTGCATATAATATCACAGTTAAAAACAGCTCTGTGAAATAACTAGGGCAAATATCCACATTCAACAGATGATGGAATCAAAGCTTAGATTTATCCGTAGTTTTCTTCATTTGCAGCAATGTGGTATAAATGCCAATGATGTGAAGAAATTGGAAGAAGCTGGATTTCATACCGTAGAGGCTGTTGCCTATGCACCAAAGAAGGAGCTAATAAATATTAAGGGGATTAGTGAAGCCAAAGCTGATAAAATTCTGGTAAGTACTGCCTGTGTGACCAAAGGAGGCAGCAGTGGGAGAGGTATAGAAGAGTATACAGTGAACGACTGCAGTCTTCCTTCGTCCATCCCCTGTTGTGTCACCCTCTTCCCTTTTCCAGAAGTGATTGTATTACCAGCTTTGTATGTCTCCCTGCATAAACTGGGATTTTTCCTAGGGAACTGTAATATTATGGGGGTATGACATAAATATTGCCAAATTGACTACTAGTTTACACTCCTCCCAGCCGTGAGTGATGTGTACCTTATCATTCTGGATGTTATAATTTCATGCCTTAGAAATATACTCATTGCTATGTAGCCACTGAAAATAGTTTTGAAGAGCATTCATTGACTGCTGATTGAACAGGGTGGTAGTTGCTTTGTTTAATGTTTTGGCTGCCCTGGGCATTTGTTGCTGCATGAGGGCTATTGTAGTTGCAGTGCATGGACTTTTCATTGGCTTCTCTTGTTGCGGAACACGGGCCCTAAGGACATGGGCTTAGTTGCCCAATGACATGTAGAATGGTCCCAGACCAGGGATTGAACCCATGTCCCCTGCATTGGCAGATGGATTCTTAACCACTGGACCACCAGAGAAGTCCTATTTTATAGCATTTTATCCCCAGCAGAAATTTTTCTAGATTGGCATCAGCCCTCTCAAACACTGCCACTGCTTTATGAACCAAGTTTATATCATATTCTAAATCTTTTGTTGTCATGTCATCAGTCTTCACAGCATCTTTGCCAGTAGATTCTGTTTCAAGGAACCACCCTTTGCTTATCCATAAGAAGCTCCTTATCCATGAAAGTTTTATCATGATAATGCAGAGTTTCAGCCACAATTTCAGGCTCCACTTCTAGTTCTTTTGCTATTTCCACCACATCTGTATTTACTTCCTCTGCTGAAGCCTTGAACCTGTCAGAGTCATCCATGAGAATGAAAGCAACTTCTTTCAGGCTCTTGTTAAATGCCAGTTTGACCTTTTCCATGAACCACGAATTTACTTTTTTTAAAATACTTTCTTTTTTAACAAATGTACTTAATGGCATGAGTCCTTTCCAAAAGATTTTCAACTGATTTTGCCCAGATCCATCAGAGGAATCACTGTCTATGACAACTGTGGTCTTACAAGATGCGTTTCTTAAATAATAAGATTTCAAAGGCAGAATTACTCCTTGATTCACAGGATGCAGTATGGATGTTGTGTTAGCAGGCATGAAAACAACATTAAATCTCATTGTGCATCTCCAAAGCTCTTGAGTAACGAGGTATGTTGTCAGTGAGCAATAACAGTTTGAAAGGCTCTTTCCTAAGCAGTTGGTCTCAACAGTGGGTATAAAATATTCAGTAAACTATTTTAAACAGGTGTGCCATCATCCAGACTCGTTGCATTTATAGAGCACAAGCAGAATAGATGTAGCATAATTCTTAAGGGCTCTAGGACTTTTTGGATGGTACATGAACATTGACTTCAACTTAAAGTCACCAGTGGCATTAGCCACTAAAAAGAGAGCCAACTGATTCTTTGAAAACTATTGAAGCCAGGCATTGACTTCTCTTTTGTAGCTATGAAAGTCCTCGATGGCATCTTCTTCCAGTATAAGGTTATTTTGTCTGCATTGAAAATCTATTTAGTGTAGCCACCTTCATTCTTTATCTTAGCTAGGTCTTCTGGATACTTTGATGCAGCTTCTATATTGTCCCTTGCTGGTTTACCTTGCTCTTAAGTGTTATGGAGATGGCTTTTTTCCTTAAACTTCGTGAACCAACCTCTCCTAGCTTCAGACTTTTCTTCTGCAGCTTTCTCATCTGCCTTAGCCTTCCCTAAATTAAGAGAGTAGGACTTTGCTCTGGACTAGGTTTTGGGTAAAGGGAATGTTATGGCTGCTTTGATCTTCTACCTAAACTACCAAAATTATTCTTCATATTGTCAATAAGGCTATTTCTTACTGTTCATGTATTCACTGGGATACTGCTTTTAATTTCCTCTAAGAAGTTCCTTTGCATTCACAACTTGGTTAACTGTTTGGCACAAGAGGCCTAGCTTTCAGCTTATTTCTTTTGACATGCCTTCCTCACTAAACCGAATCATTTCTAGTTTTTTTCTTTAAAGTGACAGATGTACGAGTTCACTCCTTTCACTTGAACACCTGAAGTCCATTGTGCTGTGCTGTGCTTAGTTTCTCAGTCATGTTCAACTCTTTGCGACCCCTTGGACTGTAGCCTGCCAGGCTCCTCTGTTCATGGGGATTCCCCAGGCAAGAATATAGGAGTGGGTTACCATACTCTCCTCCAGGGGATCTTCCCAACCCAGGGATCCAACCCAGGTCTCCTGCATTGCAGGTGGATTCTTTACCATCTGAGACCATTGTAGGGTTATCAATTAGCCTGATTTCAGTATGATTGTGTCTTAAGGTACAGGGAGACCTGAGGGAGAGAAAGATGGGGATATGGTCAGTGGATAGAGCAGTCAGAACACACACATTTATCAGTTAAGTTCACTGTCTTCTATAGGTATAGTTTGTGGCATCCCAGAACAATTATAGTAACATCAAAGATTGCTGACCACAGATCACCACTATGTACAGACTGTGATTAGCTTTGCTGTTGAAGTTTTCTATAATGTAAAGCAAGTGTTTAATTTATAAAATTATATTTTATAGTTTTATGTTGATGGCTGTTATAGTTTCACAGAAATTTTCTCTGAAAATCTTCAAAAACTAAAGAATCTTCAAAAAATGCTTCCTGCAGCTTCAGTGCATGTAGTTCTACCACATGACCTAGTCTGATGGACAATGTCTGAGATTTATTTTAATATCTCATATATATGCAACCCAGTAAATTCTGTTTTATCAGGTATTATAGTAAGAGCTTTGAATTTTTAAGGACTAGCAAGGCTGTTATTTTGTAGTATTAATTTATTCAGGGCTCAAATATCATAAGTAATTCTTAATTTAAATCCTTAAAGATGTTACCATCTGTGGAAGTATGAACTTGTCATTTATTGGATTGCTCAAATAAATAAATTTGTTGAAGTGGTGACTTAATTGAATAAGAAAGAATTCTGAATAACTGATACCTCTTTGCACTCATCTCACATGCTAGTAAAGTAATGCTCAAAATTCTCCAAGCCAGGCTTCAGCAATACATGAACCGTGAACTTCCACATGTTCAAGCTGGTTTTAGAAAACGCAAATTGCCAACATCCACTGGATTATCGAAAAAGCAAGAGAGTTCCAGAAAAACATCTACTTCTGCTTTATTGACTGTGCCAAAGCCTTTGACTATGTGGATCACAGTAAACTGTGGAAAATTCCTAAAGAGATGGGAATACCAGACCATCTGACCTGTCTCTTGAGAAACCTGTATGCAGGTCAGGAAGCAACAGTTACAACTGGACACGGAACAACAGACTGGTTCCAAATAGGAAAAGGAGTACGTCAAGGCTGTATATTGTCACCCTGCTTATTTAACTTATATGCAGAGTACATCATGAGAAACGCTGGGCTGGAAGAAGCACAAGCTGGAATCAAGATTGCCAGGAGAATTATCAATAACCTCAGATATGCAGACGACACCACCCTTATGGCAGAAAGTGAAGAGGAACTAAAAAGCCCCTTGCCAAAAGTGAAAGAGGAGAGTGAAAAAGTTGGCTTAAGGCTCAACATTAAGAAAACTAAGATCATGGCATCTGGTCCCATCACTTCATGGGAAATAGATGGGGAAACAGTGTCAGACTTTATTTTTTGGGGCTCCAGAATCACTGTAGATGGTGATTGTAGCCATGAAATCAAAAGACGCTTACTCCTTGAAAGTTATGGCCAACCTGGATAGCATATTGAAAAGCAGAGACATTACTTTGCAACAAAGGTCCGTCTAGTCAAGGTTATCATTTTTCCAGTAGTCATGTATGGATGTGAGAGTTGGACAGTGAAAAGGGCTGAGCGCCGAAGAATTGATGCTTTTGAACTGTGGTGTTGGAGAAGACTCTTGAGAGTCCCTTGGACTGCAAGGATATCCAACAAGTCCATCCTGAAGGCAATCAGTCCTGGGTGTTCATTGGAAGGACTGATGTTGAAGCTGAAACTCCAGTACTTTGGCCACCTCATGCGAAGAGTTGACTTATTGGAAAAGACCTTGATGCTGGGAAGGATTGGGGGCAGGAGGAGAAGGGGACGACAGAGGATGAGATGCCTGGATGGCATCACTGAAATGGATTTGGGTAGACTCCGGGAGTTGATGATGGACAGGGAGGCCTGGCGTGCTGCAGTTCATGGGGTGGCAAAGAGTCGGACACGATTGAGCGACTGAACTAAACTGAATAACTCTTTGAAAGATTGTGATACTATTAAGCCAGTAGATGTCCCTAAAGTCTGTTTGTTGTTTCTTTCTGATTATCAGTTTTTGTGACTCAGTGAATCCTGACCTTTGCTTATGCCTTGTCAGACATTAAAAATTCCTACAGATATAAGACAGATGAAAGCAAGTTATTATATAAACAAAAGAGGTCAAGTTCTGCCAGACTAGGCAGTTGGCATGGTTTTTTTTACTTCCAACTTCATATTGGTTATAATATGTTCCTTTACGAGCTCATAGACTAGAAAATGTATGGGTAAATGACAAGAAGGGATAACATAGCTTCTATGAGTTTGATATTTTCCTTCCACATTTTCGAGTAAAATTTTTGAACTTACTGTAAAGTTGAAAGAATTTTACAATGAACACTCATTTACTCACCACCTGGATACTGCTATTAACATTTTAATATGCTTGCTTTATCCTCTATCTGTTTATCTCTGTAGCCATCAGTACATCTTGGCTCTTTTTGTGCTTTTTAAAGAAAGTTGCAGTACATTTCCCCCTAAATATTTTAGCATGTATTAAACTAGAGTTCCATATTGGCTTATAGTTTCTTCTCCCCTTTCTTTAGTATTTTCTAATTTTCATTGATCTTCATTCATCCTAAAGATTGGTGGAAGTTATAGGAAAAACGAAGGAAAGAAATTCTTAAAAAATTATAAAAGATTTCCCAGAGCTAAAGGAAAACAGAAGTCTAAGGCACCACAAAATGTCAAAGACCCACACCTGGACTCCTGAGTGTGAAATTTTCAGTATACCAGTTGTAAAGAGAAGACTGAAAGATTTCAGAGAGTAAAAAGTAAGTGACCTCTAAAGGAACAAAAATCAGAAAGATAGCACATCTCTTATTAGAAATCTGGGTGGTAGAAACTAGTAGGGCAATCCCTTCAAAATTCTGAGAGTAAATGATTTTAAACCTATAATTCTATTGGTAACAGTATTACTCACCCAGTGTTAGGGCAAAATACAACATTTTCAGAAATACAAGAATTCAGAACATTTTGCTCTTATCTATTCTTTCTTAGAAAGTTATCAATACTTGAGGATATGCTTTACTAAAATCAGGGCAGAAAACATAGGATCTAGATTGGAGTGGTGCTATGTCAGGTAGCCAGTGAAAGAGAGAGCAGAGAGCCCTGTTTGGAGAATGAAAGGATGTCTTTAGGGGAAAGGAGTCAGTGGAATACATAGTGAAACTGAGACTGGAGATTTTGAGAAGTGATAAAATCAGAGAATACTAGAGAAAGATATGGCTCAGATATAAAAAGCAAGGTAAAATGGAGCATGATTTTGAAACTAGTGGCCTTTAAAAAAATTTATTTGAACTTGACAGATAACTTTGTGAGACATCAGTTGTTAACACTGGAACCTTAGTGAATTGTATTTCTAGTATACCATTTGGTTCTGCAATAACTGTAATACAAACATAATCAATTTTTAGGTGAAGTATTAAACATATAGAAGCTTAGAGAATAAATCAAGTCCACTATTCACCTTTTCATTAGTTTTTCTCCCTTTGTGACAGGTTTTTAAATTACAGATTTAATTTCTACTTGCTGTAGATTTATCCAGGTTTTCTCCTCCCTCCCTCTCTCTTTTTCTCTCTCTCTTCCTCTCCCACTTTGTTTCTCTTCCCCTTTTCCTTTCTTTTAATTTCCTTCGTTCCTCTCTCCCTCTTTTCTTTCTTTCATTAGACTCAGTTTATTTTACTGAATTTAGATTGAAATTCAACTAATTAATTGGGGCCTGGACTTGGATTCTTTTTCTACTTCAGTGAGTTTTGATAGTTTATGTCTTTCTAGGGACTTCTGTGTTTCTTGTAAGTTATTTAATCTGTTGGCATAGATTTATTTTTGTTAAGGGTTGTAGTAATGTCCCCTCTGTCATTTCTGATTTTAGTGATTTGACTCTTTTTAAATCAATTTTGTTGATTTTTTTTCAAAGAAGCAACTTCTGGTTTTAATGATTTTTCTCTATTGTATTTCTATTCTCTATTTCACCAGTTTCCACTCAAATTTTATCTTCTTCCTTCTGCTTGCTTTATGTTTAGTTTGCTCTTTTTTCGGTAATTTAAGGTGGGAAGATTAGGCTATTGATTTAAGATCTTTCTAATATAGGTGTTTACAGCTATAAATCTCCCTTTAAGTACTGCTTTTGCTACATCCCATAAGTTTTGGTGTGTTTTGTCTTCATTTCATTCATCTCAATGAATCTTCTAAATTCCCTTTTGATTTCTCCTTTGGTTTATTACTTATTTAGGAATATAATGTTTGATCTCCATGTATCTGAAAACTTTTATTTTCAAATTTTGGAATCAACCTATAGACTGATCATTAATGGCTTATCAGTGACTACTAAGTAGGGTTAAATGTTCTCAACCTGACAGGGTAAAAGAAAATGTACAGTTGACAGTTGGAAAAGTAAATGAGGGAGCAAAGATCAAAGGACAGATGTCCTCATTTAACTAAGAGATACATTCTATGGTTGATGGAATAGGAAACAAAGGTTGAAATACATTGAACTTTGTGCCATATTGTCAGGCAAACTGTGTGTGTGTTGGTCTATCAGTTTGTTGTTTTTAACTACATGAATGTATTATTTGCATTGACAATTGAACAGTGCCAGTCTTGGAGTCTCTAAATTAGTTTATCCTTTATTTGCCAGAGAGAGAAAACAATTCTAGAACTAGAACTTACGAGTGTTTTGATAACTTTTTAAAGAGAAATCATTCTGGAAATTTTGTTAGTTGTTATCTCGTCCTACTGCATGCCTGATTCTTGTTTTACTAAGTGTATTTCATCAGTTTGATGTTTCTTATTTTTCCCCAGACTGAGGCAGCTAAATTAGTTCCAATGGGTTTTACCACTGCAACTGAGTTCCACCAAAGGCGATCTGAGATCATACAGATTACTACTGGCTCCAAAGAACTTGACAAACTGCTTCAAGGTATCATAATCTCTTATATGTCATGAACTACGGTTAGCAAAGCATCCAGGTTATAGAACATAACTAAAATATTTGGTTCATGTTTATGTGATAGATAGAATTCTGGAAGGGGAACACATGTATACCCATGGCAGATTCATGTCAGTGTATGGCAAAACCAACACAGTAATGTAAAGAAAAAAGTCTTTCTTGAATTTGTTACAATAAAAAAAAAAAGGAAGGTATTCACATTGAAGAAGTAAGACTGAAGGGTGAGGCTTGACTTTAAAAATACTAAAATTATCTGCCAATTTAATACTTTAATCTCCAATTAATAATTGCATTCTTGAGAGTCAGCTCCCTCTGCCTAAAGAAATAATATAACCTTTTACTCTACCACAAGGTAGAAAATCTGATGGCTGGTTAAAATACTACAGTGTAGTATCAGTACATTGTGGTGCACACCAATTTTCAGGGCTTGATGGAAAGCTGTAAAGTTTTTGAACTTTTGAAAGCATCGCCATCCTAAATTTTTGCTGTGTTAGATTTGGTTCCTGTTGCTTCCCCAAATATTTGATCATTTAAGTTTCTTTTATTTTCAGGCACAAAATTGCATGAGTTCAAGAATCACACTCAGATTTGAGCATTTGTTTTTCCTCCTATTCCCCCTCTTAACATTTACTGGCCATATTACATGTTGCAGATTACTTATTATATTCTATGCCTCAATTTTCTTATCTTATTGAAGAAGATAAGGTCTTGTCTTTGACCTCATAATGAATGCGGTCAAAAAAGCTTCCTACCTTATAAGTTATTGGAATTAAATGAATTGATAGCACAATGTCAGATACACAAAAGATATTTGGTAAACATTAGATATTATCTATAATTTATTTTTTAAATGACTGCTTATTGACTTGTGATGGTATTGTCATGTATATTGGTTGTGGTGATACTTACATGAAGCTACAGATGTGATAAATTGCATAGAACTACACACCCACACAAATGAGTGTATATATAGCTGGAGAAATCTGAATAAGCTCTGTGGATTGTATGGATGTCAATTTTCTGATATTTATACTATACTATAATTATATAAAACATTAACATTGGGGGAGCCTGGATGAAGAATTCATGGAACCTCTATATTTCTTTGCAGTTGTCTATGAATCTAGAATTATTTCCAAATGAAGTATTTTTAAAATTACTGCTTGTTGAAGATTGGGTCTCTAAATTATGTAAACATCTTTCTGATGAGCTACTGGGACATTTCTGTGGTTATGTTTCTAACGTTTGTATTGTGCTAAGAGTTGTTTCATTTTTTAGGAGGAATTGAGACTGGATCCATCACAGAGATGTTTGGAGAATTCCGAACTGGGAAGACCCAGATCTGTCATACGTTGGCTGTAACATGCCAGGTGAGCAGTTGGGGCTCTGCCTTATATCAGCAAGAATGAGTTGATTCCTGCTACTGACAAACATCTGTTAGCATGGACAAAAAAAGCACTTTCTCTGTCTTCAAAAATGCTAGGGGGACTTTCCTAGCAGATCCAGTGGTTAAGACTGTGAACTTCCTCTTCCAGGGGCACAGGTTCGATTCCTGGTTGGGTATTGAACCTGTGCATGCTGCATGACTCAGCTAAAAAAGAAAAAGAATGCGATAGCTAGTTAGAAGATAGATTGCTACTGTAAGACTTCCAAACAGCCCAGAAACTTTCAGATTATTAATTTCATATACGTTTTTCTATCCACTAGGCCTCTCCTGGCGTTTTCTGCCCACTTCACTAGTTTAGATTTATGATTCTTCATTAAAGTCATTCCTTTACAGATACCCTCAGATTTACATTCCCCATCTGAAGAAGTGTGTTTCTTATATGAACCCTATCTATGTTTTCAGTGCCTGATTTCCCCAGTAGCTGATCATACTAGAGAAAAATCTTAACATAAAGCTGATTGACCTCACTTTAAATTTAAGATGACAGACTTTAACTGCTTGGCAGATCTACTGAAAATTTTTCATTCAGGCAATGTTTTCCCAACTCAGGAAGAATCTCATAATTTGTCTTTTCTCCTCAAACTTTCATGCTTCTCTTCAGCCTCACTCTTAGCAAAATAATCTAAATTGTTCTTCATATCAAAACTATAAACTCACGTAGCTTTTATAAAAATTGTATGAAGTATAGTTGATTTACAATGTTATGTTAATTTCTGCCATCTAGTGAAGGGATTCAGTTATACTAATATATACATTCTTTTTCATATTCTTTCCCATTGTGGTTTGTCACAGGATTTTATTTATTTATCTGGCTGCATTAGGTCTTAGTTGCAGCATGCGGGATCTTGTTTGTTGCATCATGTAGGATCTTTCATTGTGGCACACAGACTCTCTAGTTGCGGCACGTGGGCTAGGTAGTTGCATTGCACAGGTTCCAGAGCATGCAGGCTCTAGTTGTGGCTTGTGGGCTTAACTGCCTCACAGCATGTGGGATCTTGTTCTCCAGTGAAGGATCGAACCCATGCCCTTTGCATTGCAAGGTGGATTCTTAACCACTGGATCACCAGGGAAGTCTCTTGTAACAGAACATTGAATGTAGTTCCTTGTACTGTATAGTAGCACCTTGTTGTTTATCCATTCTGTATAATACTTTGCAACTGCTAATGCAAAACTCTCAGTCTATCCATCCCAACATCCCTCTCCCTGTTCTCTATGTAAGTTTGTTTCTGTTTTGTAGATAAGTCCATTTGTGTCACATTTTAGATTCCACTTATAAGTGATATCATATGGTATTTGTCTTTCTCTTTCTTAGTTCACTTAGTATGATAATCTCTAGGTCCATCATGTTGCTGCAAATGGCAGTCTTTCATTCATTTTTTTTAGGTGGGCAGTATGTTGGTCTAGGGGTATGATTCTTGCTTTGGGTGAGAAAGGTCCCCGGTTCAAATCCCCGACGAGCCCAATCACTTTGGAATTTCCCTAGTGGCTCAGATGGTAAAGCATCTGCCTGCAATGCAGGAGACCCGGGTTCAATCCCGGAGTCAGGAAGATCCCCTGGAGAAGGAAATGGCAACCCACTCCAGTGCTCTTGCCTGGAAGATCCCATGGACAGAGGAGCCTGGTAGGCTATAGTCCATGGGGTTGCAAAGAGTCGGACACAACTAAGCAACTTCACTTTCTATTCATTCATTTTTATGGCTGAGTAGTATTCCATTGTATATATGTATACTAATCCATGGAGTAGTATTCCATTGTATATATACACATCTTCTTTATCCATTCATCTGTCAGTGGGCATTTAGGTTATTTCCATGTCTTAGCTATTATGATAGTGCTGCTGTGAACATAGGAGTGCATGTATCTTTTAGAATTAAAGTTTTGTCTGGGTATATGCCCAAGAGTAGGATTGCTGGAGCCTATGGTAACTCTAGTTTTTTGAGGAACCTCCATATGTTTTCCATAGTGGTTACACCAGTTTACATTTCCACCAACAGTTTAGGAGAGTTCCCTTTTTTTCACACCCTCCCCAGCATTTGTTATTTGTAGGCTGTTTAATGAGGGCCATTCTGACTGGTATGAGGTAAATCCATCTATCTATAGCCACCTTTTCTTATCTTGGGTTACAATAGAGAGTGTCTCTCTTCCTCTCAAAGCCCCTACCAGTGTGATCTGGTTACCATGCCTTGCCACTTTTCCAAGGACTCTGCTCCTTCTATTTTCTGATCTACCTCTCTATTAAATTATTTTCATTGTTATACAAGCGTGCCTAGCATCTCCTACATTAGGGAAAAAACTTCCCTGGACCCCTTCTGTTTCTTCTTTGTTTTGCTCAGATAGATTTGGAAACTGACACAATGAGTTAAACAATTCCTAAGATCATATCACATTTTAGTAGTAGCTACAGGAATCAAACCCAACTTCAGAGCCCATGCTCTTAAAACTCATTAAAGTAGTACCTGGCTTGTAGTAACTGACTTGTTCTCTACTGTACTGCTAGTGCCTAAGTCAGTGCTCAGTAGATACTTGAATGAATGGAGATGATTGAATTAGATGTCCTAAGGCATATCTGATATATTATAAAATAAAAAATATAGGGGAAGTAGCATAGTATTTAAGGAAGAAACAGGATTACATCACATTAGAGTAATCATTGAATACTTTATGGAAAAAAGAGATTAGACCAGGATCCTGAAGAATGCTAAATTTGACCAGGTAAATAAACTAAAAAGCATTTAATTATAGGGTATGGTATGAACAGAGCAGAGACAGGGAAGCATGACATAATAAGACAAAATAAGCCCATTTACCTAGCTCAGAAGTTATATTTGGACAAATTGTAGGAGACAAACCTTTGAAAAGGACACATCAAGACCATTTTACAAGGTCTTGACCAAAGTATAAGTATAGACTTAATTCTCTAGAGAATGGGATTATTCAGCATTTTTCAACAGAAGAGAAACATGAGCAAATTTTCAGAAATATTCTGGTAGCAACTTGTTTAATGAACTGAAAGGAGAGGCAAGAGCTAAGGATAGCTGAGGTATAATTATTATAAGCATTAGCTGATCAGGACTAAACTAAAATAATGACACTGAAGGAATATAGACAGATGATATAAAGTGTAGCACTTAATGATTGACAATAAAAAATGCCCTTCAGCCCAACGTATTACTTTGGTAAACTCTAAAAAGTATTTGGGAGAGAGAGACAGTTTTTATGAAAGATGAGTTTCAAAATTAGGTATGGTAGGTTTGAGATGATGAGATGGCCAAGTGAAATTTTCTAACAGTATTTAGAGTTGTCTACAGAGAAGTAACAGTGGATCTCTGAAAATAAAATATCTGTGACAGAAAAATAGAAGAGTAAACTTTTCAGTTTTCCACCTCCAAGCCCTGTTTTGAGGAGCAGTTTTTGCTCTTTCAGGGGGGTCCCAATGTTGCCTCGCCTCAAGGGCGCCTCAAAGCTAGTAAGTGGCTGGCCCACAAAGTACAATGGATCCTGACCCATTCCCATGGGCCAACGTGTTTTAATCTTTTGAGGTTTTATTATAGTTTTAGGTATTTTGAACAAAATGGCATTACAGATCTTCCTTGACATGTCATGGAATATATTGACATGTCCTAATAAACCCATCAGAAGTTGAAAGTTTCACATGTCAGTTCAGTTCAGTTGCTCAGTCGTATCCGACTCTTTGTGACCCAGGGACTGCAGCACACCAGGCCTCCCTGTCCATCACCAACTTCCAGAGCTTACTCAAACTCATGTTTATTGAGTCAGTGATGCCATCCAATCATCTCATCCTCTGTCATCCCCTTCTCCTCCCACCTTCAGTCTTTCCCAACATCAGGGTCTTTTCCAGTGAGTCAGTTCTTCTCATCAGGTGGCCAAAGTATTGGAGTTTCCGCTTCAACATAAGTCCTTCCAATGAACACCCAGGACTGATCTCCTTTAAGAAGGACTGGTTGGATCTCCTTGCAATCCAAGGGACTCTCAAGAGTCTTCTCCAACACCACAGTTCAAAAGCATCAGTTCTTCAGCGCTCAGCTTTCTTTATAGTCCAACTCTCACATCCATACATGACCACTGGAAAAACCATAGCCTTGACTAGACGGACCTTTGTTGACAAAGGAATGTCTCTGCTTTTTAATATGCTGTCTAGGTTGGTCATAACACTTATATTAGCCTGCAGGTGGGAAAACTCATCTAACTCAAAGCCTGTTTTGTAATAAAGTATTGAATTTCTCATATGTAGTTTATTGAATACTGTACTGAAAGGGAGAACCAGAATGTTTGTAAGTGTACCAGCTGTTTACCCTCCGGCTCAAGTGGCTGACTGGGAGCAGTATGGTTGCCCAGTACCATGAAAGTATTGTACAGCAAATGACTCACCTGGGTAAAGGCTGAAATTCAGATTTTTGGTTTGTACTGAATTCATATCACTTTCACACCATGGTAAAGTTGAATTGTAAATCAAGCCATAGTTAAGTTGGAAACTGTTTAGATAGATTACACTCACTTCTCCCAAGGACACAACTTACCAATGGAGTTAGAGAATAACTGAAAGGAAATCTGCCTTCTTCAGTCAGTATGACAGTAACATTCATTCTTGGAACTTACTTATAAATTTAAACATCAAATATAAATTGTTCTCTTTTGTATATTTTCCCTTATGAAACAAATTATGAACTACCTTTTATAATTCTGTATTTAAGAACAGAATTATAAAAATGTTACATCACTCTAATGCTATGTTATAAAGATGGTATGTGCCATTAAAAAATATATGGATTTTGTTAGGACTCTGTGTCTTGGATAGAGTTCACATTTAGTGAAACACATATATCTTCAGAGGCTTATATTATGAGACTGATTCTCTTAAGTCACCCAAGAAAATCTGTCTCATTTTTTTTTCCTTAATTTCACAGATACTGTTCCTCAGTCAACACTACTGTCTTGAAGTGGTCAATACCATTTCTTGAGATAGGAAACTATTTTCATTCTGCATGAGTAAAAGTTTATCTAATAACAAGAGGCCCAACTTAATGGTCTCCTGTTTTTCTCATCATTTTCCTTTCTCATTTGTCATTTTGATTGTGTTTCTCTCCTCAGTAACTCTACTGATCTTTTTCATTGCAACCAAAATGTTACCACATGACAGCCACATTAGGATTCCAGTATGAAGTAGACATAAGCCATGTTGGGTCATCTCATAAATAACTCCAGGGAGAAAAGAGGGGATATAGGAACTTTTAGGAAGCATTGATAAGAGGAACAATGGTACAGTCAGGCTGCAGGAGCTACAGCTTATTGCCCAAGCACATTAGAAAATTTTAGCTAACAGGAAATAAAACTGTTTAAAATATCACTCAGATATGGGTCATCTGATATGATATGTGACCTTTATAAAAAGAAATGTTTTCCCTGTGTTGCTTTGACAGGGATTCATGTGGAACAAATATTTAGAGCACGTTACACAATATCTATAGTTGCACTGGCAACTCAGCGTAGCATGCTGATGCTCTTAAGTTGTACAGACAGACTCCTATCTCGGGAATCTTTATTAGTAGTCAGATAATGCCTGTTAACAATAAACTGAAGGAAAATTCTAAAACATACCCTCTCTATAAAAGCAACTGAAAGTTCACAGTTGGCTGAATAACTGGATCTTTGATGTTTTTGTCAGAGAAAAAAAATTCTAATTCATTAGTAATGGAAAGGATTACATGTCACTAGCCTAAGTGCTGGAACCAGAGGTATAGAGAGGCTGTTAGATTAGTATTTAAATCTAAATATTACCGCCTCTTATTTGTTCAGATCTTCTCGACTTAATGAAGTGAAATTCTGTTATGTATCAGATCTGTCTAATAGTGAAGTTAAAGTTAAGAGTCATACTTAGGTTATAAAAATGAATAGTCCATGTTTGTTCCCAGTACTAGAATAATTTTAAAATCCTGAGAGGACAGTATTAAGTACCAGTTTTAAATGCACATGCCCTTAACAGAAAATGTGTCTTACAAAACTTTTCACATATAATCAAGAATATATGTAGAAAAAATTTACACCATAGTATTATAAAATGGTGAAAGTTCGAAACAACTTGCATCATTATAAAATAAGAGTTAAATTATGGTTGTTGTGGTTGTTCAGTCACTAAGTGGTGTCCGACTCTTTGCAACCTCGTGAAGGCACGCCAGCCTTCTCTGTCCTTCACTGTTTCTATGAGTTTGCTCAAACTTATGTTCATCGAGTCAGTGATGCCATCCAACCGTCTCATCCTCTGTCATCCCCTTCTCTTCCTGCCCTCAGTCTCTCCCAGCATCAGGGTCTTTTCCAATGAGTCAGCTCTTTTCATCAGGTGGCCAAAGTATTGGAGCTTCAGCATCACTCCTTCCAATGAATATTCAGGGTTGATTTCCTTTAGGATTGACTGGTTTGATCTCATCGCTGTCCAAGAGACTCTCAAGAGTCTTCTCCAGCACCACGATTCAAAAGCATCAGTTCTTCAGCACTGAGTCTTCTTTATGGTCCCCCTCTCACATCCATACATGACTATTAGAAAAACCATAGTTTTAACCTCTGTCGGCAAAGCGATGTCTCTTCTTATGGTACTAAGCAGTTATTACAAATAGCTACCTTGGTGGTCAGCCCAGCAACATGAGATGGCTGAGGTGACACTGAAAGGGTGAGGTGGAGGAGACAAAATGAGCAGGGGTATACAGCACGTAGTCCATCCCCCTGTGACCGGGCCAGCAGAGTCCGCTTCTCTGCTGGGACTGTGTCGATGACTCTGCTGTCGGGCTGCCTACCAATGCCCTGTCCAGACAGTCATGGCTTCCCTTCTGCCCAAGGAGGTCTGTTAAGCTAGAAAAGAGCTCCTCATGCTAGTACTAAAGATGCAAGAAAGTGAGAGAAGGGAGAACCTCATTCATTTTAATTTCTGTGGACTTAGCCCCCTGAATGTCAAGATTTTCTCCTCCCCCAAAACAGAGGCAGTTTCTGCTTTCTGAAGACATTCTTCTGTTGTATATATATCCTTTGTTCTTTCCACGAATTCCTATGATTTGAAAAATTTTACCTGCCAGCCTACCAAATGACAACATAATCATTTTCCCCTTTCCAAATTAACAAAGCCTTCTGTAATTGAGTATATGCTAAAGTCAGTGCCCTAGTGGTGGAGGATAGCTTGAGTCTTCCAGATGCCTTCTATATGTCAGGCATTGTGCTAAATAAACACTTAGCATGAATTATCTAATCTTCAAAACAGTGCCATAGGTAGATTTTATTATATTTTATACAAAATGTAGAAACTGAGAATTAATATTCTCAGGGTCACATAGCAATTGGCAGAATCACATATATAAAAGGTGTTAGTATGAAAATCCACAGAAAATGATCTAGGAGATGACTCCTGGGAGATGAGAGTTTTTAAAGAAGAAATTGCCTTTTTTTTTTTCTCACTCTACTTATTTCTATATTGCTTGAATTTTTAATACAAGCAGGTAGTCCTTTTGTAATTTTGAAAAGAATCCTTTTCTCAGAAATAGGAAATGACAAAATTTTGGCACTACCAGGCACTTAATGTAAACCGTTGTAAGGGATTTTCCTCAGAATTTAAAGCTTCTAAAGTAGATTTCAAGTGTAGAAACTACCATTTAGCAACATTCACTTACAGTTTGTAGAACTCAGTATCTGGTATAGGATAGGTAGCCTAAAACAGATTTCCCTGAACAGCTTATGAGATAGTTTTCCTGGCATTCCTCCATTTTCTTTTCTTTCTTTTTTTTTAAAAAAAAAACTCTGATTATTTTTCCTTTTTTACATTTGTCTGTTTCCAATATCTATGTGTACTCTTGGAGCAAACACCTATTAAATGTGCTAGGGATGCCCCTGGGGTATGTGTGGTCTGGATATGATAAAATGAATTGGGTATTGGATCAGAGTCTCTTGCTTATTAAAGCTAAGTAAGTGATCCTCCAAATTGCCTTGAGAGACTTGATCAGTCTTTTGCTGGTATACAATGATAGAATTTTTTTTTTTAATTGAAAGAAGTGTCTGTGTTTAAAAAAAAAAAGAATTTACCACCTACTTTGGTATATATTTCAAAGCACTCTTCAACTCTGGCCAGACTCTAGGTTCACAATGACCTCCATACCTACTACTAGATGTACTTCTCTCAGAAGTGTGTGTCTCCTCCCTAGATCTTATTGTCACTTTAAAGTATTTTTCCTTTTGCTTTACTGGGAGTGGAAGCAATTATAGGCCCATCAGGAGGAAGTTGTTCAGTTATATCAGAAGTACAGTGTCATTTCTACTGTTCTTTTTCTCTCTAGCTTCCCATTGACCGAGGTGGAGGTGAAGGAAAGGCCATGTACATTGACACCGAAGGTACCTTTAGGCCAGAACGGCTGCTAGCAGTGGCTGAGAGGTAGGTTATTGGATCAGACAAGAGAAATATGGCTCCATTGGTCACTGTAGTGATTGCCAGGGTTAGTCTGGCTGAAGTGTGTCTTTTCCTCTCTCTTATTGTTCCATATTCCAAAGTTGTATGTGTGTTTCAAAAGAATAACCTTCCCTAAAGAAAAAACATGCTTTTTTAGTCAAAAAACCTGTGAGTTGCTGTCAAACTGGATAAAAAACAAGATCAACTATATGCTGCCTTCCAGAGAACCAGTTTAGATTCAGAGACACAAATAGGCTGAAAATAAAAAGATGGAAAAAGATACTGCATGCAGATAGTAACCGTAGAGGGCTGGAGTACTATACTAATACTAGACAAAACAGACTTTAAGACCAAAAAAAGTACTAAATGAGGCAAAGAGGAACATCTTATAACTAAAAGGTCAGTTTATCCAGACAGTATAACAAATATATACACACTTATAATAGAGCCCCAAAATATGTGCATAATTGTTGGAGACTAATACCTCACTCTCAGTAATGGGTAGAGCATTTATCAGATGCCCTGATAAAGAGCATCTACAAAAACCTACAGCTGGCATCATTTTAATGGTGAAAATCTGAATGTTTTCTCCTTAAGACTAGGAATAAGGCAAGTATCTCTACACTCACCACTTATATTCCACATTGTACTGAAGGTCCCAGTCAGTGCCGTCAGGCAAGAAAATGAAATAAAAAGCATCCGGATTGGAATAGAAAATATAAACTGTCTTCATTAATCAATTACATGATCCTATATGTAGAAAATTGTTAAGAAGCTACATACACAAAAAACTACTAGAACTAAATTAATTCAAAGGATGCAATCTCAATATGCAAAAATCCATTGTATTTCTATATACTAGCAATGAACAATTCAAAAATTAAGAAAATAATTCCATTCACAGTAGTATCAAAAATAATGAAATAGTAATAAATTTAAACATAAATTTGCCGCATAACCCAGCAATTACACTCTGGTTATATACCCAAGAGGTATGTAAACGTGTCCACACAGAGACTTGTTTGTGGATGTTTATAAGTATTATTAAATAGCCAAACCCTAGAAGCAACCCAGTTGTCCATCTACTGATGAATGAATAAATGAAATGTGATTTATCCATACAAAGGAATACTATTAAACAGCTAAAAGGAATGAAGTAATGATACATGTTATAACAAGGATAAACCCCAACAAGATGCTAAATGACAGCAGCTAGACAGAAAAGACCAAAGATAATTCCATTTATATGAAATTTTCAGAAAGAAAGTCTGTAGAGACAGTACATTCGTGGTTGCCTGGGACAGGGAGTAGGGACAGAAAGTAACTGCAGATAGATTGGAGAAATCTTTCTGAGCGATGGAAATGTTCTAAAATTGAATTGTTAAAGTCATTGAACTTAAAACACATCAATTTTATGGTATATAAATTATACCTCAGAAAAGCTGGCAAAGAATTTATACAGTTTTTCGGCACCTCCCTAGTGGTCCAGTAGCTAACACTCTGCACTCCCAATAGAAGGGGGACTGGGTTCAATCCCTTGTCAAGGAACTGTTAATAGATCCCACAATCTGCAGCTAAGACCTGGTGTAGCCAAATAAGTAATAATTTATTTTAATTAAAAGAATTTGTAATTTTCCTATATCCCCTAATACAGCTTTCACATAAACTTTCAAAATTGTTTTCCTAAATTTTCCCTTGTCTAGGGTCAAATATGATAATTTGATACCTACCACACATTTTATTGAAACCTAGTGATTAAATGGAATTTAACTGCATGTTGAGATGTTAGATTCACATTGGAACCTGCCTTGCTACATTAAGGAGAATTCTCTAGTTTTATAACAGAATTCTCTATCTCATTTTACCACTGGAGGAATCCAAGTCATCAGACGTACACCGTGGAGGCATAAAATTAGGTTGGAACAATAATTGTAGCCCTTTGCTTCTTCTTACAAAATCCCTGTCAAGAAAAAAGAATTACTTTTCTTGCAACCTGATCTTAGTTTTCTAGAGATGAGTAAATTGAAATGCATATTCCTTCCCAAAGTTGATTTTGGTGTTCTACAGAAAACACTTTTAAGTATGCTATTTTATTAGTTGAAGAGTTCTTTTGGATAAAGTCACTAAGATTTTGTCTAGTAATATAAATGAGTGTTCAGATAGGATATATGAGATAGTAGAATGTAATAAGAACTGGGACTTTGTTTTGGCCATTCACTGTATCCCCAGGCCTTAGAACAGAGCATTCGATGTTTGTTAATGATTAACTAATATTTATTAGAGCCATGTTTATGGCTGCTTTGTCAACGAAAAGAAGAATGTTTAGAAATTTCTTTAATTCATTTTAATCACTTCTATCAGGAAAATTTTTATAATTGAGTTTATGTATATTGCATTTAAATTTATATTTCTGAGAAAGTTACAGGACAGGGCCTCCTAAGATAATTAATATCTAATTTCCTTCCACAAGAGAACAACCCTTATTGATAAATTTTTGCCATGCTCTGTTGAAGAATATTAAACCACATTCACATGACTAGCTCAGAGGTTTCTAAGACTCTAGTCCTCCCTATTGGAGAAGGCAATGGCACCCCACTCCAGTACTCTTGCCTGGAAAATCCTATGGACGGCGGAGCCTGGTGGGCTGCAGTCCATGGGGTCGCTAAGAGTTGGACACGACTGAGCGACTTCACTTTCACTTTTCACTTTCATGCATTGGAGAAGGAAATGGCAACCCACTCCAGTGATCTTGCCTGGAGAATCCCAGGGACAGGGGAGCCTGGTGGGCTGCCGTCTATGGGGTCACAGAGTCGGACACGACTGACGCGACTTGGCAGCAGCAGCAGTCCTCCCTATAACTGCATTAGCATCACCTGGGAAATTGAAATGCGGATCCTCTGATTCCACTACAGATCTACGGAAACAGAGACGATCAAGAGACTCTGAGGATAGGGTCCAGCAGTGGTGTGACAAGCACCCCAGGTGATTGGGATGCTTGCTGAAGTTGGAGAACCATGGCCACAGTTGCTTGCTAGAGTGTCCCTTCTTCCTTTTGGGAATGTATTTAAAATACTACGAAAGAGAGAATGACAGAACTCCCTTGAGGCAATACAATACAGCTGAGTTTTTCAAACTTACATGTTAATCACCTGAGGTTTTTTGTTTTTACAATGAAAATTCCCATTTTTTCTTCCAGTTTTATTGAGATATAACTGACATACAGCACTATATAAGTTTGTATGTGTGTATAGAATACTTGATGTATAGTTGATTTTTATGTATTTGGTTGCATCTGGTCTTTTTTGCTTTTTGATGAAATTCATTTTATTTGTTATTATTTTTAAAATATTTCATTATTTGGCTGTGCCAGGTCTTAGTTGCAGCATGTGGGATTTAGTCCCCTGACCAGGGATCAAACCCAAGCCCCACACATTGAGATCGGAGTCTTAGCCACTAGACCACCAGAATTCCCTGCGTCTGGTCTTGGTTGTGGCACAGGGGCTCAGTAGCCCTGCAGCGTGTGGGATCTTAGTTCTTCAACCGGGAATTGAACTCGTGTGCCCTGCATTGGAAGGTGGATTCTTAACCACTGGACCTCCAGGGAAGTCCCACATATAGTTGATTTACAATATTATATTAGTTTCAGGTGTATAACATACTGATTCAATATTTTTATAATTATACTCCTTTTAAAGTTATTATAAAATATTGGCTATATTACCTGTGCTGTACAATATATCCTTGTGGCTTATTTATTTTGTTAGTATATATATATTAGTTTGTACCTCTTAATCCATTACCCCTATTTTGTCCCTCCCCCGTTCTTCTCCCCACTGGTAACTACTTGCTCCCTATATCTGTTTCTGTTTTGTGATATTTATTTATTAAATCCCACATATAAGTGATAACATACAGTATTTGTCTTTGTCTGACTTATTTCACTAAGCATAATGCCCTCCAGGTCTATCCATGTTGTTACAAATAACAAGATTTCACTCCTTGTTATGGCTGAGTAATATTCTATTGAATATATATACCACATCTTTATCCATTCCTCTGTTGTTGGCAGGTTAGGTTGCTTCCTTATCTTGGCGGTTGTGAATAATGCCATGAACATTGGGATGCATGTATCTTTTTGAATTAGTCTCTTTTCTTCAGATATACACCCAGCAGTGAAATTACTAGATCATATGATAATTTAGTTTCCTGAGGAACCTCCACACTATTCTCCATAGTGACTGTACCAATTTATATTTCCATGAGCAGTGCATGAGGGTTCACTTTTCTCCACATCCTTGGCAGCACTTATTTTCTTTTAGAGAATAGCCATTCTGACACGTGTCAGGGGATAACTCATTGTGGTTTTGATTAGTGACAGTGATCATCTTTTCATGTGCCAGGTATTTGTTAAATATGCAAATTACCATGACTATTCCATGAACATTGTGATTCAAAGTCTGGTTTAGGCCTGGGAATTTAGTTTTTTTACAGGTGTTCCAGATTATTCTTACCCTTATGGAGGTTCTGGAAAAACTAGAAGTTGCTTATTTCCAGCCAGCTTTTTCCAGGTTGTAGGAATTGAAAATTCTCTACTACTTCAGTATAAGCACAGAGATCCCCATAATCATCTTTATGAACTCTGATGAAAGAAAGGCCAGGATGACTCTGCTTTTCTAGTAACATCTGTATTCTGACAGCAGAAGGTAGTCTCCATTCCTGATAGTAGATTATATCAATGTTTCTTGAGGCAAGACTAAAAGGTTTATATAGTGTAGTACTTAGGCTTCTTCAGTCTTTTTTCTATCTTATAGTTATAATTTAAATACAGAATATATTATCTTTTTATTCCCATTTGGTCATGATCCTAGGGTAAAACTGTCTTTGCTTCATTTTCTTGTCTCCATGCCTAGACTCAACAAATTTATCATCACCACTCCACTTTAAAAAAGAAAAGCAAAAGAAAAACAGCTAAACTTACATTTGTATTGATAATGGCAAAGAATAACTGGTGAACTGTCCAGGAAAGTGCAATGACTGGGTTTGCCAAATATGGTGAATCCATTGTAAGATGTAGAAAAGTCAGTTGGGTAGAATGGGATCTCCTGATATCGAGGCTCAGCTTATTCCAGGGTTATTTGAAGTACTAAAACATTCTTCTGTTTTTCTATTCTTTTAGGTAGGAAAACTGAGAGGAAAACTACTAAAGCTAAATCTCAGAAGAGTAGGTTTGACACAGTGTATGCTTTTGTAATGATCAGAATCTTTACATAGAATAGATTGCTTTTTTTAAAAAACAGATAAACTCTTAAGCATAGAAACTTCTGGATCTCAAGAAATTATAGCATATAGATTTTATTTCAAAAGACTATCTTTTGAACTGTTACATAAGGGAGTCAGTATTATGCTTTTGAACTATACTGATTTTACGTAACATTAATATGAAAATATTACTTGAGTTAAAGTGATGACATATGATTCTCTTTTTGTTTGGATTATGGTTAAAAACTTCATATTCAGCAATACTTATTCAGAACTTACTAGGTATAAAAAAAAAAATGTGCTAGTCGGAAAGGCATAGTCTTTTCCTTCAAGGAATTTGTAGTCTAGTAAAAGAATGGCAGGTAGCTCCTCACAAGTGCCATAAAAAGGCCTAAATCAAGTTTTCTGGAAGTGCAGAAGAGGAGGAATCACATCTATTCAAGAGATGCAGGGAAGCTTTTATAAAAGTACCAGCATTTAGCTGAGTCTTGATAGATGAATAAATCAAACCACTTTTGAAGAAGTGGGATCCTATTAGGATACATTTGATGAGAAGTTGTCTTCTCATCAAGACCTATTTATGTCTTAGCAGTTAAAAAGGTGAGAAAATATAAACCATTCTAAGAAAGATATTTTTTAATGCAAAGGTGAAAAAATCATTATTGAAATAGAAGATGAATTAAGGTATTATTTACCCATACTAGATCCGTGTCACAGATTCTAAAACTGTAACTAGTTACTAGCAAGAAAAAGGGGAGAATAGATGGAGTACACTTATTTCTTAAGTATAGAACTCTTACAGTTTTGAGTCTTAGTTTTTTAAGTTTAGGTTTTATTCCTATACAACAAATTAAACAAAATCCTATATGATTTTGTTTAATTGATCTTTGAGTGATTTATTGTTTTTGTTTCAGTCCTAAATCTGTCATGCTGCCCTTTGTTTTTCCAGGAGAACATCGATTGTTTCCTTATTATTTGGAAATTTCTCATTCTAGTTCAGGAGTCCTCAAAGAATAGATTTGATTTATTGTGAAGTCCTGCCAGGTAGACCTACTCTAATGCAGTTGCTGTTATCTCTTTCTCTGTAGTTTCCCTGGGTTTCCTAATAGGAAATTATATTCTTTAGCCTTCTTACTATCACTTCTTACCTACCCATTCAGGTAATTTCATTGCCTTCGTTTTGTATGCAGCCTCAAAACGTTCTCTCTTCTAGGTATGGCCTCTCTGGCAGTGATGTCCTGGATAATGTAGCATATGCTCGAGGGTTCAACACAGACCACCAGACCCAGCTCCTTTACCAGGCATCAGCCATGATGGTAGAGTCCAGGTATGTGGGCAGAAGATACTGAACATGTTTTCCCAGGCTTGAATCTTGAACAGGCTGTGGCCAATTTGGTAGTAGCTTGAATTAGAAATGGGGAGATTAAAGTTTTATTTCCTATTTTGACGCCCTTGCTTTGTGATTTAGGTCAAGTCACTGTTAAAATATGAAATTATAATTCACCTGAACTTGTTGGAAATTTTGTTGTAGGATAACTCAAGAGCATGTTGTTGTATAAATAAATAAGTGTAGCCATAAATATAAAATGTTAGGGTAGTGGTAAAGGGAGCAAAATCTGACATAGGCTTCTAGAAACAGGCTTCAGACCATCTGTGTTCCCTGTAGGTATGCACTGCTCATTGTAGACAGTGCCACTGCCCTCTACAGAACGGACTATTCGGGTCGAGGTGAGCTTTCAGCCAGGCAGATGCACTTGGCCAGATTTCTGCGGATGCTTTTGCGGCTTGCTGATGAGGTAGGTGTTGGGGTAGGGACAGACAATGCCTAATTTCAGGAGCTATGAATTCTAGTAGCCTTGCCAGGAGGCCAGGATACCGGGGTCTGGTATCATCAAGATATCAGTTAGATATAGAGACTTTAGTCATTCATTGCTTTGTGGGGGCTGGGGTGGCAGCAGTAAGGTTCTTGGAATGTCTGACCACAAAAAATGACATTTATCCTTTCCGTGTCAGTTTGGTGTAGCAGTGGTAATCACCAACCAGGTGGTAGCCCAAGTGGATGGAGCAGCCATGTTTGCTGCAGATCCTAAAAAACCTATTGGAGGAAATATCATTGCTCATGCCTCAACAACAAGGTACAGTGACGGGATGGGTGCTTCACTGTGGAATGTCACATCAACTGTGAGGCAGACATGAAAACAACATTTCTATTTAAACCTTGTTAAAGCCACTAGTCTGTAATTAGACACAGGAGCCTTTGCTTAACCTAATTGTCACGCTTTGGTTAAAACAAATATTTGCTTTTAGTTCATAAAGGAATTAAAGCTCAAGTGTGGAAGAATACATTTGAAGAACTGATAATGTCTCATTGTTTTTTTAAAAAGGTTTATCCACTGGGGGCAGGGGGTGAGCAGAAATGAATTTAAGTGCCCTAAGGAATACAGAAAGATCCCCTAGAATCCTTCTAGGAAGCATATAAGTCTAAAAACCTTTTAGATCTACCATAAATAGATCAGGAATAGAATTTTTTAATAATTTTGGTGCTTTGGTCTGTGTTTTTGCCTCAGACTGTACCTGAGAAAAGGAAGAGGGGAAACCAGAATCTGCAAAATCTATGACTCCCCTTGTCTTCCTGAAGCTGAAGCTATGTTTGCCATCAATGCAGATGGAGTGGGAGATGCCAAAGACTGAATTGTTTCTTTTTCTTGTGATAAACCTTAAGTGCTGCAGACGAATGGAAAGGACTGCTCCCTGGAGTTTTTCACAGGCTTCTTCCTGTGTGACTGCCAGAAAAAGGCTTTCAGGAAAACGGCTATTATATTGGCTTTTCTTACGGTATAAACACGAGACAGGTCAGTAGTCACAAGCTGACCTGAAATGTTTATTCCTTCTAGAGTATATTAATCTCTATGTGAGTTGTTTGGTTTGGGGGATAGGTATGAAATACCTTTGACATCATAGTGCCTTGGGATTGACTCAGGACTAACTGCTATTGGCCACCCTTAGGTCTCCAAGAGAACTAACTAAAGCTGGAGAGACCTGACTTCTCTGTCTGAATAATGTTGGGGAAAAGTACCTGAGCTATGTAGTAAACAGAGTGGGTCACCTCACAGGTTCTTTTCCATCAGTAAAAACTCTGTTAAATCAGAAGCAGGTTTTTAAGTTTGTATGTCTGAATTAGCTTACGTAAGAATTTTGTTTTAATATTAAGAGCAATTCAAGACAGTCATTTCAGAAGCTCTTTAAGTAGTTTCAATGTGGGGCTGCTAATAAAGTAGTTATTTGTAGGGAATGTGCTGTTTGTTTATAGGAGTTATTCTGGTATAAGCTGAATATTTCAACATAGAGCCTTCATAATACTGTTTTGGCTCTGGGAAGGAATGATCAGTTTCATTACTCTAAAACTGAAAATGTAAATGGGAAGTCCCACCTTCAGGTGATTCACTTTATTCTCCTTTAAACTCATAGAAAATATCACAAAATAGCTACTTCATAGCATTCCTGTGGCCTTTGTTTCTATTAAGGTTTGTATTGTGTAAGTCTGGTACTTTCCCAGATTATTCTGCTTTTTCGGGGTTTGAGATACTCCTGAGTTTTAAGCAACTCTTCCAATTTCAAAGGGCCTCTTGGCTAGAGTTGGGTGGAGAGGCAGTGCAAATCTCAGCTGTTACCCGTGTTGATCCTACTATATGTAAGGAGATAGGAGGACAAAATTTAATGCAACTTTGTTTTAAAAACAGCTGTTCCCTGACTATTGACCAGAGTGCCTCCTAAGTCTTCCATTTTTTTCCATCACAAAACAAACCTGGAATGATGTAATAAACCCACAGTGACAGACTCTGGAATGCAAGCTTGGTTCTTATATAAAAGCACCTCAATCTTTTAGACCTATAAAGTATTTTAAGTGACCGTGACGTAAAAACTTGTCTCAGTTTTTCTTTAACCAAAGAGCTTATTCTAAACTATTTGGTACTGTTTTTCTACAAGTGCCAAGAAAGAATAAGAAGCTGAAAACAAACATAGAAGATTATAATCACTTCTAGTTAAATTTAAATTTTGGATTTATTTCAAGTTTGTACCAAAATATATTCCAGGCAACTCCTCAGATCATCATTTTCAGTCATATGCCTTATGCACTGCTGTTCCAAAAGCTGCCAGGACTCTGGAAGTCAGGTGGTCCAGCCCTCTTCCCAGGAGTATAGTTACAATTCACATGATAGATTGAGCAGACGCAATACCCATGGACTCCCCGACCTTCTACCCTGGTAGGTTGGGGTGTGTGATCTTAGGACTATATACTTTGGTTCTGAATATTAGTGAAAAAGATTAGAGAATACACATTCTGTGTTTTGTTC
Organism: Antilocapra americana; assembly: GCA_007570785.1. Lineage (NCBI taxonomy): Eukaryota > Metazoa > Chordata > Mammalia > Artiodactyla > Antilocapridae > Antilocapra > Antilocapra americana. The sequence goes on along the minus strand of ML664176.1, from coordinate 13,120,470 downwards.
CTATAGCTCTTTGGAGTTCATCCACCTCACCAGCAGTTGAAAGGCAGCCTTCAGTGACACTCTACCCTAGGGCAGGTGTATAGTCTTGATTTTTTGAGAACTCACTTTATGGAAAAAGTAACAGAAACCCAGGTCTCAAGTACTTCCCCAATTTCAGTTTAGGTAAGGGATTAGAATAAATTAACCAGTAGGAAGAAATTGGGGAATCATAGCAAGCAGCAGTCAGACCTAGGAGTCAAGACACTCCCCTTAAGCAGTCTTGCTCAGTTTCCTGATCTAAGCAGGACCTAAGGGGAAAAGACTTAATTTTTTTCCTTCCTTGAGTCATGAAGCCCACTGAGATGTGATTATTCTCCTAAAATTACTTCCAATTCTTCCAGGTCCTTCTGGAAAGCTGAATCCTAGGAAGACAAGAAAATAAGACTAGGACTTTAAATCCAAGCAAACATTTCCTAAACCATTGGTACCTAAGAATGGGCCCTTTGCTTCCTTGCTATTACCAGTCTTTTTCCCACTTTTCCAGGACAACCTGCAACCTACAAACTGTCTCCTCCCCAAGTGAGATGTATACAAAAAAGCGCATGTGCAAAGTGCAGACTCTCTTTTGGAGGAAATAAGAACCACTGGAAGATAATCTTTCCTGAAAAGTCACATAATGACTCAGTGAAAGAACCCTGTGTTAGAAAAGCTCTTAAGTATTACCTCTTTAGTGACATTTGGCAGCTCCAGGGCCAACTTCATCCACTGTTTAGCTTCAGGGTTTTTCCCTAGTTCTTTGTAGCACTGAGAAGAGACAACAGTGAAAACCTGGGAGAAATACCACCAGGAGACTAGAAGGGAATGAGTGTATGCTTTCAAAAAAAAAATATCAACATACATATTTTCATCTATGTTGAAATGGGCAGATGAATTTACCTTACAAATATATATCCTTCCTGCTTTGGAAAATCCTGGCTGTAGTTCTTCAGCCTGGAGAAGGGAGAATGCATTTCAGTAAGAGGTTCCGAAATCCAAGTCAGGCTAAAGTTTATTAGAGTTCCAGTATCCAACCTGCAGATTGATTCAGTGAGTCTACATTTTTTTAATATGCCCTTCCAGTGGTTTCTCATTTTCCACAGAACAGGCACACATAAACCTGCCCTCTACCAGAAACCCCTCCCAATACACTAATGTCCTTAGGGAAAACTAGGTCACCCTGGCCTTTCTGGCCGCTGTCCACCCTTCCCTTCCCTCCCTGATACCTTTAGGAAGCTTGAGAGGGCATCCTGCACAGTAGCACCAAGGGGGCTTTCACTCAAGGCTGTCGCAGTTTTTTTTTCTAGCCAGCTCAGGTGAGAGACCTGCCACCAGAAGATCAAGGTGTAACTAAAAACTTAAGTATCTTTAAAAACAGGGAATGTTCTTTACTGAAAGAAAAAGGGGACAAATAGGACTGCATCCAGCCACCACTACCATGACTGTTTGGAGGGAATGACACAAGCCAGACCATGTTGAGTACCCTGATCTTCCCTGCAGGGTGATCAGTGTCTCAGCATAGTTTGGGCCCTTGTGTCAAGCCCTGAAATTTAGCTCACCTGGTAGCACCACCTGCCAAGGAGAAAGTGAGCCATGGGGTTTTCTGGCTTGAGAGCAATGGCTTTGTCCACATGCTCCTAGAGGGGAAATATAAACAAGTTAAGGTCAGAGAACAGAGTTACTAAGGGAAGAGAGGCAAGTCACAGAGCTATAGTGTAGGAACACCTTTGCAGAGAGCTAGGTTGGAGCAGGTAATCTGCACTAGAGCAGCACCAGGGAAGGAGGAGAAGCCTTTCTCACCTTGAAGCTAAAGCCACTCTGGATGCGCCTCTGGATGCCCTCATGCTCAGCCAGCTGACCACAAAGCACTGCGTACCTAGGGGGGAAGCAGCGGCAGGCTCAGGCACAGGACTGAGGACCATCCCTGCCAGGAAGGGGCTTCCCACCCACGGCCAGTGGCACTGCCCAATACTTCCATCTGTACATAATTCCTCTTTTCACAGACCTATGGTCTCAACTCATTCTTTAGCAAATACAGTGGTAGGTTCACAATTCACCAAAGTACACTGAGTACAAAAAAGGTGGGCTCTTTTATACTTAAAATTTAGACAAGGTCTCAATCCAAATGTCCCCTCGTGATTAGTATAGCCATAGCTGTCATAAAAACTTAAGCAGGTCTCTCAAAATCAGCATCAGCGTGTAAGAAACCTGATATACACTATGTCTGCTTAACCTGGCAAGCATACTGGTACATCACTGGGAAGCTGTTTGGGAAGGGGATACTCTGGAATTACAAACGGAAGCAGAGGAAGAAAAGGCCTCCGATTTCAGCCCTCTCCACATCCTCCCAGGGGAACAAAGCCATCCAGGTTCCCATTTTCTGTCTTCAAAAACAAAGGTCTTATGACCCCAGCCCCCTAGCCTTGTTTCTGGAAGCACAGTTAACAAGTGGGTCTCTAAAGGCCCAAATTGCTTTTTTGTACTAAATATTGAGGGGTATTTGTATCAGATAACTTCCAGAAGCTTGTTTCCAGTTTAGTCCAAATAACTTTCCTAAGAAAAACTAACAAAGTATGAGGTCAGTTTCCATCCTTGGGACCCCAGAAGCCCCAAGAGTGCGCGCAGGGAAGCAACACCTGTGACACCTAAGAATCAGTGGCCTGGCATCTAAGAAGAGGCACTGCAAAGTTCCAGCAACAGATGGGGAAACATAGCTTCTCCAGCTCACAATCTGAAGGCAGAGTTACGGAAAGCAGCAGCGAGGTGGAAAACTTTCACTAAAACTGAGGTGCTAGAACCAGGCATCCAGGGCACAGGTTGGCCCTGACCCATACAAGGTGGCAGGACTTTGCCCACATGGCATCACAAACAGGGCTGATGTTTTCGTGGATTAAGACTGACTGCCAAACTTGCTGGGGGTGAGCTCACATCTGTGTTTCCTCATGCCAGCAAAGCAAAGAAGCCAAAGTCCACCACCAGCCAGGGATCGCAGCTAGGGGAATGGAGAGCTTGTGTGGGAGAGGGGAACTGCCAATGAAATGTCCCAGCCTCCCCAAGGAGCCAGGAGCCTCAAGTTTGAAGCCAGGGATGACTTGTAACAAAGCTACTCATTTCTCCAAGTTTCAACAGGAAGCTGTACTACTCTCCCTTGCCTCACTCCCAAGGCACTTCCCAAAGGAAACGCCCCTGGTTTCCTGGCTTGGGGAAGGATGGGACATATGAAAATAAAGGCCAGAGCTTTCTCTCCCAGTGCCTCTGGCTAATGCCTGTTTGGCCAGGGCAGAGAAAAGAAACAGCTCTGCTCCACTCTAACCCATGCTGGCTCTTTCTGGGCCCCTGCAGGGTGTTATTACCACTGATGACACTCCGCATTCTCATTCCCCTTCTCCAGAGCAACCTCGGCTTCTTCTTTTCCTGTAAGACAGAGGTGATCCAGAGTTGACAAGAGCTCCCATGACCCTTCCACGGGAAAGGCTGTGGGAGGATGGACTGCTCTAGCTCTCACAATTCCCACCCAAGCAGGACTTATAAATAGTTACGCACTTGAGCAGAGTGAAGAGCTGCAAACAGCTTTTCAAGGATAACTTCCACTTTGCCTTGCTTTCCCTATCTCTGTCATCAGCTGTCCCAGCTATATAACACCCACCCGATGTGTTCAAAGCATTTCAAATATAAAAGGACTTGAAAGCAATCAAAGTGTCCCCAGTAAATCATTACCTGGAGAGTTTTTGATTTGGGGGTCTGTGGACAGGCCTTAGGGCGTGCATGAATCCCACTGAAGTTGTATATAATATTAGGCATATGTCCATTTTCTTGAGAGGATCCACAGCTTTGATCGAATTCTCAAGAGGACCATGATCTAGGAACAGTAATCATGGCTCTGGGCCACAGCTCCTCACTAGAGCCAAATGACCTGGCATCTGACCAAGGATGACTTTCAGGTAGTCCTTACCCAAGTTTTCCAGGCACCAAAACTAACAGAAATCAAGGCCTAAACATGTAGGCTCTCAGATGTCCCCTAGAACCTCAAGGAGCTGGAGCCCTCCAGATGAGAACCATTACGCCTACACACTGGGGAAAACAGAACACTGCGAAATGGGACATCAGATTAGAGTCAAGAGGGCTGCCATAAGAGAATGAGATAGTGCCATTTTCAGCAACATGGACGACCTAGAGATTTTCATACTGGGTGGGATAAGAGAAAGACAAATATATACCACTTACATGTGAAATCTTAAAAAATGATACAAATGAACTTACTTACAAAACAGACTTGCTGACAACTGGTTACCAAAGAGGAAAGGTGGGGGGAGGGATAAATTTGGAATTCTAGACTAACAGATATGAACTACTATATATTAAGTAGATAAACAACAAGGACCTATTGTATAGCACAGAGAACTTATCTTGTGATAACCTATAATGGAAAAGAATCTGCCAAGTATATCTATATATAACTGAATAACTTTGCTATACCTCTGAAACATTGTTAAGTCAACTATATAATAAAAATTTGAAATAAAAATAATTTTTCAATGGTGAGGGCTTGAAAGGGAATACAGAGAATGGAACAAAAGTAATGTGTTGAGGTGATAGGCTGGCTAATCTGAAATGTTTCCTCATGTATAAGTGATAGTAATCGTGGTATAATTTTGTATATGCAACAAATACATTTAAAGAGAACAGGTGAGAACCCTACAATTCCCCTATCCAAGCAGAAGAACCATTCAGCTCTAGCACTGAGGGACACTGTCTCTTAGGGAACTTCACTCTGTCCCCTTCAAAGCACTCATTCACTAGGGAAATAACGGTGAAGAATGAGGCAACCAGTTCCTACAGCCTCCTGATGGTCCAGCTTCTAGAGGCAACACAAAATGAACTTCAGATCCACCAACAATGGTCCTAAAAAGCTAGAATCACAGAGCACAGCCTTCAGAGACTCTCCATAGACCCCTGACCTCCAGAAGGAACAGATCTGTCTGGGGGTGCAACAGGGAGCCAGACCAGTGTGGGCATAGCTGCTTCTCTAACCACTGCCCTATCTCCACCTTCACGGTTCATGTGGGCTGTTAATACTAAGAGATGATCAAAAGGAAAAGGAAAGGTGGTTGCTGCCACCAAGAATCCAGACACCAGCCCCAAATGCTGGTCAGAATCCTCACTGGAAACACAGGAAAGGTAGCAGAAACTTTGGAAAAGAAGCAGACAGTAATTAAGCACCCTCAGTTACAACTTGCAGGGATTCTTCTGAAGATCAAACATTCAACTCAACTGACCTTTCTGTACTGGCAGAATTCTACAACAGTTAATGGAATAATGACCTTGAGGTACTGTCAGACTCTACATTATCAAAAGTTCAATGTTTGCAAGGCTGTATTTATAAAAGTGGGGAGGCAGATAGTTCAGTTAACTGGATAACTGAACTACGAGATGTGGCAGTCCACTGGTGACGCCTGACTCAGGGTGTGTAGCCAGGCAGCACATCATCTTCCCCGTAAAACCAGTCTCTAAAGTCTCAGGATCCTTAACAACTTCATGACAGTAGAGGTCAGGCCATGAACCTGGCACAAGTCAGATGCACCCTACACGCCCCCAGGTACAGATTTTGACAACAGAGTTGCTAAGTCAACCCCAGGGACTTCTAAGCTAGCGGTATTCTCCCAAACTACTCCTTCCCAGCACTCTCCAAACGAACTCCACGCATTATATTCTTAAACACCTGCCCCACAGGCTCCATAACTGAAACTAGATTCCTAAACAACAGCAAAAAAAAAAAAAAACCTCCTTAGGTTAAGAAAGGTTTTGCCCTTTGCAGTTAAGGAATTAGGACAAAGAATTATGCTAATAAAACAACTGACCCTGAACAACGCAGGGGTTACTGGTCCTCTACCCAGTCAAAAATCCATGTGTAACTTATAGTCAGCCCTCTGGCTCGGCAGTAGATAATCTGCCTGCCAATGCAGGAGATGAGGGTTCAATCCCTGGGTCGGAAAGATCCCCTGGAGAAGAAAATGGCAACTCCAGTCTTTTTCCCTGGGAAATCCCACGGACAGGAGCCTGGCAGGCTACAGTCCATGGCGTTGCAGTCGGACACAACTTAGCAACTAAGCAACAACAAATCCTCAGGCCCAAGGATCTGTGGACTGTGTGCATGCTTGCGCTGTTCAAATCACTGATGTTCAAGGTCAGCTGTACGACAGTCACATACGCCTGTGTGACTCAAGCTCCATGCCGTGCAGAAAAGCAGAGACTGCTCTCGGTCTCCAGGAGGAAATGGGTCTCCGGGAGCCAGTCTGTCCCTGGTGAGTACCTGAGCCCCAGCTGCCCTGATAGCCTGCGTCTTGGTGGGTCCCCTGGGCCCCAAGCCGCTGGGCTGGCAGTCAGTTGCACCAGGAGGCTGTCAGCACTTACCACTTAGGGCATAGGACCTCTTCTCACTCGCCTCCTCAGCAAGCTCACACATGTCACTGTAGGCCCGCGCCAGGCGCCAGAGAAAGTCCTGCCGGCTTCCATGCTGCAACCCAAAGAGAGGGATGAGGCCCCCTTCTCTCAGCTGCAGAGAACTGAGGCCGTGACCTTCTCCCCACTCTCTACTTTTGAATGTGTTGTAAACACTGATATCAGGCCATCCCACATGACCTCTCACCTGCAGTTAGCTGGTGACATTATCTCTAGTCAGTAGATTGCACAACCCACAGAGTGAGGGCATCCTGGCCTCCTAATGCTGTGAGGAGGAAAGGTCAACTCCAACATGTAATGAGTCACAGCAAGAGAGTGTGGAAATGCCCAAGAAAAGGGAAATTCTAACTCTGAGGACATTTATAGCTCAGTTCAGTTCAGTCACTCGGTCGTGTCCAACTCTGCGACACCATGGACTGCAGCATGCCAGGCTTCCCTGTCCATCACCAACTTCCGGAGCCTACTCAAACTCATGTCCATCAAGTCGGTGATGCCACCCAACCAAACCTCCTCATCCTCTGTCATCCCCTTCTCCTCCCACCTTCAGTCTTTCCGCATAAATTCTGGCAGTGAACTTGAGAAGGGAATCGTGACTGAATGACCCACACACTTGTCACTGGTGATGAAAACTTCAAATGGGGCAGGCAGCTGTGGGTCTGCCTCAAAGGAAATAAAAGGGAGAAAGTTCCAGTCCTTTCCACACTTCTCCCTATGCTGAGAGGAGCTCTCGCAGTCGCCCTACCAGAGCCAACTGCCCAGGGGGTGGTGGGGGAGGAAGCGCTGGGGCAGGGAGCACACACGCCCTAGGGGCAGCACTCGGGCTCCCTGGGAAAGGGTGCAGGGCCCCAAGGGCAGATGCAGAGACTCGCCGTGTCACCCTCATTTCCCTGCACGTGTCACCGACATTTGTGGGAGTGAGCAGGGGAGGGAGGGTAGACAGGCCATCGGAGCCTCACCGCCAGCTTGTTGTTGAGCAGCAGCTGGAAGCCCTCCCGCTTGCCCTGCTCACTGCCCTGGTGCAGCTCGTCTGCCTGCTGCAGGAGTGGGAGCACATCTTCCTGGCCAGGGGAGCCTCCAGCCTCCAGGGCTTCAGGCTCCGGACCCAAAGCCACCTCCACCTCCACCTCCACCTCCAGGTCCAGGGAGTCCTTTCTCCCCATCTTCACGGTCTCGCAGCTCACTTCATCTTCCCCGTCACCATCACTCTCCCTTTCAGAGTCCCGCTCATAATCAGACTCAGCATTGGCTGTTGTGTAACTGTGGCAGGGAAACAAAGTGACAAGGTCAAGGGAGGGGATTACTTAACCTCAGATCACCAGGGGTCTAGCCTCCTCCAAAGAGGGGCTCTCCATGGTTCTGCAGTCATCAGCACTGACCATGAGCCATGCCCCTCACTGAGGGGGAACTCAGTCCTGAGAGAATGCTTCCTAGGGAACCATGGGAAAATGACCTGGGAGGGGAAGAGTGACCAACTTGGAGCCCTGGGAAAAAGGCTGATATGAGAATCCCCTGCTTAGCTACCACCATGTCTGCCAGAAAACAGAAAGCCTAGATACGTATCAACAAAATGTCAGTAGACCTCTCAGGGCAGAGGAATTAATATCCCCGCTATATTTTAGTATTAGATGGGATTACTTTAGGGAGCATACATTCTTCTTGCAAGTAAAGTAATAAAAGTTTAAGATAAAAACCTTGAGATGTAGGTGGAGCTCGATGGCTCATGAGGGGAAGGGTTTGTCAATCATTTTTGCTTTATCAGCCAAATGCACCTGCCAGAACCAACATGGGTGGATGCCAGCCTCTGTGGCCACAGATACACATATTTTCTTTCTCAATTCAATGTATACCTCTGTCCCAAGTCAGTAACCAAACCTCAGCTACAACAGGAATAGCTCTTGGAAATCTTGGGAACTGGTAGGAGGAGCGGGGGAGGGCTGCAGCTGGAGGCAGGAAAGGCAGAAGGTGCACACAGTCCCTTAGGAAGGTGTCTGTGGGGCAGCCATGAGCCAGTGTCTCCTGGGGAGCCCAGCTCTGGTTGCACCCACTGTTTCTCTTGGATCTTGGCCTTCACCAGCAGCTAATGATAGTGTTTTCCCCAACTGCCAATGAGTCAGACAAAAACTGAGCAGAGCAGAAGATAAGGCTTCCAGGGGTCACAACCAGACACCAAAGAGCCCCAGGCTGAGTGAAGGAAAAGCAGGTTCTCTCCAAGCTATCAGGTTCCAAGACACAGGGAATATCCTTGAGTCACTTAAGGATAAGCCTTCCCCTGTCCTGAAATTAAAGAGAGGTAGGATCCCTGTGGCTGGAGTAAATCAGATCTTAAGGAGAGACACAAAGTCACAACAAGATAGCCTAAGGTCAGGGGGGCTGAGTACTGCAGGCCCAAGTGCTGTCCTCCTCACCTGGAAAGCCAGAGAGGACAGGGAGCAAGTGAATAACCTGACCTGGGGTCCAATCCATCCATCCTATTTCTTTATAGAGGAGCTTTCAGATGCATTTAACAAAGGGGCTCCAAAAACATCTATTACAAGAAATTGTATTTAAAACCTTCCTAACCTTGCTTTTTAAAGAGGTTATACAAGTATCTCTCCCCTCAAACAATTTGCAGTAAAAACTTTAAAAAAATTAAAGGGACAAGGAAAAGTGTTACCAGATTTCACAACCAACCCTGGTGGTGAAGAGCAAGACCACACACGGGCAGCCTAGAGAAACTCCGAGGCTCCTAGGCTTAGACAATAACCTGCCCCATCCAGAAAGTCAAATCAGTGGCTACCAGTGCCTCTACTCAGCCCAGCCAGGCCCAGAGGCAAAATGAGTAAATGGATTTTTGGCAGGTGCAAGACTGAGTCTCATCACTTTATGTTGCAAAAAGAAGGGGAGACCCCACTCATTCCCTGCTCAGCTGAAGGCTGCACATGGGGAATCTCCCAGGAGAGACCCCTGCTCTCATCCTGCCTGAGTGCAGTCTCCAGGGAACAGAGCCAGGAGGAAGGTCCTTCAGTGCTATGATCCCTCTGGGCCCTAAAGGCCAGGGAGCTCACATGGCCAAGGAAAAGGAGAGGTCAGGGGGACCTTGCTGCCACCCAGTGAGAGCTGGTGTCGCAGCATTCTCCCACGTTTTTTGGACCACATACCCAGCGCTGGTGAAATCCACCAGAGAAAAAGGGGTGGCCCTTTTGTTCAACATGCCTGGCAGCTTTTGAGATGAGTCACAGACCTCTGAAAAGGTCCTTTGGTCCTGTGCACTCAGGCCAGACCCACTGTTCCCACTGTGGAGCGAGGACTCAAGGCTCCCTTGAGGCAAGGAGGCCAACTCTGCTCCTTAAGGAGAGCCCCCAGGACAGGGATCAAGGACTCTTACACACGCAGCCCTCCCAGCAATTACATTTCTTTCCTCTAACTACTAAGCCCCATCAGAGGTACTGAGCTGAGGCAAAGACAAGCAAGCCTGGGCCCTGACCCCGCGGTAGTGGGGAAGATAAGACCAAAAGGAATGGGACGATAAGCGAACGCCCAGGGAGGAGTGGCAACGAGGCTGCAGGCAGTGGTTCCCGGCTGGAATGCCTGGGCAGGTTTGCCAGGGCAGCTGGTATTAGGGTGAGTTGGGTTTTGCAAGGAGGGAACTAAATCTGCATTTGGAACAAGGCTCTGGGAACAAGCTCACCAACCCACCCAGTGATTCGGACTCTGGCACGTTCAGCGGATCCTCTGGGAGCTGTTTTATTTGGAACAAAGAGAGCACACAGCTTTCAGTGGAGCAGAGCTGCCCAACAAATAGTCTTATTCTCTCATCCCTCAAAGAAGCTCTCCTTCCCCAGGGCCCACATGTTTAAAGCCATTCCCAAGACTTGGTCTCCTCTCCCCTGACCATGACCAAATGAATGATTCACCACGGCCATTGCTCCAGACAGCACTCGGCTAAACCAAAGTCTTGCACCATGCACGACCATTGGCTTCCACATGCCACAGGATAAGTCACAAGGCTGAGCCTGCTGGAGCTGTTATTAAGGAAGCCAACCTTTCTCCAGCTGCTACAGGCAGCTGGCAGCCCTGTCCTGCCCTGTATGGCTTTGGGAGCCCCATTGAGCACCCCAAGCTACGAAGCACCCATAAACTTCCCTGGTTAATCACTCTGGTTCGTGCTGCCCCCAAAGGCTTGTACAGTTTCTTAAAATCATTATGAAGGGGTTTGAGTTCTATTATCCTAGACTTGGGCAGAACTGTGACCTGTCCTTATGTTCCACTCTTATAAAGTTCAAATGTCAAGTAACTGGCTTCCTTGGGTTTCTTAGAGATGCTCCTTAAGTCTCAGGGCCCACTATCGACTATTTCATCCTTTCTTTTTAATCCAGATGTGTCAAATATGAATTTCCTTTTTGCCCCCTCTAACACAGTCCTCTGGAAGCATGTCTCAGTCCAGAGGTACTAGGTAAATCAAACACAAAACGGCCACTTCTGTGCGCCCTTGAGATAACAGGGGTCAGACTATTCTGGCAACAGGACCAAAGCTCTTCCCCAGGACTTCACTGTTTCAAGAGGCAACTCAGCAATAACCAAATTCAGTACAGATGACCAATGGCACTGACATGGAAAAGCAGTAATACGTCTGTTATTTTCTTAGAAAAGCAAATGAAGAAAGGTAGGAGAATATATTGTTCAAACAAGAACACAAAGCTGAGGGACTTCCCTGGCGGTTCAGTGGTTAAGACTTCAAGCTTCCAGCAGGAGCACAGTTCCATTCCCGGTTGGGGAACTAAGTGCAGAGCAAAAGGCTGACACTTCTGAAGATGTTCTGAACAGACCACACTGCTCTGGGCAGGTCTCAGTCAACGGGAAGAACTGTCCCAGGCTGTGGGTGACATGTCTTCCCGTGAAGGCCCGTCTGTGCTCTGATGACCAAACCGGGCCTCAGAAGGCAGATGAGCCTGGCTGAGCCTGCGCTTAGGAGCTCTGCAGCCCTGGGCCCACATGCATCAAACCTCACTAGGCCTCAAGTCTCCATCTGAGAAGCAGGGCGAGGAATATCACCTACTTCATAGGAACTTCGTGAGACTGAGGAAATACCTCTGAAGTGCTTTCCACTGTGTCTGTCACAAAGGAATAAACTGTAGTTAATATTATGAAGTGTTTCAGCTGAAAAGAGACATGCTGCAAAGATCATCATGAATGACTGGTTCAGCTTCCAGTTTCCATGTGCATGTTTGTAGCTACGCCAGTCACTCTGCCCTGACAGGACAGGCCTGACTGCTCACTTCACCAGTCTCTTCCTTGAGGAGGAAAAAAGGTCAGCAAAGGCCACAAAGAGAGACCAGCCTCTAGACCTCACATGGGCCACCTGGATGACTGGGCCTCGCAACAGACAAGGGCAGATGCTGCTATTAACAGCATTGAGCACTGCAACAAAGCTGTTCACTCAGACTCCATCTGTGGGTCGGAAGTTTCAAAATGGCACCAGTGGTGTAAAATCAAAAAGCCCTCAGCCTGACCAACCTGGGAGTTCCACCAGACTCCTGCCTGCAGCCCTGTCTCACAGTAAGGCCTATGGCCAGACCTGCTGGCCCACCCATTACTCAACTGAGTCCCCCCCAACCTGTGAAGAGGGCAAGGGAGCACAAGCAGATCTCCCCCATGGGAAGAGAACTTCCTGAGGGAGGGAGCATGCTTCATGCTTAGGCAGCTCGGTAGACCTGGCCCAGTCACTCAGTGAAGGAAACACAATCGTTAAGACAAAGCTTACAAAGTTCTCGTGATAAGAGAAAACCACCCCATCGACGTTACAGTAAAACAAAAATAAAGGATCTAATAACTAGGTAAAAAGCAAACCTATTCTGAGAAAAGTGACAGATGCAAACACTAGCTGCTGTTAACATTTCCATTTGTCAGGACATACGGTGGATGGCTTACTTCAACTGTTTTGTATTTCTTACCTTGTTCTGAAAATTATTTACAGCAGCTTGGTGTGAACTTTTCATTCTAAACATTACTTTTACACAATGTAACCTGGCTGAAGCCACAGCTGTCTCTAGAAGACTCACCCGCCTTCACTCTCGGCATCCGTGAACGTGGCTCCTGAGGTGGCCGTGAAGTAGACAGAGCTGGAGCCGGTGGAGTCACTCCTCTCCCGGGCAAATGGGAACCTTCGCCGCCGAGCCACTTTCTGGTTCTCTTCCATATGTGATCTGAAAAGCAAGCTCCTTTCCAGAGGGTGCCATTAGGCCCTTCCAGCCTGCCTTTCCCCTCACCATGAGAGAACCTCTTATTACTGCTGCTCATTAAAGGGCCAAAAGCAGAGAAACTCTGGGGTCTCTACCCTGAGGAGAGCAAGAAGGGCAGCTGGTGGGACCCAGCCTACAGAGCAGACCAGGTTAAACAGGACAAAGTATTTCAGCTACTGCAACAGACCCCGAGGGCCCAAAGGCAGCAAGAAGTCAGGCAAGGCAAGGAATCAAGCACACGGCTTCCCTGCCAGTGAGGTGAGAAGCCAGAAAACTGGCTGTGTCCTTACAGACAGACAGCAAAGGCTAGGAAAGCTGTCAGGGCAGGGAAAAGCTAGGGTGCAGGGGCCAAGGAAGGAAGGAAGGCTGTAATACTCACCGGACCTCCCCCACAATCTGCCCAGCAAGCCCCTGCAGGCTGCTCCTCAGCTCTTCTACCTCCCGCCGCAGCGCCACCAGGCTGGTCAGCACGAACTCCAGGCGGTCCAGTACCTCCTCCTGTCCTCGTGGAAGGCTTGGCAGCACTGCAGCATCGCCAGCCTCACCCGGGACTGCCCGCAACGGCCTGACTAGAGGAAGGAGGACAGGAGACAGTGATGCCCATGAGATCGAGGGACGAGAAGATCCTGCACCCAGAATGCAAGAACACTTGCTTCTCACTGGAGTTCAATTTACAAAGATCTTTGAGGCTCAGAATATTCACAAGTCCCAGGTAACAAACCGGGAAAAAAAAAAAAATCAAGGTCCCAGTCTTTAAACGAGAGCTCTGCAGGGAATTCTCTGGTGGCTGAGTGGCTAGGACTCTGTGCTTTCACTACCAAGGATCCAGGTTCAATCCCTGGCTGGGGGACTAAGATCTTGCAAGCATGGCCAAAGGAAAAAAAAAAGTCCACAAGGGCCCTCTGTTCCAAAAACCTTGCACCCAGGGCCCTTCATCAGCACTGTACACCTTGGCAGATAATGTAGAATGCTGGCAAGAGCGTGATATCTAGAAGGCAGGATAGCTGCCCTGCTGCCCAAATCCCAGGCAGTCAATACTTACCACACAGCAAAACTGAAACTGAGCTCACTCAAATTCTGATCTTGCACTTCACAAAGAATAGCAAAGAACACTCTTTCCTCTCAAGGGCTTCATTTAGTATTATCAAGGAGTGGCAAGGCAAACAGGGGCAGTTACTAAGAGAAAAGGTACACCGTGAAAAACCCACCCAAACCCCACTGGAAAAAAACATCATCGCCAAGCCCTGAACTGAGCTCTAAGTAAATTCTAAAAGGAAATGCTAGAAAACTGATAGCTACCTAAGACAAGTGGAGTGGGAAATGTAAAAACAGGAAAGAAACCAGAAAGGCAGGACCCACAGTCCAAGCAAGCATAAAGCTTGGAAATCTAGTAACAATAAAGGCTGCATTACTGTACAGACCCAACAATGTTCCCGTACGTAAAGCAAGAAAGATTCCTGGGAACGTGGCCACCACCTCCCAACCTCAGTAGAAGAAAGACTACAGCTAAGAAATTACAAACAAATAAAATACAAGGAAAAAAAAGGAAGGGCAAGCATACCTGCAGCAGTAGGTTACTACCGCTTATAAAAGGCTGCCAAACAATCGCAATCTAAGGTGAAAACTCTTAAGACTCTTCAGAAACTAACTTTCTCGAACTATCTGGCATTTGGTCATCAGAGGAAACATGTGTTCCCAATGAACATGAGGCGAGATGACTTGAATGCTCTTCTATCACACACACATGTGGGCCGGGCCCTAGATGCTTTGCTCTAATGGGTTAACATTAAAGTTTCGCAAAACTGAAAGTACTAACATTGGTGGCTGGCCCCAGCCATAATCACCTTCCACTGAAGTAAGTGCACTCCCGGCCGATGCTGTGGGGAGTCCACAGGACCAGGTGCCCAGGGCCAATCCTGCCACTTACTTGCTCCGTGACAGCCTCAGGAAAGTTACACAACTTTTTTCAATCTCAACTTACTCATAAGAAGGATTAAAAACAAAAACAAAAAAAACTTGAACTATATAGTCTCCAAGGAGCCTTCGAATGTTACTGTTAACCTAATTTAAGACATAAGCCTCAAAAAATTTTAATTCCTCCAAGACTAGTTTCTCTTTTTACCTTCTTTTGGACCTTTCCTCTATGTATTAAACACCTCAACCACACTAAGCAAGTAACTTTAATAAATACACAGCACTTCTGCGGCCAGAACTAAAAGTGAAAGCTAAGCCTTTTCACCATATACTTTCCTGGGATTACAGGAAAAAGACGACAGAAGAGGAAGATTGCTTTTCCTTTTCGATAAACTTTCCCCAAACCTGAAAAGAAACTCTTGGGCCCCGCACGCACCTCCCCAATTTTTCCTCTGTTGTCCTGTCCCGCAGGTTCTGCTACAAGCAGCCCCGACCCCAAGCCCAGCCCTCAGAAGTCACTGAGGCCTCAAGAGCCCCGCTTCTACCTTGGAGTCCAAGCTCTGAAGTCTGCGTGTAGTCCAGAGAGTTGGACTGGCTCTGGCTCTGGCCGCGGCGCTGGGTCCGTTTCCACCGCTGGCTGTAAAGGGCACACAGGAATCCAAGGCCCGCGGCGGTGCCCAGCAACAGTCCTAGCCCGGCGCGGGCGCCACCCAAGGTCCCCAGACTAGACATGCTACACCTGCAGCCCTCGTGAGCCACTAGGAGCAAGCGGGCGAAGGGAGAGAGATTTGTGAGTGTGGTCCACCCACCGCCAAAGCCGAACCCTTGAAGATAATCTCCCTGTCCAGACCTCGAGCATTCTCCACCCTCACCCTAGTCCCAACAGTAAGGTTTCTGCTAGCCCCCAGGCCTGACGACCACGCCGCTCGCCCGGCCCTTCGCAGCCTCCCCTCCAACACGCCCCCTAACCCCGATCCCGGAGTCAGGTCGATGGGCTTCCAAACTCCTCCCCCAGCCTCACGACACTGCAGACTACAAACCCGCCGCCCTGGCTACAAACCCCTGGCCTTCCCGCCGCGCCCTTTGAAGGCGCCCCAGCCTGTCGGGACCTCAACTCACACTCTTACCCTGCAGCTAGCGACTGTGGCGAAGGCCGCGGCTTCTCTGTCAATGACCGTGACGTCATCAAACGGTGCCAACTAGCAGCCCCGCGCGCCTATAAGAAGGCGGGGTGAACAGCCCTTCGCGACTCCGCCTCGCGGCCAGGGTTTTTTCTTAGGGGGCGGGGCCACAGGCACCGCCAGAGGGGCGGAGCCAGCAGAGATCTGGAAAGGCGAACCTAGGATGGGTTAGAAGCCTAGGAAAGGAGGACAGGGCTTCCCAGCTGGCGCCGCTAGTGGTAAAAAAAAAACCTGCCTGTCAATGCAGATGTAAGAGACGCCGGTTCGATCCCTGGGTCAGGAAGATCCCCTGGAGGAGGGCATGGCAATCCACTCCAGTATTCTTGCCTGGAGAATCCTATGCTCAGAGGAGCCTGGCAGGATGCAGCCCATAGTGTCGCACAGAATCGGACACGACTGAACGACTTAGCACGCTCAAACGGGGGAAAGCTGAGAGACTCCGTGGAGTGGATGCCCAGAGCAGTAACTCCATGGGCTGGCCAGCTGAGGTTCCATTTCCCCTCAATCACACCAGGTTACTTAGTGTTCCCAGAATATGCTCCGCATACTCAACGTTTCTACCTTTTCCACTACTGCTCTTTCTGTCTTGAATCCCTACCTGGAAAACGCCACACCTTTCCACCCCCGGTCAAATCTCAGACTTTATTCGATTTAAGCTTAATTTGTTTACATATTTTTACTCAAATCATTTACTAAGCACAACACAATTGCGCCTTTGGCAATTCAAGTTAAAACAGGTTAAGTTGCTGGTTATCGACAACAGGCCCTGAATCCCCAGGGCCAGCTTCTGCCAGTTGACATCTGAAAAACTTACATTGTAAATGCACACCCCATCATTTTAAAAAAATCTTAAACCTTAAATTGTTATAACAGTAAACAGAGACAGGCTTATAAAAACTTTTTAATATCCAGAATGAAAATTAAATTCATTAAATTCATTCCTCTAATGATAACATTTTAAATGTTTGCATGAGGCTGAAACTTGGGTTGATCTCTGATTGCTTAAATTGGTTGATAGCACTTCAGATTTTGTTTTAATCATTTTTTCTACAACCTGTGGTCTGTACTTTTATAAATCTATTTTACTCCTGTGATTTTATGCAACTTGTAGTTTTAGAAACTAAAAAGAAGAGAATCACCTGCAATCCAGTGGTTAGGACTTTGTGCTTCCACTGCTGGGGTCGCAGGTTCTACCCCTGGACGGGGGAATAAGATCCCACAAGCGCTGCAGTACAGATCAAAAATTACTTAAAAAGCAGACAACACATAGGGACTTCCCTGGTTGGTCCAGTGATTAAGAATCTGCCTTCCAATGCAGGAGACATAGGTTCCATCCCTGGCCAGGGAACGTCTTAAGATCCCACATGCCTTTGGGGCAACTAAGCCGGCACACCAAAACTACAGAGCCCACGCATCTCAAGGAAAGATCCCTGGTTAAGACAAGATGCAGCCAAAAATAATAAATAAATGAATATTTGAAAAAAATTAAAGATCTTTTTTATGGATTATGGTTCTAGTATTATTGTCAGCATTTCTTAAAAGTTAAATTTTAGTTTAGCAGGAGTCAAAATATCTAAACCAGTCCTCCCAAATCCTTGACTAGATATTATATTTATTTACTTTTTAACTGTGAGATGTTTTACACATATAGCAGTACATTTGGAACTTCCCTAGGTGGGCCAGTGGTTAAGAATCCACCCGCCAATGCAGGAGACATAGGTTCAGTTCCTGGTCCAGGAAGATCCCACATGCTGCAGAGCAGCCAAGCCCTGTGCAGCAACTAGTGAGCCTGCACTAGAGAATAGCTCCTGCTCCCTACAACTAGAGAAAACCTTCACAAAGCAATGAAGACCCAGTGCAGCCAAAAACAAATAAAATTAATAAAATCTTAAAAATTTTCCAGAGGCTGTGGTGAAGGCCTTTAAATAAAAAACTTCACCAATACCTGCTACTGATTTTTTTTTTCCAACTACTCATTTTTAAGGATTCAGTTTCATTAGTATTAGTACCTCTTGCGATATACTAAGAGATTGAGTATGTTGTCTTGGTGGTGAGAAAGGAAAGCTTTTAATATCTTTTCCATATTTTTCCTCATTTTTCTGAAATAAGCATGTATTTCTTTTGTAATAAGGAAAAACTTACTATTTTTGCTTTGGAGGGAATAAAAACCCATTTAATTAATTCATTCCTTAGTGGACTTAATCTTTTCTTTCTTTGCTTTTGAGGCTTGGTTACCTCTATTACAAATGGTTCCATAAATATTTGCTTTCTAGACTCTCTACCCACTGGACTGCTTACTCTTTCAGGATGGAGTTCATGCCTGATCCATTCCCTATGCCTAGCACAGCTCTAATGCAAAGACCATCCATAAAAGCTGCATGGAGGAAGGAAGGAAATAAGGAATGACCAATATATAGCCCCTGCCACATTGATAATGCTTTTGTTATTATCAAAATAACAAACCAGATTTGTTTGCCCAAAGCATGGCAAGTCAAATGCTAAGACACAGAGGTTTGCAGCAGAAAAAGAATTCATTAACAAGGCCGCCAAGCCAGGAGACAAGAGAACAAATCTCAGATCTGCCTCTCTGAAGGCTTGAGATATAAAGAAGCAGGGTGGGGAACTTTCCTGGTGGTACGGTGTTAAGAATCTGCCTTCCAGTGCTGGGGACATGGATTTAATCCTTGGTCGGTGAACTAAGATTCCACATGCCGGGGAGCAACTCAGCCCCTCTAACCACAACTGCAGAATCCCACCTATCACAAGAACTGGCACAGCCAAAGTTAAAAAAAAAAAAAAGAAGAAGAAGAAGCAGGGTGATCTTAGGCATGGGGAAAGGTGATTAGAGATAGGAAAAGGTAAGGTAAATGCTGTTCTGTGTGGCCATATCTGGGTTATACGCTTCTTCATGGGATCTATGTTTAAAAATGCAGGCACTTAGCATGATCTGATGGTGGAGTTTTGACCCTCTTATGTCAAAAGGCTGTTCATTGGACACCTGTGTGGGCCCAGTTTTAGGGTCAGCGGTCCCAACCAGTCTTAGCCAGCTTGAACGGAACATGAACTGATTCCAAGTTCCTAAGAAACAACTTGAGCTCCCTTTGCTATAGCTATTCACACTTCAAAAGTGTTATCTATAAGGGTGGTTAAGGAGTCTTGTGATATATTACCCAGGCTATGTGATGCTTGGAGGGTATGAAATTAGAGAGAGATAAAAAAAAAACACAAATTAAAGCTAGCTTAAAAAAAAAAACTAACTTAATCAGTGAAGAGAGTTTACAAGCAGCAGGGATTTTTAACAAGCTGTTTCTTATCTATTGTTCTGTGAAACAAGGTAATAATTTGCTAATCATAAGCCTCTGTTAACCCTGTGGACAGTTTGATTTTCATAATGAAAAGCTGAGTTGTAGAAAAACAATCTCTCCTCCTTTTATAGAGGAGGAAAATCTGCCAGATAAACTGATTGTGGCAAGAGGTGAGGCCAGATGAGAAGACCAAGTAGGGGAATTCATTTCCTCCTGGATATTAAAGATGTTATCTGGTGTGCATGCCTCTGCCAGGGCAATCAGCAGTGGGGTAGGTGATTCTGGATGGAGTGCTGTATCTTATGCTGCAAGCAGACCAGTTTTGCAAATTTAATAAATCTCTGGCAGTCTGAGATAGGCAGTGCCCTCCTGTTTCCTCCCCACCCCTCCACAGTCCAGCCTTAGAGAATAGAGCACACGGCAAATCCCTGTCCTGGTCTCTGCTCAGAACATGAGAGCCTTACCTACCTGGCTCTTTGAAGAGAGGTGACATATGCCTTGGGATGGTGGCCTTACCTCTAACACACTTGACACTTAAAAAAGATTTTTCTTATAAAATATTTAATGGCTACAAAATAATACTTACATGTATAAAAACTGAGTACATTTATAATCCTCTGCACCCACATCTTAGTGTAAGAAAAAGAACATCACTTCTGTCTTTTAAGAACCTTGCATTTCTGTCTCTGCTCCATCCCTTTCTCTTCTTTCAGAGGTAACCACTACTCTGAATATTACATTTATCATTTCCTTCAAATTGTTTAATTTTGCATGTTTGTGAGCTCTAAGTAAATAAAATTATTCTGTATTTTTCCCAATATTTGCTTTTTCATTCGTTTTCATTGCTATAGTTTCCATTGTATGAATCAAGCAAAAACTTGCTCTACTTCAGATGACAACAAAGACTGTTTCCAGTTTTTTGCTAATTACAAACAGTGCTGTTATGAATATTCTTTTTTAATATTCTTGTATGTGTATCCTGATGCAGTCAGTGCGTTTTCCTAGGTTTATCGATGAGAGGTTTGGTGGGTCACAGTAACGAACATCTTAAGCTTTACTGGATGATGCCAAATTGTTTTCCAAGGTGATTGTATCTATCATAACAATTTGTAATCCCAACAGTAATGTTTCATGTTTCAATTGTTCAACATCCTCATCAGTACATGATGCTTGCACATTTTTATTTTTTTGCAAATCTGTAAAGCATTATCTTGTTGTGGTTTAATATGCATTTCTGAATTTCTAATGATATTGAACATCATGTTTTATGCTTATTCCCTATTTCCACTCTCTCTTTTGAAAAGTGCCTAATCGAGTCATCTGCCCATTTTTCTTCTTTTTCTTCCTAATTTGTAAGATTTCTTTATATATCCTAGGCATTAATTTTTAAACAAATCCTTTGTTAAGCATAAATATGCCTTATCTCTCTAGCTTAACTTCTAGTCCTGGAGGTAGAGAATAGGGAAAGAGAGTACAGAAAAATAAAATAGACCAGGAAGGACCCTTTAGGGTTGTTGTTTAGTTGCTGAGTCGTGTCTCTTTTGTGACCCCACAGGCGTGTCCCACCAGGCTCCTCTCTCTATGGGATTTCCAGGCAAGAATGGGTTGCCATTTCCTTCTCCAGGGGAAATTCTCAACCCAGGGATGGAATCCGAGACTCATGCGTCGCCTGCATTGGCTGGCAGATTCCTTACCATTTCCCTGAGCTATCAGAGAAGCCCCTTCTTTAGGGTTACAATTTGCTATTTATCCCTGTATTTCTCTCCTCATCGGTCAGAGTGCTGGAGGCACAGAACGAGCCCTGTAAATGCCCTTCAGTGAAGTGAAGATTTTTCAAGAGCCTGGGAGGGAAGGTTACAGGCAGCCTTTGTTTTGCTTTAAAAAAACAAAACAAAACAAAAAACAATCACAAGGCAGATGGCACAAGTCAGATGAAGAATGTTGTCAGATTTAATACATCCAGGTGAGGGCGTGAACACGTGGGGGTGAACTCCCCGCTCTCTCTGGTGGCTGGTTCCGGGAAGTTTCTTTTGCCCCAGGTGTTGCCTGTGGTCTCCTGCGTGTGTGCAGTGTTTCTCCAGCTTCACGGGAAGCTCTCTGAACCGATGGCTAGATTCACTTTGTTTCAGTCTCTCTAGGCCTGGCATTCAGCGAAGCGCTCAGTTCTCTTACATACTTACCTACAAGGCCACAGAAATGTCAGGTTCCGCCGCTGTACGAAGAGCTACAGCCCGGGAGGTGGGAATGAGCAGTGCGCCGGAGGGGTCTCCTGCCCGTCTTCCCAGCGCTTAGGGAATCTCGGGAGAACATGTCTTGGGTCGAGAAGCGAGGATCCGATAAACGTTTTAGAGGAGTCTTTGGGTGAGGTGGGCAGGAGCTTGCGAGACCTCAGTGGGGTCGCCCTTTGCTCTCTGTTGGGCTTCACAGGGGCTGGGACGGGGACCAGTAGGACTTTGGAACCTGTTACTGGAGGTGTTGCAGTAACAGGGTGCAAGGTCAACACGCGCGCTGGGCGCCACGGCCCACAGCAGCCAGCAGAGCTCGGGCGCCGCTCCCATCTCCGGCCCGCCGGTGCGGGAGCGACCCCCCCACTACCCAACAAGGGTCCCTCCTCGCCGCCGGACGACCCTCGGCAGCTCACGGGGTCCCAGTGAGCCGCCCCAGGGCTGGGGGCGGGTCCCGAATCTCCGAGCTCTGGGCGCGTCAAGGGCGCCCGCTCCTGATTGGCCGTCGGGGGGCTCACGGACCAGGCGCTCAGGGATTGGCGCAACCGGAGGCCAGAGTCGGAGTAACTGGACTCCAGGCTGCTGGTCCCAGTCCCGGAGCCTGAGGAGCTGGCGTCGGCGCCCGACCCAAAGTCCGGGGAAGGAGCCTGGCCGGGACGCGCGCACCATGCCCTACCTGCTCATCAGCACCCAGATACGCATGGTGAGTACCCGCTGCCCGTCCCTGGGAGTTGGCGTTGGGCCCCGGGCGGGGGCACGCTGCCGGCCTCACCTAGGCGCCTCCCTCTCGGACGACGCCTGCGGGGGCCCGGACGCGGAAGCCGCCTGGGACACGCCCCCGCGGGCGGCCGGGAGGGACGTTGGAGCTCGGACCTTGCCTGGATCCAGGGACTAGGGAGCTCCGGCGGCCGGGCCCCTCCAGCGCCGGGAAGCAGGGCTACGTGCGTGCGTCCCTGCCACCTAGGAGTTCCGGGCGCCTGCGGCTCGGGTCCTACCTGCCTGCGGGAGGTCGAAGCCTCTGAGAGAGACCCAGAAAGTCCTGCTCTCACAAGGGCAGCACCCACTGCCCTACACAGAGCCGCTCCGCCGGGCAGTGAGGGGTGGGAGGAGTGGACTAACCTAAGGAAAAGAGGTTTGAAAAAGAAAACGATGTGCTACGACCCTGAGGCCCCTGGCCCGCCTACAGCTAAGAGCTGCGCCCGTAGGCACTTCCAGGAAGAGCTCTTCTGAGACCATAGAGAAGAAAGAACCTGGAGACGACCAGGAGGGTTAGAGATGTGAGAACATCCATTCAACAGTCAAGCCAAGCCCCTTTCCCTGGGCACAGTTTCCTCTGCAAAAAGAAGGTGCTTACTGCTCAGAATATGACTGGGTCCCCAACCTAGGCAGCAGGATGCTCGTCTGCCCCTTACCACTCTCCAGTGGTCCGGTGATCCATCAGGAGGTACACAGTTCCCTAGAGATGCAGGAAATAGCAGACGAGCTCTCCACTCGATGGGAGAAGTCTTAGCAATGGTTTAAGAGCCAGTCAGCTGTGCAGATGGTAAAATGTAGACTCCTGGGTCCCTTCCCAGATCTCTGGAAGCACTCTGTAAGCCTAGAGTTTGGGAATTCAGTGCTTCTGAAGCAATTTTTTAAACTAGCAGTTTCATTGGTATATGATACATATAACCACAGAATTCACCAATTTAAAGTGTACAGTTCAACGGCAGTGGGTTTTGGTTTGTTTTGGATTATTCAGAATTGTTCAACCATCACCTTAAGCAATTTTAGAACATTTAGAACAATTTTCGTCACCTTAAATAGAAACCCTATACCCAAACCCTGGACCTTAGCTGTCACTCATTTCCCCTGGGCCCCTCAGCCCACGGTAACCACTCGCCTACTTTTCATCATAATATATGATCTTTGGCCTCTTTCACTTACAGGATGTTTTCAAAGTTCATCCATTTTGTAGCATGCATCAGTACTCATCCCTCTTTACTGTCAAATAAAATTCCATTGAAAGGCTATATCACATTTTATTTACCCACTCATCAGTTGACAAACATTTCAGTTGTTTCTACTTTTTGGCTACTATGAATAATGCTACTGTGTGTGCAAGTTTTTATGTGGACATACATCTGCACTTCTCTGTTCTCTGGGTGATTCTGATACACAGATACACGTAGTGGTGCCTGGCATGAAGGTGCCAGTGTTGGGCACTGCCGGGTCCAGCCTAGAGGGGCCAAGGAGGCCCCACATTACTCAGTCTAATGACTGATGGACTCCACCTCTTCCCACCTTGTGTTTAGCCCCCAAGATTCCTTCCTTCTCCCTCCAGCCTTTAACTGAAGTGGGCTCAGATAAAGGCTAACTGCACATTTCGACCTGGCAGACAGCCAAGCAGCCTCTGTGGCTTACCTTGCAGGAGGTGGGCCCCACCATGGTGGGCGATGAGTACTCAGATCCAGAACTGATGCAGCATCTGGGGGCCTCAAAAAGAAGTGTCCTGGGAAACAACTTGTAAGTAGTAGCATTCCTAAGACTCTCCTCCCTGTCAGCCCCGAGGCCTGTCTTTGTTCCATTTACACAAGACAATGCCCCTGCCCAGCCTCAGGACCCCTCTGCCTGTGTCCTCGGGATCTGTCCTCTTTAGGGTGGGTCCCATCTGCAGCCTCACCACAGCCCCCCAGGCTTGCTCTGAGAGCTTTTCCATTGGCCTTCCCTTCACAAGGGAGCCCCTGGACAAAGTATAGGACAGAGTCCGGTCCCCTGAGTATAGACTTCTGCAAGTGGGCTGCTCCTTGCCTTACCCTTTCATCTCTAAGCTGAATCCCATCAAGGCCAAGACAGGCACAGAGAAAGGCTCTGGCTTGAAGAGCTGACTGAGTAACAAAGCTCAGCCCTAGGAACAGGATGCCTGGGTCCTGCTTCCAGTTCAGCTGCTGCCTGGGGACTTAACCTCTTCCCTCCGCATCCTTCACTCCAACTCCAAGTCTAAACAGTGATCATTACTTCCTCTTCTGCCCCTCATTCCTTCCTACCCAGTGGACAGGGAGAACCCTGTCTACACAGGCTGGAACTCCTAAGAACGGTCATCAGAGTGTACCCCAGTTAAAATAAGGGAAAGAGGAGGTGAGCTGGCCCTAGCCCCTTGGTCAGGGTTGGAGTGCTGAAGCCAACCCCATCCCTTTGCCATGAGGCTTTTGTCTCTGAGATGCCCAGCCTGGGGCTTAAGCTCTTTATCTACCTGATGGCCCTTCAGAATCAATTAACCCTGAAAGAAGAGAAACCAAGCATTCTCCATCCTAGGGGGCGGCACTCACAGCCTGGAGCTCTTGAAGGCCAACCTTATTGCTCTAGGACTACAGGACAGTCAGGCAAGAGGACAGAGGCCTGGGGGATAGCCCTGGGGAAAGGAGGCTGCTCCCTCCAAACTGGCAGTGACCCAGGGCATATAGGCTATTTTCAGATTAACAGGGGTGTTACTATCTGGATGACATCACAAAAGCTGCTTTACTCCTCTTAATTTTCTTTCTTATAAATAAAATGGGAATAACAGTACCTCACTTAGGTTGTCCAGAAGAATGATGCAAAGAGCTAAGCAGGTGACAGAGCAGGGAACGTTTGCAGATGGCAACCTGCAAACGGCAGTCCTGTTAGGAGTACTTGTGACCAGGCCGAGTCTGCAGCAGATACTAGGTTTGTACACGGGGCTGTGCTATGTACCCTCTCATGCCACTCTTCTCTTCACAGCTGTGAGTACTACGTGAATGACCCTCCTCGAATAGTCTTGGACAAGCTAGAGCGCAGGGGCTTCCGTGTGCTGAGCATGACAGGAGTGGGCCAGACGCTGGTGTGGTGCCTGCACAAGGAGTGACCCTCCCACACTGAGGAGCACCAGTCACCCCTTCTTCGGAGTGGCTGCCACGGCCCTGACCCCAAGACCTGCCTTGCTCACCGCCCTGCCCCTTCTTTCCAAATCGTCTTTCTCCTTGGCCCAGCAGCACTGGGCAGTGAATGGCCTTCTCTGAAATCTGTCTCAGACAGTGCAGAAGGGTAGGGCCCCTGGCCCTGGTGCCGCCAGCTGCCGCTTCAGCTTCAGGCCTAGCGCAGGCCCTGGAGGAGGCCCTGTTCTGTCAAAAACTGAGGGGGTGACGAGCCAGGCTGCCCCTGGCAGGGAGCTGGGTGCCCCTGTGGAGCATGGCTCCAGGACTGGGTGGGTGGGGCCTGCGTAGCTAGTCCAAGCCAATAAAAGGCTGTGATGAGAGGTTGCTCCTCTGCTCTGCTGGTCACTGACTCTCACTAAGTGGAGCGCCTCCGTGGGGTCTGCCCACTCCCTGGGAGGGAGAGTCCAGAAACCAGGGCCACGCTTGGGTAGGCCCACACCCTATACCTATGTATACAATAGAGGTAGACTCTTAAAAAACAGAAAGTTTATTGGTGATGTTTAAGAAAAGGGCTGTGGGAGGGGAGGGCTGGAGGCAAGAGGTTATGTGGGCTGCCCCGCCTGATCCTCCTGCTGCATCTGGGCCATCAGCTGCTGCCGCTCAGCTGCCTGGCGCATGCGCATCATGACGAGGCTCTCGTAGTCCCTCTCAGACACCACCGAGCCCTGGGGACAGAGGGAGACAGGGAGGGATCAGGGTGGCATGGCAGTGTCCCACAGATTCCAAACTTGGAGGACAGGGCCTAGGCAGAGCTGCCACCAGCGGTCAAGGAGGGAGGCTGCCTGGGAAAGGAAGGACCCTGGAACATCCTGCAATCCCAAGTCACCCATATTCCCTCACAGCAAGCAGGCCTTTGGCCCCAGGCCAGCTGCTCAACTGCCTCTCTCCACCCATCAAGCAGCTATCACCCCACCACACCTCCCCCTTTCCCAGGCCCTTCACATCTGCATTAAGCTCGGTGAATCACTTGCTTATGCTCTAGCCAGGCCCTCATTTCCCTTCATGTCCTCCACCCCGTGGTTTCCGCTTTTCACAAGTTACCAGGGAAGAGGGCTTGTTGAAGGTGCAGAAATATACCGGCTCTGCCAGGAGGAGGTGAGAGCACTGACCCCTCCCAGTTGCCCACCTTTCCTGTGGTCTGGCTCCTACTAAGGACACAGAGGGAGCCCCACCCAGGAGGAGAGGGAAACAAGAGGCCAGCCTGCCTCCTAAAAATATACACCAGGGCTCCCGGAGGGCAGGGCCCTGACTTATTTTATGATCTTGCCAGCACAGTGTGAGGGATTAAAGAGTGCAGTATTTTAATAATCAAAAGAATAATAAACAACCACCTCAGTAGGCCAAGGCTGTGGGCTGGAGAGGCAGCTCTGCAGGAGAGTCCCGAGCCCATGCCCTGATAAGGTCTGCAGTGGGTCTTAGATCCACTTCCTCCCTCTACGCAGCTGAAGCTGTGTGAATATGGGTGAGGTGGCACCAGAGGTGGCACAAAAGTGAGCCAGGCCAGAGGGGGCTGCACACCAGAGAGCTTTTCGTAGTACCCCAAGCTGGTGCACCTTCGCGGAACAAGCCAGGAAGAAAGTTTGGTGGTCAGTGACCCAGGGAATTAGAAGGGAGTGGCTGGGGTTAAGATGCTAGGCCCTGGCCAACTGGTTTGGAGTTAGGGATGTACGGAACCAGGAAGTGTTACTCAGCCCAGATCCCCTGTTCCTCCCAAAAGCCCCACGCCTCCTCCTCTCTCCCAAGCTGCAGCAACTTCAAGAAGAGTTGCCCTCCCCACCAGGCCCACCTCTTAGGCTTGGCCCAGCCCTTTCCCCAGAGGACAGACCCCAGATGAGGCCCACACGCCTGAGAGGAAGGTAGGACCCTTGCCTTCAACTGTCCTATCCTGCCCTGAGCCCATCTGGGTAAATCAAGGAAGGGTGAGGAAACAGCAGCCAGGTTTGATGTCAGGCCAAGGGGAGGTCAGTTCTCCCTTTCTCAAGGTAATGCTGCTCTCCTGAGAAAACCTGAAGTCACCCTTGGCACGCCCCTGGGAGCAGCCAGCGCCTTATAGGTGCAGGGCTGCTCACCCTTAACACACCCTCTGCCTCTTTCTTCCTCCTCATCCCTGCGGGTTCTGCTAATGAGGACCTGTCACTGGGCCCCGGGTCTGAGTCACCCACACCAGTGACAGGTCCCTTCCTTCCCCAACAGTCATTCCACACGCCTGTCTTTCAATTACCTCCCACCTGAGTTCCTCACTCCAGACACACAGGAGCTGAGGAGCCAGGCTGCCCGCCAGGGCCCAGAGCACTAGGGCTGTGGAGGAAGAGGAGGCCTTGTGGTGACACAGAGCAGGGCTACCCCCGGACAGCCCCCAGAGGAATCCTAAGCTCCCTGGTGCCCCAGGGTGTTGGCCGCGCAGCCCAAACCCCAGCCTGAAGATGCTGCAATTACCTCAGAGCCTGAAACGCGACTTCCCACCTGACTGAGTCAACTGAAGACAACAAAACATCTCCACCGCCACACGCGGTCACAAACAGCCAAGCCACTAATCACAGTCTGGGAGCTACCAGCGGAGAGGCCGGTCCCCTGCTGGGGTCAGGGAGAAGCCAGCCCAGCCGGTGAGGAGCCCGGCCCCAGGGAAGACGATGCAGCTCTCATCTACCACAGCTGCCCGAACTCCAGCTCTGTAAGTGCCATTTCCTCCTCTTGGGGTTTTTCCACTACCCTATCGAGTACCCGGGCCACTCCTGCCCCTCTGGGAATCCTGTCGCCAGGCACTCCCAGCTCTTGGCTCTCCTGGACTGCCCTGCATGCCCTCTCATCATCCAGGATGCTAGCCCACGCTCGGTGCTGAGCAGAAACCCGGAGGCCTCTGCTTCTGCCTGTGAGGGCTGCCTGATTCTCGCCGTTCACTGCTCCAGTGGGGCCTGATGGTCCCCAGCTGCGCTTGACCCGGCCTCTGAGGTACCAGGCTGGCCTGCGGGCTCCCCAGGGCCCCATGGAGACTTGGCGCAAAGGCTCCTTCCGCAGCCCCTCCTTCTTGAAGCGGCTGAGCCTGGGGCGGCCACGGAGACTCCAGCGACAGGCCAGCGTGCTCAGCCAGGCCAGCACAGCTGGGGGGGACCACGAGGAGTACAGCAACCGCGAAGTCATCCGGGAGCTACGAGGGAGACCGGATGGCCGGCGCCTGCCACTGTGGGGGGACGAGCAGCCCCGGGCCACCCTGCTGGCCCCGCCCAAACCCCCTCGCCTCTACCGGGAAAGCTTCAGCTGCCCCAACATCCTAGAGGCCCCCTCCGCAGAGTACACTGCTGCCTACTCTGCCACCCTGCCCTCTGCGCTCTCCGTGGCAGACACCCTCCACCGATCCTCCGAGGAGGACCTTACGGACACACCCCCCTTCCAGAGGACACCTGCTCCGGAGCTCAGCGATCCTTTCTTCTCCTTCAAAGTGGACCTAGGGATTTCACTTCTTGAGGAGGTTCTGCAGATACTGAGAGAGCAATTTCCCAGTGAGCTCAGCTTCTGAATGGGGGGAGGGTGGGCAGAGGTGGGGTGACTCAAAGAGGTGGGAGCCTGAGTACCCAGAGAAGGAGGGGACAGTCGGGGATTAAGTTAGGGATAGAAATCCAGGTCGCTGCCTGCCTCCCGGGGTTCTGAACAGTTTTCTGAGTGACCCCAAGGTGGAAGGACAGAAGTACAGAGGCAAGCCAGAAATGTGGGGGGGTCACCTGCTGGCAGGAGCCCTGAAGACAGCTAACTAGGTGCGAAGGGAGGCCACGCCTGCAGCCACAGGGACCAGGCAGAGGCCTGGGTGGAGGCAGGTCATGGTGGCATAAGGGGCAAGTCTGGGAGTGAAGAACACAGACTGGGCACAAAGATGGGTGTGCTGTGCCAGCTCCTACATGTGGCTGTTTAAAGAAAGTCACACTAATTAAAATTAAATACAATAAAAAATTCAGCCCAGTCACACTAGCCACATTTCAAGTTCTCAGCAGCCACATATGACTAAGGGTTACCACACTGAACGGCATACGGTGAACGTTAACGTCACTGGAGAAAGTTCTGTTGGGCCACACAGGCCTCGACCATAGCGTGGTGGTGGGAAGGGAAGCATATGGGACCTGCCAGGAAAGGGAGGGGCTTGTGGGTAGGAAGAGCGAGGCCGGTGGAGATACAGAGTGTAACTCAGGAAAAAGTCCAAAGAAATCACAGGCAGGAAAGGGGGTGAGAGACTCAACGTGCCAACACAGCTGCCCAGGGTGCTCTCTGGATCCCAAGGAAGGAACTCGAGGGAATGTCAGGCACAGACAGCTTGTGAAGAGGGGCTTTGGGGAATTCTCGGAAATATTAGTGACGGGAGCTCAGGGGAAATGCAATGAAATATAGTGGCAGGTTTCCCCGCTTCCTGCACCCATGAGCATATGGGAGGTCTGATCAGGGGACGGACACAAAGCCCAGGGCTGTTACACTGAAGAAGCACAGCTGGTCTCCAGAATCCCCACCAGGACCGAGGTGCTTTGCTCAAAGCCTCTGAAGATGGGGGTTGCGGCCCTACCCTGACGCCTGGCCAGAAGACCTGGAGCCGGAGCCTGGCTGGCAGCATGTGGTTCTGACACACACTGCCTCCATGACGCAAGCCTATGGCTGCCCCCTTTCCACTCTTGTGTGCACGTGCCAAGCAGAAAGCTCCCCTGTAGGTGCAGATGATAAATAAAGTTCTTTATCACACAGCCTATGGAGTGTCATCTGGGGCTGTGATATGCTGGGACTTAACAGAGGTGAGGGGGGAGAGAAACAGTCTCTAAAGAAGAGTCCCAGGTTGGGCTCAGAGCAGTTCCTTTTCCTCCTCCATCCAGGGTCTGGGACACACTCCAGAGAGCATCCCATCCTCACAGGTGAGGGCCCTGTCAGAGAGCAGGGGGACATGCCAGAGGCAGTGGGAGCAGAGGCCTTGCTGATCTGCTGAGGGGCACTCTTCCCCACAGAGGGGCTGGAACACATCAGCCTGAGGCACAGACCCCCAGAGGCTTCAGAGAAGGGAGAGTTCTTGCCCCACCAAAGTGGGGGCACGTGTGACCTGGGCCGGGTATGTGTATATATATGTGTATGAGGGGGAGGTAAATACAAGCCTTCAGGGGGCCGGGAGACTAAGAGCCGGTGTGTGGCGTGTGTCAGCTCGAGTCTGTGCTTCCCTCCAAAAGTCAAGCACCAGGCAGCACCTCAGTGTTGGCAGGGTAGCCAGTGTTATTTCTAAAGAGATGTTGCCTCTTGACAGTAGGTCCCTGTCTGGGACAGCCACAGACACACCTAGAAAGAAGTTGGGGAAGGAGGCAGCCACCCTCCTCACCAGCCCTTCCCTGAAGCACCAGGTCATCGCAGCACCAAATGCTTCACACAGCACCCAAGCGACCCACAGGCCAGGGCAACACCTTTGGATAATGATGATAGCTCCCAAAGGAGACCAGAACACAGAAAGAAAGGTCTAAGAGTTGTGGGTAGGGCAAGCCAGTGTGGAAAGTGGCAGCAAGGACTCACAGTCTTCCTGCTTGGGTGGGCAGACCTGCCAATCTCTCTGTAGTCCTGATGACTGGGGTTTGTGAGGCAAGGGCCCAGAGAAGAGCCCAAACAGGAAGAGGCACCCCGAAGCTTGAGTAGGCCCAGGAGGGTGAAGCCTGGCTCCTTACCCGGGACAGTCCTGGGTGGTTGTGGCCCATCGCACTCTGGGGCCGTCCCTCCAACCAGGAAATCTTCAGAGGGTTATCGACCAGGCCCACTTCATTCTGGACAGCCAGCTCCTGTCAAACACAAAAGCCAGTCCCACTCCCATCATTCCAGTCAGCTACACGGTGGCTCTACCCCTACAGAAAGAACCAGAACCAGCACTCTCATCCTCAGAGCAAAGTGAAGCAGCCTTCATGCGATGGTGTGCTGAAGCTCTGACCCTCCTCACGGGAAACGTGAGTCTTCTGACCGGGCAGTCGGGGAGGGGAGAAGGTTCTGTGATGGTCCCAACCTGGAGGCACACTGGCTTCCAGGGGAAGGTGAGGGTGTGAGCCAGGCAGTAGGAAATGACACCATCCCTGGCACATTCTCCCATCCATTCCTTCTCCCAGGACCTGTGGGCCTCAGGGAAATCTTGGCTCTGAGCTGGCCCACTTAAGCTCAGAGGGCCTACAGAATTGAGTTCCTCCCCTGGAATGGCAGGGCTGCTGGTGGCCCCCAAAGCCCCATAGAGCACTCACCGCAGCCTTGACGGTTGCAAACTCTACCACAGCGGTGCCTGCCTTCTTACTGGAAAGTACCAGGTTGAGCACGTCTCCATACTGTAAGGATAAGGGGTCCTGGTAAGCATGGCCCAGCCTTCAGGATGGCCCAGATCACACTGGAGATAAGCCTAGGCCGCCCAGAGGCAACCAAGTTATTTTGGGTTGGGGATAACCTCTTGTTGCTAGGTTCCCAGAGAGGGGATAGCGGAGATGGGAAAGAAAAGTTTTTGTGTTTTTTTTTTTCCAGGAATGCAGGAGACAGCAATGAAGAGCTGGGCAGATGTGGGGATTTGGACCAGCAGAGACGCACAGCTGCCTCCATGATTGAAGGAGATGGAGAGGACAGAGCTTTAGTGCCAGGCACCCACCTCCTCTCTCCCCATACACCCAGCCAAGCCCCTTACTTCTTTTTTTTTTTTATTAGTTTTGCCATACAATGACATGATATCGCCATGGGTTTACATATGCTCCCCCTCCAGAACCCCCCTCCCTCTTCCCTCCCTCCTCCCTCCCCCCGGGAAATCTCGATGCACCAGCCCCGAGCATCAATCCTGGGCTGGCGATTGATTACACATATGATAATTAACATGTTTCAATGTCATTCTCCCATATCATCCCACCCTTGCCCTCAAGGCCCCTTACTTCTAAGGATGACAAGAGCTAGATCTGGCTGGAGGAGGCACATGGCAACACAAGTGACTGGAGGGCCATGGCTCAAGTAGAAGTCTTTAGACTATCCTATGATTTATGGCTTCCTGGTAGCTCAGTGGTAAAAAAAATCTGCCTGCAACGCAGGAGCTGCAGGAGACAAGGTGCAATCCCTGGGTGGGGAAGATTCCCTGGAGGAGGGCATGGCAACCCACTCCAGTATTCTCGCCTAGAAAATCCCCATGGACAGAGAAGCCTGGCAGGCTACAGTAAATAGGGTCGCAAAGAGACCCAACTGAAATGACTTAGCACATAGTTTATGGCACAGAAAAAAAAAAAAAAAACAGGCAGGTAGAGATGTGAAGGAAGGTTAGGCCTGGAGATCCTGAGGTTTGGGCTGACGTGGGGACCGAGATGATGGGTAAGAGGGAAGTCAGCAGAGCAGACCTTCTGAAAAAGCCGCAGGAGAACATCTCTGGAATAGCCGCCTTGTGACTCAGCTTCCTTCTTGCTCTTCCACTTGAGCTGAAAAGACAGCAGTGGGGGCCACCATTAAACACTAATTTCTCAATAGGACCAGACCCTGCACCTGAGCTTTACAAACAGCAGACACCCCTCTGGTCTTCAAGGCAGTGGTAATCTAGGGAGCTCCCCCCAGAAAATGCATTCCCCTTGAAAAATGGACAGGCAGGAGGCCTGCTCAGCCCCAGTCTCAGGGCTCTTATAGAGCCTATAAGAGGCTCTCCTTCAAGCAGCCTCAGGGAGGGCTGCCCTGCAGCCTTCAGGGCTAAGAGCAGCCTTTCACGGCCAGCTCTGATGGGCCATCCTGACTCCCAGGCCATGGGAAGATGGAAGGATGGCATGTGGGCAGTGATGTGGCTCCCAGAGGTCCAGTGTCCCCACCCTGGTGTTGGAAGCATCTACTCTTGCTGAGAGGAGGCAGTGTGAGGTGGCCTGTGAACCCTGCAGGGCTCACCTTTAGCTTGGGAGTTTCTTTGTTTTCAGGATTTTCTGCCATTCCTAGAAAATTTAGGAAAATTAGCAAGGTAGAATATGATGGAGAGGTTCCCCCAGGGGAGACACAGTCTAGGGCCACAAGGACCTAGAAAAGATCACTCCTGTCCAAGGGCAGTATTTGCCCCGCCCTGCTGTGGAGCCTGGTAAGGCAAGTAGAAGCAATCCCACCCTCACCCCCAGGAGCTGCCTGCTGGAGGCCATGATCAGCACTCTACCAACGAGGGGCTGTGAATGCCTTCTAGGGGCAAAAGACAGAGGTATAGACCTCACAGTCCTACTGAAACAGTGTCCCAGAGCCTTCCCCGTCTTGCCCTGGTGATCTGCTCCAAAAATAGAGCCAACGTAAGTGGGGCCAGGAGATCTCAGGCAGAGTGAAAAGCCAATAAGCCCCAGAGAACTGTAAGAAAGGACAGGTGGCATGTGTCCAAATGGGGTACCCGGAGGGTTCCAGCAGGTGGAAGCTTCCAGATCAACTTTACCGAGCAGCCAGTGTGACCACTGTAAGCCACCTCAGAGGGGGAGGCCGGTGTGGGGGCCGGACTCTCACCTCTCAACCTCTGCTCCTGTTCCTGACGTATCTGCTCCCGGACCAGCCTCTGCTGTTCCTCCAGCTGCCGGGAACCCTCTTCTCGCAGGCGTTCAATCTGCAGAGCGGGGGTTGGAGAGGGTGACAATTCTGTGCAGATCCAATTCCAGGTTGGTTCACCTTGCAAAGGTCCCTGGGACGTTCCACCTGCAAGCTAGGCTCAGCAACCTGCAGGTGGGACAGACGACCCAGATCCCACAGGGGAAGGCGGGAAGGGCACTCCCGCCCCAGCCGCAGCAGCCTCTAGTTCCACCATCCTCGTCCTCCTGCGGATGGTCACAGGGCCTGGACGCTCACCTCCTGCTCTAGTGTCCTGGTGCTCCCGCTTTCCTCCTCCTCCTCGCTGCCGAAGGCCTGGGCCTGCCGCTCCCGCGCCTCCAGGTCTAGGCACAAGGGTTGGATGACCCAATGTCTGGTCTAAGCAGTTTCTACATGGCACCAGCCCACCTGGCTCTGGCTGCTACCCCAAAGTCTCATGTAGCATGAACCCATCCAGTAATTCTGCCCCCTCCCTCCATGCGCGTGTGCTCCCAGATTCATTTCCATTGAGAAGAGTTGTCACAAGGAAGAGTATAGGCTCCAGCTGAGTGGCTGGGGTCTGGAAGAGTTACAGCAGCTCCCGCTGACCAAGCTGGTTCTCTGAACAGTGTACAAGGCGTGGGTGGGTGCTGATGTCAGCCTAGGGCCGTGGCTCAGGGCTGCCAGTGGGTGGAGCCGCCGGCCTCTGTTTCTGTGGTTTGGCAGCACAGCCTTCGACCTTGTCTTGGCTTCGATGCTCTTTCCCACCACTGTGCTTGAGTTTTCACTGTCTCCTCTACCTCCCCCTCAACTCACAGTTACCAAGACTCACTGCAGACCCAGCTACAGGGACAGCAGCCACCATGCAAGAACATCACCCCAGGTCCTGGAGCCCTTCCCACCTTCCAAGAGAAACCTGCCTGTGGCTCTGTCCCAGGCCAGCTGCTGCGGCAAATGCTTCTCTCAGGTCTGGGACTTGCTGCTTTCTTTTCCGTTCACTTTACTTACCTAAACTCCAGGTTTGTTTGTTTTTGATGGATGTACTGGGATGGCATATGTACATAATAAATATATGGATGTGAAACAGGCAAGATGCAGGGGAGAAAAATTGAGTGAAGAATACTTCAACCAATCTTGTGGGGGTAATGAAAATGTTCTAAAATTGATTTAGCGTCATAGTTGCACCATTTGTTAAATTTACTAAAAATCACTGAGTTGTTCACTTGAAATGGGTGGACAATTGGATATACAAAATAATGTCAATAAAGCTATTTTTCAAAAGGCGAATGTCTGGCTCTCTTTGGATCCTTTTGAGGGGATTTCAGAGTGAAAGCTCTGTGCAGAACTGGGACAAACGAAACAGATAAACGACAGCATGGCCAGCAAGGACACTGATTGTATTCATGCTGTGTGGGTTCAAATCCTGGCTCCAGCAAGTTCTTATCTTTTTGGTGCCTTAGCTTCTTTTGTTTATAAAAATAGATTTCGTAATACCCAGCTCTTTGGATAGTCGTGATAATTAAAGGAGGCAGTAAAACATCTGTCACAATGCTTAGCTAATAGCACACCTAGTCATTGTTATTATTCCTAAGACTGTCCTTCAGGAGCCACTCCTGAGAACAGGGTTCTGTCCAGGACTGGGGCCCAAAGCTCTGAGTGGCTGGAATTGAAGCTACAGGAGCAAAGGTGGGGGAGCTGCATTAAAAACAACCCAGGGAAACTGCAGGGCACCAGCACCACAATGCCACCTACCAAGCTTTACTTTCTTCCTTCTCTCATCAAGTTTCTGGGTTCTCTCTGCTGCCTGCTTCTTGGCTTTCCTGACCTTGTCATATGCAGCCTGGCAGAAGGAAGGAACATAGAGGAGCAATCAGTGGGGTAACACACACAGAGCCAGGCCTCCTCCCTGGCCCCGCCACTAGCCTTAGAGCTAGTGAGGCAGTCTGGTGACAGTCTCCAGCAAGGACAGCATGGCTGAGAATAGAGGATGAAGCACACAGTGGTCTCTAAATGTGGGGGACAATTCAGATAGAGGAGGATGTGCTTACCCTGGCAGCAGCATCGGTCAGTACCTCCAAGGCCTGAGAAAGCTGGTGGAAGAGTTCAGCTAGACATAGAGATCAAAAAAGAGAGGAGAAAAGTAAAGTTAGACTTGGTGATCGTGTGCTCCCTCAGAAAAGCACCTCAAAGAAGCCACAGGCTGCTGGAAAGGAAGACATCAGCAGATGCCCAGCCAACAAAGAAAGGTGAGTATATCAGCAATTGATCAGATGCCCTTAACGTGTGAAGTGCAGCCACAGGCCCAGTGCCCAAAGTCAGGCTGTGTGCGTTGACCTCCATGGCACTCACACCACACCCAGGGCTCCTTCTCCCCATGCCTAGGAGAGGCTCACCTGCTCTCGGATTATCCGGATTTTTGTCTGGGTGGCAGGAGAGGGCCTTCTGTCTATATGCCTTCTTCACCTGCAAGAGTCAAGATTGGGTTATTCATTCTTTCACCCCAAGACAGACCGGAAAACACTGCTAACGGGATACGGGAAACCCAGGGAGGGCTCTGCATCGCTTCAGGAAGGTTGCCACACTGAAACAGTCATCTCACAACCTCAGTGGAGATCTTCAGTGGAAGCAAAGGCTATGTACAGAGCTGAAGGCTGCCCAGCAGCAGGATTGGGCCTGCTTCCTGCCGAGCGCCCAGTCTCACCACTGTGGATGTCAGAGGCTCCTGGCAGGGGCAGATTCCCTCTAGCCACCCAGAAACAGGCACTCACACAGTCTTAGTGTAATATAATGTACACCAGGGCAACATTTCCGCAGGGAAACTGAGCCATCAAAATTTTAAATGTAATTTCTCTTTGACTTATTATAGAATTTGGACTTGCAGAAGCATGCCAAAATAAATATACAAGGATGCCCACTAAAACATAGCTTATATAAGCCCCACAGTAAAGCCAACCAAAATCCCCAACAACGGGGAGCCTCATTTAAGAAATCATCATAGACAAAAGTCTATCTGTGCTGTCCAGAAATATCTTCAAGTCCTCATTACAAGAAAAAAAACTGATTAAGTATGATGACAAACAGCAAATCATTATGTTGTACACCTGAAACTAATCCAATGTGATATGTCAATTATACCTCATTTAAAAAAAAAAAAGAAGTATCTTCAAGGTATAGTGCATGAAAAAAACAAGGCTTAGAACAGTATATATTGATATGATTAATTTGGGGGTTAAAAATAAATCAAAAATAAAAGAAATGTAAATAGTTAGAAACACTTGAGCATGTGCAAGCCTTTGTTTTCCTTTTTTCCCTCAAAGCAATCACAAGAAACAGTGGTTTCTTTTGGAGAGAAGCTGCAAGTAGAGGGGACAGAAACATTCACTTCTCATTGTATAGTTTTCTGTAGTTCTACTTTTCAAACCTTAAACTATTATTATTTTTTTTAACTGATAACAGAGGTTATCTTGGTGAGGAAGCTATAGTCTATTTTTAGTGTTCATCTTTGCACCTCTCTATTAAAAAGAAAATAAGTATTACTTCTTATATTAGTAAAAATAAATAAACATAGCTACCAAGATTCTCTTTTGTATATTCCCCATTCATAAGGGAAGGCTGAGTACAAACTCCCAGAAATCCTCCACTTTCTGAGGCCTTGCCCTCACTCTGCCTGTGCACTTACCTGCTGCTCAAATCTCTTGGGAGGAGAAGCCTCTTAGCCCAGAATCTCTACCAGTAGCTGAGCAAACTGGCTTTCCAGGCTTCCTACAGGGAACCAATAAACATTTCAATCCAAAGTATGCTAGAAAAGGGCCTTCAGAGGCAGGCAGCCGGCACCCCCGGGGGAGGGTCTGTGGCCCAGTGCCACCTGCGCCTCCGGCCACACCTAGCCCAGGGCCTCTGGGGTGTGCTGCCACCTGCCGGGCCACAGCCAGAAGCACACCTTCACGTGCCGGGGCAAGCAAGCCCATCTATTAAAAGCTCTCCTGGATGAGCCTGAGGAAGCAGGAACCACTCCCAGCACAGGCCTTGCGCAGAAAGAGTGTAAAAGTTCCTCCCTGTCCCCCAACCTTCCCAACTGCCCACCTATGTTCACCTCCTCACCCCAACCTAGGTCTTCACCAATAAGAAGTAATGACAACAATAACAAAATCCAGCTTTTTTTTCACTGTTTGTTGTGCGGTCACTCAGTCGTGTCTGACTCTTTGCCACCCCATGGACTGCAGCTCGCCAGGCTTCTCTGTTCTTCACTATCTCAAACTCATATCCATTGACTCTACGATGCCATCCAACCATCTCATCCTGTCGCTCCCTTCTCCTCATTAAAAAATAATAATAAGGGAAGAGGAGGTGATAGTTTCATATACAGTCTTACATTTGAAATGTCATCTTTTACTCTTGAGGCAACTAATCATTTGTCATTCCTCCCTTTATTCTTTCTTATCCCTTCTCCACTTATGCCCATGGCCTTATTTCTTTTTTACTTTAAACCAAGCCTTTATTACATATTCTTTATATTTGCAGGCTTCCCCCATGGCTCAGTAGTTTAAAAAATCCGCCTGCCAATGTAGGAGACCAAGTGGCTTTTGTTTTTTCAATAAGTAAAACAATACAAAAAATATATACATAGAGAGAAAACTAAAAAGCTAATGCTCTTTCCCTATTTCCCCAGCCCTCTTTTAAAATTCCTTCCCCTGATCATTCCAACAAACAGAAAGAAGTCTTTGGGGACTTGTTTCTGCCTCTGTCCCCACCTCTCCTCTCTCCCTGATCCCAGGCGCTGTCTGAACTGGTTGAGAGGAAGAGGAAGGGAGAACAGCGTGTCTGTTGCCTCCGTTTGCAACACTGCCCTCAGGACCAGGATTAGCAGGCAAGCCCTACAGAGGCTGAATTTTTGGAAGATGGTTTCTTTTGTATCATGGAGCTCTTTTAAAGTGTTATGTGTTCTTTTTTGTAAATGTGAAAAAGGACAATAAGAGGGAGGGAAGGAGTAAGAAGGAACTGTACAAAAGCAAAATAAGAGGCAAGAGGGGGCTAGGTGGTAGAACACTCTTCATTTTCTTTTCTTTCTTTAGAGAATGCTTTATAGTTTTTTATTCTAAAGGAATGATATTAAATAGCTTTCTGTTTTATATTTCATTTTAATGCTTTATATCAGAAAGTTGGGGTTTTTTTAATTTAAACAGGAAAATTGTTCAAACAAAAAAACTAATTATATAATAATGGGAAATTTATTTACATATATTAGTTTGTTTTCTCATCAATTCTCTTTCCAGAATATGTTCCTTTGACAAATGTCTTTAACAGTCTCATCAGATTCCATTTGAAGCAACAGTACAACTAGACCAAGGTCACCTCACTCCCCATCTGGGTGGACCCCCATCTTACCTCCACCCCTCCAGCCTCCCACACACTCAACATCTATAAACAGACACAACTGCCCCAATCAACTTGATGTAACCTGGACCCCTATCCCCTCAAGGCCTAGCCTGGGCCTCCATTTCCAAATCACCCCTTAAAGGTGTGAGAAGTTGAACATTCTGTGTTTCAAAATCTTATTGGAAAAAATTACCAGTCTCAAGCAGTGGCTTGATGAGTAAGGGGAGAGGTGAGGTCAAAAAGTCAAGGTCATGCTGCTATTCATTCTTAGAGAGGAGTGTCTACAGATAGGAGGGGAGCTCTCTGAGAGCCCTTTGGTACAGCACCAAATCTACCCTACCTCCTGGGTCCACTCATGGAGCACTGAGGATACGGAAGGACTGAGCTGAAGCTGGGGATACAGAGAATAATCGGGAATTTCCCTGACACTGAAGAGGAAGGACACTGCTTCACAAGGAAAATGGCTGTGAAAACAATGAATTATACTACAGTTGTAAAATGCCTGTAAGTGAGGTCCCTAAGAATGGGGGGAAAAAAAGAGAAGTTAATTTTAGCCTTAAATGCCTCACATGGGAGATAACATCTGAGCTGGATCTGAAAGGTGAGTAATAGTTCTCCAAGCAGAGCCAAAAAGGGCATTCAAGACAGGGTGTGGAAGAACCTGACTTTCCTTCAAGCCCCAGACCAGCTCAGAGGAGAAATATGTTTTCCTTCAATGAGGAAAAGGTACTGAGAACAGAAAAGGACATGAAAAAGCAGAGGTGTGGTTGCAATAAAACATGGAAGTAAAAACCATGTTTTTGTCAAAGAATATTTTGATTAATTAAAAAGAAACCTTCGAACAAAGAAAAATAACAGAAGAAAACCAGGAAAAGAATAAAATTCACACAAACAAGTTTTAAAAACACAAACTTGGGATGAAGAAATGCTAGGGAGTGAGAGCATACATGAAGGCAAAGAAATGCAAAACTGGCCTGATAAGAGAAAAAAAGTTAAACTTAACTCAGGTGTGATACTGAAAATACAAGAAACTTAACATGATTCATAAGGTATGTGTGATTCATAAAACAGAGAGTAGACCAATTAGAAGGAAAAGCCCCACAGTGCATATGAGCAGGGCCAGATGTGGAAAGCCTTCTAAGATCAAAAGTAATGAATCTGGATGAATGACTAAGGAGGCTTTTGGGGTCTCCAAGCTCAAAGAACTTGAACCCCAAAGTTCTCTTTGAGCTAATGAAAGTTTGTCATGAAGCACAAAGACAAGATTACTGGAACATAAAAGCATGGCCAAGAAACAAACAGTAATTAATGTAAAAATTCAACATAATGAGTGAAAAAAGTTAGTTCTTCATCTCAAGCCATATACCAAAATAATTCCAGATAGATTAAAAAAATCTAAATACAAAAAATGAAGCTAAAAGAACCTAAAGAGAGAAAATGATGAGACTATTAATCTACTTTTAGTGTGGCCAAGAAATTCCTAAGCATTAAAGCAAGGGAAGGAATCACAAATACATGCACATACATGTACACAAAATGAATGGATTTACAATGAAAAAATTTCAATTTATCTAAGCAAAAAATCATAGACAAAATTAAAAGATGAGGGGGTGGGAGGGAGGCTCAAGATGTAGGGGATATATATGCACTTATAGCTGATCCACACTGATGTACAGCAGAAATCAACATAACATTGTAAAGCAATTATCCTCCAATTAAATATAAAAAAGAAACAAGTAAAAAAAAAAGGACTAGGGAAATGATGACTGAGAGAAGTATGTGCATGAAACACGACAGACGTGTCTTTACTATACAAAGAAACCATGCAGGAAAAAAACAAACAAACAAGAAAAAGACAAACTACGAGAAAATAGAGAACATGAAGAGAGAATTCATAGAATATAAATGGTTGATGTGAAAAATATTCAGCCTCACACCTAAAAATTAAGTCTTTTTCACCTCTCATTTAACAACAAGGAAAACAAAGGATGGTATTTAATGTTGATGGCTTTGTGGTGAATATGTAAATTAACACAATGATTCCAGTCTGTTTGGGTTGTTTTTGTCTGCAACCCCATGGCTTGCGGGATCTTAGTTCCCTGACTAGAGATCACACCCCTGCTCCCTACCCCCTGCAATAGGAGAACAGAGGCCTACCACTGGACTGCCAAGGAATTTCTCATACAATGTTTCTGGAAAGTAATCTAGCAGTGTATATCAGGAAGCTTTGAAAAGTGCAGACTCTTTGATCCAGCAAGGCCTCTTCTAAAGAAATACTTAGAAGTTTACAGTATTTATAAACATTGCTGCTCATTATAGCATATTTATAAAAGAAAAAGTCAGAAATAATCTACATTCCAAAATGTTTGCTAGCACCTACCATGTAGCAAGCTCTTTTTGAAG
Source organism: Antilocapra americana (assembly GCA_007570785.1). Classification (NCBI taxonomy): domain Eukaryota; kingdom Metazoa; phylum Chordata; class Mammalia; order Artiodactyla; family Antilocapridae; genus Antilocapra; species Antilocapra americana. The sequence goes on along the minus strand of ML664176.1, from coordinate 13,078,919 downwards.
TGCTTTATATACAGTAACTTAACTCTATTTTCTTAAAATAGGATTTCTCTCCTTTAAAAACAAAAAAATCTGTTTTATTTATTTAGCTTTGTCGGGTCTTAATTGCAGCATATGGGACCTCTTAGTTGTGGCATGTGAACTCTTAGTAGGGGCAAGCAAACTTCAGCTGTGGCATCAGCGATCCACTTCCCTGACCAGGGATCAAACCCGGGGCCCCTGCATTGGGAACACAGAGTCTTAGCCACTGGACCACCAGGATCCCAGTAACATATATAACTCTTAACACGTCTCAATGAGGTAGAAATTATTATCCTCATTTTACAAATGAGAAAACTGTGACATAATGAGGCAATCATTATGATACTGAAAATTCATTCAATGAAAAACTATGCAATCATTATTTCAGACAATAACTGTTTTATTCTAGCCATATACCATAGGAAAAACTGTGGCTCCCAATCACCCCCTGCCATCAAAGAAGTTCCACCCTACCAGCTGTAACAAAGCACCCCAAACCTTTTGCCAGAGTGGTGTCAGAGAAGGCCGAGAAGGGAGTTCACACTCACTAGATGAAAATATAAAAATATCTCTGAAAGAGAGCATTGTAATTGACATTTATTTTTCATAGTGAGCTTGCATTACTTATCACATTAAGAAAAAAAAATTTGTTTAAAAAAAAACAAACATAATTAGCCAGAGCAATTAGACAAGGTAAAGAAATAAAAGGCACCCAGGACTTCCATGGTGGTCCAGTGGATAAGAATCAACCTTGCAATGCAGGGGACACGGGACTGATCCCTAGTCGGGGAATTAAGATCCCACATGCTGTGGGGCAACTCAACCTGTACACCACAACTACCGAACTAATGCAAGATCCTTGCAAAACACAACAAAGATCCCACGTGCCACGACTAAGACCCAAAACAGTTAAATAAATAAATTTTTAAAAAGAAAGAAACAAAAAGTATCCAAATCAAAAAGGAAGAAGTACAACTGTCATTACTTGCAGATGACATATTATTCATAGAAAACCCTAAAGAGTTCACCAAAAAATTGTTAGAATAAAAGAATTCAGTAAAGTTTGCAGGATACAAAATCAATACACAAAAGTTTGTTGCATTTCTATGCACTAACAATGAACTATTAGAAAAGAGAAATTAAGAAAACAATTCCAATTCCAATTTCATCAAAAAGAATAAAATATCTAGAAATAAATTTGGCCAAGAAGGTGAAAAACCTGTACACTGAAAACTATAAGACACTGATCAAAGAAGTTGAAGAATACCAAGTAAGAGGAAAGATATTCCATGCTTATGGTTTGGAATAATTAATATTATTAAAATGTCTTTACTACCCTAAGCAATCTATGGATTCAATGCAATCTATATCAAAACTCCAAGAGCATTTTCACAGAAAATCTTTAAAAACATCCTAAAATGTGTATGGAGCCATAGAATATCCCAAATAGGCAAAGCAATCTTGAGAAAGTAGAACAAAGCTAGAAGCATCATACGTCCTGATTTCAAACTATATTACAAAGCTATAGTAATCAAAACTGTATGTTACTGGCATAAAAACAGACACCTCAATCAATGGAACAGAATAGACAGCCAAGAAATAAACCAACACATATACAGTCAATTAATTTACAACACAGGAGCCAAGACTATGCTATGGGAAAAGAACAGTCTCCTTAATAAATAGTTTTGGAGTGGGGGGAATGAACTAGGAGTTTGGGATTAACATACACACACTACTGTACATAAAAAAAAACCAACAAGGAGCTACTATAGAGCACAGTAAACTTACTCTATAACAACCTACATGGGTAAAGAATCTGAAAAACAGAAATATATGTATATGTAAAATTGAATCACTTTGCTCTCCACCTGAAACATAACATTTAAATCAACTATATGCCAATAAAATTTTTCTTCAATAAAATTTTAAAAAATATAAAATAGTGTTGGGGAAACTGGTAGTCAGTCACATGCAAAAGAATTAAACTGGATCACTATCTTACACATACACAAAAATTAACTCAAAAGTGGATTAAAGACTTGAATGTAAGACATGAAATCATAAAACTTCAAGCAGAACACATGGAAATTAAGCTCCTTAACACCGGTCCTGACAATGATTTCTTTTTTTTTTTTTCCTGGATTTGAGAGCAAAAGCAAAAGCAACAAACAAAAGCAAAAACTAAAGAAGTGGAACTACATCAAACTAAAAAGGTTCTGCACAGCAAATCAACAAAATAAAAAGGCAAACTATGGAATCAGAGAAAATATCTGTAAATCATATATCTGATAAGGGGTTAATAAAAAGACCCAAAATAAACAACAAAAAAAAATAAACATTTTTTCCAAGGAAGATAGACAGATGGCCAACAGGTACATGAAAAGATGTTCAACATCACTAACCATCAGGCAAATACAAATCAAAACTACAATAAGATACTATTAATACCTTACACCTGTTAGTATAGCTATTATCAAAAAACAGAAATTAGTGATGGTGAGGATGTGGAGAAAAGTGATCCCAGGTATACTACTGGTATAGCCACTACAAAAAACTGTACAGAGATTCCTCAAAAAATTAAAAATAGAACTACCAGGAATTCCCCGGAAGTCCAGTGGTTAGAATTCCACACTTTCAATGCCAAGGGCCAGGTATCGATCCCTGGTCGGGGAACAAAGGTCCCACAAGCTGTGTGGCGTGGCCCAAATAAATATTTAAAAAATAAATCAGAACTATCAAATGATCCAGCAATTCCACTTCTGAGTATTTATCCAAAAGAAATGAAAACACTAACTTGAATATATAGTGCACCCTCATGTTCACTGCCGGAGAAGGCAATGGCACCCCACTCCAGCACTCTTGCCTGGAAAATCCCATGTACGGAGGAGCCTGGTAGGCTGCAGTCCATGGGGTCACAAAGAGTTGGACATGACTGAGCAACTTCACTTTCACTTTTCACTTTCATGCATTGGAGAAGGAAATGGCAACCCACTCCAGTGTTCTTGCCTAGAGAATTCCAGGGACGGGGGAGCCTGGTGGGCTGCCATCTATGGGGTCGCATAGGGTCAGACACAACTGAAGCGACTTAGCAGCAGCAACAGCAGCATGTTCACTGCAGCATTATTTACAGTAGCCAAGACATGAAAGCAACCTAAGTGTCTTCTGATGGATGAATGGATAAAGAAGATATGAGATTATACATTCAGTTCAGTTCAGTTCAGTTGCTCAGTCATGTCCGACCCTTTGCAACCCCATGAACCGCCAGGCCTCCCTGTCCATCACCAGCTCCAGGAGTTTACTCAAACTCATGTCCATTGAGTTGGTGATGCCATCCAACCATCTCATCCTCTGTCATCCCCTTCTCCTCCTGCCCTCAATCTTTCCCAGCATCAGGGTCTTTTCCAATGAGTCAGCTCTTCGCATCAGGTGGCCAAATTGGAGTTTCAGCTTCAACATCAGTCCTTCCAATGAACTACTAGGACTGATCTCCTTTAGGATGGACTGGTTGGATCTCCTTGCAGTCCAAGGGACTCTCAAGAGTCTTCTCCAACACCACAGTTCAAAAGCATCAATTCTTCAGCGCTCAGCTTTCTTTATAGTCCAACTCTCACATCCATACATGACCACTGGAAAAATCATAGCCTTGACAAGACGGACCTTTGTGGACAAAGTAATGTCTTTGCTTTTTAATATGCTCTCTAGGTTGGTCATAACTTTCCTTCCAAGGAGTAAGTGTCTTTTAATTTCATGGAGATTATACATACACATACCCATACACACACACACATAGATAGATATACTCAATGAAATATTACTCAGCCAAAAAAATGGAAATCTTGCCATCAGTGACAATATGGATGGACTTTGAGGGCATTATGCTGAGTGAATGAGTCAGAGAAAAACACCATATAATCTCATTTACCTGTGGAATCTAAAAACAAACTAGAAACAACTCATAGATATAGAGAACAGACTGCCCCAGAGACAGGCAGTTGGCGGAATGGGGTAGCGAAATGAGTGAAGGGGATCAAAAGGTATAAACTTCCAGTTATAAAATAAATAGCCATGGGGATAAAATGTATAGCATGACAACTATAGTTAGTTGTTGTTGTTTACTTGATAAGCTGTTTCTAACTCCTTGCGACCGCTTGGACTGTAGCCCACCAGGCTCCTCTGTCCATGGGCTTTCCCAGGCAAGAATTCTGGAATGGGCTGCCATTTCTTTCTCCAGAGAATCTTCCTGACCCAGGGATAGAACCTGAGTCTCTTGCATTGGCAGGTGGATTCTTCACTGCTGAGCCACCAAGGAAGCCCTGTACTGTGTATTTGAAAGTTACTAAGAGAGTAGATCTTAAAATTCTTATCACAAGGAAAAAACAAAAAAACACTGTAACCGTGTACAGTGATGGATGTAATTTAATTAGACTCATTTTGGTGATTATTTCACGATATGTATATCAAATATATCAAATCATTATGCACCTGAACTAATATGTTAATTATATATTAAAAAAAAAAGCAAAAACCCAGGGATGTTTAGCTTCTTTCAACTATTCTAAGCTAGAAAGCAGCATGGTTCACTGAAAGAAAGAAGGTTCTGGAGTGTAACAGATAATGTTTTCAAATTTTGAATCTTCTGCATGCTATTAGCACAATCTGGGGCAAATCATCGAATCTCACTCAGCCTTAGGTTCTTCAACTACAAAGTGTGGGAAGTATCCCCTACACATAGAGCCATTGTGAAGATTAAAGAAAACAATCCATGTGAAGTACCTAACAAAACCAGGTACTCATTTTAAGGTCCAAACCTCTTGTTTATCCACTCCTAGGAGGGAGGTAAATTGTGACACCAGCCCAGGATGATGCCAACCTGACAGAAACTTCAGGAAAGGACCCAGGTCAATCTAGTATGAATTCTCAAGGTGTACAAGGCTGGTTTCAGGCAGGAATGCTGGGGGCAGTTCTCAAATTCTATCTTTGGTCAGCCCCCAAAGGCTCTGAACTACCCTCATTCAAAGTGTAGGAGCACAGGTAGGTAGCCTGAGATCCTCCAGAGTGGCCATGAACAAAAACTCAGCTGGCCTAAGAATGCTGGTCAAGTGTGTCTGTCCTGATTAACTAGTTATTACAATCTTTAGCTGCTAAGCCTGCCCTGGGCAAGGCCCATTGCTGGGTTTTAGCCTGGAAGGCCAGATCTGACTCTGAATCAGCTTGCCTGCAGTTTGGTATTCTGTGCTACCAACAGGACTCTCAGCTCCGCCCAGCCCTCCTGGAGTGACTAGTACCTGAAGAATTTCTCATCACATAAACACAACTCTCCTACAACAGGCCTCTGAAAAAGTTCTGTGTCAATATTGTTTATTATGAAACAATTCCACCTTACTAGCAGCTCAAGATGCAATATTTTTCTTAACTATGATAAGTTGAGAAGGAAGAGGAACTTTCAGAAGAATAAAGAAACAGAATGACTATGTGTTATTACGTGAGAGAGACAGGACTATTTAATCCCAGGGTTGGCAGCTCCTTTATGAAATGGAGTCTGCAGGTGCTCAGACACCCAGGGAGGGTTGAAGTAGCCACTGAAAGTTGCCAAGAGCTACTGTATTATTTCAATACTTGCAGTTTTCCTTCTTTACCTATAGGTTTCTCCTAAAAACTCAAGTCTCCCTAGCACTTGGAAATAGTCGTTTATATTTCCTGAGACTTCACAGAAAGGACCTAGGTGACAATTGAGGGGCTTCTCACCCAAAGCCCCTCCCCAGACCATGAGTTTTCAGAGAACCAGGCTGTATCCAAGACCCAGCCCCAGAATGACAGAGATCTTAGATGAACAGAAACTCTATGAGGACTTTAAACTCCAATTTGTAAAAGTGTCGTCTTTTCTCCTGATACCTTTCAAAAATACTACCTACAGGTAACTCCCTTCCCTTCTCCATCCTAGGACACTACTTGAGTTTGATCAGTCTTCCATCACACAGGATCATCACTCAGAACATAAACTACTAAACAGTACAAAATGTTCAGATGTTCCTGAGGGCAGAGTCAGGCTTTTCCTCTGCTTCCTTAGGTGGTGAGGATCTTAAATTCTACTTTTAAAAAAAGTATATTTGACTGAGCTGGGTCTTAGTTGTGGCATGCAGGATCTAGTTCCCTGACCAGGGATGAAACATTGGGAGCACAGAGTCATAGCCTGTGGACCAACATGGAAGTCCCTTAAATTCTACTCTCTTATAGAAACATCTCTTCCCTACTAGCCTGTGCCAGATACCAGCATATCTTTGGGAGTGCTTATAAATCTGCTGTTTCTTTTTTGGTATGGCCTGGAAAAACAGATACACCGATTATGACTGTACTTCAAATGAGAGCACACAGGTGTAGGAAACTACGGGGGTTCTTAGAAACAAAGGGAACGAGCTTTAGGGGACAGGGGGTTTCTGCTTATCCCAGGCCCAGAACAGTGCCCTGGGCACACCTGGCACTCAGTCGCTGCTGCCGCTAAGTCACTTTAGTCGTGTCTGGCTCTGTGCGACCCCATAGACGGCAGCCCACCAGGCTCCTCCATCCATGGAGTTTCCAGGCAAGAGTACTGGAGTGAGGTGCCATTGCCTTCTCCGTGGCACTCAGTAGGCACACAATAAATATCTTTTGAATGAAAGGGGCAAACATCCATTTGTTCTCAACCAAACACAATTAGGAAAACTCAACTATGTCAATTGCTTCTAGCCTATTGAAGAGCAGAAGAAAGTGGGTGCTGTTCCAAGCCTTGAAGATCCTCCCACACTATTTCGTAATTTCTCCTTCTATCTGCTAACACTTCCTCTTAAGAAGAAATCACTATAACAGACTGATAAAAGAACCACACTAGGAACTAAATGTTATCCCCCTGCATCACAGAAGGGAAGAATGAGTTACGCATTAGCCCAGCCCTTCCTGGGGGCTCCATAACTGGTTTGGCCACTTGCAGCATCCTAATCCCAGAGCAGGGAAAGGATCTTGGAGCTGGGTCTCCCGCCATCTCCACTGGGCTTGGTGCCAGGCACACAGGAGGGCCTCTGACAATCCACCTGCCTTCAGTTTCACCTCTTGAAAGGAATGAATTCCCAACTCAGACAAAAAAGCCAGGCGCTAAGAGGCCCAGTAAATATAAAATAGCCATCATTATCTAAAAGAAAGGTGCCCTACCAAGAAGAGATCATTATTTTTTAGAAGGATGGTATCCTTTCATATAATAAAACTTGGAGCCAAGTAAGTATTAATAGTACAAGTAATTAAGTCCAGTTCTCAAAAGCCCAACTCACAGGTTAGACTCAGATACACAGGACACACAGGGAGGCCACTTCATGTGACAACAGATACCAAATGAACAAATCATGCTGATGAATCAGCTAGGAAGTCATTACAGGCCCAGTTCGAGAAGAAGGAATAGTTAATAATCTTGGCCTGGGCAGTATTTTCTTGCCAAGCCTGGGAGGCAGACATCTCATCGATCCTGCACTAGCCACAACCCCAGAGGTTATGTGACCAGCTGATGTCACAGGCAGGAAGTAAAACACAGAGCTCTAGGCACTTACCTGGAAGTCCCCTCTGCCTAAGAGATTGGTCACTTTCATTTCTTACAGCCTATGGTCTACACTGCAACAGCACTACAGACAAACTTCCAAATTTCTGTGGAAACGGGACTGCTCCTAAGGCTCTGAGCAAACAGGGTGCCAGCCACTGCCCAGACCAGTGCTGTCAGCTCAACATTTCCAAATGTGGGCCTGCCAGTAGTACTGTGAGATGATTCTGGGGGCACCTGGACCTCACGCCAACATCTCTCATAGTCTGCTAACCATGGTCCATGGTCCTGACTCAGGACAGTGATCTGCGCAGGCTGAACCAACTAAGATCGTGCAAAGGCTTGGGCTGCTTCTGCCCTATGCTGCCCCTATGTGCCTTAAAGGATCCGGGTCCCCAGCCCATCCCTGAGGTCACTCCTCTGGTCCTCCCTCCCCTCAAGCTCTCACCTGTGGGTCTCCCTTTAGTGCTCCCGGTATCCATTCCTGGGCCTCAACCCTGGCCCTGCCCTCCTTCTCAGCCCACTTCCCCAAACCAGACTGGTCTACATCTGGAGCCCAGTCTCCTTTTCCACCTCCACCTCCTCAGATGCTCTCTTCTCTCAGGCCTGCCTCTCCCTCCCACCCTTATCCTAAGCAGGCTTACATTACGCTCGAATCTAAAATCCTCACCTGCCTTCTCTCAGGTTGGAGATTCCCACCCCTCAGATCTGACAGATACCCTGGCTCCTCACCTCACCCCCACAGCCTGCTGTCACTCTCAACCCCTAGTGTCCTGGGTCCCTACCTACAAAGTCATTCTCTCTGCCTAGGCACAAAATTCTTTCTCTCTGGGCCCTGGTACTTCCTACGTCTCATTCTTTTTTCCCCTTAATGCATTGGTTTCCTTCATAAACAAAATTACATTAGTGAAAAGAAGTGACTTAAAGAAAAATAATAATAACCAAATAAAAGTAGTCAGAAGCAGCAAAAATAGGGAAAGTAGTTATGCAAATAGAGAATATTTTGAATTCTACCTTCACTGAGATGAAAATTCCACTATGGTAGTTTTAACACAAATTTTAATATACTTTCTAAAGTTGTCCAGGTTGGCTTAACATCCTTTAAGTTAACCTAGGTTGGGAAGCTTTACTCAGAGTCAAATCTTTATCTGTGTCAAGGATGGGAGCGAGAGGCTTTCTGGGGCCACCTCTTGTTGCCCTAATTGCTCCTAAGTTGTGGGTCATGGAAAACAGCTCTCAAAGAGGCGTACAAAATGCAGGTTTGGGCAGGTGCTCTGCATTTACTAGCCACCTTATGCTGGCCAAATCAATTAAACTCTGCAGCTCTCAGTCTTCTCATCTATAAATTGGAGCTAATAGTCATTGCGTACCTCACAGGCTTCTTTTGAAGATCACATCAAATGAGATAATTTATGTGAAAGCACTTTAGTGTCATATAAATGTGAGGTATTATCTTGAACACTAATGAATAGCTTACAAACACAAATGAATCATTCCTTTTGACTTAACAGGTAGCCAAGTAACTCCAAAACTTCAGAGCTTCAGCCAGACAGCCAAACCCAGGAATGAGTTAACTATCAGAGATACCAAGAAGACTTGGAGGTCGGGCTCCTGGTCCCACCCAGTGCTGGTCAGGCCCTTAGTGAATGAACGAATGACAGTCCTCAAGTGAAACCAGGCTCAGTACCCAACCTTAGAGCCTCAGTGCCTGGTCTGGAGGTAAGAGGCTTTAGGAAAGGCACCCATTTGGAGGCAGTGGATTGAGTCTGGCACACCTCAAATCCAGAAATGGCCCCCAGACACCCACAAAATCAAGTATAGCCAACCCAAGGGCCTAGAGGCCCAGAGATACCACATTTTTTCAGATTCATCTCACACCACATCCTCAACAAATCCTAGGCAATGCCCCAATCCTTGTCATGCCAAGCACTTTAACTTCATACCATTCCTTCAAGTCCTTCTCTGTCTTATTTTTCTTAAATCGGTAAGAAACAATGGATGAAATAAAAGTATTAGCTGGCAAACAGGTAAGATAGCCTTTTCCTTAAAGCAATAATAAAATATAGCCTGAAAAGGTCAATAGTAAGTTTCCACAGTAGTTTTCCTGGTAAATACATTTAAAACTTGAGTCTTCAAAGGGTTGATCAAAACGCATTTCCAAGCACCTAGCTTTACCAAGTAATACCTGCCAAGATACAGTGAGTTACGTAACCTGCAAAGGGCTTCAAATGAAAAGCAAGCCTGCTATACACAGGACAGAAATTCACATGTCGGCTTCCACTGATATGTGCAGGGCAGTGGAAGGAACACTAAACTGGGGTTCCAATCTGGCCCAACACTCACTCACTGGGTGATCTCAGCAAGTTCCATAACCTCTCTGGACCTCCATCCTCCTATCTATAAAATGAAGGGAGTAAATGACCATGATGATCTTTTTTAACACTGCTGCGAAATATTCCTTTCTCGCCTCAAGGTCTTGCATAAAAACACCTCCTCAGGGGAAGTCTTCGTTGATCCTACCAGCCACATGAATCATGCCTTCCTCTTTATTCTGACAGCATTTTCCTTATACGCTTTTTTAAAAAATATTTATTTATTTTTGGCTGCTCTGGGTCTTCAGTGCTGCACAGGCTTTTCTCTAGTTGCGGCAGTGGGCTTCTCATTGTGGTAGCTTCTCTTGTTGCAGAAAATGGGCTTTGGGGCACACAGGCTTCAGTAGTTGCGATTCCTGGGCTCTAGAGCACAGGCTCAGTAGTTGTGGCACATGGGCTTGGCTGCTCCACGGCATGTGGGATCTTCCAGGACTAGGGGTCAAACCTCTGTCTCCTGCATTGGCAGGCAGATTCTTTACCACTGAGCCATCAGGGAAGCCCTCCTTATATGCTTTTGTTCAACCTCTCTCACTCTACCTCAGAATTCATTGTTTACTATATTGTGTGAACTGTCAGAAAGCAGAAGCAATATCTTCTTCAGCTCTGAAGTCCCACCATGCCCAAACATTTGCACTGAACAGTGAACTCTGCTGATCCTCAATCTTGTTCGACCTGATGCCCCACCTCCCTTCTACTCTGACCACTGCCTTGGTTGAGAATCACTAGTGTAGTGTGAAGTGAAACAAGGACTTTAATGAATGAGAAGAGGTGAGGAGTGAAGGGCAACCTAAGACATGAGCGTTGGAGACTGCATTGGACATCTGCGCTTACAGTGTAGGAAGGTGAAGCTACAATGATAACAGCATGAATGAACTTGCAGTGAGTCTGTGCTAAGTGCCTTCTAAGTGCTTTGCCTGGACTGAGCCAGACAACAAGGCTGGTGAGGAGGGACTGCCATCATTCCCATTTTACAGATGGGGAAGCCAAGGCACACAGAAGTTAAATGTTTGCTCAAGGTCACGAACTAAGTAAGTAATGGAACCAATATGCATACAGTCTGACTCCAAAGTTCTCTTTCTTAACTGTCTGCGATGATTAGTACAAAGATGATTATAAAGGCACATTTACAATCCCAACATTGCTCAATGCTGTATTATGATTTCCATCCATTCTCAATACAGGGATGTTAACAAGCAACAATTCTTGGCCTCACTTGTTAAGATTAGTTATAAATGCTGTCATTTTCTACACAAGTTACACTCTCTAGGAAACCACCATCTGATTAGAAAGCATCACCTTCTAGAATGATCAACTTTTGATTTATGCATTTCTAAATGATGAACTACAAAAGCAAGAGACAGAGAGGCTGGAAACAGACATGATGAGTATCCCTCCGGGGACTGCTCTCTTCACTTGTAGACACTTAGTAAGTCTGCGGTATCAAGTGGTGTTTGGGGGAAAAGTTTCTACCTTCTTCTAAAACACAGATGGAAGGACTTTCCTGGCAGGCCAGTGGTTAAGACTCTGTGCGTCCACTGCAGGGTGCACAGGTTCGAATCCTGGTCAGGAAACTAAGATCCCACATGCCATGGAGAACCAAGCCTACATGCAGTAACAACAACCCATGTGCCCGCACCCTGCATGCTGCAACTAGAGTCCGTGCACCACAATGAAAGATCCCACATGAGGCAATGAAGATCCTATGTGCTGCAACTAGGATTCAGTACAGCCAATGCAGAGTCTTCTCACCTACCCCTTACTTCACCTGCGTAAAACTGAATCCCAACCTCATTGCCCTGCTTAGACCTCAGCCTCTTGCCTAGACAACAGCCTCACCTGATCCCCCAGTGGCAGCTCCTCTACCCGTCGCCTACTGTGTCCTTTCTGCACACTGACTTTGAATATTGTCTTTAAAATCCAATTATGTCACTTCTCTGTTTAATATATACATCAATCGCTCATAATTACCTTCCTCAAGAGTTCTCAATGTCAAGGTTCCAACACATTGGCTAGATCCAGTGTGAAATGTCCACTAATAATGAAGTGCTAATTAAACAATCTATAAATATAGAATACTTAAAATAGTGTCCAGCACATAATATTATACAGGTGGTGCTGTTCTGTGCTGAGTCATGTCTGACTCTTTTCCACGTTATGGACTGTAGTCCACTAGGCTCCTCTGTCCATGAGATTCTCTAGACAAGAATACTGAAGTGGGTTACCATTTCCTCCACCAGGGGATATTCCTGACCAAAAGATCCAACCTGCATCTCCTGCAGTAGCAGGTGAATTCTTTACCACTGAGCCACTTGGGAAGCCCTTATATCGGTGTTACGCATTACCAATAGTGAATATTTAAGACTTACAGGGTGTAACATGTTTCTGGTGCTCTGTGTACAACCCCACAGCCTACTTCTGATTTTAGCTACAGCTGCAGGAACAGTTCTGTACTGACTGACTGTATCACTCCTCAAGGGCCCTGTGGTCTCCCTGCTTTTCTGTCCCAGAGCTTCCTCCTTCCACAAGCTCACTCAGACAATGAGCAGAGCAGCCTGGAAGTACAGGGGCATCTGTAGGCACTAATTTTCATTAGATGACTTCTCTGCCTCCACTTCCTACATTGCTACAGCTACCACCATAATCCTGGGGAAAGTAACAGAAATCTTAGTTACGGCTTGATCAGTGTACCACTCCCTGGCACATTTATCAACCTGGAGTTTCCTGTTTTCTGTGAAACTCCAGGTCATCTGCCAACCCTTCTGATCCTCCTGCTTCTGGCCACTAGCACATGTTGAGAGGGCAACACTTGAGTCAGTGGGCTGGGGTGTAAAAGAAAACAGAAATGGCAAAGTCATAGGTCACACTGCCACGTAAGGTATGAAAAAGGAATGGAGGAGCCTTGAGACCTGGCCTTTCTTCCGCCCTAGGCTCTTAACATAGTTATATCAGCCAGCAAGAGAGAGAGAAGGAAGCACCTCTAGCCGCAGTCTAGACAGAAGGGGCATCAGAGGCTGACACTGCGCAGGCGCAAGACGTAGGGTAGGGTTGCCTCCCAGGCTCACCCGGTGGCCTCTGCTACACAAGGGAGAGCACAGTAAAGTGCCCCGCGGAGGAACCTCTGGCTCATGCCCCATCTTCCTCGTGAGGCCCTCAGACCATTCAGGTCTGAGGAAGGTCTGGAACCCCCGCTTCTGAAGCCATTGGGCCGCCTCTCGTTCCCCACTCCGGGCCCGGCTGAACCTGGAAAGCTGGTGGTGCCAGCCTCAGGCGAGGCGCCAAGGCTGGGAGGGCCGCCAGGTCGCTCAGGATCGACTCTCCTCACCCTCATTCTCACCTCTTTGTCCTCCGCCTTCTCCTCAATACCTAATAGCGCGTACAGGTCCATTTGTAAGAGCTCCTTGGTCACCGCCATGGTTCCAACTCTGATTGGATTAGTACTACAACTCCCAAAAGTCTAAGCGTGTGGGACTTCCCGGAGACTGTCGGCTCCAAGCCGGCTGAATGGTGAACGAACTACGACTCCCAGCAGCCCTCGCTCCCGCCGCTGCTGCTCTCCGGCTGGGGTGACTGTCGTGAATCTCCTGTTGGAGGCCTTGGCAGGCCCGCTCGAGTGGGCGTTGAAGGTAGGGGCGGGACGGGGTGAAGGTGCAACCGGCCCGCAACTGACCCGCAAGAGCTCTGCTCTGCGGCTCCTGCCGCGCCCCACCGGGAAACAGGATGGAGAGTAGGTGCTACGGATGCGCTGTCAAGTTCACCCTCTTCAAGAAGGAGGCGAGTCTCTCTTCACGGGCTAGAGGGAGGACGCGAAGTGGAGGGAAATACACGGGACTTGCAGTCCTAGGCTTGGTTTTATGGCCCCTTTCCAGACGTGTGGTTTTGATGAAGTCACAGAGCCTCATTTAACATTTCTATAAAACGGGGCTAACACTCCGTTGCTTTCGGGGTTGAGGTGCTGGATGTGAGTTCCCTGTAAACTGTAAATCGGGCTCCTGTCATTTTCGGAAAGCCAAGTGTAGGATCTGGCTGTTTCTTTCCCTCCACCCTGCTCCTCCACAACTCGGTCTTAGTTAATACTCTGTGACCACTCTCCACCACACCATGCCCGTTACTCTTTCTGCTCTGAAGCCCTCACCATCAAGCAGCCTGCCCCTTCCCCTGTCTCCAGGGCAACATAGCAAAGGCTCACTTGTCCCCAGCACAAACCTGCCAAGTTCCCACGGTAAACAGCAGGCTTCCTCTGCCTCAGTGTGACCAGGAGATAGGAACCAGATAGGAGGGATGAATAGCCAGTAGGGAAGCAAATCATGGAGCCCTCAGAAACCTGGGTTTTGTAGTCAAAGTGGTCAGAATTCAAATTGGGGCTCTGCTATCATTCACAGGGGTTTGGGCAAGTCTAGTAACCTCTCTGATCCTGTTTAAAATAAGAATGATAATGGTTGTCATCAGGATTAAGTATGATAGTGTGTATAAATCGAGGATTAAATCAAGTAATGAATGTTAAGGACTGAGTTTAGTGCCTGGCTCAGACAGTAAGAAATCTGTCTGCAATGTGGGAGACATAGATTCAATCCCTAGGTTGGGAAGATCCCCTGGAGAAGGGAGAGTCTACCTACTCCAGTATTCTTGCCTGGATAATTCCATGGACAAAGGAGCCTGGCAGGCTACAATCCATGGGGTCACAAAGTGTCCAACATGACTGAGCGACTTTCACTTTTCACTCACACAGTAAATGCTTAATAAATGGAGGCTATTGTTACCATCCCATCTTGAGTCAAGCCTCCTTCCATCTCTGCTAGGACAGAGAAGGCATGGGCCCTGCATTCTCTTTCTCCACTGTTGAAGAGTCAGTGACCTGAAGCATGGGACTTTGCCTATTTGTCATTTACACTCCTGTGTCAGGGAATTGAAGACCGAGTAGAAAGCATGTGAATTTTGCATGAAGCTTTATGAGATTTGAATAGAAGACTGGAGACTGGAATCGCTTTGCCCTCCACCCCCCCATCTTTCCCCAGGCCTTAGGGGCCCCATTCCCCGTCCTCCTCCCAGCAGCTGGTCACAGCTTCAGTGTCTGCTCTGTGTGTGTTCGAAGAGTCCCCAAGAGGAGCCTTCAGGGTGGGTGAGAGGTAGACTCCTTGCTTCATGTTTCTTGTAGTATGGCTGTAAGAACTGTGGCCGGGCCTTCTGTTCCGGCTGCCTTAGCTTCAGTGCAGCAGTTCCCCGGGCTGGAAACACTCAACAGAAAGTCTGCAAGCAGTGCCATGAGGTTCTGACCAGGTGAGACGCCAACGGGTGACGGTTCAGCTAAGCATGGCAGCTGGCAGCTGGCCAGGCCTCTCAGCCTTGTGCTCTGTGTCTAGAGATTGACCCAGGAATTGTTTGGGGTGGCAGGCACTGATAAGCAGATGGTAGGTGACTTCTGACACCAGATTTCTTCTCTGTAGAGGATCTTCTCCTGCCAATGCCTCCAAGTGGTCACCACCTCAGAACTATAAGAAGTAAGTGCTGAAGGGACAGAGACAAATGGGGAGGGGAAAGGACGCAGGAGCTGTAGGATAGGAGTTTCTTCCCAGCCTGTATCTTAAATGAGCCCAGGATCAGGAGGATAGCTCACTCTCTGGCTCCTGACTGCCCTCCTGGGCTCAGAGAGCCGCTCATCAGTCCATTCCCCAGAAAAGGTTCTTAGTAGACCTCACCCTCTCAGCTGAACCCTCCTGCCAGTTCACTGGGTTGGGGTGCAGGGTGACATGAGCGATGACCCCAGAAGGTTGTCCGTTGAAGGCCTCCCTAGCTGCCTAGAAATGATTTGAATGGGAAACAGTGAGAGGGTGCCTTCACCCCTCCCTTCTGCATTCGTCAAGAGCCTCTATCTCATATCCTGCCAGGCGTGTGGCAGCGTTGGAAGCCAAGCAGAAGCCCAGCACTCCCCAGAGCCATGGACTGACCCAGCAAGATCAAGTCATTGCTGAGCGCCTAGCACGGCTCCGCCAGGAGAACAGGCCCAGTGAGCAGGCCCAGACAGGGTGGAAAAGACACCATCCGGGGCTCCTGGGAGTAGGATCCCTCTGGATCTTACAAGTCTTCTCTATGCCAATTGCAGAGTCCGTGCCCTCACAGGCGGAGATAGAAGCCAGGCTAGCTGCACTGAGGGATGCACCCCAGGGTCCTGTCCCTTCCACCCAGGAGATGGAGGCGCGGCTTGCTGTGCTGCAAGGCAGAGTTCCATCTTCTCAGGCCCCCCAGCTGGTGAGTGCTGTGACTTTGGAGGGATGGAGGTCCTGGGACAAGGATCCAGCAGACGCCCAGATACATGTATGCTTAGATACTTCGCAGGAGTACCTCCTGCTCCTGAGGCCTGCTGCCAGGCCAAGGAACCAGGGACAAGCACCAGGATTGGGTGGAGCAGCAAAGAGTGGCCCCTGGGTTCTGTCAGGGACTGCCAGACCTACTTGATTACGTGGTCTCTTGGTTAGTCCCCTTTCCCTGAGTTTCGGGAACTCCTGAGCACCCAGCCCTGACCTGAACTGCTCTGAGTCTTATGATGTGGCTTGCCCCCTACCCTGCTCCCCACTGAGCTTCCCTCCTCTGAGCAGGCACATCAACCACCAGACCCCAGGACCCAGGTACAGCAGGCACAGGATCTGCTGACACAGCTAACAGCGGAGGTGGCTATTGATGAGAGCTGGGAACGAGGAGGCCCAGGTATATTCTCCTCCTGGCTCCCTTGGGGACCCACTCCCTACTCTTTCCCCAGGTGGGAGTGGCTCTGATGCTGGCACTCTGGGAGGTGAATATAAATTAGAGAATACCAACATTATAAGGATTGCCATTTATTGAATGTTTACTCCAGTGGGAGCCAGTGTAAGCTTAGTGGATCAGTGTGTAGGCTTTAGGCTCAGACAGTGATTCCCTGTTCTACCACTTAGTAGCTGTGTGACCCTCAGCATGTTACTTGACCAAAGTCTCACTTTCCTCATCTGTAAAATGGAAGGATGTGGGGTAAGACCTACCTCAGGGAGAAATCATGAGGAGTAAATGAGCTAATCGAGGAGTGCTTAGGACCCTGCCTGGCTCATATAGTAAGTGAATGTTCTCTGTGATGATGATGATAAGGAGGAAGAGGCTGTTTACTTAAAATTAAATTTAAGATTGAGCTCCTCAATGGTACCAGCCACATTTCAAATGCTCAGTAGTCACAAGTGACTCATGGCTATGATCTTGGACAGCACAAATACAGACCATGATATGACATGGAATGTTCCCATCATCATAAAAAATTGTTTTGTACAGAGCTGTTCAAAAGCTTCAAAGCAGTGGTTCTCAACTATGGTGATGATTTTCCCTCCAGGGCCCAATTGGCAATGTCTGGAGATATTTTGGGTGTTGCAACTCTGAGGGTACTGCTGGAATTTAGTGAGCAGAGGCTAAGGATGCTGCTGAACATCATACAATACACAGGACAGCCCTCACTACGAAGAATTACAGGCATACCTCAGAGACATGAGTTCAGTTCAAGTTCACTGTAATAAAGTGAGGCACATTAACTTTTGGTTTCCTGGTACATATAAAAATTATGTACACTATGCTATAAGTCTATTAAGTGTACAATAGCATTATGTTTTAAAAAATGTACATACCTAATTTTAAAATATTTTATTGCTAATAATTGTTAATCACCATCAGAAAACAGAGTTGCTACAAACTTTCAATTTGTAAAAAACAAGAAAAAGCAATTATCTGTGAAGTGCAATAAAACAAGGTATGCCTATATCCTGTCCAATATGTCAATAGAACCAAGATTAAGAAACCTTGCTTTAACGTGGAACTCTGCTCAATGTTATATGGCAACCTGGATGGGAGGGGAGTTTTGGGGTAGAATGGATACATGTATATGTATGGCTGCATCCCTTTGCTGTTTACCTGAAACTATCACAAATGCATGCATACCCCAATACAAAATAAAAAGCTTATAAACCTGAAAAAAAAAAGAAAGAAACCCTGCTTTAGGGGAATTCCCTGGTAGTCCAGTGGTTAGGACTCTGCACTTCCACTGATGGGGGCATAGGTTTGATCCCTAACTAGGGAACTAAGATCCTGCATGCCATGTTGTGCAGCCAAAAAGAAAAAAAAGAAACCCTGCTTTAGAGATACAATCTCATTTCTCATTGAATATCCTCGGTAATCCTATGATTACTATTATTATCCGTATTTTATAAACGAGGAAATTGAGGCCTGGTGAGCTTAAGGAACTTGACCAAGGTCACACAGCTGTTAAGTAGTGAAGCTGGGACTTCAGCCCAAAACTAACTTCAAATATCTTGTTCTAAAACTCTGAGATAAAGGGGACCATGTCAGAGCCACACCCACTCTGGTAAAATTCTGCCCCCCACTCCCAGTGACATTAGAGACCTCAGCTTCCCTCATGCCCTCTCTGTGCTGCTCCCTAGAAATGCTGATTCCAGCCTGTAAGGCAGAGAGCCTGGCTGGACCCTGGCCTCCCCATCTTCTGCTCCTTTCAGGCAGTGATTTTCATACCATGAGGCACCCACCGTAAGGGCAGCATATTAAAGTATCATCTGGGTGGGGATGAATTTAATTGGGAAAAAAATGTCCAAGATTACTAATTTTTCATATTTTGGAAAATGAATAAAATAACTAATTTTATTTGCAATATAAGTGACAGGAACTATTGTGGAACAAAAAGCTGATAATTTAAGTTAAGAAATGGGATCAGTGGTTTCTGATGAGAGATCCCAAAATGTCTCTCTCCCTGAATGCATCACTCTTGCTAACAGCCTCTATCCAGAACGACCTCAACCAGGGGGGCCCAGGGGCCCAGAGCACCAGTTCCAGGGGGCAAGCCACCTGGTCCCTGGAGGAGGAGAAGAGCAAGTTGCTGAGTGAGGCAGCGGCTGAGCTTCGGGAGGAAAACACGCGGCAGGAGCGCATCTTGGCCCTCGCCCAGCGCCTGGCTGTGCTGCAGGGTCAGGACCCTGGTAAAGGTAGAGGCTGGTAAAACAGCCATTCACTCATGTCCCCTGGGCAGACCCCCAACTCCCAACCCCAGGCCAAGCTCTGCACGGTGGCTGTCCTCTAGGCCGAGGCTGTCGAGCACTGCCTAGAATCATGAGACAGTGGATGAGGAACAGGGGCAGGGGCTCTGGGTCCCTTCAGTGCAGGGCCTTCCGCTCATGCTGTCCATCCCCGCAGAGGGGGCAGAGTGGAGATTGGAGCAGAGTGGGGCAGAGCCACTCTGATCAGAGTGGCTGCGGAGGTGGCTTAACTCTGGAACAAGTGCCGCTGGAAACCACACCAGTCCTGGGGGCAGCAGTACAGCCACTCCGGTGAGCGCGCCACCTTACTACTCCTCCCCTGCTCCCTTCCTTCCATCTTCAAGTGACCCTCCAGGACTACCATCTTCCAGACAGCGATAATGAAGAGGAGGAAGAGACGGCCATCCAGAGAGTCCTGCAGCAGGTTGGCCCTGCCTTACCCACCTGACCACCCCTTGTCTTGTCCCTGCTGTGCTGCCCCACCACCCCCCAGCCCCATTCACTCTGCCCCCCTCCCAACTCTGGGGCTCACTGGCCAGTCACTCTGCAGCTCCTGTTCTAGCTGGGGTCCCTCTGCCCCCATGACCCACACCTGCCCCCAGGCCCTTGAGACACAGCCACAGACAACAGATCAAGGAAGATGGGTTGGGAGCTTAGGCCACAGAGCGCAGAAATACTGTGCATGGGCGGGGGGGGGGGGGGGGGGGGGGGTGTGCCTGGAGCTAGGAGCTGCACCTATTCACTCTGTCCACAGCTCACCGAAGAAGCTGCCCTGGATGAGGCAAGTGGCTTTAACATCCCTTTGGAGCCAACTCCCCAACCCCAAGACCCATCCTGCGGGGCAGAGCCTAAGGTGAGAAGAACCACAGACACAGACCCCCAGGCTGCCTTCATAGCCTCCCTCCCACCTCCATCAGGTACCTGATGTCCCCCATTCCTCCCTGGTCCTTAAAGGCCCAGGCCGTGGCCACTAGGTCCGAGGAAGGGGAAGAGGAGCTTCCCTGGTGCTGCATCTGTAATGAGGATGCCACCCTTCGCTGTGCTGGCTGCAACAGAGATCTCTACTGCGTCCGCTGCTTCTGGTGGGTACAGGTGGAATGTTCTTTAGGGCCAGGAGAGTTCCAGGGCTGCTTGTGATCTCTGACCTATATCTGTCCTCCGCAGGGAAGGCCATGATGCCTTTGAGCTTAGAGAGCACCAGACATCTGCCTACCAGCCCCTGCATAAAGGCCAAGGGCACTGAGGGAGCCCTCATCCTCCCGGGAAGGCCATCCTACATGCAAGCATACACAGGCTGGGGCGCCCTCCAGGGCATCTGATGGGAGGACATGTCAGGCTGGACTGCTTATGAATGTGCCCTTTCCTAAGCCTCCATTCCTGGAAGGAGGAAGGATTCTCCATTGGAGACAGTGACTGGAGGAGCCAGAGAGAAAGCAGAGGTCAGGAGCCTTCCAGCATTGGAGTCTGGATTGGGAGTGAGAGACAGGGCAAGACCAGTCTGAATCTAAGGTGGAGCCTTGAAACTTGCTCAAGAGCCCACGGCCCTCCGCTGGCACTTGGAGGATTTAATAAAGTGTGTGATTCATTGGACCAGCATCTTTTATCTATAGAACCCTATGGATCCTGAGCCTGGGCCCTCAGAGAGGTACAGGGGCAGAATCCCGTGAAGTGAGGAAGAAGGAAAAAGTTTCTCCAGGCAGGAACAGTCCCACCCCACCTCATGCAGTCTGCATGCCCCCAGGCCCCACCATCTTGAATTACACAGCCTTTCTAGTACTCAGACACTGCCTACACAGTGAATGCATAACCTGCTTCTGGCCTTACTCCCAAAGGATGCCACCTCCAGGGCTCCTATCCCCACCTGCCTGCCATTCAGACCCAGCTCCCTCCTTACCTGATTACTGGGCTGTCATCCTATACCCTTTACACCCCTCTGCTTAGTCCCTGTTTTTTCTCTTTTGGCCTCTGGCTTGGAGCTGGCTCAAGAAAGAGTCCTCAGCCTGTGGCCTCCTGGATCAGTTAGTGGAGGAGGAAGGTTTAGCTTCTGATGCCCCCAGATCCAACTAGGTTTTTCCAGTTAACTCTCCTATTGGTCTTTGCCACTTAGGCTCCTATTGGTGGTGCCAGGATGCTGTGTGTCTTAGACAGGTGCCTTCTGCTTGGCCTCTGGGACCTTGCATGACAGTGATTTCTCTGACACAGAACTGTGACCTGTATCTTTGAATTCTCAAGGCATGTGTGGATAGGTGGATGGACAGGTGGATGGGTGAGGTATATGGATAGAGCCTAGTGACTTGGATGCTGGCCCTCTGGTATAAGACTTCACCCTCTCCCTCCCCCGTCCGTCAGCACAGATATGCTCCACACTCCATGAAGCTGGGGCTCCTGAAGGTTTTATCCACTTGGCTGCTGGGAAAGCACTGGGCAACAGCCATGACTGGCTCCCAGACAGTGCAGCTGACAGGAACCAGCTGTGACCGCACATAGACAGTGGTGTTCAAATGTCCCTCCTCATTCTCCATGTTCCTCGTCTGGGTCCCAAGGAGCTGTTTCCCACCCAGCCGAGGATCTAGGGGTTCAGGGCAGACTGGGCAGTGCTGAGGCTGATGAAGCTAGTCTCAAGGCTTATTTCTGAGGTCGACTGAGTCTCTGAAGTTTCTTGAGTTGACTGAGCAGCTCAGAGATAAAAGGCTGAAAAAGAAACAGAGGAGCAGAAGCAGGAATGAGATCAAGTTATGGGGTCACACCTACCCCACCACAGTGCTCTCCCTAGTCTCCACCTGACCCCATGGCCTCAGAGTCAAGGAAGGGGAGAAGGACCCAGGACCAAACCTTCCTCTTCACTAGCTGCCAGCCCGCTGGGCCTCCTCGTACCCCCCAGACCAGCAGAGCATCCCTTACCTCTGTGGGGCGGGGGCAGTTTTGGAGAATAGCCTGGTGGAAGAAAGCAAAGAGTGAGTCCCTGAGCCACAGCACTTTTTCAAAAGAGTCTCCAGTCTCCCAGGAATTTTCCCCTCTGAACTGGTTCTCCTCACACTGGATGAGGAAGCAGAACCTGGGTTCTTGGGTTCCCCTTGGTCTGAGCCCAGCTTCCATCCCCCAACCCAGGGTCTGGGGCCCAGTCACCCATTCTACCTCCAACTGAGTCTTCTGCTTCTCTGTGGATAGTTCCATGAGAGCCTCCAGGTCGATTTCAGGCTCCAAAGAAGTTGGTTGATCCTGTTTGGGAATCACATGGGGCTCAGAGGAGTCCAGCCAGCTGGTGCTGGAGTGAAAGGCACTGTCGGGTTCACCCATCTCCCACTCTATTTTCCATGTTCAGTTCCTCTCCTTACTCAAACCACCCATTCATCCTTACATTCAACAGTTACCAAACACCTATTAAGTTCTACCTGAAAGTCTAGGGTTCTTTAAAAAGAGTATCTTTAATTTCAAGAGTTATAAACATTGTTAGTAGGGATATAAAATGGTGCAGCTGCTTTGGAGAAGAATTTGGCAGCTCCTTAATATGTTAAATATAGAGTTATCATTTAGCCCAACAATTCCACTCCTAGGTCTATTCCCAAGAGAAGTGAAAATGTATATTCATGTAAAAATCGCATATGAATACAGTTCATAGCATTATTCATATTCAAATGACCATCCACTGGTGAATGGATAAGTAAAATATTATATAGCCATACAGTATTTTTCACCAATAAGAAGAAATAAAGGACTGATTCATGCTACAACAGGGATTAACTTTGAAAACATGTTAGTGAAAGAAGCCAGTTACAAAGGCTTGATATTACATGATTCGATTTGCGTGAAACATCCAGAATAGGTCAGTCTATAGAGACACAAAGTAGATTGGTGGTTGCCTAAACCTGGGAGTGGTGGTGGTAAGGAATGGGGTGTGACTACTGGTACAGGTTTCTTTTATGGATATTAAAATGTTCCAAAATTAGACCATACTGAGGGTTGTACAACCTATGAAGATAGTTAAAACTATCTGGATTTTACACATTAAGTGGGAATTGTATGGTATGTGAATCATATTTCTCAATAAAGCTAACTTTAAAAGTCATTGTAGTCATTGCAAGCATTTAAGCAATATATAGTTTATAAAATTAAAAATGAAAGAAGGTAAAGGAGAGTAAGAAACCAAACCATTGACTGGGAGAACATATTTGTAAAAGATATATCTGATAAAGGATTTTATCTAAAATATACAAAGAACTTTCAAAACCAACAATAAGAAACAAATAATCCAATTTAAAAACGGGGAAGTTTTGAATATCTGCCTCACCAAAGAAGATACGAAGATAGCAAATAGCATATGATGCTAACATAAAATGTCATTAGGGAGTTGCAAATTGAAGTAACAATGGGATACCATTACATACCTATTAAAATGGCAAACAAAAACAAACCTAAAATACCAAATGCTGATGAGGCTGTGGAGCAATAGGAATACCTGTTCATTGCTGGTGGGAATGCAAAATGGCATAGCCACTGTAGAAGACAGTTTGGTACTTTCTTACAACACAAAACATACTCCTGTCATACAAAACAGCATTTGTGTTCCTTGATATTTATCCAAATGAGTTGAAAATACATCTGCACGGAAACCTGCACATGACTATTTATAGCAGTTTTATTCATAATTGCCAAAACCTGGATGCAACCAAGATGTCCTTCAGTAGGTAAATGAATAAGTAAATGGTGGTACACCCAGACAATGGAATATTATTCAGTGCTAAAACAAAATGAACTATAAAACCATAAAAAGACATGGAGGAAGCTTAAATGCATATTACTAAGGAAAAGAAACCAACCTGAAAAATCTACATACTGTACAATTCCAACTATATGACATTCTGGAAAATTACAGCGACAATAAAAAGATCAGTGGTTGCCTGGGGTTACAGTGGAAGAGTGGTGAATGGGTGGAACACAGAGCATTCTTAGGGCAGCGAAACTACTCTATGTGATACCATGAAGGTAGACACGCGTCATTATACATTTGTGAAAACCCTTAGAATGTATAACACCAAAAGTGAATCCAATATAAACTGAATTTGGGGTAGTTATGATGTATCAATATAAATTCATCAGCACTAGTACTCTAGTCGGGGGATGTTGATAGTGGGAAAGCTACGCATGTGTGGTGACAGGGAGAATATGGAAATTCCCAGCACCTTCTGCTTAATTTTGCTGTGAACCTAAAGCTGCTCTAAAAAATAAAGTCATTAAAAGAGAAAAGCTGCACGGCAAAAGAAACCATCAACAAAATGAAAAGGCAATCCACTGAATAGGATAAAATATTTGCAAATCATAAGGGGTTAATATCTAAACTATATAAAGAACTCAGACAATTCAATAGCAAAAAAATCTAATTTTTAAAAATGAGCAGAGTAACTGAATAGACATTTTTTTCAAAGAAGACATATAGATGGCCAACAGGTAAATGAAAAGATGTTCAAAATCACTCATCATTAGGGAAGTGAAAATCAAAACCACAGTGAGATATCACCTCACACCTATTAGAATAGCTATTATCAAAAGGACAATAACAAGTGTTTCTATAAGTTAGTAAAGACATATTTTTCATTTTACATCTTTGTGTACCATTATTTTTTAAAAATTTCACCATGTGTGTGTATTTTAAAAATAAAGATAGCAAAAAAATAAATAACAAGTATTGGTGAGGATGTGAGGAAAGGGAACCTCTGTGCCCTGTTGGTAGAAATGTAAATTGGTGCAGGCACTATGGAAAATGGTATGGAGGTCCCTCAAAAACTTAAAAATAGAACTATTGTATAACCCAGCAATTCCATTTTTGGATATTAATCCAAAGAAAATGAAAACAATAATTCAAAAATGTATATGAACCACCATGTTCACTGCAGTGTTAATTTCAAATAGCCAAGATATGGAAACCATCGAGGCGTCTATCAATGGGTGAATAGATAAACTTGTGTGTATATATGCACTGGAAAACTATTCAGCCATAAAAAAAGAAAGAAATCCTGCTATGTGCAACAATATGAATGGACCTTCACAGTATTACATTGAGTGAAATAAAAGAAAAACAAACATTGTATGATCTCACTTATATGTGGCACTAAAAAAAAAGAATGCATCAATAAAAGAACAGATTGGTGGTTGCTGAGATGCGGGTGGGGAAAGGCAAAATGGGTAAAGCAAATCAAAAGGTACAAACTTCCAGTAATAAAACAAATAAGTCATGGGGATCTAATGAACAGCATGGTGACTAGAATTAATAATTTTGTACTGCCTATTTGAAAGTTGCTAAAAGAATACATCTTAAAAGTCCTCCTTGGGACTTCCTGGTGGTCTGGCGGTTAAGAATTTTCTACTGCAGGGAGCATGGATTTGAAAAAAGAAAAAAATAAGTCCTCCTGTCGAGAGAAAAATTTTGGTGGCTCAGTGGTAAAGAATCTGCCTGCCAGGGACTCTCCTGGTGGCTCAGTGGTTAAGAATCTGCCTTCCTACCTTCAGAAGCAGAGGACACAGGTTCAGCTTTGATCTCTGATCAGGGGACTAAGATCCTACATGTCGCAGGTACCGCAGCTGGAGAGAAGCCCATGTGCTGCAACTAAAACCCAACACTGTCAAAAAAGAAGAGAATCCGACTGCCAGTGCAGGAGACAAGGGTTCCATCCCTGGTCCAGGGAGATCCCACATGCGCCAGAGCAACCAAACCCGTGCACCACAACTCTAGAGCCTGGGAACCACAGCTACTAAGCCCGCACACTGCAACTACTGAAGCCCAGATGCCCTAGAGCTTGTATGCTGCGACAAGAAGCCACTGCAATGAGAAGCCCTCGCACCACAGCTAGAGAGGGGCTCGCATGGCAATGAAGACCCAGCACAGTCATAAATAAATAAAATTATTAAAAAAAAGTTTTTTGAAACTATGTATGAAGACAGCTGTTAACTAGGCTTATTGTGGTAATCATGTTGCAATATACACAAATATAAAATCATTACATTGTACACCTGAAACGAATGTTGATTACACCTTAATAAAAATGTTTTTTAAAATTTAAGATGTAAATTCAAGGTTTTGTAGTGCTTCATCAGGGACTTTCTAAAGTGAAAGTTGCCTGATAGGGAAGATCATGACTTCTAGAATAGGCTGGTGCAATTTTCTTGATTCATGGCAAGGTCCACCACTGCTTTTGCATCATCAATGCATATATCAGTATAGTTGAAAAGTCAAACAACTTCTTGCATTATTTATGAAAATAATTGGGAGCCCATGGTGTCACCTGCAGAACACACTGCAAGAACTGCTGCCTTCTCCATTTCTCTATGGGGTTGTTGAGGGGTTTTTTAACTTATTTAAGAAGCTTATTTGTTTGTTTTGATTCAGATTATCCCTAGCATTCCATGTGTCATGGATATATTGTTTGGGGGAGGCATTGGAGAAATAGGTGTATTGTATAATTGGAAATAATGTTTTTTCCAGTTTGAGTTTTGCTTCCTTTTTGAAAAAATTTTTTTCTAAGCTTAGCTGGTTCTTCCCATACTGATTTGGGTAAATATTTGATATTCACCTTACATTTTGCTAGATATTTGATAATTTTACCTTTTCTATTTGAGTATTTAATTCTATGGGATCTATTCATTCAACAAATGTGTCTAGTGGCTACTATTAAGCTGGCACTCTGACCTTGGAAATTTCACTGAACAAAACAAAAATCCTGCCCTCAAAGAACCTATCCTGGGGCAGTTGAGGAGACATAATAAAAACAGATGCATTAAGTAATTTAGTTGTATAAATTGTTTAAAAGTAAGTGCTATTGGGGGGAACTTTTGGGGTGGTGGAAATGTTCCATATCTTGATGGGGTAATATTTACCCCCTACTTTAAAAATAGGCAAATTTTATTGTCTGCCAATTATACTTCAATAAAGTTGATTTAGAAAAGAAAGAAGGGCAAAAAATGCCTCAGTTACCCTCTCATTCCTTCCACTGCCAATGGTTAATCACTGTTACTAGTTTTGGTCCTTCTATACCCTTTTAAAAGTAAATTAGTGCTAGGATTCTAAGTTAGTTCTTTCACCCTAAACTCTAGACTTTCTCCTTTGCTTCCTTGGTTTCTAGCTCATCTGATTAAGCATTCATTCATTAAATGCATCCTTACTGAGAGCATGTTGTACACCAAGCATTGTGATGAGACCTGGGGCCATAACAGCAAGACAGGCAGATATGGTCTTGCTCTTGAAAAGGTTATTTTCTCCTGAAGGATACAGACAAGTAAAATGGTAGTTATAATACAGGGTGATAAGCATGCTGATGAGATATAGGAGCACATGGAAGGGGAACCTAGCCAAGACCGGGGTTTAGGAAGGCTTCCAGAAAGAAGTGACCTCTAATCTGAGACCTGAAGGCTGCGTAGGAGTTAACAAGATGTTTATACTTCTGATGATGGGGTAACAGGGACCAGATTTATTCTCTCAACATAAGTAACTAGTCAGAAAATAATTAGAAAACTAGACAAAAATATATGAACAGTGTTCTCAGACTTTAGACAACAGGTAACTCAGCACTGCCTGGGAAAGAAGGGAAATGAAAGAGATACAGTTGTCCTGGGTTTCATCCTGAAGGCAATTTCCAGACCACAGAACAGAGAGAGGCAGATCCCAAGCAGAGCGCAGTGGTCATACTAAATTGATATGACAGAGATCAGAGTTTGGCGTTGAGGCGGCTGTAAACTGACAAATTCTAGAGAGGAGGGAGTTATGAAGAAAGAGACCTCCAAAAGTCTGCATAAAGTTTCTCCTGAGCTTTTGCTGAACACAAGGTACACATTCAGAGGGTAAAATTTCACGAGGCCAGATACTATGAGCCACTGCAGGCACAGAAATGAACAGTTCCCTGACCTCACAGAGGACTGATAGACAAACCAAGTTCCACTCAGCCAGAGTGGATGGTCATCCCTGATCACCCAGGAATTCAAGAGAGACCTCAGGAGGGCCCTAGGCAACACATGTTTACAGTTGTAACTTGAATAGATTGTTTTTTAAAATGTCATCACATCAAAAGGGCTGCTTCAAAATGCATGATGTCATGGAAACTACAGGAATGTTTCAAAACTTGGGTGGTCAACAGTGTCCCCTGATGATATGTACACTAGATTTAGCCCCCCAGGTAGTGATGCTCAACTTTGCCAACAGGTCTCAATAGAGTGGTGGGAACAGAAGTCAGATTGCAGCGGTTTGTGATTACAGTGATTTGAATAGTGACAGGAAGGGAAGAGGGGAAGTTAGTAAAGGTTCTGAGTGCAAATCCATTAAGGAGCCTTGTAAAGGAGACAGGAAGTAGGGGATGGGAACCAAAGCGGGGCATAGTGTTAAACAGGAGTCTCCTTAAAATAAAAGAAGTTCACAAGTGTTTTAAGTCCCTGCTTAGAAGCCGAATCTACACAACCATTTCTGGACAACAGGAGCTCCAGGGCCCCAAGTCAGTTTGCTTTGTTGAACCCAGACTTGGCTCTTCTCAAGACCCTAAAACAGGATGCACACCCTGTGAGAAGAGGTGGGGCCCTCCAACAAAGGAAGGTTGGGTCCCATTAAACTAAACTAAAAACAGTGATACAACCTACTCCTGGAACCAATCCCAGCAGTGCTATCCAAGGTGGGCATGTGGCTGGGGGTAGGGAGGCAGCTGGTAGAGAGGGACTCTATGAAGGTAGAACTGAAGCTAGGTAAGCTGGAGACTGAGTTGCCTCAATCTCTGCCCAAGGCGACAAGCCTCTACCTAGGGCTTCCCACCCACTTGCCTGGTTCCTGTGAAAAGAGCAGAAATTTGGACAGGAACTCCACCTGGCACCTTTGGACAATTGCCATGGCAACCACAGGTCAGGTATTTTATTCCAGTCATTTCCTGGGAGTAGTCTTCCCACATGTCCTGTTTTCTAATATTACGAGCTCATAATTCTACAGCTTTTCCCCTGCCTTGATCTTGCAAAACAAGAGTCTTTGGCTATTCTCTCTCTCTAATGCCTGGAAAGATTTGCCCTGAGTGGTCTGAAATATGAGACTTTTTAATCCAAAGGTATAACAATCTGAAATTGAAACAGGTCCAGAGAGGGAGGGTGCTGCCAGGAATGAAGGGCAGTGGCAATGTCCTGCAAAGTCAGAGTAGACACAGGCCAAGAAAGTTTGCCTCTCCTGCTCCCAGCTCTAGGCCATCTCCCTCCCCTCCACAAGTGGCCCAGGATGCTGCCAGGGACATTGTCAACACCTGGACCAAACTGATATGTGACACAGTGAGCTTCACAAGACAGCCTGGGCCACACGTATCTCTTCCCACCCCCACTGCAGGACCACTGACACAGCTCTTACCTGGGAGAGTCACAAACCCTTGCTGTCCCCCAAGAAAAAGACAGGACCTGAGTAAGGAAGGAGAGAAACAAGAACCATGGCATGTGGACAAGGAGGACTCTGGTCTCTGACTTAGTGCAGAGGTTCTTGCTAGCCACACACTAGGATCAGCAATGGAGCTTATGAAAAAAACCAGTACCTGGGCCCCACCTAGTAGATTGAAATTCAGTTGAAGTGCAACAGGGACATTGGACTATTTCTGAAGAACTTCAGGGAACCTCTAAGCTACTTGAATAAACATTCAGGCACTACAGGCAGAGCCCCAGCTCAGCTCCTGGTCCCAGGGCTCCCTAGTGGTGTGACCCTGGGCTCGTTACTCAACATTTCTAAGCCTCCATTTCCTCCACAGTAAAACAGTATCTGGGCTTCCCAGGTGGCTCAGTGGTAAAGAATATGCCTGCCAAGCAGGAGATTTGGGTTGGATCCCTGGATGGGAAGATGCCCTGGAGGAGGAAATGGCAACCCTCCCCAGTATTCTTGCCTGGGAAATCCCATGGACAGAGGGGCCTGGCAGGCTCCAAAAAGAGTCAGAAAGGACTTTGTGACTAAACAACAACAAAACAGAATCTACCTAATGGACTTGTGGCTGAATGAAATAACTTAAGGCAGGTGCTGGACACTGTGCCTAGGCTATGGTTAAGTGCTAAAAATGTTATTCTTGTTGTTGGAGCAACCTTTGTTACTACACTACGATCTCGATTTAGAGGTATCTAGGTAAAAGATAAAATGCTGCTCTCCCAGGATGTGGTTGAGGGGAATCAGTCAAGCCAGGGCCAAGGCTAGGTCAGGCGCTGATATTAGAGGTCACTATTAGTCACTCTGACATTCTACTCCAGCACTATCCATTCTGAGATGATGGAAAGGTTTTGCATCTGTGCTGGCAACTTGGTAGCCACTAGCCACCTGGCGGTATGGGGCACTTGAAATGTAGCTAGTGTAACTGAAGGACTGAACTTTTAATTTTATTTAATTTTCATCAGTTTAAAGTTAAATAGCTACACGTGGCTGATAGCCACAGGAGTGAACAGTGTTGCACTAGAGAGGTATGTGTGTTGAGGATGAAAGTAAATACAGACTTTAAAATAGCTCCTCTACCAGCTCATCTGAGCCTCAGAAAGTTCTACAAAAGGGATATAACAGGCATTGATAGCCCCATTTTATAGATAGAAAACTGAGCATCAGAGATATTAAAAGACCTGCTCCAGATTATACAGAGTAGGAGGCAGAGCCCAGACCAATGGGAGGTCAGTTTCAGGACTGCAAACCTATGCCTCACCTGTGGGAAAAGCTTCCTCTCCATCGAGCACTTCTCTTGTGCCCTCCAGTCCCCAGTCCTACCCACCTGGAAGAGCTCCTGGACCTGGGTGTCCACCCACTGCTCCATGTCCACCCAGCGCTGGAGCTGCCCCCGGTCGTACTTCACCGTCAGCCGGCTGGGTTTCCGGGACCGGGGTCGGAAGGGGTCGGACTGGGACTTCGACTCGGAGTCCGTGGATGATGTCCTTCGCCTCCCAGAAGCCCACTGGACCTTCTTACTTGGATTCTCCTTGTCCGGGTTGGGAGATGTGCAGGAAGCAGGGCTTGAAGACAGCATGGAAGGACTGGTTTGGGCAAAGAGTTGGGAAAAACTGCCAGTCAGAGCAGGAAAGCCAGGGAATAAGGAGCTAGAGCAGAGGGAGAGGCCAGCAGGGAAGAAAGAAAGGCGGGTGGAGGCAGGGCCAAGGCTTCTGAGGGGGCAGGGGTCAAAGATCAACTGGTCTTTGTCTGGTGCTGAGAATGCCAGGCTCCTGGCTCCAGGCTGCCAGTAAGTGGCACTCCCGAGCTGTGCCCCACCTCCCTTTCTGCAGCTGCTGCAAAACAGGGATATAAACAAACGTCACACGAACAAAGGTCAAGAGGGTGCCATGCCTCGGAGGTGGAAGAGGCCCTTGGGTCCTGAGGGGTGCGGGGCTCTAACCTGAGTCACACTCACCAGAGAGACCTCAGCACCCCGCTTTCCTGGGACTAGATCCACTGGCCTTCAGAAGCTACGCTCACAGGGATCCTGCAGGAGGAGGGTCCCTGGCTGGCAGGGGCTCCTGCTCAGAGCTTGGTACTGCTGAGGGCAGAGTCGCATCAGAGATAAGCAGAGCAGTGGTGATCTCTGGCCCTCATGGGGGCGGCACCCTCTTGTGTCTGAGTGTGAGCTGCCTTTAGGACTGTGGGGGAACAGGTACTCCCCTGGCTGTGTCTGTTTGCAAAGGTGAACTTGTCTCCCAAGCCCATTTCCCAGAGGCAACTGCTTAGGAAGCCATGTTTATCACCACATGACCCTCCCCTGACTGAGGTCCACAGAGGAACCCTGCAGACCTAACATTTACCCAAGTGTCAAGGACTATTACTTCAAGACAGACTTGCATTCTAAAGGAAGGGTGTTTTTGTGTCTTCAGTCTTTTGTAACAAAAATTTCCAAACGTTTTAGAAAAGTTATACAACAGAAGAATACACACACACATGCGTATGTATATTTAATGAAGAGCTAAGAAGGACAAATAAAGAATGAAAGTTTCTCTGGTCTCCATAGCTCCACTCCCTAGAGGCAGCCTACCAACAGTTTCTGTTCTTAGTTCTCCTGTGATCACCCTTATCTATTTGTGTAATAACACGAATGTGTCCATTCTATTTTTTGTCTTTTTCACCATGCCACATGCCATGTGGGATCTTGGTTTTCTGACCAAAGTCTTAACCACTAGACTGTCAGGGAAGTTCCCATTTGCCCATTTTAGACAGTATCTCTTGTCTCCTAATATGAATGATGAGAAATAAGCTCCCTCACTCATACTCCCTCACCCCCTTTACTTCCTACATTCCTATTTTTACTTACGTATTTCTTTTTCATGAAAGTCTTCTTAGGTCTTATGGTGGCTGCCTTTGTGATGCTGAGTTTGTTTCCAACCTATCAGTTTCAAGTGTCATACAGTGACTCCTACAATAGAGTTTTAGACAAAAACTGATTGATGAGTCTTTAATGGTGATATCTTAGGCCCTAAGTTAACCGGGTTGGGGAGGTGTTTGAGGGTTGGAAGCCAGGATGGTAGCCTAGAAACACCCAGGCTTCAGAGGAAGGCTGACAGATCCCAGTTCAAACTCAGCTTTGCCCTGCTTTGATCTAATAACCCTCCAGTTTCACAACCTGAGTCTGCTTTCTCATCTGCAAAATGGAGTTTGGAGAGGATTAAATGAGATGGTGGGAACTTTCCTGGTGATCCAGTGGTTAAGAATTCACCTTGTAATTCAGGAGACATGAGTTTGTCGGGGAACTATAGACCCCACACGCTGTGGAGCAATTAAGCATGCACTGAAACTACTGAAGCCCACAACTGCTAAGGCCAGAGTACCACAGCAGGTAGTCTGCACTCCACAAAGATTCCATGTACTGCCACTAAGACCTGAGGCAGTCAAATAAATATATATGTAAATGTTAAATGAGATGATGTGTGTAGACATGTAGCATGATGTTCAATACAGAGTCCTTTCTCAACAGACATCCTTTCTCTTCCTTTCTTTGCCTTCTCACCCTCCCTGCTTTTCCGGTGAGGCTCTGTCCATTAAAGGCTGGTTCTGGAATTTCTCTACAGTGGCTTCCTCCCTGACGCTCTTTGGAAGAACGTGGCAATAAGAAGTGGGTAGGGAGGCCTCGAAAATAGAGCCTGTAGACTCAGTTGTTACCTTGATGACATGGTACATAGTGTGATAGGCATTATTATGATAGTTCCCTCCCCATTCTGTTTCTGTCTCCTGAAGGGTTCAAGAGCCCTTTCAGGAAAAGGAACCAGATCAGAAGAGGCCATGGTTTTGTTATTTCATTAACTCATTCATTTAACAAAGATTTTATGAACTCCTCTGGTAGGTAAACATTATGCTCAATCCTGGAGACTGATGATCCAAAAAAGACACAGTCTCAGCCTTCGTGGAACTTAGAGTCTAGTGTAAAAATAAACATTAATCAACTAATCAAATGTAAAACTGCAACTATATTTCTTTTCTGAAGAA
The DNA here is from genome assembly GCA_007570785.1 of Antilocapra americana. NCBI lineage: Eukaryota > Metazoa > Chordata > Mammalia > Artiodactyla > Antilocapridae > Antilocapra > Antilocapra americana. Next base: position 13,045,490 of record ML664176.1, on the reverse strand, counting down.
AAGGTAAGAGGTGATGTAGAATGTCTAGTGAAGGTATGACCTAACGAGTGGTAACATTTGGACTGAGTTCTGAATGATAAGTAGGAATTAACTTGGTACGGGGAAAGGAGGGAACTGGTAGAAGGCGCAGCATATGCAAAGGCCCTGTGGCAGGAGGAAGAGGGTAAATAAAGGGACTGGAGAAGGTCAGTAGAGCTCAAACAAAGAGAGGAAGGTGGAGAAATCTGCTGGTAGTCCAGTGGATAAAACTCAGTGCTTTCACTGCTGTGGACCCAGGTTCAATCCCTGATCAGGGAACTAAGATTCCACAAATTATGCAGTGCAACCAATAAATAAAAATTTTTAAAGAGATGAGGGAGGCAGAAGTGAGTCTTGAGGCAGACAGGGTGGATCAATCCACTTAGGGCCCTGTGAACCATGGTAAGAAATTTTGTCTCTATCCTAAGAGCAATGAGAGTCACTGCAAAATCTTAAGCAAGGGTGGTTGCGCAGACTGACGTTCCGATTTTGAATAGAGAGGATCAGAGGGTGCAGAAGTCCTGGAGGTCAGTGGGGAGACCACTGTTGTAGGGCTTGACTGGGGGAGGTAGTGTTGGTGATAGTGAGAAGTTGCGTATTGGGGAGCTATTTGGCGGGTAATATTTAACAGAACTCGGTGATGGATTGGGACATGCAAATTTCATGAATGCCAATACAGGAACACAGGTTCATACATGGGACCTCTCTGAGCATATTTCCTCATCTTTAAGCTGGGGCTTGGTAAGATTCTGCAGGAGCACACAACAGAGCCCCAGGGACGTTCGATGGCACACAAAAGAGTAATGCCCATTATTTATGTATAAGTCTCCTTATTTACATTCTTTCATCTCAGCATCGACCTACGCGTGTCACCACTCATCAATAAGTTTGCCCAAGATAAGGGAACTCAAGTGTCAAGATAAGAAAAACCACCAGGACCACAGGTTCATATCAGGGTGGGGAAATAAAGAGGGTGCTGGTTTGGGCAGAGGCGAGGGTGTCTGCCCTGCTGTCCCAGCCAGGCCTGGGTCCAGTGGTGGAATAAAATAAGTAGCAAGCAGGCCCCATCAAAACTAGATTTTTTTTTTTTCTTTCTCCTGTTTTTTTAAAAAAATATTTGACCATGCTTCTTCGTTCTTCGTTCCTCAACCAGGAATGGAACCCTTACCACCTGCAGTGGAATGCCCACTGGACCACCAGGGAAATCCTTAAAATATTTTATAAATAAAGAAACATAGTGGGAGGGAGGTTCAGGAGAGAGGGGACATATGTATACCTATGGCTGATCCATGTTGATGTATGACAGAAACCAACCAAACATTGTAATTATCCTTCAATTAAAAATAAATTAAGAAAAAAAGAAAAAACACACATTCATTTTAGAAACATTTCCAAATTTTCTGAAACATTTAAAAATTCCCATATTCCTGCCACACAAAAACCACCACTGCTAGCATTCTGGCAAATTTCTTTCTAGTCATTTTCTATGCATATATGTTTAACATAGTTGAGAAAATGCTACATATAATATATAATTATTTAGAAAACTTTCAAAACTATTATCATTATTATTCAAGAAATAAGTTTAGCAGAAACAGACTCACAGATACAGATGACAGACTTGCCACTGACAAGGGGAAAAGGGTAGGAGAGGGATAGATTGGGAGACTGGGGGTAGTAGATGCAAACCATTACATTTAGAATGGATAAACATCTAGGTCCCACTGTACAGTACAGAGAACTGTATTCAATATCTTGGGGTAAACCATAATAGAAAAGAATATAAAAAAGAATGCATATATGTGTCTAACTCAGTCACTTTGCTATACAGCAGAAATTAACACAACATTATATATTAACTATCAATTATACTTCAATAAAAAATAAGTTTAAAAAACACATGTTCATTGTAGAAAATTCTGATATATAGATATAAGAAGTATAAATTATCTGGTATATTTTCCATTTCTCATATGCATTTACTTATTTTGGATTTTCATGAAATCAGATCATTTTGTAATATATGCATGCTATTTTGTAACAACTTATCTTGAATAGTTTTGTATTATACATATCTTTTTCAACACTGCAGCATTTTTCAAAATTTAGACTATGACTCAAAGTAAGAAATTCATTTAACTTCGTGACAGACACACATAAAAACATGAAATGACCATTTCTTATGAAACAAAACTTTTTATTTTTTTCAGATGCTCATGGCAAGTTACTTTGTTTTCAAGACTCACTAATGGCTTCCAATCTGTTCTGTTAAAGGCAATTCCATGATCTAATTACTCACTCCTTTGCTATTAGAATCAAGGATTTCTACCAATTTTTTGTCCGCCATTATAAATATTGCTACTTTGAACATCTTTGTAACTATTTCTTTTTTTAGCACCCTGTGTCCACCCCCCTCTGCCCCCGCCCCTCTTTCAGGGAAATTCTAGAGGCTCCTTGAAAGGTTGTACCAAATAAACTGTTTATAGTTTCATATTCTAATTTTTTCAATTAATGAATATATTAGGGCTTCCCAGGTGGTTCAGTGGGTAAAGAATCCACCTGCAATGCAGGAGATACAGGTTCAATCCCTGGGTCAGGAAGATCCCCTGGAGGAGGATCTCCAATATTTTTGCCTGGAGAATCCCATGGACAGAGGAGCCTGGCAAACTGAAGTCCTTAGGGTCACAAAGAGTTGGACACAACTGAAGCGACCGAGCACAGAACAGTTATATATTACTACATAAGAAATTACCCCCAAATTTAGCAGCTTAAAACAATTATTGAGTCGCTAAGTCATGTCAAACTATTTTGTCACCCCAGGATTGTAGCCTGCCAGGCTCCCCTGTCCCCCAGCCAAGTGGGTTGCCATTTCCTTCTCCAGAGTATCTTCCCAACCCAGGGATCAAACCCATGTCTTCTGTATTGGCAGGCAGTTCTTTACCACTGAGCCACCAGCAAAGCCTGCTTAAAGCAATGGGTATTTATTATATCAGTTTCAGTAGTGGCTTAGCCGACTCCTCTGGTTCAGGGGTTCTCAGAAGGGTGCAAGCCAGCACAAGCCAGTGTTGTTGGTCAGACATAGGTTCCCTGCCATGTGGACCTCTCTAACGGGCTACTCACCACATGGCAGCTGGTTCCCACCAGAGACAGGGCACTGAGAGAGGGAGGGGGACAGCTAAGATGGAAGTCACAGTCTTTTTGTAACCTAATCTAGGAAGTGACATCACATGACTTGCTGTACTGTATTCTATTCATCAGAGGCCAATCGCTAAGTCCAGCAACACTGAAGGGAGGAGATTACACACACAGGCATGAATACTGGCCGGTATGGAACACTGACGATCATTTAGAAGTTATCTACCACACTGAACAATTGTGAACATTTTTGACATTAGCAGAATTCTTAAAAAAATGCCCCTTTTAGGGAATTCCCCAGTGGTCCAGTGGTTAGGACTCCGCACTTTTACTACTGAGAACTCGGGTTCAATCCCTGGTTGGGGAACTAAGGTCCCACAAGCTGTACAGCACAGCCAAATAAATAAAGCTCTTTGAGGATTGCAGCAGTATCTGAGGGGACTTATCTTTTTTAAATGAAGATTAAACCAATGACAGTAGCCTCACCTTGACAAATATTGCCTTACTTTCCGCAAAAATCATTGACCCTGCATTATCAAGGGAATTAGTGGGCTTTAGATCATTAAAATACAACTTATTTAGCTATAATCATTAGATGTGCTAATGCTCAGTCGCTCAGTCATGTCCAACTCTTTGCTCCCCTATGGGCTGTAGCCCACCAGGTTTCTTTGTCCATGGGATTCACCAGGCAAGAATACTGGAGTGGGTAGCCATTTCCTTCTCCAGATAATCAGATAATTAGTATTAAAAATTGTTCTGTAAATACACTGTCACTCTGTTTCAGTTATTGCCACAAAACCAACTGTTTTCAGAGAACTGGGTTTGCCTCTCAGTGGGTGTCAAAGCCAATAGACACAATCAAGCCAAAAATTGGAAGAAGGAAGGATTTATTATTATTTGCAGCAAGTCAAATTATTACGTGCCTTGGGGATTCCCAGGTAGCGCTAGTGGTAAAGAACCCACCTGTGCGGGAAACATAAGAGATGTGAGTTCAATCCCTGGGTGAGGAAGATCCCCTGGAGAAGGAAATGGCATCCCACTCCAGTATTCTTGCCTGGGAAATCCCATGGACAGAGGAGCGTGATGGGCTACAGTCCATGGGGTCAGAGAGAGTCAGACACGACTTAGAGACTAAACAACAGCAATAGCTGCAAGTCAGGAGGACACCAGGGAACATTCTCAAAGCAGCCTCTCCCCTCACAGCAAAATAAGGGAAGCTTTGAGCTAAGGGTATATGCATATGCTTTACCACAGGACTATTGTTGGACCGTCTTCTCTGTTCTGACATTTCTTTGTTCCCTCAGGATCCTTGTTACCTAGACCTGTTCAAGGGCAAGCACTGTGGCCATGGGGTCGCAGAGTCGGACATGACTGAGCGACTGAACTGAACTGGAAGTGTTGGTCCTATTCTTGGCGACCCAATGGACTATAGCCTGCCAGGCTACTCTGTCCATGAAATTCTCCAGGCCAGAATACTGGAGCGAGGCTTTTCCCTTCTCCAGGGGATCTTTCCCACCCAGCGATCGAACCCAGGTCTCCAGCATTGCAGGTGGATTCTTTATCAGCTGAGCCACAAGGGAAGCCCAAACTGAACTGAACTGATAAACATATTCATGAAGAGGCTTGAGCAGAAAATTCTGCATAAAATTAGGGCAAAGTTTTAGGAGTCCAGGTCTTGGTGGATTGAAGTCAGGAGGGGCAGTATCATTATTCTGTCCTCCTCCAGGGTGGGGGCCTTAGCTCCAGCTGAAGTCAAAGATAGATTATTATGTATATTCCTTGAGGAGGAACTAGGACTCTGCTTTATCACAGGACTATTGTTTGACTGTCTTCTCTGTTCTGACATTTCTTTGTTCCCTCAAGATCCTTGTTACCTAGACCCGGTTCAAAGGCAAGCACTGTGGCCAGGCCTAGGTCACAAAATGAAAGTGAAAGTCGCTCAGTTGTGTCTGACTCTTTGCAACCCAGGAATTCTCCAGGCCAGAATACTGGAGTGGGTGGCCTTTCCCTTCTCCAGGGGATCTTCCCAACCCAGGAATCAAACTGGGGTCTCCTGCATTGCAGGCAGATTTTTTACAAACTGAGCTATCAAGGAACACAAAATAGCTTTGGCCAAAATGGCTTCTCTCTCTCTTTTTCCTTCCACTGCTCTGCACAGCTTGTGGGATCTTAGTTCCCTGTGTAGAGATCAAATTTGGGCCCCTGGCTGTGAAAGCCATGAATCCTAACCACTGGACCACCAGGGAATTCCCCCCAATGGCTTCTCTTATGTCGAGAATGCCATTCTTGATTCTCTTTCTTCAGGGACTCCCTAACTTATCTGCTTACAGAAATCACCCCAAAATTTAAAGGCTTAAAACTAGCACATTTGCCCAGGATTCTGCAATGTGGGCAGGGCTTTGGAGGTGTAGCTAATCTCTGTTGGGGCTAAGGGTGAATAATGATTTAATGAAGCTACTCAGTTGAGGTGGCTGTGAGATAGCCAGACACCTCTTTCTCCCATCACAACCTCTCATCCTCCGGTCTTGCTCTCCTCCGGTGGCCTCTCTCTCCCTCAGGGTTGTCACACCTGGTGACAACTGGTTCTAAGAGGGAAAATGCAAGCCACAAGGCTGAGGTCTGAAAGCCACGTGGTACCACTTCTACTCTGTCCTATTGGTCAAAGCAAGTTACAAATTCAAAAGGAAGGGAAAGGTAGACACCACCTCTTGGTGGGAGGAGCAGCATGCACTTACAAGGAAGGTGAGGTCCTGACCACCATCATTGATAGTGGTCTTTGTAGACAGTTCATTAAACCTACTTATAGAAATCACCAGACCACCATCCAAGCCAATGTACTCAGTGTTCCTTTTCTAGTATGGTGTTAAGGACTGCATGTTCTTACCAAACCACCCACTCCTATATCAGTGGTTGCTACTGGTGGTATTGCAAATATGAAGGAAGCCTATAGCATAAACCCTGGCTTTCTCTTCTCCAGGTTCATATAGGGAGTGTGAACCACGTGGCCTAACAAAAAAGCTAACTCACCTGGACAGCTCCCTTGGGCCTGCAATGTACAATCAGAAAAGAATATCATCTGGGGGAATTCCCTGGTTGCCTATGGTTAGTATTCTGGGATTTCACTGCTGTGGCCCAGGTTCAACCCCTGGTTGGAGAACTGAGGTCCTACAAGCCATATGGCATGGCCAAAAACGGAGAGAGAGAGAGAAAAGAAAACAATATCATCTGGAAATGCTCTGTAGGAAGGTAAGTCAGAATCACAGAAAGAGCCCAATATTGGCAGTCAAGAGACCTGAAGTGTAGAGATGGCCTCTGCCACATACTAGCTCTAGCTCTGTTTGTCTCTGAACAAACCAGCCACCAACCTCTGGGCCTATACATAGGACATACAGCTTCCAATATGCTTTAACTGAGACCTCCAATAGTTCTGACCCTCTCTGCCTCTCCATAAGCCAAACTTTATGAACCCACCCGGAGGATAGCTGGCTCTGTACATACTGCCAGAGAGGCTCTTGGGAGTCACTGAGGACCTGAACAGGTGAAGGGCAGGGCTGGAGGAGGGAACCACATGCCATGTGCAGGGTGGCCTGGAGTACACCTGCAAGCTGGTACAGAGCCCAAAACTAGGGCAGCAGTGGCAGCAGACAAGACGGGATGGATGTGAGCAGTTACTGAAGAAGACTGCTGCCACCCAGGGCTGGCTGGATGCTTGCAAGGGAAGCTCAAGGAAAGGCAGGGGGCACAGAGATACTGGGACAAAGTGGCTGGGTCAGTGAGATGAGGAGAGAATGTGGAAAAAGAAGTAATGCAGGGCTAAATATGATGAATGTGAAAACTGTCACGACGTATTTTTCTCTTCCTCACGGAACCACTCCATGCTCACCAAAGGAAACTTAGGTAATAACTTGTAAACTAGAAAAAAGAAAATGTTACCCCATATTTTCTTCATTCAAATGCCATCACCTTTACCGCTTTAGTGAACTTAGTCTTTTTCCCTTCATATGTAGCTTTTCTCTTTAGAATGTAAGAACCAGCATAAGGTAGTGTAAAAAGTGTAGGTTTTGGGGTTTCTTTTGATGTATTTATTTGACTGTGCCAGGTCCTGTGGCACACAGGATCTTTGATCTTCCTCTGCAGCATGTGGAATCTAGTTCCCTGACCTGGTATCAGACTTGAGCCTCCTGCATTGGGAGCATGGAGTCTTGGCCACTGGACCACCAAGAAGTTCCCGAAGTGTACTTTTTGATGTCTAAGATACTTGAGATAAAATTCTGACTCTGTCACTCTTTTCAGGTAACATTTATTGAGCACTCAGAGTCAAATGCTCTGTATTAACTCATTTAATTCTCATACTAACTCTAGTAGGTCTCACATTGTATACAAGAAGGCTAAGGCACAGAGAGGCTAAATAAGTTGCCAAAGGCCACACTGACATTAAGTGGCAGATGAAAGGGTTAAACCCTGTAATCTGAGCCTGAAGCCCACGAGTTGAACCCCTATAGCATCTTGTCTCCCACTCTTCACTACCTTACCTTGGTGGAGTTTAGTGAGCCCCCCTGCAAAGTAGAAACTATTCTCAAACATGTCTGGAACCCAGCAGGCATCTCAAACGGTGATCACCACTTGAAAGTCTATTGATTTTCAAGGCAAGTTAATCTGAGCTGAGTGTAGAATTTCCAGCTGAAGTCAGAATGGAAAGTGCAGTAAAAGCACAGTGTTTAGGTGCTGAAGCAATGGACTTAGCCTGCCTGAACTCCAATCCCTGCCACCTGTCACATGACCTAACAAGTTTGTCCACCTGTCTGAGCCTGCTTGCTCATTTGTAAAATAGGGATAAAATTAGTACCTGCTTTTCTGGTTTGTTTGACTGAATAGGGCAATGTGTGGGAAATACTTGGAGACAGGTTTTGGGCATTATCAGATGTAGGTTTTTGTAATGGTAAATATGATGGAAGTAATGATTAATCTGTAGTAATATTACCATAGAGTAAGTATTCTGTGTTAGGATTTTTGTATGTATAAGGTATTAAAGGAGGCAGAAATCAAATCTCAACAAAATTCTTTCTTTCCAGTAACTACACAATCATATGCTTCATTCCCCAGCGTACCATCTATGTTCCCCACCGTGCCTGGGGCAGTGGAAAAAACCCAGAAAATTCAGAGGGGAGACAGACTCTAGATTCCCACACCCAATACCCATACCCATAATGTATACAGCTAGGGAATGTTGCAGTTAAGCTAGGAAAAAGACTGAAGGGTCAGCTACAGGATCGAGTGGATAAGAAGACGGTTCCCATTGGGCTGGGGTTTGTTAAGTCATCGTGAAGGTGTAGAATATCTCTTTTTTAAAAAATTATTTATTAACTTATTTTTGGTTGCACTGGGTCTTTGTTGCTACAGGCCACTCTTTGTTGTGGTGCCAGGGTTTCTCATTGCTGCGATCTCTTTCGTTGCAGGGCTGGGACTCTAGGAGAACAGGCTTCACTAGCTGCAGCTCATGGGTTCAGTAGTTGCAGCTCATGGGCTTTAGTTGTTCCTGGCATGTGGAATCTTCCTGGATCAGGGCTTGAATCTGTGACCCCTGCATTGGCAGGCGGATTTCTATTCACTGTACTACCAGGGAAGTCCGGTATGGAATCTCTTTTGAGGAGAACATTAACAGGACCAACCTTGCTCTGTGCAGAATGGCCTGTGAGAGGAGTTCTTCAGTCAGGAAAAGCAATGAGCCTGGTTTCAAGAAGTCCAGGGCTCAGTGAAAGCTCAGCTGCTTTGGTGGTCTGGAACCTCTAGCTTCCAAGGATGTTATTTTACTGAAAGAAAGAGCCAGCTCCTGACCAGGAGCATCCCACCTGGTGAGAGAGGAGAGATTCTGTGCTCCAGAGAAGGGATCCTCTGACCAACGAAGCTAACACGACCGGAAAGGAAACGTTAGTACAAAATAAGGAAGGGCCTCAAAGCAAAAGGAACCACTGAGAATCAAGCAGGGAAACCCGGCCCGGGGAAATCTCTGGTTTCTCAGCTGTAACAGAAACGAGGGTTTCCAGAGCTGGCACAGGTGGTGACAATCCAGCAGGCATCCGGGATTCCAGTTATCAAAGGTGCAGCCACACAACTTCTGGGATCTCTTCCCGCCACAAGACGGAAATGACTTCCCGAGGGCTGACCGCGACATTGAGATCATTGGCATCGGGCTTTCCCCAGTTTCTCCTCCCGCAGCCCCTTCCCTAGCGCCTCGGGCTTGGGTCTGGGAACACTGGCCCGGACCGGAAACGGAGTCGGCCACCCCTGAACATCTGACCCACCTTCGGGTGCCAGACATCGTCTGCATTTCCCGAAGTGTCGGCCTCCGGGGTCAGGGGTGTACTTCTGGAGCGCGTGGAGCCTCGCAAGGTTGGGACCGGGGCAGGGCGCGCCGGCCTCTGAGCCTGTTTGGGCACCAGGTTGCAGAAGCAGGGTGGAAGACGGCAGGGACTGGGGGTAGGCGGCCCGGAAGCTAGGGCTGCAGGGGCGCACTGGGCGTAGGCGGGGCCGGCGACGCCGGGGTTAATGTTCGTCCCGCCCCGGCCGCACTGACTCAGTTTCACCAGAAACTAGAGGGGTGGAGGTGCCGGATCCCCAGCGCACCCTACACCTGGGCGGAAACGGCGGTCCGAGCAGCGCAGGAAACCTAGACCGGAACCTCGGCAGGCCCGGCCCCACCCCACTCACCTGCGCAGGTAACCCGGGCCGAGGAGAGCCAGGAGGAGGCGGAGCGGGCTCGGAGCATGTCTGGCCCTTTGTTCTGCGCCGGTGCGTGTGTCCGGGTACGTGAGCTCTTCAGCCGTCCGACCGGCTGCGGGGTCACCGAAGTGTGCGTGGGAGGACCTGGCCCGCCTGCCCTTCTTCACTCCCGGGGTGTTCGTGCTCTTCGGTCCTCCCCTTCATTTCCTCTCGGCCGGCCCTCCTCCCTGGAAGTCTCTCGGCTGATCCGATGTCTCCTCCTCCGTCCCCTCCCTCTCGCAGGTCGCTAGCACCCTCGGAGCCCAGAAGCCCGCTCTGTGAAGGTGACCCCGGTGGGGAGGAGGGCGACGATCCCCGGGAGGATGATGGCCGGGGCCCGCCTCTCCCAGGCCCGCATCCCAGCCGTCGCCGTGTGGCTTCTCTGCGCGCTCGTCCTCTGGGGCGCCGAGGCCGGGCCGCCGCCGGTGACCCCCGGTCTGCTCACGGCCGACGGCTGCCTGAACCGCTTCACCCCCGGGGTGCCTGATTTCGTGCTCGACACGGAGGCCTCGGTCAGAAACGGGGCCACCTTCCTGCGCTCCCTCACCGCGCGCCGCGGCCGGGACTGCGTGCATGCCTGCTGCAGCTCCAACGACTGCAATCTGGCGCTGGTGGAATTGCAGCCCGACGGCGGGGAGGACGCCATCGTCTCCTGCTTCCTCATCAACTGCCTCTACGAGCAGAACTTCGTGTGCAAGTTCGCGCCCAGGGAGGGCTTCATCAACTACCTCACACGGGAGGTTTACCGCTCCTACCGTGAGCTGCGGACCCAGGGCTTCAGAGGTAAGGACGAACGTGCCAGCATCTGGGCAGACTCACAAAAGGGACTGATTGATTATAGGGTCCTGTGCGAAGCATCAGAATGGAGTTTGGAGGAGAGTCCCATTCGATCCCAACTCATCCTTAGAAGTAGGCATGTTATAAACAGTAAATAAAGAACAGGCTACCAGAGGGGCAAGGGGGCACGTCCTAGAGCCCAGGTTGGCTCCTGAATTCAGGATGTTGAGTGGGTGAGTGCTCTGGGATGTGTGAGTGGAGCAAGCTCCTCGGGATTCCTACTTTGACCCCAATGGGCCAAGTCAGGAAATGCGCTGTCTGAAGACTACTTGGTGACTGGATAGCTAGAAACTCCAGGCCAAGCACTGTGCTAGGTACCTTGGGGCCCTGACAAGTGGACCTGGTGAAGGCTGAGCTCCTCACTGCTGGGTCTGGGATTGGTTCTAGCATTTCTTGTACTCCTCTCCCCAGGTACTGGTCTTTAGTGGTCTGGGGGAAAACTGCCAGATCACCAGAGTCTAAAGAACAAGCCCAGTTGGGGGTGACTCAACTGGAGAGGAGGCGGTATTGTGGACACAGTAGCCTAGAGGCCCTGGGGTCCAGGTGAGGAGGGTTGCTAGATGAGTCAGTCCACTGGTATGTATACCTGGTAGGGGGAGGAAGTCAGCTGTCCAGGCAAGTGTGTGTGCCTGTGTGTATACTCGTGTGTGCTCATAAGCCTGGCAGAGCTCTTCCTGCTTAAGATCTAGTAGCCAAGCTGTCTGTTCGCCTTGTTTACTTCCAGGATAAGGGCAAAGTGGGGCCACGGCGCCTCCTCTTTCCTCCTGGGACTGAGCAGTTAGCTGGGGTTGGGGTCCCTCCAGAGACCTTCGTTCCCCATTCTCTCTACCTGTTGTTCTGGCCAGGTGGGGCTCCAGGGCAGGGATGGGTCACACTGATGACCTCTGTTGGTACTTTACTGTTTGCTGACAGCTATGCCACTCAGCCTCTCACTTAGGCATCATGACAACCACCTCTGAAAAGGGTGCTATTAGTAGTCATTCCGTTTTTCAGATTAGGAAACTGACTCCCATCTTAAATATATACTGTCCACAAATGGGACTCAACCCCAGGCAAGACCTCCCACAGTGCTGCACTATTTCTCCCACAAGACCATCTTCTGGTAGAAACCTGTCTCTGACCCAAGACAGCCCAGTGGACCACAGAACCAGAGACTAGGGAGCCCAGGGGCCAGGCTGGGGCTGGTTGGTCTCAGTTCTGGGAAGTAGAGAAAGGAGTTTCCTCTCCAGCCTTTCTTCTCCCTATCCTTTCTTTCAGAAGCTCTGGATCTCTGAGAAGAGGAGGGGTGGAGATTCCAGGAGGGGGAGACACTGTCTCTAGGCTAGGCTGGGCTACTGAGTCCCAGTGGGCCAGGGCCTGAGCCTGTTTCACAAGGAAGTAGCAGGGAGTGTAGGTGTGATGACCTAAGTGATCCGAGCTGCTTGCCCTCCCGGCTCTGACAGGACCCATCAGAGGGCCAACACTGCAGGGCCGATGCCTAAAACTCTGGGGTCTGGTCAGGAAGCTGATCTGGACGGAGCCTTCCTCATCTGGGAACCTCCACACCTCCTGACTTGCCTGGCTGGCACGAGACAGGATGGAGTGGGGATTTCCTGTCCCATGGGGTGCTGGGTAGAACTCGGACTTAGTCTGGCCCCCAGGCCGTTTAAGGGCACCACAGTGTTTGGAGGAATGGAGTATGCTGTGTGCATGTGTCCAGGAGTCCATTTCTCACCTGAGTCGCACTAGAGAGGTTGAAAGTTCAAAGAGGGTCAAGCCATTATGGCCTTCTGAAAGCTGGGCTAGGGTAGACCCAGGTAGGCAAAGTGGGCAAGTGCTCAGGGCTTCTGAATCTTTGATTCTTGTACTGGGGGGAGCCCTTCCCAGGGTGGGTTGGCCTGTTTCCCTTTCCCTGCCTGTGGCCAGGCCAGTCCAGTCCAGATTACCGGGGCCTCCCAAACACCTTGCTCTTTCCTCCTCTCCCCTTCCCCTACCTTCCCCGTCTTTGCATTGGAAGAGTGGCTTGGAAGATGGAGACTGTTTCCCTGGAGAGTCCTGAGGCCTGACGGCTGGGGGAGGGGCTGGCTTTTTAGCTCCTCTGGCCCTTTGCTCTCTGTGGGTGGGAAACAAGGAGTATTATCTGTTCAGACATCTGCCCCTTGCTCCTGGGGACTGGGGCTTGGAGAGGACCAGCCTTGCGTGTGTGGGTAGACATTGCTGATTTGGCCTGAGGTCTGATATGTCACTTTATTTGTCACTTCTACCCTGGGGCCAGTGGGGCTAGCCTATCTTTCTGCTAGGTAGACTGCTAAGTAGTCTGTCTTGCTTCCCCTTGTGGACTGCTGATTACTTTCTAGAAAATGCAAGGAGGGAGGGACAGGCTCCTCCCAGTTCACTGCCTCCTTGGCTTGGCCTCTCACCTCAGGGCCTGGGCTAGCTCTCAAATAAGCCCTCAAGCCACTGGGTTGGGGCTTGGTTCCTGGCCCTGCTCTTCCCTCAATGGAGGTTCTCTTTTCTCATTCCTATAGCCTCTATAGCTTCTCTATAGAAGTTCTCCCCTCCCATCCCTTTGCTGTCACTGTGTGTCCTGGTCTTTTCACCTCTGGGACCACCCTCTGTGACTCGACTATTGGCTCTGCTTTCTCTGCCTCATCAAAGAGAAGCAGAGACTCAGCCCTATGACTTAGCCTTCTATCAGTTGTTCTTATCTCTTTACCTTCTCTCCTTCTTTGAACTTTTAGACTTGACTAACCTTCTATGGTGCCTCTGTAAAGGGCAGGTTGGCAGAATCCACCAAAAGTGTAAATGCACATAACCCTCATCAAAATTACACTTGCAGGAACTCATCTTGCGGCTATGCTTAAACATGTGTAAAACGACTTACCAGCCAGTCAGTCACTGCTCCATTGTTTATAATAGCAAAGAATTGGAAACAATCTCAATGTCTGTCAACACATCCTATAATTGGATCCTGTGGTGCTGTTTTAATCATAATATTAATAATGAACCCTGAGGCAGCATGGGTTAGTTTTTAGTAGGGAGGAAGGTAGGGAAGAAGGACCTAAATCAAGAGGGACTGATGGACTGGCTAAATGAGTTAAAAGTGCTATGCAACTAAAAGTATGTATTACTATGAATGATTTCCAGTATATATTAAGGGAAAAGCAAGATGAAGAACTTGGATGCTTATGAATCCAATACTCTCTTCTGATATTCACACAAACACACGCCCCCAGACTAGTAACTGAGAATACCTCTGGAGAAAAGGTTCGTTCATGTCCTTATGCTTGGTCACGTCCAGTTCTGCAACCCCATGGACTATAGCCAACCAGGCTTTTCTGTCCATGGGATTTTCTGGGCAAGAATACTGGAGTGGGTTGCCATTTCCTTCTCCAGGTCCATGTATTACCTAAGCTAAAAACAAATTGAAAATTATAAAAATAATATTAAAAAAAAGGGCCTCTTTCTAAGCAGGTATGACCTGCAGCATGGTGTTTCGATGGTTTGGAGAGAGTATGAGTCAGACCGGGGTTCAAATCCCAGCTCTGCTGTTTAGAAACTGAGCGACCCTGGGCAAGTCATTTAACCTCTCTGGCATCAGTTTTCTCATCTGGAAAGAGGAGTGAGGATGCAGTTGCGGCAGGATGGTTAGGAAGGTAGGCGATGTGGGGGGGGGTGGTGCAGCACACCTCCTGTGAATATTCATGTAATAAATACTTTAGATTTTCTGTTGGTTACAACTGCTCAGCTGCTGTTATAACATGAAAGCAGCCACCCACAATTTGCAAACAATTTGGTAAGGCTGTATCTTAGTTTATAGACACAAATTTGAATTTTATGTGCTTTTCACATGTCATGAAGTATTGTTTAAAAGTTCTTTTCAACCGTTAAAAAATATAACAGGTTGGGCTAACTGTGGCCTGCAGGCCATAATTTGCCAGCCCTGATAAGATACTACAGATAAAGTACCTAGTGTGTGCCAGACACACTTCCTTTTTTTTTTCTTTTAATTTTTATTTATTGAATTCGTTTGTTTTTGACTGTGCTAGATCTTCATTCCTGTGCATAGGCTTTCTCTAGTTGCCAAATGTGGACAACTCTCTAGTTGCAGTGTGACAGCGTCTCACTGTGGTAGCTTCTCTTGCTGTGGAGTGTGGGGTCTAGAGCCCAGGCTCAGTAGTTGTGGTCCAGGGGCTTAGTTGGCAGGTGGAATCTTCCCAGAACAGGGACTGAACCTGTCCGCTACATTGGCAGGCAGATTCTCAACCACGGGAGCCCCAGGGAAGTCCTCTGGGCACACTTTCCACCAGCAGCAGCTTTCTCAGTGTGGCTCTAGGTCTTTCCCCACCTCCGGCTTCTCTGGAGCTCCCGCTGCACTCCTCCCCTCCCTCAAATTCAACTAATCTGTGGCTGAAGCCACATGTTCCTGCTAGATCTGGTTTCCCTTCTGCCCGTGTCCTGGTTCTCCGTTGCCAGTTCCCCAGAGCCTGTCGGGCGCAGCAGCCTGAAGGGTCTACCCAGCATTGTTTCTCACATCCTCCTTTCCATCCCTGTTGTCATTCAGTCGCTAAGCTGTGTCCAGCTCTTTGTGGCCCCATGGGCTGCAGCATACCAAGCCTCGCTGTCCTTCACTGTCTCCCAGAGTTTGCTCACACTCATGTCCATCGAGTCACTGATGCTGTCCAACCACCTCATCCTCTTGCCCCATTCTCCTCCTTGCCTCAATCTTTTCCAGCATCAGGATCCACCCCTAAGCTATCCCTTAATTCAGACTGCTTCTGTTGCATCTGCCTTGAACTACTACTACACTGGTCCACTTGCTGGCCTCCCCGCTCCATAGAAATATTTCTATTCCAGACAGATGGGTAAGCAGCTGCTGCCAGGAGCTTAGGAATTCCCCTGCTACCCTGGCCCTTGTCCTTCCCTTAGTACTTCTGAACCTCGACTAGGCTTTGAGGGAGGTCAGTGTCTAGTGCAGACTGGGCCTCCAGGACTCTGTGCCAGTCCTGGAGGACTCATGGCCAGTGTCTGTCCCCTTTCTGTACCACCAGTTGTTACGTATTTGAATGTCAATCCTGCTGTGTCCACATGCCCTGACCCAGTGTCCAAGGCCCTTGGGGATCTCAGCCCAGCTGGTCTCCTTAATGTCCACCAAACCAGCCTTGCAAATTCTCGACTCCTTGATTTGGCTCATCATGTTTTCCGCTGTCATCAGCAACATAGAACATTCTTCCCCACAACCAAACAAATAAAAATAAAAGAATTTTAAAAATCCTTTGTCTCAAAAAACAAAAAAATCCTTTGTCTCTTCTTCACAAAGCCTTGCCTTTTTCCTCTAACTTGCTGTGGTCTTCCTTTCTTTAAACATCCACTTCCTTGTCTTGTACATGTACCACAAACCCCTTCATCTTGGTGGGTCTTTTCTCTCATTTTGCTTCCTGTGGCTGGGTCTTAACCTGCCTAACTGGACCATAACACCCTCAAGGGCAGTGTGTCAGTTTTCTAGGGCTGCTCTGCCAAAGAACTACAAAATGGGTGGCTGAAAACAGTAGGAATTTGTTGTCTCAGTTCCGGAGGCCAGACGTCCAAAATCAAGGTGTCCACAGGCCATGCTCTTTCTGAAGACCCTGGCTGAGGGAGGGTATTTTGTGTCCCCTTGTAACTGGTGGAGGCAACCTCTTCATGTGCCCAGTCATCGTGGGACACCAAGGCTTGACACAGTGCTGCCCGGGAACTCTGTGCTTAAGGCCTCTGTCCGGATGGGCTTCTCAGCAGTGATCTGGGCTGCAGAGAGAGGGGTGATGGTGTTAATTACACATTAACTTATCTGGCTTTTCAAAAGTGTTGTTACTCTAACTTTTAACAAAATATGTTTATTTGGTTGCACCATGTCCCAGTGGTGGCACGCGGGTTCTTTGATCTTCCTTGCAGCATGTGGGTTCTTCAGTTGTGGCATGCAAACTCTTAGTTGAAGCATGTGAGATCTAGTTCCCTGAAGAGGGATCAGACCCAGGCTCCCTGTGTTGGGAGTGCCAAGTCTTAGCCACTTGGACCACCATGGAAGTCCCCTGACTTTTTAAAGCAATTAGCACAAGTACTTGCTTATTATAGAAAATAGGAAAATTCCTGCCTCCAAATATATGTGTGTATATGTATGTATATATACACACATATATATATAATTTTTTTTTTTCCTAAATGGGATCAGATGGCATCCCCAAGGCCTGGGACGGTATAGACTTGAAGGTACAGCCCCAGGAACCCCTAGTGCTGAAGGGTGTGGAGAACACAGACTGGCATCTACTGCAGGGTGACACAGACATCAGGGTAGAGGTAAGACACTGGGCTGGCTCTCGGACCCCCACCTCAACTCTCCAGGGCCCCTTTCTGGAGCCATAGGCCCAACTGTCGCTCCAGATGGGATGGGGTGGATAGAAGCTGAGGATCCATTTAATACCAAGACCGTTTACTCTACCCAGTGGGGGGAGGGGCTTTTTGGGAGGGTCTGAAGCAGCCCAGGGCATCAAGCAGTCCCTGCCTGATGGCTATTCCTGTGCTTAGAGGAATAATCCAGACCAGGTAGAGCTGTGGGGACTCAAAGAAGGCAGCTACCTGTTCCAGCTGACAGCGGCTGGTCCAGACCAGCCAGAAAGCACATCCAACGTCACAGTCACTGTGCTGTCCCCTGAGCAGACAGAAGGTAAGGAAGTGGGGTGAGGAGGCCACCCTGGGAGCCATCCCCCGCCCCGGTTGACTGGCCCTTCAGACCCCCCTGACCAGCTTCCCTCCCTGCCAGAATACTGCCTTGCATCCAGGAAGGTGGGCCGCTGTCGTGGTTCCTTCCCCCGTTGGTACTATGACCCCACAGAACAGATCTGCAAGAGTTTCGTTTATGGAGGCTGCCTGGGCAACAAGAACAACTACCTTCGGGAAGAAGAGTGCAAGCTGGCCTGCCACGATGTGCAAGGTGGGCCTTTGCGAAGCAGTGTTGGGGCTCAGGTGACATTCCCCCAGGGTAGGTGTTCTCTCTCCACGGATTAGGGAGGCGGGTGTGGGAATACCCCCATCCCAGGCCCCCTGTCAGCTCATCCCGGCTGGGGCCTGGCCCTGCCTCCTCTCACTTCTGTGTTTTTCTCTCCTAGGCCCCTCAGCAGAAAGGCATCATCCAGGTGGGCTTTGCTCCTTTCCCTGTTCCCCTCACCCCTGCCAGCTCTCCAGCTGGTATCAAGTCCAGGTCCCTCCCCCACTGCCCTGGCTCCACAACTCATTCCTACCCTCAGAATGAAGGCCCACAAGTGCCTCACCCCCTGCAGCTCAGGACCCTCCCATCAGCCTTTGCCTATTTTGTGTGTAGGAGAGTTTGAGGGGCAGGGGTGGAAAGGGAACAGGGGCTGTGTCATGATGCCGCCTGGGGGTAGAGAGGGCCAGGTAGATGATGGACTCACGGTACTTGCTGGCCTCTGCACCCCCACCTGACTCACCCTCCACTCGGCCTCACCCCTACCCAGTGTGTTCTGGCAGCTGCCACTCCAGCAAGTTCCGCTGCACTGATGGCTGCTGCATCGACAGCTTCCTGGAGTGTGACGACACTCCCGACTGCCCTGACGCCTCCGATGAGGCCACCTGTGAGAAGTGTGAGGCCTGGGGGCGGAGGGCGGCGGGCAGGGCAGGGCAGATCCGGGCCACTCACCCCACACCTCTGCGAGGCCCGTGTCAGATCTGCACCTCTGATATTTCATCTTTGCAGACACCAGAGACTTCGATAAACTCCAGAGGATCCATTTCCCCAGGGACAAAGGTGAGCTCCTGCCCCAGTCTCCTGGGTCAGGGCTGAACTCCTCTCCTCACTCATGCCATCGGTGTTTTGAAGGGGCCTGCTGGGGGTGCCAGGCTGTGGGCAGAAAGCTGGGGGCAGGGGTGTCCTGTGCTTTTCTTTCTGTGTTTCCCAAGCATCAGACATCCTCTTAACACCTCCAGAAATTCTTTTTAATTTTTTTTAGGCCGTGCCGCATGGCATGTGGAATCTTAGTTCTCTAATCAGGGATCAAACTCGTGCCCCCTGCAGTGGAAACTCAAGGTCTTAACCACTGGATTGCCAGGAGAGTTCCAACACCTTCAGAAATTTAACCATGCCTACATATCACTGAGATGTCATTGGTTTAACTTAATATATTAAAAAGGAAATTTCAGGGACTTCCCTGGCAATCCAGTGGGTAAGACTACGCACTTGCAATGCAGGGGGCATGGGTTTAATCCCTGGTCAGGGAACTAAGATCCTGCATGCTACACAGCACAGCCAAAAATAAATAACTGAAATTGGAGGTTAAAAAAATAAAAAAAGGAACTTTCACGTCAGTACTGTAAATGAAAAGCCACTATTATATGCCACAATTTGAGATTTGCTTTTAAAATAAGTATAATAAAACATGGTAACAAATTTTAGCTGGATGCTGTTGCCTGCCAAGGTTCAGACTCTGAGTCTTCTTTGTTAAAAGGCAGACCATCAAGTGCTGGGGAGAAACCAAGACCTTGATACAGTCGAGAATGCTGACAGAAAATTAAGAATAGTTATATGAGTCAGCCTAGGGTAATTCTGGACCCAAACTTACTCTCCTGCATTTATCTTCCTTGCTTCTAGCAACACTTCAAATGGCCCAGATATTTCTGGGGGCCCCCAGGGCCCTCACTGAATCACAGCCGTCCCCAGCCTGAGGAGGGTCAGTGGGTGGCGGGCAGCAACCATGTGGAGCCTAGTGGTGGCAGGGAGGTCCCGTGGACAGTCACACCTTCGTCTGCTCCTTACCCTGCAGGGCACTGTGTAGACCTGCCAGACACGGGCCTCTGCTCAGAGAGCATCCCCCGCTGGTACTACAACCCCTTCACTGAGCACTGTGCCCGCTTTACCTATGGTGGTTGTTATGGCAACAAGAACAACTTTGAGGAGGAGGAGCAGTGCCTTGAGTCCTGTCGTGGCATTTCCAGTGAGTGGGGCAGAGGTGGGGGCTGGAAGATGGGGAGGTGAAAGGCTTAGCTAGAGCATTCAGCTCCATCCCAAGACATGGACTGGTCACGCCTCGTCCTCAGAGCACCTGAACTAAGTGTGGGAGAGGATGGCAGTGGGGTGTCTGGGGCACTACTGATGAGCAGCTGAGTCTTCGGACCCTTGGTATTGACTTATCTCCCCCACCTCCATTGTTTTGTAGAGAAGGATGTGTTTGGTCTGCGGCGGGAAAGTCCCGTTCCCAACACCGGTAAGCCCCTCATCTGCCTGTCACCACTGAGTAGGTATCAACTCAAAGATCAACTCTACTCAATTGGTTGTGACAGCCTATGCCTGTGTTGAGAGGATCCTGAGGTTGGCCAAAGGGACAGTAGTGGTACCTGCTGGGACAAGGGAGAGAAGGCTAGAAATACATGCCAGGTCTGTGGGCCACCAGTGTCCTACTACCTGCAAGTAGAGTGACCTGGAGCCAAGACCCTAAGCCCATCAGAATCCCTCCCACCAGGCTCCCAACAGAGCAGTTTCAGCTGCTCACATGCCCAGGGTCCTTATTCCACCACCACCACCACCCCCTGCATCCACTTGCCTAGGTCCCTTTGATACAGAGTAGGGGTGGGAATCAGAACCCAGCAGGCTCTGGGAGTGCTTCATCCGGCCCTTCTTCCCCCAGGCTCCGTGGAGTTGGCCATTGCAGTGCTCCTGAGTACCTGCATTGTGGTGGTGGTCTCCATTCTGGGTTACTGCTTCTTCAAGAACCAGAGAAATGACTTCCACAGACACCACCACCCGCCACCTTCCACCCCCACCAGCTCCAAGGTCTCCACCACCGATGACATGGAACACCTGGTCTATTATCAGACAACTAGACCCCTCTGAGCGTGGGGCTTCTCCAGGGCTCTCACCATCTCTCACCTGGCCCTGCTTCCTAGCCAAGACGGAGGCCTGGGCTGGGCAAAGACTTTGGGACCAGACTTCTCCAGGCCTGTTCTGCCTCCAAGGGCAGGGCTCCAGCCCTGCTTGGAGGGGTCTCAGCTAAGTCCAGGCTACTTGTTCCTGAGAAAGCTCACGGATCTGCAAGGAGCAGAAAACCTTTGAGCCAGGAGTCCCACAGAAATGGGCCTCTCCAAGTAGGATTTCAGAGGAAGTTGAAGTTTTGCTTCCTGTTCCAAGCTGCCTGCCCCCATCCCATGACCTTTGGAAGGGGCCTGGGACAGCATCAGAAGCTGGAGGCCCCAACCCTTTCCTCCACAGCTGCCCCTCCCACTCTGCAAAGTCCAGGGCTCCGGTGGGGGCGGGGAGGGGCCTGGGAGGAAGGACTAACCTGTATATTTTGTGTTGTACAGAGTTGCTTTTTGTTTATTTAATGCCCTGGGGGGTGGGTGAGAAGAGTGGGAAGTGGCTCTCTGGCCCCACCTCTTCCCTTGCCCGCCCACAGTAAGCCCCAAGCCAGCCCAGCCCACACACAGAGCCAGAACTTCTGCACCCACTGGGGCTCCCTTGCTTCCACAGGCCAGAGTCCACTCAGTGGAATAAAGTGATTTATTCTGTGAGTCTCCTGTCTCTGCTCTGTGGGCCAGGAAAGGGACAGGCTGCTGGGGGGAGATGGGACCGTCTTGTCCAACCGGTTCAGGCTTTGGTCATCCTGTTCAGCAGGTTTTCCCACCCTTCCCGAAACTCCTAGCCCCAGCCCCTGAGGGTGGAGAGACTTGCCAAGTCTGACCACCAGTGGGGAGGGGAGAAAGAGCCCTGGGAGTAGGGACCTAGGGAGGCCATGAAGATCTGTTTCCTCCTGGTTTGGGCCTGCAGTATGTTGTTGAGGACTAGGGGGTGGAGGGTGCATAGGCTTGAACCCATAAGATCTTAGTTCCCTGACCAGGGAATGAACCTGGGCCCCTGCAGTGGAAGCAGTGGAGCCACTGGACTGCCAGGGAATTTCCCCGCACCCTGGTTCTCATTTCTACTCCCTTCCGTGTAGGGGCTGGGGACAAAAGGCCCATCTGGTAACTACAGAAGCCTTTGCTTCTCACTGGAGTGTAGCTGCTCCCCAGGCTCTGAGCTCCTGCCTAAAGGCTCAGGTGCGCACCTCCGATCCACACCCCTCTGTTTGTTTGAGCTACCTACCTGCTTGTGCAAAAAAAAATCATTCATTCATTCATTTATTCAACCAATTATTTATTGAGCTATGTACCAGGCACCACCAATCCTTAGAAATTTGGTATTTTTAAGCATATAGGAAGCACTGTGTAAGTGCTTTACATATCTCAAGTGATTGCCCCAGCACACAGTCCAGGGATGAAGGTATTATCATCCTCATTTTACAGGCAAGGAAACCGACTCAGCAAAGATCATTTGCTAAGGTCTTAGAGCTGGTACCAGAGGATTGATTTAAACCTTTACACTACAAAAGAGAGACTTTAAATTGTGGAAAGTGCTACACAGAAAAATCAAATAGCAATGTGAGAGGTTGCGGACTACTTTTAAAGAGTTGAAGAGCAACTGAGGTTAATGTCCATATTTGAGTCCTAAATGTACAGCTCAATAAATTTCCATAACTGCACACACCCAGGAGCCAAGCACCCAGATCAAGAAGCAGAACCTTGGGACTTCCCAGGTAGTCCAGTGGCGCCCCCAGTGCAGAGGGCCCGGTTTTGATCCCTGGCCAGGGGTGGCACTGGTGGTAAAGAACCCACCTGCCAATGCAGGAGACTTAAGAGAGGCAGGTTCGACCCCTGGATTGGGAAGATTCCCTGGAGGAGGGCACAGCAACCCACACCAGTATTCTTGCCTGGAGAATCCCATAGACAGAGGAGCCTGGCAGGCTACAGTCCATACGGTCACAGAGTTGGACATGGCTGAAGCGTCTTGGCACACAAAACACACACACAGGGAACTAGGTCCCACATAGCACAACCAAGTGTTCACATGCCGCAACTAAGACTTGGTGCAATCAAAGAAGTAAATTTTTTTTTTTTTTAAAGAAGCAAAACCTTATTAGCAGCCTAGGACTGGCTTCTTTTTGATGGCTTTCTCACAGCCCTTGCACCTGTGGTACTGAACTGGCCCATCTAAATCCTTCTCGTGAGTTCTCATTCCTGAGATCCTCTTGCGGATACTCCCTGTGTCTGCTAACAGGACCCTCATCACCGAGCACCCCCTTTTCCATTTAGTTATCTGTCTTCCCACAGTGCTGCAGACACAGATGGCATCTTAAATCACCTCTGAGTCTGCAGCTCGCCACACCCCTCTATGACCTTAGTAAATGGTAGTGGTTCAATAAACATTGACTAGATGGCAGGGGTGGGGCCTTTACTGTGCTTTGGCTGTTTCCATTTCAAAGGGCACTGTATTTTGCTTCCTACCTTGCCAGCCACTCATGCATCCTTCAAGTTTGAAAATGGGCTTGATTCCTCTTTTGGTCCTCACAGCACCAGGAAACTTCATTATCCCTTGGTTCTCTGTGAGCACTTCCAGGCTGATGTCAATTCTGTATCTCAATGCCTAGAAGAGTAATCAACACCGAATAAGAGCTTAATAAGTGTTTGTTGGACCGAAGGGAGACTCCTCTTAGGGAGGGTGGAGATGAAGTGAGATGATAGCAAAGTGCCTTCCCTAGGAAGAGCTGCTGGGAGGCAGGCAGGGCTGAGTCATCTGGGTGACAGGAGGTGGGAGCACAGAGGAGCCACAAGGGGGCACTCTTATCACTTCCAGGAGCTGTCTTGGTGGCAAGAGTCGAAGCCAGGGTGTCAGATGTGGAGCAATAAGAGCTGACACGCAGCACCTGCTTTTCTGGAGCTTACACACTGGAGTGCAGGTGGAAGGAATGCAAATACTGTACCTAAACAATTTGGTCCCCGAACTGCTGAGACATTCCCAACTGTTCTCTGCCCTGTCCCCAGCCAAATGACTTTTTCTCAGAACTTTCACACCTCCCTTTCTTTGTATAGGCAGTTTCCTCCACCTTGAATGTCTCTTTGCCTCTGGAAAACTCCTGATTCATGATGCAGCTGAAAAGCCACCCTCTCATAGCCGCCCTTCATACACATGACCGGGTATTAGCATAAGTGGGACAAGGCTCCTCCAGGCCAGGATGGAGGCCGGGTCTTATTTACCTCAGTATCCACCGTGCCAGGATCCCCTTGGATACAAGGTATCCCACAAATGGCCATTGAATGAAACAGAGGCTGGTCAAGCCATGGAGATTAAGAAAGAGGTTTGGAAATGGCTTCATCGGTTCAGTTCAGTTTAGTTGCGCAGTTGTGTCCGACTCTTTATGACTCCATGGAAGGAAGGAAGCACACCAGGCTTCCCTGTCCATCACTAACTCCCAGAGCTTACTCAAACTCATGTCCATTGAGTCGGTGATGCCATCCAACCATTGTATCCTCTGTCATCCCCTTCTCCTCCCACCTTCAGTCTTTCCCAGATCAGGGTCTTTTCAAATAAGTCAGTTCTTCGCCTCATGTAGCCAAAGTATTGGAGTTTCAGCTTCAGCATCGCTCCTTCCAATGAATATTCAGGACTGATGTCTTTTAGGATGGACTGGTTGGATCTCCTTGCAGTCCAAGGGACTCTCAAGAGTCCTCTCCAACACCACAGTTCAAAAGCATCAACTCTTCAGCACTCAGCTTTCTTTATAGCCCAACTCTCATATCCATACATGACTACTGGAAAAACCATAGCTTTGACTAGACAGACCTTTGATGGCAAAGTAATGTCTCTGCTTTTTAATATGCTGTCTAGGTTGGTCATAACTTTTCTTCCAAGAAGCAAGCATCTTTTAATTTCATGGCTGCAGTCACCATCTGCAGTGATTTTGGAGCCCAAAAAAATAAAGTTAGCCACTGTTTCCACTGTTTCCCCATCTATTTGCCATGAAGTGATGGGACCAGATGCCATGATCTTAGTTTTCTGAATATTGAGTTTTAAGCCAGCTTTTTCACTCTCCTCTTTCTACCTTCATCAAGAGGCTCTTTAGTTCTTCTTCACTTTCTGCCATAAGGGTGATGTCGTCTGCATATCTGAGGTTATTGATATTTCTCCCAGCAATCCCGATTCCAGCTTGTGCTTCCTCCAGCCCAGTGTTTCTCATGATGTACTCTGCATATAAGTTAAATAAGCAGGGTGACAATATACAGCCTTGATATACTCCTTTCCTGATTTGTAATCAGTCTGTTGTTCCATGTCCAGTTCTAACTGTTGCTTCTTGATCTGCATACAGATTTCTCGGAGGCAGGTCAGGTAGTCTGGTATTTCCATCTCTTTAAGAATTTTCCACAATTTGTTGTGATCCACACAGTCAAAGGCTTTTATGTAGTCAGTAAAGCAGAAATAGATGTTTTTCTGGAGCTTTCTTGTTTTTTCGATGATCCAATGGATGTTGGCAATTTGACCTCTGGTTCCTCTGCCTTTTCTAAATCCAGCTTGAACATCTGGAAGTTCATGGTTCACAGACTGTTGAAGCTCAGCTTGGAGAATTTTGAGAAATTTGCTAGCATGTGAGATGAGTGCAATTGTGTGTTAGTTTGAACATTCCTTGGCATTGCCTTTCTTTGGGATTGGAATGAAAACTGACCTTTTCCAGTCCTGTGGCCACTGCTGAGTTTTCCAAATTTGCTGGCATATTGAGTGCAGCACTTTCACAGCATCATCTTTTAGGACTTGAAATAGCTCAGCTGGAATTCCATCCCCTCCACTAGCTTTGTTTGTAGTGATGCTTCCTAAGGCCCACTTATCTTCACATTCCAGGATGTCTGGCTCTAGGCAAGTGATCACACCATCGTGATTATCTGGGACATGAAGATCTTTTTTGTATAGTTCTTCTGTGTATTCTTGCCACCTCTTCTTAATATCTTCTTCTTCTGTTAGGTCCATACCATTTCTGTCCTTTATTGTGCCCATCTTGCATGAAATGTTCCCTTAGCATCTCTGATTTTCTTGAAGAGATCTCTAGTCTTTCCCATTCTTTGGTTTTTCTCCATTTCTTTGCAGTGATCACTGAAGAAGGCTTCCTTATCTCTCCTTGCTATTCTTTGGAACTCTGCATTCAAATGGGTATATCTTTCCTTTTCTCCTTTGCCTTTCACTTCTCTTCTTTTCTTAGCTATTTGTAAGGTCTTCTCAGACAACCATTTTGCCTTTTTGCGTTTCGTTTTCTTGGGGGTGGTCTTGATCACTGCCTCCTATACAATGTCACAAACCTCCGACCATAGTTCTTCAGGCACTCTGTCTATCAGATCTAATCCCTTGAATCTATTTGTCATTTCCACTGTATAATCATAAGGGATTTGATTATTCCAGGTCACACCTGAATGGTCTAGTAGTTTTCCCTACTTTCTTCAATTTAAGTCTGAATTTGGCAATAAGGAGTTCATGATCTGAGGTACAGTCAGCTCTTGGTCTTCTTTCTGCCGACTTATAGAGCTTCTCCATCTTTGGCTGCAAAGAATATAATCAATCTGATTTTGGTATTGACCATTTGGTGATGTCCACATGTAAAGTCTTCTATTGTGTTGTTGGAAAAGGATGTTGGCTATGACCTGTGCATCTCTTGGCAAGACTCTGGTAGCCTTTGACCTGATTCGTTTTGTACTCCAAGGCCAAATTTGCCTGTTACTCCAGTATCTCTTGACTTCCTGTTTTTGCATTCCAGTCCCCTATAAGGAAAAGGACTTATTTTTTGGATGTTAGTTCTAGAAGATCTTGTAGGTCTTCATAGAATGGTTCAACTTCAGCTTCTTCAGCATTACCAACTGGGGCATAGGCTTGGATTACTGTGATACTGAATGGTTTGCCTTGGAAATGAATAGAGATCATTCTGTCGTTTTTGAGATTGCATCTAAGTACTACATTTCAGACTCTTTTGTTGACCATGATGGCTACACCATTTCTTCTAAGGGATTCCTGCCCACAGTAGTAGATATAATGGTCATCTGAGTTAAATTCACCTATTCCAGTCCATCTTAGTTCACTGATTCCTAAAATGTCGATGTTCACTCTTGCCATCTCCTGTTTGACCACTTCCAATTTGCCTTGACTCATGGACCTCACATTCCAGGTTCCTATGCAATATTGCTCTTTGTAGCTTCGGACTTTACTTCTATCACCAGTCACATCCACAACTGGGTGTTGTTTTTGCTTTGGCTCAGTCTCTTCATTCTTTCTGGAGTTATTTCTCCACTGATCTCTAGTAGCATATTGGCCACCTACTGACCTGGGGAGTTCATCTTTCAGTGTCCTATCTTTTTGCCTTTTCATACTGTTTGTGGGGTTTTCAAGGCAAGAATACTGAAGTGGTTTGCCATTTCCTTCTCCAGTGGACCACGTTTTGTCACAACTCTCCACCATGACCTGGTCCTACACAGCATGGCTCATAGTTGCATTGAGTTAGACAAGGCTGTGGTCCATGTGATCAGATTGGTTAGTTTTCTGTGATTGTGGTTTTCAGTCTGTCTGCTCTCTGATGGAAAAGGATAAGAGGCTTATGGAAGCTTCCTGATGGGAGAGACTGACTGAGAGGGAAACTGGGTCTTGTTTTGATGGGCGGGGCCATGCTCAGTAAATCTTTAATCCAATTTTCTATTGATGGGCGGGGCTGTGTTCCTTCCCTATTGTTTGACCTGAGGCCAAGCTATGGTGGAGGTAATGAAGATAATGATGACCTCTTTTAAAAGTGCATGCACTGCTGCACTCAGTGCCCCCAACCCTGCAGCAGGCCACCACTGACCCACGCCTCCACCAGAGACTCCTGGACACTAACGGGCAAGTCTGGGTCAGTCTCTTGTGGGGACTGCTCCTTTCTCCTGGGTCCTGGTCCTCACAAGTTTTTGTTTGTCCCCTCCAAGAGCCTGTTTTCCCAGTCCTGTGTAAGTTCTGGTGGCTCTATGGCCGCGTTAATGGCAACCTCCTCTGAGAGGGCTTATGCCATACCCACGTCTACTGCACCTTGAACTCCTGTCCCTGCAGCAGTCCACTGCTGACCTGTATCTCCACAGGAGACACTCAGATACTCTGGCTCAGTCTCTGTGGGGTCTCTGGGTCCTGGTGTGCACAAGGTTTGTTTGAGCCCTCTAAGCATCTCTGGCGGGTATGGGGTTTGATTCAAAACGTGACTTCTCCCCTCCTACCATCTTGCTGGGGCTTCTCCTTTGCCCCTGGACATGGGGTATCTTTCTTTGGTGGGACCCAACAGTCTCCTGTCAACGGTTGTTCAGCAGTGTGTTGTAATTTTGAAATTCTCACAGAAGAAGATGAGCGCATGTCCTTCTAGTCTGCCATCTTGCAGACAACTTCATGAAGGAGGTATAAAACGAGATGAACGGGTCGCTGTGCATGCTGCAGGCATAACAAAATCAAAGTGAGCAAAAGCCGGGCAGTGGAGATCACGGTTCTTTTTTTGATGGGGGGTCCAGCCAGCTGTTCAGTTTGGCTCAAGCACTAAGAGGAAAAGCTGGGAGGCTGGTAGGTAGTGATCACATTGGTGGGCACTTGGGGATTTGAATAGAGGGACAAGGGAAGGGAAACCCAAACTGATCTTTAAGGAGTGGACATATAAGCAGACTGTATCATTAGAGGTGGAAACCCAGAGAGAAGGAAGGGAGGAGGAAGCCACACCAAGTAAATTAGGCAGAGTGACATTTATGAAGTACATGGTAGACAAGCAGTAAAGCCCTGTTTGAAAGGTTGCACACTGGCAGTCAGTTGGGCTGTGACCCAAACAGTAGTTTAATTTCTTTAATTAGTTATTACATTTAAAGAATCAGGAAACTTTATTTAAAACACACACACACACACACACACACACACACACACACACACATCTAGCTTATGAAAACTTCGGACACGGGCAATAGAGGTCCACATTCCTACAGTGATTTAGGCACTAGGTCCTCTTAATCCCCTCAGGCACTAACTGCCCCCACCCCCCATCCACCCTACGTCTCCCTAGGTTAGGTGCTTGCCTGGGCCCTCCAGGCATTCAACTTTGGGGGTCTTATCTCTAATAACCCATCCTCCTTCCCTCATATGGGCATGTTTTCTCTAGAACTTACTGGTCCTAACAGCTTACATGAGGTGAGGTGAAAGTCAGTCATGTCTTTGCGACCCCATGAACTATACAGTCCATGGAATTCTCTAGGCCAGAACACTGGAGTGGGTAGCCTTTCCCTTCTCCAGAGGATCTTCCCAACCCAGGGATCGAATCCAGGTCTCCAGCATTGCAGGCAGACTCTTTACCAGCTGAGCCACAAGGGAAGCCCAAGAATATTGGAGTGGGTAGCCTATCCCTTCTCCAGGGGATCTTCCTGACCCAGGAATCGAACTGGGGTCTCCTGCATTGCAGGCAGATTCTTTAAAAACTGAGCTATCAGGGAAGCCAAATAAACATTGACAAAAACTGTATTGCTTCTGGGGACTACCTTGGTGGTCCAGTGATTAGGACTCCATCTGCCAATGCATGGGGCCCAGGTTAGATCCCTAGTCTGGGAAGATTCCACATGCCTGTGCCATGGGGCAACTAAGCACGTGTGCCACAACTACTGAGCCCACTCTCTAGAACTGGTGCACTGCAGCAAGAGTAGGCACCACGATGAAAGAGCCCACACACTGCAAGAAGAGTAGCCCCCACTCAGGACAACTAGCGTGTTGTTCTTGCACAACAGTGAAGACCCAGCACAAAGTACATAAATAAATTTTAAAAAAGAAAAAAGCAGGGTTGTTTCTCTGGAACCCATCCCTGCCCCTTTAAACAAACAGCCCTGAATGAGGAGTGGTTGGTCCTATTGCACAAGACCATGCCCTTCCCCAGCTTCCCAGGCTTCAGCTAGACTGAAGCCTGGGAAGGCACTTCTCAGCCCACCCCCACCCCCAAGGTCAAGAGTGTCACCTGGAAACCACAAACCCAGAAGCTGGCTTCAGCCCCGGGGGTGGCCGAAACTCCCCCATAGTACTCTCCTCCCCTACCTGCAGTAGCTCCTGGGGTTCCATCAGCTGAGCCCAGAACCAGGAAGACCAAGAAAATACACTGGGAAAGAAACTAAGAAGAGCTTAAAATAAAACCCAAAAACTCTTTTACATGAAACTGAAAAAGATTTTTAACCAAATGCTTACACTATTTTCTTGTTGATAAAACTATAGGTGGCTTTCACATTCTTCTTTTTGTTGACTTGCATTTTTGAAAAATTTATACAATGAATATCTACTGCTTTTGTACTAAGAAAACAATGGTTTCTGAAGAGATATTGAGGTCTGTTTCAGAAAAAAACAAATCATTAGATCAGGAGTCTCCGAGATGGGATAGAGACTGAGGGGCTGGTAAAGGAGAGAGAAGCTCCGAGACTTGGTGACTGACTGGCTCATGCAGACAGAGAAGCTGAGTCAGCCGGGCCTTCAGGTTTTCTGTCCCAGGAATCTGGCAGTGCCACCAATAGAAACAGGGCCCAGGGGATGAAGACAGCTTCAGGAGAACCAGGCAGAAGGTGAAGGGCCGTCAGGGACCAGATGGAGACTGGTTTTGTTGATCTTATTGTGGGTCTTTGTGGATCTTATTGTTGATCTTAGTTTTTGTTTGCTTTTGCCTAGCCTTACTGGGGAAAGATTTAAAGGCAACTTAAAAGGGTCTATAAACTATGAGATGAGTACAAAGGAACAAGATTAAAAAAGAAACCTAAGAAGGAATATAAGATAGGGCTAGAAATAAGGCAAAAACATATGAGTCTTATAGTCTTTGGGCCATTCACTTAGCTCTGTCTCCCAGCTGTGGGTGCCTCTGGTGAGGCCCCCAACACCCTGGAGGTGAGTGTGTGGGCCTAGTGGGGAGAATAAGCCGTGTGAGGGTGAAGGGGAGGAAGGAGGAGACTACTTATGGAGAGAGAGTAAACCTAGAGGGGAGAGAGGTAAATGAGGACAAAGCCTCTTGGAGGAAAAGGAAGCTGAGGAGGAGGAATCGGAAGGGCAGCAGGAGACCCAGGAAGAGAGAGGCTCAAAGGTGAGGGGTTTCAAAGCCTGCCAGGGTCAGAAAAGGAGGATGCTGGGAATGAGTTGCCAGCTGATCATCATGAATGACTGAGGAGCCAGGTGGACTCCTAGCAGGTGGCAGAGAGCAGAGTCGGAATGAAATAGTGGGGAAGGGGAGGAGAAGCACAGGCTGGGTTTCAGGCATGGACGGAGAGGCTGAGAGGACTGGGAACGATCGAACACTGATACAGTACAAAAGATTACTTTGTTGACTCACAAACCCACTTGGAGTTGTCTTGCCAGTGGATTTCCTCTGATCCACTTACCCTCTCCTACTTGATCCTCTTTGCAACCAATTTCAGATCTTAGGTTAACCAGGACTAGTCTGTGGCCCCCAGAAAATCTATAGTGCTCTATGAAAAGTGAAAGACTTGGACTAGGTGGCAAAATCCTTTCTAATCCCTAAACTATGGTTACAGGTTATAGATTCTAGGGCTGCGTGAATACACAACTGGTGGAGGCTGTCAGAGCCAAGTTGTTGAGGCTCAGAGATGGGCAGTGACTTGCCCATGGTCACATAGCCAGTGTCTGGGGAAAGAATAGGCCAGGAAGTCTGAGCCCCAACCTTTTTGCTCTGAGGTCTCATCGTCTCCAGATGCCCAGGCTCCTGGGCTAAGTGTCTGTCATTTCTCTGGAAGTGGGACAAAGGAGCCAGGCCAAGGAGAAGTCAGGGCTGTTCCCAAGCCTCAGGAGGCTGGGATCCCAAGGCCCACCCCCATGTAAACACAGGACAGAACTGCTGCTTCACAAACTGGACAGCTTCTTCCAAATCAGCTCCCCACTCTTATCTTGCTTCTCCCTGCAGATCCCCTGGGAGCCAGGGAGGGGCAGAGAGTACTAACCCCACTTCACAACTGGGAGAAACTCAGAGGAGGAAGAAGGCAGTAATTTGGCCAAAGTCGCCTAGCGAGTTGGGGATAGAACTGAATCCAGAGAATCCACGGGAGATGGGGTGGTTGGCGGGACACATGGCCTGTTGGGCAGGGGTGGAACAGTGCCATAGGTAGGAAAACACACCTGTCCTGGGGAATAGAGGGTCCCCTGTCGCATCAGGGGGTGATCTCGCCGTCTCCAGCAGGTATGGGGTGCTGGGGAGGCAGAGAAGATGAGCAGAAGCAGTGGAACATGACCACAGAGAATACAGATCTGAGGGAGAAACACGCAATGGGTCAGGCATCCCTGGTTGGGGGCTGGGCTCCTCGCTTTTCTGCCAGTGTCAAGGGGCCCCAGGGAATCACTGTGCCCCACCTGGCCCAAAGGCCCCCCTGCTGCCCCTCACCACCCAGGGGCCAGAGAGTCTGGTACAGACTGGTACAGGCAAGGGTCAAGGAAGCCAAGAAGCTGACCAGGCAAGGAGACTGGTGACTGGCTCTGCCTTCCAGAAGGGATGAGTAGGGTAACCATATGCCCAGGTTATTAATAGAGTTCCCATTCAGTCTCAGAAATATCCTGAGTCTGACAATGAATTCCATGATCATCCCAGTTAGGGGACAAATCTGTTCAGTGGAGGAAGCATTGAGAACATTCCAGTAGGAGGGCAGGCCTGGTTCAATGCCAACATCCCTTTTCACATTCCACCCCAACCCTGTTTCCCTCTGTCCCACTCTGAGCCTAGGACAACCTAATCTGTCCCATCAACCATGCATCCCAACCCTGCCCTTGAGAGGTCTATTTCTAAGGGGCAGAACCTCTAGGCAGCACACTAGAAAGAAGTCTGGACGCAGGGCCCAGGTCCAAGCACCTTCTTGGCCCTATGGCTCTGTGCTTCAGTCTTATCTGAAAATCGAAGCTAATAAGAGCCCTCTGGCCCATCTGGAAGTTCAGCTGTAAGAATGGAAGGCAATACTGGAGCAGACCAGGCTGCCTAAGCATCGCCACGGCCAGGGACAGAAAACAGTGGTTTCCTGTGACAGTCAGCACTGCCCAGGCCTGGGAAGTCACTCCCTACTGTTGCCACAGCGTGACTAATGTGGCCTCTCGGCTGGCTGAGTTCCGCTCGCCAGAGGATTTGGCCCAGGCCCAGGGAGGACGCTGACAGCGCAGCCCTGCTGAGAGCGGGGTTTCCTGGCAGCCAAGCACAGTGGGCAGGTCTGACCTGTGAGAGCCTGGTTACCGCCTGGGGCCTGGGCTGGTTGCAAAAGGGGCCGGCGCTCCTGAAGCAGTCTGCTCTCGGTCTCACTCACTCTCCCAAGCTGGTTCCCAGGAGAATGAGGAGATTGGAGGGTGTGTCACCTCTGCCCTGGGCACCGCTCTGCTACCTGGGGGAAGGCAAGCAAGGCCCAGCTCCCTCAAGTGTGCAGACACTCACACACAAGCCCAGCACACACACCCAGCACCAAGATGCTCATGGAGGAAACCCCCCTGACACACACACAGAGACCCATTCAGAATTGAACCTGGGCACACACAGACACAGACATACAGTCCCGAAGAAACAAGGCCCAACCTAGATGTACACACACAGGCACAGAGACCAACACACACCCAACACACCCGTGCATGAATGCTAAGTCATTCAGTCGTGCCTGACTCTGCAACCCCATGGACTGTAGCTCACCAGGTTCTTCCGTCTATGCGGATGCTCCAGGCAAGAATACTGGAGTGGGTTGCCATGCCCTCCTCCAGGGGATCCTCCCAAACCAGGAACTGAACCCAGGTGTCCAAGTCAGCAGGAGGATTATTTACTACTGAGCCAACTGGGAAGCCCAACATATACACACAGCCAGATATACACACAGAATTGTGTACAATACACACTCCTAAGGGCAGGCATTATGTGGATACACAAATGTACACACGCGGAGCTACACACATCTCACATGAAGACAGACATCCACATTTACACATGTAGATACACAGACTTGCACATGCATGGAAGGGTTCAGAGGTCTGCACAAAGGTAATATCCACTTGAAATACAGAAGAGCAAAAACAAGGATGCAGAGGGATATACATCAACACCAATATGTCATATATACATACCTTGTCATCATGTAGTATTTATTGAACACCCACAATCTGCTAGTCATGCTTCAACAGAAAGAGCCTCTGACAAGTCAACAGGCAAAGAAACCCAAGCTCCCTCATAGGCACCATTCACGATCATATGGTGGCCCAGTCTCCAAGCCAAAGATGAAGGATGTTTTTTTCTGTAGATGGTCACCAGTCCATGGTGGAAAAAATAATCAACTGTGGATTTAATCTCATTTATAAAAGAAAAAAAATATTTAAAGGAAAAAAACCTGAATATACCCAAATGTGGATCTAGTTGAAGAAATAATGATCAGAGTAAAACAGTAAACAAACATACATAATGGTTACAGATTCTAATCAGAGTTTATAACATGAAAAAGCTGTTAAAATTTTAAACAAAAAATACAGAATCATATCTAGCATAATCACAAGAAATATTTCAAAAATATACAAAGAAAACCAAAAGGAAGTAACATCAAAATGTTACTACAGATTATCTTTGGGAATTAAGACTATTAGTACATTTCAATCTTCTAGTTCTTTGGATTTTCCAGTTTTTCTGTAAGCGAAGCATTTATTGTGAAAAAAGAAAATAAATATTTAAAAACATCAACTAAGGGTTGGTTACACAGATATTAAGAACAATTTTACATCAATAAGCACTAAGTTAAGACTGTATATGTAAGAAAAATACACTTCTTTCCAATTAATATATTCAATGTTCCTTTAGATTCAAGAGCAGAGAAAATAGGGGAAAACAGGCAAATGAAAGAGAGATAAAGAGATAAAAACAGTCCCAGAAAAGTAGAGAGATCACATTGTAGAGACACAGCGAGTGAGACTGTGGGTTTGGAACAAGAGGTAAATCCCCTTTTGCTCTGTATAGGCATGGGCCCCAGTGCCTCAGAGGGCCTTTCCAGCAAGCCATCGCCCTTCTTAAAAAATATTTATCTCTCCTGCATCCAGGTCTTAGTTGCATCATGTGAGATTTTCATTATAGCATGCAGGATCATTTAGTTGATGCATGTGAGATCTTTAGCAGTAGCACTCGAACTCTTAGTGGTAGCACGTGAGATCTAATCCCCTGACGGGATCAAACCCAGGCCCCCTGCAGTGACATCAAGGAGCCTTAACCACTGGAGGGAAATCCCAAGCCATTCTATTATTCTTTAGGACTGTGGTAGGGCCCCTGGACACAGACCTGGAGATGACCTTTATCCTCAGAATCTCCTGCAGGGCTCACTACTTGGCTTTTTATCTCAAGTACTTAATGAAACTGAAAGTGAAAGTCGTTCAGCTGTGTCCAACTCTTTGTGACCTCATGGACTATACAGCCAATGGAATTCTCCAGGCCAAAATGCTGGAGTGGGTAGCCTCTCCCTTCTCTAGGGGATCTTTCCAACCCAGGGATCAAACCAAAGTCTCTTGCATTGCAGGCAGATTCTTTAACATCAGAGCCACAAGGGAAGCCCCATGCACTTAATGGCCAGCAGCAAATGTTGCCTGAGTCCATGATCTTGTGGGAACACAGGGGCATGAATGGGACTTATTCCCTCTCCATTTAGTTGGTGATGGTGGGGGGCGGTGGTGGGGCAGTGGTGTAGCCTGAACAAAGGGCTAAATTTAGTGTCTCCTCAATGGGCCAAGATACCAGTGCAGACATTAATGATACAGGTCCTAGAGAAGTGAGTATTGATTGGAAGATGGTTAAAAGAGAAATTGGGCATCTGGTTGGGAGGGGAGGTGGGGGGCACTTTCTAGAGGATTTTGCAAAAACTTCCCTGGTGGCTCAGACGGTAAAAGCATCTGCCTACAATGCAGGAGACCCAGGTTCAATCCGCGGGTCAGGAAGATCCCTGGGAGAAGGAAATAGCAACGCACTCCAGTATTCTTGCCTGGAGAATCCCATGGATGGAGGAGCCTGGTAGGCTACAATCCATGGAGTCGCAAAGAGTTGGACACGACTGAGCGACTTCACTCACTTAAAGACTTGGAGTCAGAAGTAAAAAATGATTTGGGATCAGGGAGTGGGGATCACTGGGACAATCTGGCCTTGTCCAGGTTGGTGTCAGATTTGTGGTTTTGAGTGCTGAAATGAGAAGCTGGGAATTCATTGCAAGCACTGAGAGCTAGTAAGAGTCTTGAGTCAGGGAAGTGCCAGGAGAAAGGAAGCAGCACTAGGGGGACCGCGGTGGGAAGCCACGGTGGCAGAGATGCAGGTGCGAGGCAGAAAAAGCTCAGTGACCCAGCAGGAGAGAAGACAAAGTGACACAGGTATACTAGTAACATCAGAGAATTAGGGAAGAAGCTGGAGGTGGGAGAGACCCCAAAGATCACTTGGTTAGGCTTCCTCCCCCAACATGTAGCACCTTGAAGTCACCTTGGAGGGTTTGAAAATCTCTAATCCAGAGACTTGAGTGTTTCATTTTGTGAATGAGAAAACTGAGGCACAGAGAAGAAAAAAAAAATAATAATTGCCTAAGATCATGGTTGGTGCCGGAGTCTGAACTTGAACTGAGGTCCCTGCCCCCAGGAAGGTAGCATGTCAGGCTGGGTTGAGGTAACAGCTGGCCATGGAGCAGGAGGGTGAGACTCCATCCACCTGAGGGGACAAGCGGCTGGAGCTCTGGGGGAAGAGCCTAGGTGGGGCAGAAGGTGGACAGTCTTGGCCAAAACTAAACTTGGGGATTATCTGAGGTTTCACTTGGCTAGGATTTCTGTCCCACAGCCACGGTCTTTCTCACACACACACAACTTCCTGCAGAGGGAGCTGGGCTGGGACAGAGGGCTCACTTGGCCCATTAGTTGCCTAGCAAGTGTCCCAGGTGTGCTTAGAAATACCTCTCCACAGGAACAATGCTTACCATGTACCAACTCTAGGGTTTGCAAAGTGCTCTTACGGCCACTGATAATAGTATATTACTTGGGATGTTACCTTTTTTCTCTGAGCCTCCCTTTCCTTACAATTAAAGTGGTGCCCCTCCCACTCCAAATGCACCTGTTAAACGTCCTTCCAGCTCCAAGTCCAGGGAATGTTCTCTGAATCCCTGCTCCTCTCCAAGTCCTCAATCAATGAACCTTCACTCTCAAAGGATTTTTGGGACTAAACTTCTATTTAAATTGTTGACCAGAGTTCCCTTGTGGCCCACTGGTTAGGACACTTCACTCTCACTGCTGAGGGCAGGTTCAATCCCTGGTTGGGGAACTAAAATCCCACAACCAGCACAGAAGAGGCCAAAAAAAAAAAGTAATATAAATTGTTGACACTGGCATCCTGACCTTCACTAGGTCCTTATGTTGCCTTTAAGTGCTAAGTCTAAGGACTGGGTTCAACCAATCCAAGTCCAAGAAGTTTGGCCAGTGGTTGAGGTTTAAGTTGTATGGGGATCCCTTCGTGTTCGGGGTCTGAACCAGAGAGCCCTCCCCAATCTAAAACTCTCGGGCACTGTAGCCTGTTGAAAGGATCAGAACAGGAAGGTTAGAGGGCTTAGGATTGCCCCAGAGCCCGGGGCTGAGCACTGTGCTCCAGAAGGGCGGGGTAGAGGGGAGGGACACCACCCGCCCGGTGAGGTCATGGGAAAGCAGCTCTGGCGCTGACACCTGGGGAAACCCGTTTCCAGGCTGCTTCCCACGCTAGCTCTCCTGGGAACCAGCTAAGCCCCAAACGGGGTGCCCCAGACCCCTCCCCCCAGTCCAGTTCCCATCACTGTCCCATCTAGACCAGCCCTCACCTTTCAATCTAGCTTCAATCTTTTGATACCCAAGTTGTCTCTATCCAAACTGCTGGGTCTTGAGGGACCAACATGCTGACCTCTCCAGAAAAAGACACAGTGACAGCAGCTTCAGAAACTTAAGGCTTTATTTGCAGACTCCACATTGCCCTGTCTTCTAGGCTATGACTTTGGAGAAAGCCCCTTCTTCCTTTAGGCTCTGATTTGCAGCTCCTCCCCCTCCTCTTGCTGAGCCTGGCCTCTCACTTCCTGTCCCACTCCTGGTCCAGCCAGTTTTGGCAGTGCCTAGGGAGCCCTGAGACCCAGTTCTTCTCAGGCACCAGCCCCGCCCTCCCTGTCCTTGAGGCTCTGAGGACAGCCCAAGTGTCAGCCTTGCTCCTCAGCTGCCCCACTTCTCTGCTCTCCTTTCTTGCCTTCGTTCCAAGAGGAGCCCCCTGATCTGTCTTCTCCCCAGCCTGCCTCTAGTCCTAAGGCTCCAAGGCTGTACTTTCTGCTCCTTCTCAATCTCTCACAGACCTCTGTCTTATCCAATTCCTCCAAATCAGGGCTGGACACCTTCCAGACTTCCAAGATGCCTAGCTGTTCCTCAGGCTCCTCCTCACCCGTGGGGCCAAGGAAGGGGTGGGGACCACCACAAAGGGTCCTAATTCAATCATGCTGGCTTGAGGGCCCATAATAAGAAACTGGGAATTGGATCCTAAACTGCTTGGAGGCAGCTGACGCTGTCAGGATCATCCCATGAAAATCAAAGTACTAGGATTTCTCTGTCAGCCTTGACCACAGAAATCCAAGTCAGAGCCTTCCCTCCTCCAGGCCCTAGGCTCACCCTGGCATATAAGAGCGGGCAGTTAAAGGCCCATGGCTCAACAGCATTCAGATGGGAACTGAGTCCCATGAGGGTGGCCTGGCCCTGCCAGCAGAGCCCCTCAAAGGCCCCATGTCTCAGGTTCTAGAAGTCTGTGGCCATTGGCCTACTGATCATTTTGCTGCCACAGCTGTTCAAACAAAACAGAAGAACTTCTTCCAGCGGCAGCGGGAGAGGGTGCGCACACCTTTGGCATTCAGTTTCTTCTCCAGCCGGGCTTTGTGCTCAATGGCACTGAGAATGGCCGAGTCAAACACCTCCTTCAAGTTCTTCTGCGTCAAGGCAGAGCACTCCAGGTAGCAGCAGGCCCGGATCTTCTCGGCCAGACCCTGAGCCTGGGGTTGAGGTACCGGGCCCTCCCGGCCCCCCTGGTCCAGCTGAATCAGTACATTGACATCATCCCTCAGGTCGGCCTGGGTACCCACCAGCAGCACGGGTGCCAGGGGATTGTGAGTACGAATCTCTGGCAGCCATTTCTCTGTGATGTTTTGGAAGGAGCTGGGCTGCACCACACTGAAGCAGGCCAGGAAGACATCTGTATCCGGGTAGCAGAGGGAGCGAAGGCGGTCAAAGTCTTCCTAGGATGGAAAGTGCAGGCCATTAGTAGGATTATTCCCTGCCACAGGACACAGGGAATCCCTTGTCACCTGGGTTACTCGTAACTAAGGGCCCAAGGCCTTCTCCATTCCTGATGGACCCCGGGTTCTCCCAGCCTCCAACCCACCTCACCCCAGACCAGTAGAGGACGCTCCTACTTCTCACCTGTCCTGCTGTGTCCCAGAGCTCAATGCGCACTGGGGCTCCATCAACCAGGACTTGCACTGCAGGGGAGAGGCAGGGGAAAGACTGAGTTAGAAAGAGTGTCCTGAGATTAGGTTTGAGGTAAATACACTACCATATATAAAATAGATAGCTAGTGGGAACCTGCAGTACAGCCCAGAGAGCTCAGCTCTGTGCTCTGTGATGGGTGGTATGGGGGGAGGGGAGTGTTCAAGAGGGAGGCATAGGTATAGGTATAGCTGATTCACTTTGTTGCAAAGCAGAAAGTAACACAACATTATAAAGAAATTACACTCTAATAAAGAAAAGAAAAAGAGGCTTCCCTGGTGGCTCAGTGGTAAAGAATCCACCTGCCAATGCAGGAGACACGGGTTCGAGCCCTGGCCCAGGAAGATCCCACGTGCCTCAGAGCAACTGAGCCCATGACCACAACTATTGAGCCTGTGCTCTAGAGCCGGGGAAACAAAACTAAACATAGGGTAACTACTGAAGCCCGGACGCTCTAGAGCCGGTGCTCCGCAACAAGTGAAGCCGCCGCAGTGAGAAGCAGCGAACTACAGCGAACAGTGGTCCCCGCTCGCCGCAACTTGACAAAAACCCGCGCAGCAACGAAGACCCAGCACAGCCAAAGATAAATGAAAAAAAAAATTTTTTTAAGAAAAAGAAAGAACGTCCTGAATCCCACCAAGCCTCAGCAGCGCCACCTCGGGGCCTGCTCCCGCCAGCCTCCCGGGGGGCTTCAGTGCCCTCGCCCCTCGGTTCCAGCCGCAGCCCCCGAGTGCACAACCCCACCCCCAGCCACGCGGCCGCCGTGGCCGTTGAACGTACCGGAGAAGGTGTCCAGCGCTGTGGGCCGGTAGCGCGCGGGGTACCCATTGCAGGTGTAGCTGACGATGAGGCTGCTCTTGCCCACCGCGCCGTCGCCCACCAGCACGCACTTTATGCCCAACTCGGGGGACGCGCTGCCCCGTCCCGGGGGAGGGGTCGGGGACCGGAGCGGGGACGACTCGGCCTCGCTTAGCTCCCGCGGGGGCATGGCCCGCTCCGGGGACAGCCGGGGACCGGGCTCCGCTGTGACCCGTGAAGCACGTTCCGTAGCTTGCCTCTGACTGAATCCGCCGAGACCCAGCTCAACCGCCAGCCGCTACCCTCGGGTAGGTGCGGACCCCGCCCACCTCATCTGCATATCCCGAGCGGCCTCGGACCCCGCCCACCCTCAGAGCCTCCTCCAGGACCTCCCTCTACAGCACGCCCCAAGAGGTCAGGCAGTCTCTAACACCAGGAGGTAGAGACGCAGGTCCAAAACTGACGCTCAGGGAATCACACAGGTTCGAGAACAAAGAATTGCCCACATGAGGCAGATCTCGGTATCCTGGCAGAGAAAGATATCCAGGATTTGTTGTTAGGAAGAAGAAGCAAATTGCAGAACACGTAATGCAACATGCTCAAATTAAATGTTTATTCAAATTAAAACAAACAATAAAAAAAGAGACATATGTTTGAGTATTAAAAAGTCTGGATAATTTTATTAATGAATTACTTTTTAAAAATAAAAGAGATCATGAAGAGGCAGAAGATAAACTCAAGAGGGAACACTCAGGCAAGAATGTATTGCAAAAACAATAATAAAAAAAAATAAATAAAAAAAATAAAAAAAAAAGAATGTATTGTACCTCTTCCACGGAAGAGCTTCCTCTAGATTCAGCCTGAAGGCAGGCTTTAAATATCTTCACTCTGCTCCTTTAAAGGATCTCAGGATGCTGGAGAAGCTAGCTGGGGAGGATCTTCAAGGACAATTCTCCAATTGAATATTTTCTAAATCCCCAAAGTCTCTAATATTATCTTCATCATCATCAAAAGCACATAATAATTACCTATTTACTGGTGCTGTCCTGGGCCACCCATTGTCCTTGCCCTAGAAGGTGTTTATAGATAGAGACATGATATCTCACGTAGCCCTAGGAAGGTCACCAAGAGAGCAAGTGAAGAATGCTGCTGCTGCTGCTGCTGTTAAGTCGCTTCAGTCATGTCCAATTGTGCGACCCCATAGACGGCAGCCTACCAGGCTCCCCCGTCCCTGGGATTCTCCAGGCAAGAACACTGGAGTGGTTTGCCATTTCCTTCTCCAATGCAGGAGAATGAAAAGTGAAAGTGAAGTCGCTCAGTCATGTCCAACTCTTTGCTACCCCATGGACTGCAGCCTACCAGGCTCCTCAGTCCATGGGAGTTTCCAGGCAAGAGTGAATGAGGTGCCATTGCCTTCTCCGAAGTGAAGAATAACCTGATGCTAATTTCATCTCTTTATTGCAGGCACACCAAGTGACACCAGGCCCAGAATCCTTTCTCTGAATTCCAAGCCTGTACAAACATCTCAGCCTATATAAAGACCATTGAAAACACCTCCTTCACGAGTTGTTGAAGGGAGAGTGTTGGGAGTAGGTCAGTGAAAATTAAAGAAAAGAAATAATCGTATTTTTCAAACAGTACCCACTCCAGTGTTCTTGCCTGGAGAATCCCAGGGATAGTGGAGCCTGGTGGGCTGCCATCTATGGGATCCCACAGAATCTGACATCACTGAAGCCACTTAGCAGCAGCAGCAGGTAGTATAAAAATCCCTGAGTCCAAATCTCAAAATCTCTTGAAAAAAGTTTTAAGATTTCTGATGTTTATTCCTTACCCCACCACCAACAACAACTGTTGATCAAATGTTGAGGACAAGAACTAGAAAGTTGCTGATTTAACCATTAAAAACTTGACTGTGGGGAAATGTTAGGATCCCCAGTATTCACTTCTGTATCCCAGTGTCTACATCCTACATTCCTTACCTCCAAGTATCTGTGGATGCTAATAACCCCTAATTATAGCCCCTATGACTTCTCAGACACATCCACATAAGACATCTGGTAAGTGAAAGAAGCCTGAAAGTGTTGCCTTCACATTGTGTCACCCAGAATGTCTGAAAGCTATTTTTTTTTGCACTCCTGGAAAGGGAGGCAAGAATGGGGATTTGAAAAGACCTAGACATCAAGAGACCTGCACCAGTATTCCTACTTCGTCAACTCATTAGCTGTGTAATTCCTGAGAAATCACTTGCTCCATCTCAGCTATAACATGCTAGGTGAAGCTTCTTTATTTCATATTTATTTCGTAAATATTTCTTATTTCTGGTGCTAGCAATCTGTGATTCAGGGAACCTAGGGAAATTGCCCCAGTCTGTAGTGTCTGGGACAAAATTACTACACACACACTCTTCTTCACAATGCTCTTATCCTTTTACCCAAACTATTATTAAAAATAGTTTTATTATAGCTGTGAATCTGAGAGTAATCATGTTTAGTTCTTTCTGCAGGTAGAAGGGAGTATAAATAATACAAATGGGGGAGGTATCAGTTGGTCATGGTTAAACCCCAACTTGGCCTGCAACAGGCCATTCTTTGCTGGCCCTGTGGGTGGGGACACTTTCTAACCTGGGTCTCTCTGTCTGAGCTGGTTTAAGGACAGGCTTGTCAGCAAGAGGGGGAAGGAGGAGACAACCTGGGGAGCTGGTGAGTCATCTATTTCTCACTAAAGACTTGCAATTCTGGTTGCTGCTGCTGCTGGGAAAGTCCCCTCCCGAGGGTGGCCTGAGTCTTATTCCTGTCCACCTGAGAAATTGTCCCAACTTCCAGTCAGATACACATTTGCTAAGATTAAAATGTTGCCTTGACTTTCTTCTTGGAGGGATGATCGAATTTAGGACTGGAGCAGGAAATATACAAGATGAGCCTGGAACATTTTGTAGTAGAGAAAGTAAGGAAGTCCCAAATAAACAAAGCAACGGGAAGCTGGAGATACGTTAGAGGACACAGAAGCCAACTGAAAGAGCTTCCATAGGCCAAATCTGGGACAGTTTGAGCAATAAAATAAACCAGTATTAGATTATAACCCCCAAAATAAAATAAATAGCATATCTATTCT
The DNA here is from genome assembly GCA_007570785.1 of Antilocapra americana. Taxonomy (NCBI): domain Eukaryota; kingdom Metazoa; phylum Chordata; class Mammalia; order Artiodactyla; family Antilocapridae; genus Antilocapra; species Antilocapra americana. The sequence continues at coordinate 13,002,445 of ML664176.1, read as the reverse complement.
GATATAAATGAGGGATAATATACAAACCTCTGGTGAATGATCCCAAATATTGTATGTAGATATTCTACCCTTACCACCACTCTTGTGGGCCATGCATAGTGACTTCCTTGCAAAGAAGACTGAAAAGGGTAGGGGGAAAAACAACTTTACAGTGGAAAGTCCAGACAAACACTCCCACAAGCAGGTAGTCAAGATTAAGATCAACATTGATAAGTCAAGTTGATGGTATGTACCTTTGATGTGATGCAAAGAGAATGACATTTTACCTCTGTGGCCTTCCTCTCAAGAATTCCAGTCTAATCATGAGAAAAACATAGGAAAATTTCCAACTGAGAGACGCTCCACCAGAAGGTGATCCAGTACTTCTCAAAACTGGCAAGGTCATCAAACAAGGAAAAGTCTGGAAAACAGCCCCAGACAAGAGGAGCCCAAGGAGACATGACAACTAAATGTAATGTGGTATTCTGGGTGGGAGTTTGGAAGAGAAAGAGGACATTAGGTAAAAACTAAGGAATTCTGAATAAAATGTAAACCTGAGTTAATAATAATGGACTAATTCTGGTTCATTAATTGTGACAAATGTACAATCAGGTTAGTTCAGTCCCTTAGTCATGTCCGACTCTTTTCGACCCCATGGATCACAGAACACCAGGCCTCCCTGTCCATCACCAACTCCCGTAGTTTACCCAAACTCATGTCCATTGAGTCGGTGATGCCATCCAACCATCTCATCCTCTGTCGTCCCCTCCTCCTCCTGCCTTCAGTCTTTCCCAGCTTCAGGGTCTTTTCAAAAGAGTCAGCTCTTCACATCAGGTGGCCAAATATTAGAGTTCCAGCTTCAACATCAGTCCTTCCAATGAACACCCAGGACTAATCCGGTGTTTAGGATGGACTGGATGGATCTCCTTGCAGTTCAAGGGACTCTCAAGAGTCTTCTCCAACACCACAGTTCAAAAGCATCAATTCTTCTGTGCTCAGCTTTCTTTATAGTCCAACTCTCACATCCATACATGACTACTGGAAAATATGTACAATATAATATAAAATATTTATGATAGGGGAACCTGAGTGTGAAAGACAGGGAAACTCTGTGCTATCTTCTTGATTTTTCTATAAGTCTAAACTGTTCTAAAGTTTATTTTTAAAAAAAACCCCAAATTTTAAAAGTATGGTATTGGCACAAAAAGAGACACATAGATCAATGGAGGAGAATATATAACCCAGCAATAAACCCATGCTAATATGATCAATTAATATACAATAAAGGAGGCAAGAATATAGAATAGGAAAAAGATAGGCTTTTCAATAAATGCTGTTGGTGACACTAGACAGCTATATGCAAAAGAATCAAACCTGGACTACTTCCTCACACCATATCCCAAAATAAACTCAAAATGGATTGACTTAAATGTGAGACCTGAAACCATAAAATTCCTGGAAGAATACATAAGCAGTATGCTCTCTGACATCGATCTTAGCAATATTTTTTTTGGGGGGGGTCTGTCTCCCAGAAAGGGAAATAAAAGCAAAAATAATAAACAGGACTACATCAAACTAAAGAGATTTTGCACATTGAAAGAAACTATCAACAAAAGAAAAAGACAACCTACTGAATGAGGAAGATATTTGCAAACAATATATTCAATAAAGGGCTAATATCCAAAATTCACAAAGAACTCATAGAGTTCAACAACAACACAACAAAAAACCTGATTTAAAAACGGGCAGAAGACCTGAACAGACATTTTTCTAAACAAGACACACAGATGGCCAACAGGCATATGAAAAGATGCTCAGTATCAGTCATCATCAGGGAAATGCAAATTAAAAGCACAACTGTGAGAATGGCTATCATCAAAAAGAACAATGTGTCGGTGAGAATGTGCAGAAAAGAGAACACTTGCACATTATTGGTGGGACTGTAAACTGACATAGTCACCATGGAAAAGAGTATAAATTTCCTCAAAAAATTAAAAATAGAACTACCAGGTGTTAGTCATCCAGTCATGTCCAACTCTTTGCGACGTCATGGATTGTAACCTGCCAGGCTCCCCTGTCCATGGAACGCTCCAGGCAAGAATATTGGAGCAGGTAGCCATTCCCTTGTCCAGGGGATCTTCCTGGCCCAAGGATCAAACCCAGGTCTCCTGCATTTCTGCTTCCCTGGTGGTTCAGATGGTAAAGAAGAGCTACCATATGATTCAGCAATTTCACTTCTGGGTATTTATCTGAAGGAAACAAAAAACAGTAATTCAAAAATATATATGCCCTCCAGTATTCATTGTAGCATTACTTACAATAGCCAAGAAACAACCTAAGTGTCCATCAATAGATAAATGGAAAAAAATGTTGTATACATGTACTGAGGAATATTACTCAGCCATAAAAAGTGAAATTTTGCCATTTGTTACAACATGGATGGATCTAGAGGGTATTATGTTAAGTGAACTAAGTTGGACAGAGAAAGACAAATACTCTATGACCTGACTTACGTGTAGACTCTAAAAAACAAAACTATTAGGGACTTCTCAGGCAGTGCAGTGGTTAAGACTCCACCCTTCCATTGCAGGGGGTTCAGGTTCAATCCTTGGTTGGGGAACTAAGGATTGTGTGGCACAGCCTAAAAAAAATTTATTTTAAAATGTTTAAAAGACAGACAAGACAAAATAAAAACAGACTCATCTATGAGTTCTACAGAGAACAGGTAGATGCCAGAAGGAAGGAGGATGGGGGTGAAATACTTAGGCGATTAAGAGGAACAAACCTCAAGTTATAAAATAAACCATGAGGATGTAATATACAGCGTAGCATAAGGTATATGGTCAATAATATTGTAATAACTTTGTATGGTGACAGATGGTTACCAGATTTATGGTGATCATCTCATAATGTATGCAAATGTCAAATCACTATGTAGCACATCTGAAACTAATTTCGTATTTTAAGTCAACTATATTAAAAAAAAACTAAGCCTTAAGTTAAAAAAAAATTAACTAGCTTAGGCAGAGTATACGATTAATAAAAAAGTTTTATTTAGTGGAAAAACAAACAAAAAAACTGAAACGTGGTCCTGACATTGAATCATGGTAGTCATAACATTTTATTTCCAAAGTGTCCAACACAAGATGTATGGAGCTTTAGATTTGTAAAGCTTCTTTATATTGCTCTATCTCCTAAGATATCCAAGTGTAATTGCTGAGCGGTTTGAGGGGTGTTGGGGAAGTATACGGAGGTCCAGCAAAGTTAGGAAACTAGCCTTGAGATCAAAGAGGCTCCTAAGTGGCAGACCATCCCCAAACTAGCAATCAATAGATTCACCCTCAGGTGTGGTCAAATTCCTAGGCATTTCTGTTAAGCCCTGATCTTACTTAAAATTACTGCATACACTGGAATACCTCCAGCAAAACCTCAACTCAATAAACCAAAAGAAATCTACCCATACCCACCACCAGGATTTTCCTATTGTTGAAAACAGGATTAGCAAAAAAGGAAGAGCTTACCCAAAAAGTTCAGTGCTGAGGCCCTTTGTCAGTGAAACGTGCCTCTTGTAATCTTTTTCTATATCCTCTGCATACTCCACTCTGAGACTTCTGAATCAGGCTTGCTGCTCAGAAGGAGCCGAGATGCAATGAGTAGGTCAGAACGCTTTGAAATAAAAAGAGGATGCAAGAAAAAGAATTTTATATCCAACACTTGATAAACCTGGGAAAAACTACTTATTTACCAACATACTGATGATGATAATAAGACAATAATTGGATTTTTTTCTACTCCGTGTGCTGCATCCTGGGAGGGTGTCAGAAGCAAAATTCAGTGGCCTGGGCTGAGTTAGCCTCCTGGTACCAGGGGAACAGATCTTGTCCATCTATCCTCCAGCCTCTCCATGCCATCTGTCCCAAGGATCTGGCTATCTCCTCAGCTTCTGCCCAGCCCTGCCCTTCTCCCAACATCCAGCCTTAGTCTTTGCTTCTCCCTGCCTTTCTCTCCACCTCATCTCTACCCACTGCTTCTACCTCCTCAAACCTCTCACTCATGCCCAGACTTTGCACTCAAGCCCTGGCCAGTATTTTTGTTTGTTTGTTTTTAACCTCCTGCAGGAGTTCCAGCTAAAAACGTTCATATAAAAGGACTCTTCTTTCATTTCATTAATAGAGCTCTCCTCCTAACTTCCTCATTTCTGAAAATGCTAAGGCAATTCTCTCAAGCTAATGAATTGGAAAGAGTTGGAATTGACTAGTCTTCAGACTTCACAATGTGCTTGAACTCCTTCCTCTCCGTCTTCAGTCCTTTTTGTGAAGTACTTGACACCCCTCTTCCTTTTGGCATCTCTTGCTCAAAGAATCACCTCCTGCCTGCCTCCCTGACTTTGTTTTGCTCTTTTCTAGTGCACTCAAGCTTCCTAAGACAAGTTTATTCTGTTACTCTCCCACTCAAAATACTACAGTGAATCCCTATTCACGGATAGTATATGAATATACGCCAGATAGTATATGAATCTCTGCTGTCATCCATAGCTTCTGATTACAGTACACTCCCAAGAAGGGATAAACAGCCACTAAAATAATCTTTAAGAGAACTTCTCAATGATGTAGGAAAATGTTTTAAAAAATAATGTAAAATGATACAGAATTATATAAATAGTCTGAGGCAAGTATTTTTTTTTAAGTGTACTGTTAGAATAAAAAAGTCCTATAAGAAGGACATAGACCAAAATGTAGAGAGTCTTTGCCACTGGCTGGGAAGCTGATTCTGCCAGATATATAATGAATACTAAGCACACTAAGCATTTTACTTTTATGCAAAAAAAAAAAAAATACTGAAATAAAAGATATATGTTCAGGGACTCCCCTAGTGGTCCAGTGGCTAAGAATCCAAGTTCCCAATACATGCCCAGGTTCAGTCCCTGGTCAGTGAACTAGATCCCATATGCCACAACTAAGACTGAGAAGAGCCAAATAAAAAAATATTTTTAAAAAAATACACGTTCACTGTATATTTAGAAAAAAAGGAAACACGCCAACATGTCAACAATGTCGAATGGCAGGATCATGAATTATGATTATGTTCTCACTCATCCCTTCATTCCATGAGGTTCTTTTCAAACCCACTGTGGGGTAAGCACTGTGGAAAGTGCTCAGTGCACAGCGATGAACAAATCAGGGCTCATGTGTTCCTCCACCTTGCTTAATCCTGTGTTAACCCTCCTTCTCTGAACTCAAGGTCTGTCTCACTCATTTTGAGAACACTCCATGTTTCCTGTATGCATATCTTATACACAGGATAGGGGACAAAAGGGTCTCATCAACTCTGGCTCTTATTGCCCTAACCCAGTGGCATCTCACTTAGGAAGAGCTTATTAACTCTTTGTGGAATGAATAAATGAATGGTGAGGCACGATTTGCCAAGTGATAAAGGGACTGGCCCCATGTTCCTTGATGTCACAAGCACTTGTCCAAATGGCTAAGCCCTGGGCTCAGCCAATCCTTACTTGCTTCTCCTCAAAGTCTGGCTCCGCTGGCCGAAAGTCTCCTTGGATAGAAACTGGGGCCTGAGACCACCAAGGTCCACTCAACCTTCTGGGGTTAACCCTAGAGCATGTGTTTTCCTTTGATGATCAAGATGAACATTAGCAGCTTTACCAAAAAGAGGACCCAATGAAGAAGCATTCAATTAATAATGACATCCAAATCCTTTCCCTGGCATTGCTTATACAAACTGCATTTTATATAGTTTGAACCAAGGATGGTATTTACATTATTTAACAACTAGTTTGGCCCACAGAGAGATGCTGGTCCTTGGGCTGAAACAGCTTTTTAGAAAATCTCTAGTGTGCTGGAGATTAAACCTTTAATGGCTGGCTCCTGGGGAGGAGTGATGGTGAAAGACACTCAGAGAAATGGATATTTTAACTGCTGGCGTGACCACAGCGGTGTGTGCCTGCCGAATTTCATCAGTCTGGTTGGGTTTGGAGTGAGCAAAAAGGGCTTGGAAACAGCCTGAAGGAATAGCAGGAATCTGGCCCAGAAGAGAAAGACTCTGGTCCATTTTGTAACTAAAACTAAAACTATAACTAGCTCTGCTCGGCCAAGGAAGTGAGAGGTGAGAAGCCGGATCACATCACAGCTTTTCTTTTCCTTCAGGGTTATTTCACCAGGGAACAGCTGGACCTAGGGATACCTCCCCAGGATGCAGAACTTTCAGCTCTAAAACCATGAGGGTTGGTCTCCTCAACCCTATTAGCAGGGTAGCCTGCTATTTAGCTAAACCACAGCAATTGAAACTAGAAACAGAGCAGGATTTTCCACACCAACATAAAATTAGCTTTCACTACTTTTTATAAAAGTGTTGATATGAAAGTTATTGCGTTTTGTTCACATTTGTTTGTATAAAGTTAGTATTTCTAAATCAAGTTCTTTTCCCTGCCTTTATCACAAATTATGCTTTTGTCAACAAGAGATAAGTTAACTTGATGGTTAAGAGCACAGATTCTGGGTCAAAGCACTGGTATCTGGGTCAAAGCATTGGTATCCAGGTTGTATCCCTTACTGGCTATTGCCTTTTTTTCTGGGCCTCAGTTTGCTTGTCTGTAAAATGGGATTGTGATGGTGCCTGTCTCATAGAATGTTGTGGGGATTAAATGAGTTATAGAGAATGCTTGGAATAGCGTCTGTACAGAGAGAGTACTCTGCAAGGGTGCACTAGTATTATGATTATCTTCTCCTAGGTCAGGACAAGTTTTTTTCAGATGAAGTCACAGCCCTGCCTAAGAGTGAACAATACACATTGGTCAGATAAGATAGGTTCGGGGGCTTCCCTAGTGGTCCATTGGTTAAGAATCCACCTGTCAATGCAGAGGATACAGTTTAAATCCCTGGTATGGGAGGATCCCATATGCCTGGGAGCAGCTAAGGCCCTGGGCTACAACAACTGAGCCCACGCTCTAGAACCCATGTGCCTCAGCTACTGAAGCCTGTGCACCTAGAGTCTGTGCTCTGCAACAAGAGAAGCCGCTGCAATGAGAAGCTTGAGCACCGCAACTGGAGAGTAGCTCCGGCTCACCTCAGCTAGAGAAGGCCCTTAGGCAGCAGCAGTGAAGAACTGGCGCAGCCAAAAATGTATAAATAAATATTGATTAATTTTCAAAACAGATAGGTTCAGAATTTTGTCTTCTGTGACCCAGATAGGGAACACAAGAAGTCATCATTCTAATATACTGGTATTGTTATTATCTTTACTTTACAGGTGGGGAAACTGAGTCTTCATAGAAGTTACATGACTTGCCCAAGGCCTCACAGCTAAGATACAGCCAGGATTGCAGAGCCCCATTTGTTGCTCCACCATTACCTACTTTTCAGTCCACCCCTTAAAGATGATGGGCTATCCCGTCAAGAGATATGGTTTAGGAAAACACAATATATAAATACAGACATCACACACAGAATGGAATATTACTCAGCCATAAAAAATGAAATATTGCCATTTGCAGCAGCATCAATGGACAAAGAGAATATTATACTTGGTAAAGCAAGTCAGACAAATATTATATGATATCACTTTTATGTGGTGTCTAAAAATAGTACAAATGAATCTATACACAAAACAGACACAGACACAGAAAACAGGCTTACAGTTATGAAAAGGGAAGGTGTGGGGAGGGATAAATTAGGAATATGGGATTAGCAGATACAAACTACTATGCCTAAAATAGATAAGCAACAAGGACTTATTGTATAACATAGGGAAATACATTCAATATCTTGCAGTAACCTCTAATGGAGGATAATCTGAAGATTATCTTCAGAGAAATGTGAAAAATATATATAACTGAATCACTTTGCTATCCACCTGAAACTAACACAATATTGTAAACCAACTATACTTCAGTTTTTTAAAAAATGTAAAGAAAAAGAATTATGGGCTACAAAGCATGTTATCTTTTGTCTTATAAATTCTAATATACATTTGGGCAGAGATCTTTTTAAAATTTGGTATTGCAGGGCTTCCCTGGTGGCTCAGTGGTAAAGAATCTGCCTATCAATGCAGGAGACATGGGTTTGATCCCCGATCCGAGAAAATCCCACATGCTGAGGAGCAACTTGGCTTGTGTGCCACAACTAGTGAGGCTGTGCTCTAGAGTCCAGGAGCCACAACTCCTGAGCCCGCATAGTGCCCACGCTCCACCACATGCGAAGCCACCACAGTGAGAAGTCTGTGCATCGCCATGAAGAGTAGCCCTCTCTCCGCAGCTAGAGAAAAGCTTGCATGGCAATGAAGATCCTGCACAGCCAAAAATAAAGAAGTAAAATTGTTAAAAAATAAAATAACATTTGGTATAGCAATCAACTCTATTGAAATATCATTTACATCTAAGAGATACCCATTTTAACTGTATAGTTTAAGGAGTTTCAACCAATGTATTCACCGATGCAATCACCACCACCACAATCAAGATACAAAACATTTCCATCTCCCCTATAAAGTTCCTTCTTGCTCCTTTCTAGTCAATCCTCCGCCCCATGCCAGTTCCCAAGCAAACACTGAAGAGTTTTCTGTTGGTAAAGTTTTATTTTTGCCTATTATAATTTTAAATGAACAGAATCAGGCTCTGTCTACTCTCTTATGTCTGACCTCTTAAAACTCAGCATGCTTTTGAGATTCATTCATGCTGTTGTACATAAGGGTTGTTGTTTAGTCACTCAGTCATGTCTAATTCTTTTGAGATTCCATGGCTGTAGCTTGCCAGGCTCCTCTGTCCATGGGATTTTCCAGGCAAGAATACTCAGGTGGGTTGCCATTTCTTTCTCAAGGGGATCTTCCCGACCCAGGGATGGAACATTCATCTCCTGCACTGCAGGCTGATTCTTTACCACTGAGCTATTAGGGAAGCCCCGTGTGTAAGGATGATTTTTTTCTTTTTAAATTCTGAATAGTATTGAACAGATGTATTACTATTTGTTTATTCTCTTATTGATAGACATTTGAGTTGTTTCCGGTATGGGGCTATTATGAATAAAGCTGCTATAAACATCTGGTCCAAATCTTTAAGTGGGTGTATGTTTTCTTTCTCTGGGGTAGATACCCAGGTATGGAACTGCTGAGTCATAAAGTCAGTGCCTGTTAAGTGGCTATGAACGGTTGCTCCATTTTATATTCCCACAAGCAATGAGCTCCAGTTGCTTCACAGTCTCAGAACACTATATATTAGTGGTCTTTTTGAACAGTTTGGATTTTACTATTTTTGTTGTGTTATTACTTTTATTCTTAATACAAAGATCTCATTAATTTTAAGTTTGAAAACAGTTTCTGCAAGAGGACATGTGGGTGAATACATAGACATGTGCAGTGTCTCGGTATGCATGAAATACACATGAATGTGTCAAGTCATGCATTAATACAGCAGGCACTTCCCAAGTGTTTACAGTGTGTCAGGTCTTATGACCTAAGAGATTGAAGGCAGGATGAGGACTGGTTGTTAGATTTTATTTGGTTTCACACAATCAGAGACGGCTTCCTGGCTGAGGCATCTTTTAAAATGTATCCTGGACTAAGGTATAGATAAGAAGCATAGAAACCGGCTTGGAGGCAGTGCCCTGAAAACCATTATTCCCTGGAAGCTGTCCCCGTGTCTCCAAACGGACTGTGAGAAGGGCTTGGCTTTCAGAGAACCACAGACTGTTAAGAGATAGTCTAGTTCTACCTTCACCATTTACAGTTGAGGAAATGAGAGGCATTCAGAGGGGCCAGGCGACTCATCCAGCAGCATCTGACTGAGTTAGGTTCCACATACTGAGAAGAACAGCTTCTGGAGAATCAGCGCGGGAGGATGGTGGTAGGGAGAGCAACAGTCAGTGGGGGAGTGGCGCCTGGCGAGGTGGTGCTGGGACAAAGCATCCACCTCCCCGCTAATACTCCACAACTCCCTAAAAATGAATAAAACTATAGGTGCCTGCGTGCTAAGTAGCTTCAGTAATGTTTGACTCTTTGTGACCTTATAGCCCACCAGGCTCCTCTGTCCATGGGATTCTTCAGGCAAGAATACTGCAGTGGGCTGCCATGTCCTCCTTCAGGGGATCTTCCTGACCCAGGGATCAAACCCCTATCTGTTATGTCTCCTGCACTGGCAGGCAGGTTCTTTACTACTAGTGACACCTGGGAAGCCCCCAAACTATAGGTACTGACAACCAAAACTTTTCACCTTAAGACCAAGCAGCTGCAGAGAATGCCACTTCTAGTACACTGTGAATACTGACATTTAAATAAAACTATGACCTCATTCTTTTACATACACACATTGGAAACTAAAATACCAAACTCGTTTGATAAACTACCACATCCATTTAAAATAATGTGGGGGGTACTCGTTGCCCCCTCTCTCAATGTCTATGTCAGAAGCTTTCTCTGTCCCTTTTTCACTTTAATAAAACTCTGCTACACACACACACACACACACAAAGAATAATGTAAACAAGCTCTACTTTAACAGTTGGAAAATTTGTTATTCATTTTAATATTTCAGTCTTCCTCTCATGTATGTTATGATTAGAAGTTTTATTGGTACTGTATCTTAATTGGGTGTAATTAGTATATACATGTTTCTTAACATTATGTTATGTATCTTGTGACTGTGAGGCTCTAAGTCTTGTTTTCTTTTGAATTTGAAGTAAATTATCCTTACAATCATTCAACATCAAAGCACAAATACTTTACACATTTTGATAAAGTTATACATGAGAAGTAAAATTATACTAGAAATACATCTTTTGATGAAATGCATCAGGCTTTTGGGGGGTTTGTTTTCAATTAGTTTATGTATTCATGGATAGAATGCTTGAACTTGACAAAATTCATCATCAGTTCTCTTACTGTCTTGTTTTGTTTAATGCAAATGCAGAGAAACCTTGTTTACACACATCTGCTTTCACAACAGTTATTTATTATTTTGGGCTGTGTCGGGTCTTAGTTGCAGCACGTGGGCTCTTCATAGAGGCGCACATGCTTCTCTCTAGGTGCCTGGCCTCAGTAGCTGAGGCACAGGGACTTAGTTGCCTCACAGCATGTGAGAGGATAGTTCCCTGACCCAGGATTAACCCATGTCCAAGGCATTAGAAGGCAGATTCTTAACCATCAGACCACCAGGTAAGTCCTATTCAATGTTTTCTTGTCTTTATTCTCTTTGTGGAAGAACCAACAGCTCCCCGAAGATTTTTTAAGCTCTGAAGCAATGTACCAAGGGATGGGTTTCTGTTTCACCATCCAGGTGGGTGTGTGGTGTGCTTTTCTTCTGAAGAGTCAGGAGCAGCAGAGGTGGAAGGGGACGTGACCTTGCTTCCAGGCACCTTCTTTCCTGGTGGTCACTTTTAGCCACAGATGCTCTGGACACTGATCCTCATAAAACTACTTGGTGTGGTCTCCTTGGGAGAGACTTCCATACCCCGTAAGGACCTGTGAACCCCAGTTTGAGGATCGCTGACCTAGGATGCCTTCATTTCCCACTTAGATGGGTGAGAAAAAATGTACCAACAGTTCAAATATATGATTAAAATAAAAAGTTAAATTTATAAATAAAGTCCTAAATCTCCCATGTAGAAGAACTCCAAACCATTTGTATAATACTTAACCCCCAAGGAAGAAAAACATCCCCACTCCTTAAATGTAGGCTGTGTATAGTGACTTCCACCCAAAGGGTACAGTCTAGAAAGGGGGATAAAAGCAAGTACACAGTGGAAAAACCTGACAAACCTCAGTCAGGGATCAACAATGATAAGCAGTGTTGATGGTATGCACCCTTGATATGAGGTGATGATAATGCTCCTTTACCTCTTAAAATCCAACAAACCCAGTCTAATCATGAAAAAACAGATAACAAATTTCAATAGAGAGCATTCTACTTGCCCAGTGTTTCTCAAAATGGTCAAGGTCACCTAAAACAAGGAAAGTCTGAAAAACTGTCACAGTCAAGAGAAGCCTAAGGAGAAATGATAACTAAATACAAGGTCAGGGACTTTCTTAGTGGTCCACTGGGTAAGACTCTGTGCTCCCAATGCTGGGGGCCTGGGTTTGATCCCTAGTCAGGGAACTAGATCCCACAAGTCACAACTAAAAGATCCTGCTTGATGCAACAAAGACTGAAGATCCCGCGTGCAGCAATTAAGACCCAGCACAGGGAGGTGGGTGGGAGGTTCAAGAGGGAGGGGACATAGGCTTACCTACGGCTGATTCATGTTGATGTAAGGCAGAAACCAGCACAATATTGCAAAGCAATTATCTTCCAATTAAAAAAAAATAAAGGCAAAGGAGCAGATAAGTGGGTAGATGAGGCAATGGATCTTATATAAATCTTCTCCTGCTTCTTTCTTCTCAGGAAGATAGGACACAGATTTATTAGCTGAGAGTTAGGAGGAGGGGAAAGGTTTGAATGGTGTCAAGGAAGACAGAAAGATGTGAAATAGTTACCTAAGAACATAGGTGAAAGATCAGAGTAGGGAAATGCCACAGAATCCTGGGGCAGGGCTGGGAGCCCCCATGGAGTCAAGAGTCATCTCCTGGCTGCGCATCTGAACACTGTGGTGAAGAGCAGGATGTCCAGTGGGGTTCAGACTAAACAGGAGAGAAGTGGGCACTAATTTTAAAGTTAAAATAGATAATTCATAAAGATTAAAGATAGAGAAGCAAACAGGTCCACAGTTCAAATATGAAAAGTGCCTGGAATCTTAAAGACAATTAGATATAACTGAAATATATTCTTGGAAATAAAATCAGATTATTTTAGAGCTTAAAAATGACCCTAGTGAAAAAACAAAAAGACCCAGCACAACCAAATAAATAAAAATAAACATTATAAAATAAATGCAAGGTCATCTGCCGAATGGGGTCCTGGAACAGAAAGGTTATTTGGTTAAAAACTAAGGAAGTGTGAATAAAGTATGGATTTCAGTGAATAATAATATATCAATATTGGTTCACTAATTTTAACACAAAACACTGAAAGGTAGATTTTTCTCCTGTAACAAATGTAGAAAGTAAAGCATGAGCAAACTCATTGATTGCAATTGTTTAATAAATATTTATTAGTGAATTAGGGAATGTCCCACAGGTGCTGGGTCTCTTGGAGTAAATGCCCTGCAGGGGCCTCAAATGCAATCATACAGATTGAGCTCAATCATGTGACCTCTGCCCCATCCCCACCCAGCTTGTCCTCCTTCCGGGCAAAGTTGTCACTGGACCAGCTGCTAGGTCTCCCAGGAGCCGTCCTGCTTCCTTGCCGGCTCCCCTCCCCTCAGTGCCTAACTTGACACTAAGCCCAGTGGCCCTTCCTCAGGTCTTCCCAGTCTACTCTCTCTTTTCCGGCTGGGCCCTCTCCACTTTTCCTTTGTTTCTGCCTCAGAGCTCATCCTCTCTGATGTGGACTCCACTCAAGCCACCACCCATCTTTCCAGAACCCACATCATCCCCAGCCAAAACCTTCTGATAGCCCATTCAATAGCTTTCACAATCTGGCCACCACCAGACCCATTTCACCCACTGGCCTACTCCCAGTGCTCCTCAGCCAGCCCCCACCCCCCACCTCCCCGCCAGCATCACATTATTTGCAGATCTTTGCAGATCCACCTGCTGCTTTCCCTTTTGGGCCCTTGAAAATCACACATGCACTTCAAGTCTTAGCTCAGATTCATCAGTTTTCATACACCAGTCCTCTCTCTCCCTGGCCCAGCAGTCAGCCCTTACCTGTTTCATGGCAACTACCATATTTCTTTTCTTAATATTTATTTATTTGGTTGCACCACATCTTAGTTGCAGCATGCAGGATCTTTTAGTTGAGGCATAAGAACTCTTAGCTGTAGAGTGTGGGATTTGCTTCCCTGACCAGGGATCGAACCTGGGCCCCCTGCATTGGAAGCTCTATGTCTTAGCCACTGGACCACCAGGGAAGTTTCCTACTGGGGTTTTTTGGGTAGGAGTGATTGAATCTGCACCTCCAGCTGTAAGTTCCCTAAGGCATTTCTGTATTCAGGTATGCCACAATCAGCATCCGTTACATCAAAGCAAAATGCCCATGCTTCATAAATAGGTGCCAGTAGAGGTCAATGCAAGGAAATCTATAGCAGTTCTGAGGCAGACATTGTGGCGCAGGGAGGCTTCATGGAGGAGGTGGACTTGAGAGACTCTCGGGTTAAAGCCACATTTAGAGTTTATTGAGCACATGCTCTATGTTGAACACTGTGCTATCACAATGAGCTTTCACCCAGATCACCTCATTTACTCTTCCCCACAGACCTACAAGGTATCATTATATGTATTTCTGTAGATGAGAAGATCAATGCTAAGAGCATCAAATGTACACAGTGTCACAGCTACCGACTGACTAGGCATGAATAAGAAGGCTGGTCTCTGACTCTTACTCCAAAGTCCAGCCTAAGGTTGAAGACCTAGTACGTGGGGGTAAACTGCTGTAATCAGCTCAACAGGGAGTAGTATTGAGTGTGTAGGCCCACTTAGGCTCCACCCCATACATCCCAGAGAGCAGTGGAACTGAGATGGAGGCTCTGGGGACAGTGAGGTGGCTGGAAGACACCAGCTGCATGCAGGGAGCACACTCTCTCTGCACAGTCCAGACCTGAGGATTCAGCTGTGTTCCCTTCCCTCAGCTTGTTCTGGGGTCACGGACAGTGCAGTGGTAAACTCTTCAGCATTTGCTTGCCTTTGAATATTGCCTCCTGGTTTCCTCACTTCCTGGCCACATGACCTTGGACAAATTGCTCCACCATGCTGAATTTCAGTTTCCGCTTTCCTAACGTGTGGAAAAGAGAAGTGCCTATTTTATAGCATTAGTGTGAGGTAAGATGAAATAACACTGAATATTAGGAACTTAGTGTGGTTTTTGGCGTATTGGTAGGTACTCAGGAAATGTACCTTTTCTGGTTATTTGACCTTTGTTTGGACCTATTTGTGTTTTCCAAAATGCAGCCGGCAGGTGATCTGGGGTGGAGCCTTACACACGAGCAGCTTCAGGGCTGGGATCACTTTTCTCCAGGCAGAAACCTCCCTACTTCGTAGCTTTGGCACCTTCCCTCCTGGGAGCTAACCTGCTGCTCAGCGCCCCTGGCGGCATAGCCGTGTCGCCGCCGCAGGTTTCAGGTGAGAGAGGCCGGCCCGGGAGCTCCGGGAAGTTATTTAATATGTTGGACAGTGAACCAGTCAGGGACACTCCAGGCCCAGAGAACCTTCGGTGAGGGCTGATGAAGGTTCAGTCCTCTGCGCCTACCAGGAAAGTTTAGCAAGAGAAGCATAACCGCACCATGTATGGTTCACATCTGGACCTTTTTGAGAATAAAGAGGGTGCTCTTAGTCATTAAACAGGGGATGCCAGTTAAAGCCAGGACATTGGTAACCCTGCCTAGCACCTTCTACTTTGGCAAGGTAGCAAGGCCCATGAGCCCAAAGAAAGGAACAGATTCTTTCTGGGTTGCCCAGGCAGGTGGAAAAGGGAAAACCAAGAGCAGTTGCACCCAAACCCTCGCTGTTTCATTGCTCTGGACTCCCCACCCACCTCCAACATCCTTCATCCCTTGTTCCAGCCAGGCTTTTCAGGCATTTGTGCTTCAACAGCGCCGTGGCCATGTCTGTTGTACACGTCTGGAGGGCAGACATGTACAACAGAACTTGTACTTGTTCTGTTCTGTGTGGTGGCTCTGGAGCAGAGTGTGTGTTTGTGTGTGTGCACGCGTATGCTTATCTGTGGAATGAGTACGCTGCTGAACAAATCATAAATTGCTTTTCTAGCATTAACTAGGGCTTCCCTGGTGGCTCAGATGGTAAAGAATCCGCCTGCAATGCGGGAGATCTGGGTTAAATCCCTGGGATGGGAAGATCCCCTGGAGAAAGGAACAGCTATACCCACTCAAGTATTCTGGCCTGGAGAATTCCCTGGACACAGGAGAATGGGGTCACAAAGATTAGGACAAGAGCGACTTTCACCTCACAATCAGCATTAACTACCTATTTATGGGCCCATCGCCCTTCTGGACTATGATCTTCAAGGATGGTGTTGTACTTATCTCTGTGACCCCAGCACCTAACTCAAAGCCAGGCAGCGTGTAAGTGCTCAACACGGAGGAGCCACTACAAACCAGAGAAGAGACTGGGTAGCACATAGCTTCCTATTGGCAGAGCCACCAGCTCTGCCACTTTCTGGAAACTGGTGGGTCCCTGGAAGTGGGAGAAGAGAGGCCAGGACTGCTTGCCTGTGCCATGTGAAGGTGGCGTTTAGATGGAGGAAAGGAATGTTCTCCTGGGGACTTGGTGTGTGTGTTAGTCGCTTAGTCGTGTCCGACTCTTTGTGACCTCATGGACTGCAGCCCTCCAGGCTCCTCTGTCCATGGAATTCTCCAGGCAAAAGTACTGGAGTGGGTTGCCTTTTCCTTCACTGGGGACCGGGGGAAATAGACTATTTTTAAATGTGCCAGCGGGAGCTGACCAGAGAAGCTGAGTGGTCTTCTGCGGGAGGGAAGCCTGGGCGTGAAAAATGCTGGGGACCTTCTCAGAGGCTGAGGCTGGATTGCCCTGGGCGGGTCTGGGAAGGAGGCTGAGAAAGCCAGGATTGCCTCCTGGTGTCAAAGTCTAGAACTGCAGCAGAGTCCTGGAGGCTGGGGCTTGTGTTCAGCGGGGCCGGGCCCCCACCTAGGGGCTTCCTTGGTAGCTCAGTCGGTAAAGAAACTGCCTGCAGTTCAGGAGACCTGGGTTCAATCCCTGGGTCAGGGAGATCCCCTGGAGAAGGAAATGGCAACCCACTCTAGTATCCTTGTCTGGAGAACCCTATGGACAGAGGAGCCTGGCGGGCTACATACAGTCCATGGGGTCGCAAGAGTCGAACACGGTTTAGCGACTAAACCACCACCACCAGCTCGGACTCTCCCCAGCAGAAAACCTAGCACTCCGCTAGAGAGTCAGCTAGGTCATAGCCCCGCCCATCCGCCACCCGACCCCGCCCACCCCAGACCTCGCCGCACCTCCCAAGGGCCGGCTCCGCGACGTTCCTGCGCCAGCGAACGTGGGCCTCTGAGAACCCGGAAGTTACGTTATAGGCGTGCGTCCCAGGGGCGGGAGTCAGCTGAGCTGCTCGGGCGAGGTTGGGATCACCTGGGATCGGCTAAGAACCGGTGCCCCTTGGGGGCGTGAGTTGGGTGCAGGACTGCGCCAGATTCAAGGAGGCAGGCTCCCCTATCTTCTCGCTCTATAAGGCGAGAGTGAAAAGATTCTCAGGATTTTAAAGAGGAGGAGTTGGCGACGGCGGATTGCCAGGATCTGTCAGATTCCTGTCGAGGCTGGGGAGTCGCAGCTTCCAATCCGGGGAGACAGGGATCCCTGGGGGGAGCCCTGTTGTAATCCCTGGGACGGAGGACCCAGAGGCGGGGCACCATGGCGTCTATCCTGGATGAATACGAGGACTCCCTGTCCCGCTCCACCGTCTTGCAGCCTGGCTGCCCCAGCGTGGGCATCCCCCACTCGGGTAAGGGAAGTGAGGGCACCGCTGCACTTCTCGGCTCTCCTGGCATCTGCATGGGAGGAGCAGAGGGCGGGGGCTCCAGGAGCTCGGGTTCACCTCCTGGACCTGCAGTCTGGATCTAGGCCCTTGATTCTCCTCAGGTTCTCAGGGCTTCCAGGAGGTGGATGGTCGAAGTTTGAAAGAGCAGCAAGCACAGCCGCATGATGTAGGCCATGCCACTAGAGTCCTTCTAAGAGGGAACTGGGACTCAGATAAGGAAGTGACTTGCTTAGAGGGCAGCAGTTGGGAAAACTGAGAATAGGTTCAGGTGAGAATAGGCTTCATCTGATTCAGCGTTTTTCCCATCAGTCCCCTTGTGGAGGTAAGAGGAAGAGAATGAGTAAAGAACTGGTAGAAGGGGAGTGTTGTAGGGGAAGGAGGGATGAGCCTAGAGGGAACTCTGTCACTGAACAGGGGGAAAGGAAGTATCTTAAGCTTTTGGTAGAGCTGTTTGCAGCTGGATGGTGAGGGGAGGTTTTTGTAGAAAATAGTAGAGTTGGCAGAGGCATCTGAAGTGCTGGAATATTTTGAGTAGTGATAGAGAAATGAAAGTAAAGCCTAGAGAGAAAGTACCAGCCATTTGTTAACCAACTAATTGGAAGGGTTTCGCAGGGATCCCTCTGCCCTTATTCTTCTGGAGACTCATTGAGAATATTATTGCATGGGCAGAGGGGAGGGAAGAAAGTGGAACTAGATGACTTTAATTGAGCTGGGATTGCTTGGCCAAAGACTGATAAGGGAGAATACTCAAACTTTCCCTCATTACTACCAGGAGCAGGTATATAGTGGTTTAAAAGCATCCCAGGGGTTCAAAGAATCAACCCCTTACTGCTTTCAGAGGTGTGGGCAAAGCCCAGAACCTATAATGTAGCCTAGGACTAATGTAGAGGTGATTAGCAAAGTGCTTGATATATTGACATTTAAAGTAACCAACTAACCAACATCCTGGGGTAGGAATATGTTGGGAAGGTAGAGAGGAGCAATCTGCCTCTTCTTGCCCTTCCTCTATTTCATAGTTAACCTTTCCTTTGCTCCTTGCCTAGGATATGTGAATGCCCAGCTAGAGAAGGAAGCGCCCATCTTCACGAAGCAGCGCATCGACTTTACCCCTTCCGAGCGCATCACCAGTCTTGTCGTCTCCTGCAATCAGCTCTGCATGAGCCTCGGCAAGGATACACTACTCCGGTAAGTGAAGACCCAGAAGGTTTAGGAGTGTAGGAAGTGGATTGGTAGTATTTTGGAACTGTTAACTGACCAGGCCTTTCTTCCATTCTGGGCAGGTGAAGCAGTGATTTGGGATTTGGGGGAAATATCCTATCCTTTCCCAGAGAGAACTGATGTAGTATAGTAGACCTGAACTCAGAGCTCAGCTCTGCCACTTACAGCAGTGGAATCTTGAGCAAGTCACCTGGTCTCTCTAAACATGTCCCTTCATCTGTTACAGACACTGTGTGTGTGTGTGTGTGTGTGTGTGTTTAGTCATCAAGTTGGACTGTAGCCCACCAGGTTCCTCTGTCCATGAGATTTCCCAGGCAGAAATACTAGAGTAGGTTGCTATTTCCTTCTCTAGGGGATTTTCTCGACCTAGGGATTGAACCCCCAATTCCTGTATTGCAGGCAAATTCTTTACCACTGAGCCACCAAGGAAGCCCGTTATAAACAGTACCAACCCACAAAGTTAGTCATGTAGATAAGTGGAACTGTCTAGAGTCCTGAAATAAATTCACTGTAAGCAGAAATAAAATATCTCAGTAAATGAAAATAATACATGACAAAAGGTGTTAGCAAAATTTTTTTATCTATCCAGAATAACCATCTGAGATGAAACAGCTAAATCTCTGTATCACAAAAATGAATTATAAGTAGAATAATTATTTAAATATAAAAAATAAGCAGTATGATATTAAAGAATATTTAATAAATTTCTATGTTCTTGGGCTTAAGGGAGACCTTCTTACTCAAGCTAGAAAATCCAGAATCCACAAAGGAAAAGATAGATTTGACTATGTAGTAATTGCTGTTATGACAAAATAAAAAAGAAAAGCATATGAAGCAGGTCAGGACAAAAAACAGTGGGAAAATAATGTTTTTCCACATATAACTAAAGATTTACATTCCTATTCTTTAAAAAACCCTTTCAAATTAATAAGAAAAAGATAGTTCTATAGAAAAGGAAAGGTAAACAGTATAAACAAGCAGTTCGCAGAAGAGGAACTCCAGATTTCCAGTAAACATCTGAAAATATTTTAAACCTGTGGGAAATGCAAATTAAAATAACAATAAGGGACTTCCCTGGTGCTCCGGTGATTAAAGCTCTGTGCTTCCAATGCAGGGGATGTAGGTTCAATCCCTGATTGGGGAACTAAGATCCTTCATGTTGTGCGGTATGGCCAAAAAATTGAAAAAAAAATTAATAAAACAACTAAGATACTATTATTTTTAACCTACAAGATTAGCAAGAGTTTAAAATGTCAATGTATGATGCTGGTGAAGATATACAGAGATGGACTCATATTGCTGGAAAGAGTATAAATTGCCACCACCTTTTGGAAAAGTAATGTCTGTTAAATTTTAAAATATCTGTAACTTTCCTGGCAGTCCCACTTCGGGGAATTCAAGTCATAGAAAGACAACTACCAGTTTGAAAGGTATATATACAAGGATGTTAATTTGCAGCCATATTTCTGGTAGGAAAAACTGGACCCAAGCTGAATGCCATCAGTAGGAAAATGATTATGATTCAGCCATAAAGGGAAATATTATTCAGTTATTAAAACAATGAGAGTTGTATCTATCCACCCAATGGAATGTTCATGAAATATCATTGAGAAAAGTAAGGTTTAAGTTATAAAAACAGTGATAAAATAACTATGTTGTGAACATGGAGAAAGATGTTAATATCAGTTTTTTCTGCTGGGAATAACAGGAATTTGGAAGGAAAGTCATTAACTTTTTCTTCATACATATTTACTTTTTGTTTTTAAATTTGATTGTGTGGGGTCTTAGTTGTGGCACATGGGATCTTCAATGAGGGTCTCAGGCTCAGTTGCCCTGAGGTTTGTGGAATCTTAGTTCCCTGACCAGGGATCAAACCCGCATTCCCTGCATTACAAGGTGGATTCTTAACCACTGGACCACCAGGGAAGTTCCCCTTCATACAATTTTGCTTATCATTTGAAAAGATTTTAATAAGGGAAATACCTTAAATAGGAAATAACCTTAAGGGAATACCCCTCAAGATTATTGTGAAGATTAATTGAGGTCATACTAGCTCAAGCCCTTAGCATGGTGCTGGGTATCTAGAAAGTGCTCAATAACCATTAGCTACTATTTGTGGTTCCCTTTTTACCCCAACATTCTGGGATGTCCCTGCCCATCTTCCTGGAGGCACTGGGGATGTGTTGAGCAGAAGCAAAAGACTTCTGCTTGGTGACTTCTCAAAATGAAGTAGATTCTCAGAGTTGAGGGTTCTGGAGGAGGACCCCATATGTGTTTCAGAGTTCCCTTGGGATTGTATTAAGAATTTTATGTGTCTGTGTAGATTTCAGGGAGGAAAGGTTGTGCCTTTCATCGGATTATAAAGAGGTCTGTGATTCAAAAAAAGGCTCTGCCCTCCTCTGGAGTCATGCTCTGACTCTTGTCTCGACAGCATTGACTTGGGCAAAGCAAATGAACCCAACCACATGGAGCTGGGGCGCAAGGATGATGCCAAAGTTCACAAGATGTTCTTGGACCCTACTGGTGAGTGGTGATAGAGTTCTGAGGTGGGGGTGGGTGGGACCTGAGGGCGGGAAAGGCAGCATCCTCTAGGGTGCCATGGTTTGCCTCCCTCCAGGCTCTCATCTCCTGATTGCTCTGAGCAGCACTGAGGTCCTCTACGTGAATCGTAATGGACAGAAGGTTCGGCCCCTGGCTCGCTGGAAGGGGCAGCTGGTGGAGAGTGTGGGCTGGAATAAGGCTCTGGGCACCGAGAGCAGCACAGGCCCCATCCTGGTCGGCACTGCCCAAGGGCAGATCTTCGAAGCAGAGCTTTCGGCCAGCGAAGGTGGGCTTTTTGGCCCTGCCCCGGATCTCTACTTCCGTCCATTGTACGTGCTAAATGAAGAAGGGGGCCCAGCACCTGTGTGCTCCCTTGAGGCTGAGCGGGGCCCTGAAGGGCGCGGCTTTGTCATCGCCACCACTCGACAGCGCCTCTTCCAGTTCATAGGCCGAGTGGCGGAGGGAGCTGAGGCCCAGGGTTTCTCTGGGCTCTTTGCTGCCTATGCTGACCACCCACCTCCATTCCGTGAGTTCCCCAGCAGTCTGGGCTACAGCGAGCTGGCCTTCTACACCCCCAAGTTGCGCTCTGCGCCCCGGGCTTTCGCCTGGATGATGGGAGATGGCGTGTTGTATGGATCGTTGGACTGCGGGCGTCCGGACTCCCTGCTGAGCGAGGAGCGGGTCTGGGAATACCCAGAGGGGGTGGGTCCCGGGGCCAGCCCACCCCTAGCCATCGTGCTGACCCAGTTCCACTTCCTGCTGCTGCTGGCAGACCGGGTGGAGGCGGTGTGCACGCTGACGGGGCAGGTGGTGCTGCGGGACCACTTCCTGGAGAAGTTCGGGCCGCTGAAGCACATGGTGAAGGACTCCTCCACGGGCCACCTGTGGGCCCACACCGAGCGGGCCGTCTTCCGCTACCACGTACAGCGGGAGGCACGGGATGTCTGGCGCACCTACCTGGACATGAACCGCTTCGACCTGGCCAAGGAGTATTGTCGAGAGCGGCCTGACTGCCTGGACACAGTCCTGGCCCGGGAGGCCGACTTCTGCTTCCGCCAGCGTCGCTACCTAGAGAGCGCCCGCTGCTATGCCCTGACTCAGAGCTACTTTGAAGAGATCGCCCTTAAGTTCTTGGAGGCCCGACAGGAGGAGGCGCTGGCCGAGTTCCTGCAGCGAAAACTGGCCAGTTTGAAGCCTGCCGAGCGAACCCAGGCAACTCTGCTGACCGCCTGGCTGACAGAGCTCTACTTGAGCCGGCTCGGGGCCCTGCAGGGTGACCCCGATGCCCTGAACCTCTACCGGGAAACCCGTGAGCGCTTCCGCTCCTTCCTCAGCAGCCCTCGCCACAAGGAGTGGCTCTTCGCCAGCCGGGCCTCCATCCACGAGCTGTTGGCCAGCCACGGGGACACGGAGCACATGGTGTACTTCGCTGTGATCATGCAGGACTACGAGCGCGTGGTGGCGTACCACTGCCAGCATGAGGCCTACGAGGAGGCCTTGGCCGTGCTGGCCCGCCACCGTGACCCCCAGCTCTTCTACAAGTTCTCACCCATCCTCATCCGTCACATCCCTCGCCAACTGGTGGACGCCTGGATTGAGATGGGCAGCCGGCTGGATGCCCGGCAGCTCATCCCTGCCCTGGTGAACTATAGCCAAGGTGGTGAGGCCCAGCAGGTGAGCCAAGCCATCCGCTACATGGAGTTCTGCGTGAATGTGCTGGGCGAGACCGAGCAGGCCATTCACAATTACCTGCTGTCGCTCTATGCCCGGGGCCAGCCGGCCTCACTGCTGGCCTACCTGGAGCAGGCCGGGGCCAGCCCACACCGTGTGCATTATGATCTCAAGTATGCACTACGGCTCTGTGCTGAGCACGGCCACCACCGTGCTTGTGTACACGTCTACAAGGTCCTGGAGCTGTATGAGGAGGCTGTGGACCTGGCCCTGCAGGTGAGCTGGTGATCCTTGACCCCATCTGGGAGAGAGGACTAGAAAGCGTGACATGCTGAAAGTTGGGGGGTGGGACCATGGCTAAGGGGTGCTGGCCTCTCGCAGAGGAACTGTTGTATAGAGGTGAAGAACACAACTCAGAAGTCAGGGTTTGAATTCTGGTTCTGTCTTGTACTAAGCTGTGTGACCTCAGACTGGTTTCTGAACCTCTTTTTGCCTCAGGTTATTCAGCTGCAAAATGGGGATAATATAATAAGCACTTCCCTACAGGTAAGTTCTGCATACATGCTAGCCACAATTGCAGAATGGAAAGGTGCTGAGTTGCATTGCTCAGATCATGAATTATCACCTACTTAGGACTGTATAAAGTGCTATGTAAAATTTGAGGGAATTTCCTGGTTGTCCATTGGTTAGGACTCTGCATTTTCACTGCCGAGGGCACAGGTTCAGTCCCTGGTCAGGGAACTAAGATCCTCCAGCCATGCATTGCAGTCAAAAGAAAAAAATATATCAAATTCCTGGGTCTGAATCCAAGATTTACTGAATCAGAATGTCTGGGTGAGGGCCCAAAAAATATCTGTATTTTGGGTATTTCCCCAGGTGATTTTTAACTTCACTAATATTTCAGGCCCATCATCAATAAGTAGCATTTGCGTAGCTCTGACAGGGACAGGCCTTCCTGTTTCAGGTTCCTTCCTGTTTCAGTAGCCCCTATTTCAGCCCCCAGAAGCCCGATCTTTCTTGTTGCTGAGCATCCGTTCTCTTGGGCATCTGTCTGTCCCACAGACTCTGTCCTGAGTGGGGAGGGGACCTCACCCTAACACTCTCAGCTTCCCCACAGGTGGACGTGGACCTGGCCAAGCAGTGTGCTGACCTGCCTGAGGAGGACGAGGAGCTGCGCAAGAAGCTGTGGCTGAAGATTGCACGGCACGTGGTGCAGGAGGAGGAAGATGTGCAGACGGCCATGGCCTGCCTGGCCAGCTGCCCCCTGCTCAAGATTGAAGACGTGCTGCCTTTCTTTCCTGACTTCGTCACCATTGACCACTTCAAGGAGGCCATCTGCAGCTCACTGAAGGCTTACAACCACCACATCCAAGAGCTACAGCGAGAGATGGAAGAGGCCACAGCCAGTGCCCAGCGCATCCGGAGAGACCTGCAGGAGCTGCGGGGCCGCTATGGCACCGTGGAGCCCCAGGACAAATGTGCCACCTGCGACTTCCCCCTGCTTAACCGCCCCTTTTACCTCTTCCTTTGTGGCCACATGTTCCATGCTGACTGCCTGCTGCAGGCCGTGCGGCCCGGCCTGCCAGCCTATAAGCAGGCCCGGCTCGAGGAGCTGCAGCGAAAGCTGGGGGCTGCGCCACCCCCTGCCAAGGGCTCTGCCCGGGCTAAGGAGGCCGAGGGGGGCACTGCTGCCGGGGGGCCCAGCCGGGAACAGCTCAAGGCTGACCTGGATGAACTTGTGGCCGCTGAGTGTGTGTACTGTGGGGAGCTGATGATCCGCTCTATTGACCGGCCCTTCATCGACCCTCAGCGCTACGAGGAGGAGCACCTCAGTTGGTTGTAGGAAGATGTCAACCCTGATAGGCCGGCAGGCGGTTGGGGGGCTGTCCCTTCTTGGGGAAGCCACAGCATCATCTGTGCTCAGTCTCCTGGAGGCTGCTGAGCTGGGATGGTGGTGGGGGGAGTGCAGCTATAGCTGTTGCCCTCAGGTGTCAGCTGTGATGCTTTCTACCGGCTGCCTGTGCTGGTCTTCAGAGCTGCCTCAGAGCTGCTGTTTTGCCCAAGCCGTAAGCCTGCTTCCCAGTAGAGGGCCATAGCCTGGAGAAGTCAGAATTGTGACCCCATCACTATCCCCCTGTGTCTAACAGCTCTCTTCCTTTTCACTCTCCACACACCTGTTCTCCTTCTGGAGCATTACCTCCTATTCTATTCTTCCTTTTTGCTGTGGCTCATCTCTCAGAAGTGCTCTCTTCTGTCTGCTTCTTGGTCCCACAGGTGAAAAGACAAGCCCCCCAAGCCCTGGGCATGGGTTGGGGTGCGAGGTGGGGCTGATGGTGGGCCTGCTCTTGTGCACACTGTCTGGGGTTCCAGTGTGAGGGGTGCCCTGGAGGACAGTGGGAAATGGTGATGAGGTGGAGAGCATTAAACTGTCTGCATTGCCCTGGTACTCTGGAGTTGGTGCCTTTGTGTTGATGCTGGGGAGAGCGGTATGTGAGTGATCTCCAAGAGGGGCTGGGGTGCCACAGGAAGCTGCCAAGGCCCTGCATACTTTCAAGCCTTGGCCCTTGATCCTCCTGGAGATGTGACAGGATGATTTTTTGATTCTGACTCCAAGCTTGGGTTGGGCTTTAAGGCCTACCCTCCCAAGTCTGGGCTTCCCTGGTAACTCAGCTGGTAAAGAATCTGCCTGCAATGCAGGAGACCCCAGTTCGATTCCTAGATCAGGAAGATCTGCTGGAGAAAGAATAGGCTACCCACTCTAGTATTCATGGGCTTCCTTGCTGGCTCAAATGGTAAAGAATCTGCCTGCAATGCGGGAGACCTGGGTTCAATCCCTGGGTTGGGAAGATACCCTGGAGGAGGGCATGGCAACCCACTCCAGTATTCTGGCTTGGAGAATCCCATGGACAGAGGAGCCTGGTGGGCTATACTCCATGGGGTTGCAAAGAGGCTCAACTGAGCAACTAAGCCCAGCACTCCTAAGTCTGGGAGCAGGGTCTGTTCTTCCCTTTGGCCAGCAGATGGTGTTGCTCCCCACAGAACTCTCCACACTCAGGCAGCTGGGGGCGCTGACTTCTCAAGTCACTCTTCATTAGTGCTTCCTTGGTCTGTTCCCTCCCTGGTTGTCCCAGGAGTTTTCTGCTAATCTCAATGTCTAATCATAAATCTAAGCCCCTCATCCTTCCTCCTTCACTGGCTTTTACACATGCTGGATTTTGCTTGCCTGTCTCTTCACCAGCCTGGAACCCTGCCTTCTCAACTTCTGCCGAATTTTGATACTGCCCTACCACTATTTGGCATTTAATCATAACACTGGTTTTTTTGTTGTTTGTTTCATTTTTTCATGGAGTCTTAACCACTGGACCACCAGGGAAGTCCCTTAACCGTCATGCAGAGGTCCACCACGGAGGTGAGACTGCCGCTGCTGCCATCCATAGCATTTGGCAGATGTGTTTTCTCCTCATCTAGCTACTGTGACCTACCCATTCCCCCCAACTTATACTTCTTTAGTTGTGGCTTGAGGCTAAGCTCTAGGAAGTCCTGAAGCAGGGCCTTCCCGTGACATCAGCTGAGCACCCTTTGCTCCATGGACTGGTGTTCACAGTCCACTGCCCAGCTTTATGGGTGTGGCCAGTCAGCTGCCCAGACTGAGACAAAATAACTAATGAGTGTTCCTGGGATCAGGCTGGGGTCAAGTCACCTGGCTAGTGATGGCAGGCTTTTCTCTTGCCAGTGCAGCCTAATCCTCTCCCAAGACTTATCCTCTGCAGTCCTGGGAGAATCTTGTCCTGCTGATTCTTCCCCAACCACTAGAACAACAGGGTTTGTTCATGGCCCCTGCCAAGGGGTAGGGCCAGAAGCTGTCCATCTTTGATGAGCCTCAGACTCCCCATCTTCCCCCTGAAGCAAGAGTGGAAACAAATGGGGTAGGGTCCATCCTAATCCTGTTCCCTTTCCGATGTCCCAGGAAGATTTGGGGGGCCTCCTGCTCCCTTCCTCTCCATGTGGCCTAAGGCTCCCCTCACATCTAGACATGCCCAGTCCAGGGCTCGGGGTACTGCTCTCCACTGTCAATAGTAGGTAAATCTTGGCCTACCACTGGCATGGTCACTTGCTTACTTGGAACAGCTTGGGGCTTCTGTCTTTGCACATAATGGGTGCCTAATAACATGTTAGTTAAGCAAAGGCTGCCCTACTGCTCCCTCCTCCCAGAAGACTTGGCTAAGACAGCCTGGGACACCCCTGCCCCTTCTGTCCTCTCTTAAGCCTGCCCATCTGGTCCTAGGCTGCTTCCTCTTTCCTGGAAAAAGGCCCCAATCTTCTCTGGCACCGACAGAATGGGGTTCCGTTGAGTCAGGGCAACGGGAAGCCACGGCTCTTAGATCCCTGGAAACCAGGCAAGGCTTGGAGTGGAGGGAAGAGAGAAGGCCCTCAGGGCCTTGGCCCTAAGCCTGAGGGGAGGACCAGGAGGAGGTGGGGTGGGATGGGGGAGCAGCTGCGTGGGCAGGGTCCAAGATGAATGAGCTGCTTCTGGAGCGGTCACTGGAAATAGGAGGAGTGGCCACAGGCAGTGACGCTGGGATCAGGGCAGGAGGCCTGTAAACAAGGAAGCCACCTGGGGGAGATGCAGGGCGGCCACTGGTCCTGGGGAGCAGGTGCTTCCTGAGGCCCGCCCTTGAGAGGGCCCTTGTTGGGGGGCTGGGGAGGGCGCCTGGATGAGTCATCACCGGGCACTAGGGGGCGCTGTCTACCGGCTTCCCGAACTCACCAGCTCCTTTCCTCTGCCCCAGGGGGAGTGGCCCCCGAGGGTGTGCCCGCCCCAAGTCTGAGGCTCGGCCGGCCGTCCACCGCCCTTCTCCTGGCCAAAGCCAACCCTGGCAGGGAGGGCGCAGGGCTCAGAGCCTGGACAGCCCGGGTGTGAGCTCATTCCCCAGGGACCACCGGCTCCCAGCAGTTCCTGCGCAGCCCCCTCCTGCCCCCAACTCGCGTCGCAGGCCGGACACCCTAACCCCATTGGTTGGGAGGGGGCCACCAGGCTCCAGGCTGCCCTTGGCGCTGCCCCCTGGCGCCAGGGAAACAAAAGGTTAGGGGGCCCAGAGGGAGTTATCTGGCCCCACCACTAACACCAGGAGACGGGGCAGGGAAGGGGGCCAAGAGGGGCACACCTCCTCCCCACTCCCTCAACTCTGTAGATTCTTCGAGACACTTTCACAGGCGGAAATTCCCAGAGGTCAGAGGAGGGAAACGGTTAATTCCTTTTATTCAATGGGTCCCCCCTACACGCCTCCCCCCAACTTCCTCCCTCCACTTCCCGCCCCCCCCCTGTGTGAACAGGAAGTGGAGAGGAAAAGGCTCTGAGCAGACCAGCTGGGAGCAGGAG
Organism: Antilocapra americana; assembly: GCA_007570785.1. Lineage (NCBI taxonomy): Eukaryota > Metazoa > Chordata > Mammalia > Artiodactyla > Antilocapridae > Antilocapra > Antilocapra americana. Next base: position 12,974,093 of record ML664176.1, on the reverse strand, counting down.
GCAGGGAGTGGGCGGCAGGCTAAGTGCCAGCCCTGCCCCTCACGGTTACTTGCTGGAGGGCCAGACCTACTGTGGTCTGGGAAAGAACCTGCAGTCCCATGGGCGGGTGGCAGCAGAGCCGGGAAACAGCCTTGATTGCGAGCGCCCTTCCCTCAGCCTGCTTCCAGGTCAGAGGCTCCTGCACCGAGAGTGCAAAGCGTCCTCGGCGGAGACCCAGCTGCCCTTGCCACTGCAGCCCCACCCCCACTGCAGGCTGGGCATCCCGAGGCTGGCAGGCATCTCTTCAGGCAGCCGCCGGTCCTGGCACCAGCTCCAGCCACTCAGCCCCTTGGCCCTGCCAGTTCTTTGAAGCTCATGCAGCGCTTCCTGTTTGGGGCAGGCGATGCCAGGGCCCCTCCCCCACCATTGTTCTATAGAGACCATAGGTCCATCTGTTGCCCCATGGTGGGGCCCCTAGGCAGTGCCACAGGGGAGCAGCCCCACAAAGGACCCTGCTGGCAAGCTTTGCTTGCATGGAGCGACGCTGGGCCCTGCAGCAGGTTGAGGGTGAATGGTGGTCAGAGGCAGGCCCAGGATGAGCAGTAGGGCAGAAGGAGCTAGTTCTAGGGCCACCCTCTGCTTCCTCCTTCACCTAGAGCATGGAGACTATACATGCTGGGAGCTACACATGCTGAAGCCACCAGGAGAGGGACACCATCCTTATGCCCAGCTTCCAAAACGGAAAACGGAGGCACAGGGACAACTTTGTCTAGGGCTGGCCCATAAAGGAGCACCAAGTAGGGTCCTTCTTTCAAGGTGATTAGCCTTGCCCACTGAATGCTCTGTGAGCAGCTTTGCCTTTTCCCAGCTTTCACCTTGAAGTAGCCTGTGAACTGAGTAGCAGGAGCCAAGAGGTCATGGGAGGTTAGGGTGGCCCTAGGCTGGCGACCACAATTGATGTCCACTGAGAACAAGCCCAGGCAGGCCTGGAAGAAAAGGAGGAAGGGACATAGGTTTGGCCCCCAGGAAGGTGGGTGCTACTCCTGGTTTCCAGGCTGCTGTGGCCAAAGATCTATTTGTGTTTCCCGGGTGGAGAGGCAAGTGCCATGTATCTCTAGCTCACCTCCTCTGCCGAGGCCTGATCTCATGGCTCTGACCTTAGCCTGCTTCCTGCCGTAGGGCTAGGAGCCCAGACATGGTTTCCTGCATTTCCCTCACTAGATCCTCTGGCTTCTCTCCCCAGCCCAGGACCTGAAACTGCCTTGATCACGGCTCCCAAAAGGTCAGAGTTGCAGAGATCTCATAGAGTGCTGTGGGACCCTTATTCAAATAAAAGCGTCCCTTGTGGATGTCCGCTACCTTATATTGATATGCTGAGCTTCCCTGATGGGAGCTGGGCTGCCAGAAGGCAGGGAACATCCCTACTCACTGTCCTTTCTCCCCCATCCCAATTTCTATGAGATGCTAGGATGCCCAGGATCCAAGTTGGAAAAACACTGAGCTGGCAACCCCACCTCCTGCTCTTACAGATGCTGAATCTAAGAGGAGAAATTTGTGACACACCAGGCTCCATCCAGGATCCAGTCCCTTCTCTGTGAGATTCAGCATCAGTCAGCAATGATCCCACACCTTCTAGGAGCCAGATATGGTCCTAGACCCTTTACTTGCTGTCCATCTCCAGTCAGGTGGGTTGAGCTGAGAGACAGGGAGGCGATCTGGAAAGAGCAAGTGCAAGTCTCTGCTCTGCTATTTACCAGCTGTCAGTTTAATCACACCCTCAGAACCTCAATTTCTTCACCTGTAAAACTCAAACATAACAGACACTGAGAGGCTCACGTGAGCCTCGAGAGAGCAGGGCAGCACATCTGTGGTTAACCCAGGGCCCGGCGCCCACACACCCTTTGATGCTTGCTTCACCTCCACTCTCCTTTGTGCCTGTTCTTCTAGAGCTGAGACCCTGTGATTCCCTCTCATGGCTCTCCCCTCACAAACCCTTCTGATCACATCGGGAAGAGAAAGATGCTTACTTGAGATTTTTCTGCTTCTCAAAAGAAAGTGGTTCTGGGGAGGAGAGGTTCAGGATGAGTATGAGAGAGGAAGCCCTCAAGCATGTAGAGTGTGGGTGCTGTTCGGGGGCGGGGTCTGATCTTCTGGAGGAGAGAGGGCACTACTCCAGATCCAGGGAACAGATATAAGAGGCTGAGAGGATGAGGCCAGGCACGGCTCTTCTGCCAGCTTGCCCTTCTGGTCCAGCCCAGAACTTGCACAACAGCCTGGCTGGCTGGCACTCCCCCGAGAGCCTCAGGAAGTCCCCCTTGTCCCCCCTTGACCTTTGACCTTTTGGGCCTGCTGCAGGCCAGAATTCCAGGCAGCTGTCCTCTCTTTACCTTCTGTTCCTGGCCATTTCCCTTTAAGGCTTGGACTCAGAGACACCCCAGACCCCCACCTTACAGTTCATCTTTTTACATGCTTTCAGTACAGACCAGCTGGAGCCTCCCTTAGGGCACCTCTCTCTGTGAGCCAGTGGGGACCCCTGGCCACAAGCCAGGATCCTTGGCGTCTGAAGGGTCCAGTCTTTACAGGGGAGCCCCTCGATAAGTGCTCCTGAACTCCAGACATCTGACTTTAGCCAGGCCCGACTTTAGCCTTGTCCCAAAGTCCAGGGGCTGAAGCCAGAAACAGCAGACAGAGCTCCTCTTCCTCCTCCGTCATCCTCTCAGCACAGTCAGGAGAACCCTCAGTACTGTTCCACTTTAAACCATGTTCTACCTCATGGCACTTGGCTCCTCAATCAAATAATTCCCTTTGGTTTTTTTTAGAGGACTTTTTGCTTTTATTTTTTAAGAGTTTCTCGGCCTTTTTTTTTTTTTTAAGCAATCAGTCTAAATTTGTCATCACACATCCCCCATTTCCGCCCCCAAGGGCCTCCTTTTCATCCCCTGGAATCTGGAAACCATATGTGTGGGCAGAAACCCCCCAGCATCCCCCACAGCACCATGGCTAAGCCTGGCCTCCACAGGCGCAGCCTGATAGCTGGGGAGAATCTACCGTCCGGGCTGGGGCTGGAAAGGGAGTTTCTCTTTGGACCTTCCCAGCTCAGGCCATGGAGAAGCCGTGTGGTCTAGTGGTTAGGGCTGGAACACACGAGTTCTGTCCCCAGCCATCTCTTTGACTAATGCCAGAAGCCTGGGAAAGTCCCCTCGGTACCCAAGGGACTCAGTTTCCCCACCAGCTGAGAGTCTCAGAGCTTCACTTGCTAGCTCATCTCCTATCTGCCTTGGTAAAGAGTTTTTGATCCAAAAATTTTTGCTCTGTCACAAGCTGTGTGATCTTGACAAATGGCTTCATCTTTCTGAACCTCAATTTCCTCTTCTATTAATTAGAGATTGTTATTCTGCCTGTCTGCTGGTTGTTTTTAGGCTTAAATAAGAAAACATACTCTCAAGGACCTAGCGTCAGGCCTGCTGTTAAAAAAAGCTCAATAAACAGTGGTTGTTATTGTTAGCAATAAGTAGAAATATGTAATGAGGTAGGAGTGTGTTCCCAGCAGGCATGGCTCCGAGGCCCAACCTGCCCCTGCCTCTCCTGCCTAGGCTGCCCATCTGGACCTTCCATGGGCCTTCTCAGCTCTAGAAGGGGCAGGGATGCCTTTCCAGTAACTGTGGATCAGGGCCGAGGCCCTGCTGCTCTTCCCTGTCTCCATGACGACCCCAGCCCCTCCCCTCCTTCCTTCCTCGGGAGCTTTCTGTTTACTGTAAACAGCTGCCCCAGCTCTGCCCTAGTTGATCCCGCCCAGGGCCAGCCAGACCCTCTCTGAAATGGGCACAGGCTAGATGTATGAAGGTCTGGGCCCACCATCTGGGCTCCACACAGCCTTGAACAGGCTCTGCTTGGCCACCTTGACCAAAGAGGAGGGAAGGAGGGGGAGAGCGTGTCACCTCAGACTAGGGCAGCCAGAGCTTCAGAGACAAGGAGCAGATGGAGCATAACTGAAGAGAACCATGTTGAGAGAGCCTGACAGAAAGACCTCTGGCTTAGCCTTGGACTGACCTGGGTTCAAATCCTCGCCTAGATTTGCTTACCGTGTGACCTCAGGCTGGTCGTTTAGCTTCTCTCAATTTCACTCAGTTTATTAATTTGTAAAATGGAGATTATGATACCTTAGAGGATTGGTTGGTATTTAGATTGGTGACAATGCCTGTACATTATCATGCTATGTTGCCAGCCTGCACTGATGATATCTGGATTTATTATTTCACCTCTCAGATGCTCTCATGCTCAGGGACCTTGCACGAGTCCCTGTCCCTTCCTCCACCTCACACGCCTCAGTCACACTAACCTGCAGCCTTGGGTATATTTACATGCAGCAAACACATACAAGCCAGGCAACAAAGTGAAACTCACAAGTGTCTGAGGCACAAGAGAATCTTCATGGAAGTGGAGGAAGAATCAAGCTGTTTTCTAAGCCATTACTTGGGCCTAAGTGACCCGACATTGGAGCTGGGGCATCTGCGTGTAACACCATCACCAGGTCACCAAATCTGCCTAATTCTCTCTCCAATCAGCCCCCAGGATCACACCCACCCTCCTCACACAGTTGACCACAGTGCAGGAAGACAGGGGACACTGTTAGGGTATGGCTCCCCTTTCCTGGGGTCAAGCTTTTGGGGCAAGATGTCTGAGACTTGAGGGTCCTGGCTCCCAGCTCCCAAGGGGCTCATGTTGGGTCCTTTGATTCTCCAGCGTCTTTGGAAGGACCAGCCAGTTAGCAGAGTTGAAAAGGGAAAAATACAGACCTGCCATTCCCCTGACCACCAGAACCAGGGCAGGCTGGGGTTAGGCAGGGGCATTCATTGATTTGAGTCATTCCCCACAGGACCATGAGTAAGTGTGGCTCTGGATTTCCAGGTCTTACTCCCCACCAAGAGGCCTGCCGGGGTCTTCCAGGAGTGGGTCACTGTTGGCCCCAGGTGTGACCCTGGGGTTCCATCTTGTGCTTGGCTCATTATGGAAAAGGGAGTCGCAGCTGAAGAGACTTGCAGGCTTAGCTGACTCTACTGCTTCCACACCCCTTGGCCTTCAACCAGGCCCAACTCTGGGGTTTCTGTCCCCACCGGGGCCTGGGCTGCATGAGAAAGGAGAGGAGCCCCCAGCACTAAGTCAGCCCATGAACAGTGGAAATCCCCCACTTCTTACCTTGGCCGGTTGAGGAAACAGCCTCCCGGCAGAGGGCCGCCTCCCGCCAGGGACTTTTCTCTTGGGGTGACACAGCATACAGGGCAGCTAGAGGGACCCCAGCCGCACTTCAGCCAGCCTAGGATGCAGGGACAGTCACATACGACCACTTTTTCCCTGGTGGGGAGCGTGGCAGCCAAAGGTCCTAAAACCCAACGGGAACACAGGGGGTCTGAGAGGGTGGGTAGGGAGAGGGGAGGCCGCAGCGGGTAGTGATGACCCGGAAAGTCCACACTGCTGGTGACGTCTAGGCGTCTGACCCGGCCCAAATGTTTCTGCACCCAGAGCTCACCAGCCCCTCCCCCACAGTTCCCTTCCCCCACCCAGCATCCAGTCCGAAAGTTCTCACTGATCTCGCAGAGTGGTGGTCTCCAAATTTTTTAGATTATGAATATCTCTGTATAGGTTATGTAGTACAGTCAAAACACATATTAAATATTATTTAAGTTCAACTTAATTTTTATATAAACATTTAATCTCAATGGAAATTCTTCTATTTCCTCCACCCCCTGAACAGATAGCCTTGCTCACCTCTGCACACAGCCCACTGTGGAGCCTATCACACAGAGATAGGAGGGTCCCTTTCAGAACTGACCATCCACCTTGCAGGAGGGTGCAGGGCACGTGAGGGGGCAGGGCACCTCATGTAGAAAGTGAGCATTTATTGAGGAATAATACAGAGCCCAGGATGTGTGTGTGTGTGTTGTGTGTCCACATATGTGCCTGTGCTTCTGGGATGTGCCATCCAGACAGAACTTGCCACCTGAGCACTATGGGGTGGCCTACTCTTCCTGTCCCATTAGAGGGAAGGCAGGCCCCAGACCCTCTCCCTGCCCTTGGACATGTGACCCAGACCATGGATTAGCCTTCTTAGCAGGGAGCAGGGGCCCCTCAGGCATAGGGGCCTGACTTTTCTCCCAAGGCCAGAGTTGTCACTGGCTCCAGCTGGCCTGGCCGGCTCTTGGGCCAGCACTTCCTCCTTGGTTCAAAAGCCCTGCCCTGGAAGGGTGGCAGAGAGAGAGGGTGAAGGGAGGGCTCAACCTCCAGCCCCCTCCCCCATCACTGACAGCTGTAATCTGCTTGGGAAAATCTCTTTTTCCGCACAGGAAAAAATATTAGTTGTCCAGATAACAAGGAAAACAAAATCCAGCGCAGGGCATCAGAGACTTCCTGAGGCGGGAAACAATGTCCAGGGAACTCAGTGGAGAAGCCCAAACTGGGAGGCTGAGGGGGAGCTGAGAAAGGACACTGGTCCAGGCCTATCCGGCCGGCGGGGCAAAACGAGGGGGGCGGCAGGGGGGGCCTTGGGGAGTGGGATGACAGATCGAGGAACTTGGAAAAAAGATTTCCCCCCAAAACCTTGAAGTCTGGGCTGTTGAGCTATATCCGGGAAATGATTCAGGACCAGCGCACGTCCCTGAACGGGGTCGTGCTCCATCAGCTCAGGTGCTCTGAGTCTATCTCTCTTCCCTCCCGCTCCCCTGCCTGTTCTCCTGGTGTTGTCTTGGGGCTGGGGGTGACGCAGGAGTGCCTTTCCTGAGGGCCCGGAGAGGCCATGGGCACCCCTGAGTGCACCTCCCCAGGCTTCTTGCCTTGTCTGCCCAAAGCTGCTTCCCTGGGTAACTTTCCACTGGGGGAGGGGGTTTCAAGAAGAGGAGGACTTTCCCAAAGGCCTCACCCCCATGCCTAGGAGACTGTTGTCCATTTCCCTCTCGGTCTAGGGCACCTGCACTGTTTGGTCCAGTAGGCAAGACCTCTGATCGCTATGTGCTCCGGGGAGGGGGAGGTGAAGCCCTAGGATTTAAAACAGGGTCCTGTGGTGCCAACAAGCGATAGTTCTCAACTCTGGCTGCACACTGGGTCACTTAGGAATCTTTTGGAAAATACCAGTGCCTCCTAGGCCTCGTCCCAGATCAATTACATCAGAACCTCTAGGGAGCAGCTCAGGTGATTCTTATGTATAGTCAGGGCTGAGAACCCCTGCTCCATGAACCTGTGATCCTTTCGTCGCTTGCTGGCTGATCCCCTTCACCTCTAGCATCAGCACTGGCCTCACAGTTCTGGATTCAACCCCCTCCGAATTTACCACCTTGCCAGTGGCTCCAGAGGTGCCCGCAGAGTTCCCTGACCAGCTGGAGGCCAGCTGCCCAACCCAATAGCAGGTTCTGGGTTACCCCGCCCCCTCCCTCTGCTTGCTCCTTCTCCTTCCCCCTGGGCAATGACGCCTGGGGCCTTTGTTCTCAGCCAACAGGAGTGTGACCAGAAACCTACCCGCAGCTTAATTACAGCCCCATTCACTGGCCATAGGCTGGCCGCAGTCCATATTCAACCTGCCCAGCTCTCCTGCTCAGCATCCCCCACCCCACCCTACCCCGTTCAGCCTGCAGCCCAGGCAAGCCCCACACAGCTCCTCTCCACCTCCCAGGGTCATCTCCAGTTTTGTTCTCAGGGAGGTTCCTTCCCCCACAATGCCCTTAGCCCTTGCTCTGCACAAAACTTAGGGTCCTCGGGGAGATCTCTGCTCTGAGCCTTTGTGACTTTCCCCAGTGACTGGGGGGCCCTGCCAGAGTGCTGCTGCTGTGCCATGCCAAATACTGAGCTTACTCTAAAGTCAGATTATTTCTGATTCTTTTTTTTTTAATTTATTTATTTTCTTGGTTCATTTTTAAATGTTCATAAGCATGTTCCATTCTCTTAAGAGCTTCGTCTACAAGGGGATGTGCACACACAGAGAACCACAGCCCCTCCTCTCAAAGGTTTTCTCAAAACAGAGGGAAGGACTGTAATGAGCTATCACAAGGTAACTACCATCTAAATTCCTTGAAACCTTCTCATGAATTCCCCACCAGCACAGTGCATGGAGGATTTTGAACACTCCAGAGATGTTTGTTGAATGGATATTTGTTTCTTAAGTTGGAGCACAGTATGTACCTTCCCTAGCAGTACACATAAAAGAAGATATCTCAGGGGTCTGGGACAAGGTCAGGTTCCAGTGGCATCAGATGGGGGAGAGTGGAGGGTAAAATGAGCTGGGGCCTGAAGAAAACACACTAGGGTCTTTCTTTGCTTCTGGCCAGAGGGGCTTACAGGTTCTCAAGGTTTGTCCAGAGGGCCAGTAGGTTACCATTCCCTCTGTCCAAGTTGTCTTGCCCATCTGCAGAATCACCAGAGATCTTGAAAGGCTGGACCACAAATGAGGATTCTCCCTTCTTGGCCTGGGATTCCCAGGGGTCTCCTCTTTCCCCCTGGAGAAGACCACCCTGGCTCCCAGCCTTCATCACAGCCCTTTCCAAACAGGTGGAAAATGCTGTGGACAAGTGGCCACCTGGCTACAGGAAAGGGGAAGCCCCAGTGCAGGTCCCTGAGGTTTCATCCTCCCCCAGGGGGAAATGATTGGCCAAGAAGCCACTGCCTGCTCCCCAGAAGCTAAGGCTCTGACCCTTGGCCTGGGCAGCACGCAGCAGGCTTCAGGAGCTTGGGGTGAGGGGGCTTAGAAGGGAGGGGCTCCAGTCCCAGCTGCCTAGCTTTGGGTACTAACAGGCCACGCCAGGGGCAGCCGAGATGGGGGGGGCACCACCACCTGCTTTTCCTTGTTTTGTTTTCAGGGCACTAATTACTGTGCTGAGCTCTGAGCTGCCTAATGAGGCCGTTTGGATTTCCTGTTGTTCTGGCTTCCCAAGACCCTTAAAGGGCCAGCATCACTCTGGGAGCGTGCCCGGTGGGACACAAAGTGCTCTGGTGAGGGCAGCACGAAGGGGCTATCCCCAGGCTTGGCCTGAATGCCAAGGGCAGTGAGAGGGGCCAATCCAACAATTTCCCAGCCACCCTCACGCCTTCCATGAGGACCTGCTCAGAAGTGCCCTCGCCGGAAGCAGGAGCTTCAGAACGGCGTAGCCTGGCCAGAGTGTATGGTGGGGGGAGGGAGAGGCAAGGAGGCCAGGACCAAGGAGGAAAGGCTGGTGATGTCACCAGTGCCCAGACTGTGAGAACCACTGCAGCACCAGGCAGGAGGGAAACGCGGTGACGTCCTGTTCCCCTCACCCTGGAAAATAAACACTTGTTGTCTGAGCAGCCAGCGCCGCTTCCGAAGGGCCAGGCCTGCTGAGTTAGAGGCTCGGAAATGGGCCTGAGCCCAGCTTTGAGCAAAGGTCTTTGCCCAAGTGGCATGCAGAAAGGCTGGTGGGTCAGGCTGTCTCAAGCTCAGCCCCTCTACAGCACATCACCCAAACGGGGCGTACAGGGTGCATTTGTCCCCTTCTGCACCTTAGCTGTCATCTTTGCACAGACAGGAGGAGCTGCAGACAGCTAGAGATGCCAGGGAAGCCCCTTCCACATGTGCGGGCTGCAGATGGACCAGCATGGTGGCAGGGTGCCATCCGCCTCCTGAGCCTCCCTCAGATTTGAGGTACAGCCTCACCCCTGAGACCTGTCCTGAGTGCTCCTCAGGCTACCCTGAACTGTGGGTCCCATGGGCCCCAAGAAGCCTGGCCCACAGTGCCCTCCCCCATAGACGGGGTGACGACATTGTTGTTCTTATACGGGGCCTTCCGCCTGGAGTTCCGGCTCCACTAAATGGTGGGAATGAGGGTCCCAGGGACAAAGCCAGCCTGGTTCCCGCAGCCACCTCAGAATGGACGGAATCCCTATTGTGTGCGGGCGCCCCGTGCCCGCCCTCCCCTTGCCCGCGCCGGACATGCCAACAAACAGCTCATTGAGCCTGGGGGAGGGGCCCAGGAGACAACAATGTCCCCCAGCGGGCCAGGGCAGTGAGCTCAGCTGGGGGTGGGGGCTGCCATGGAGGCCGGAGGGCGATGATCTCAGCCTGGGGAGGGCCGGCCTCTGCGACAGCCTGACCCTAGCCTGGCCTCCCGGTGAGGCTGACGGGGCTGGCCTAGCCTCGCCCTTGCTGCCCCACCTCCGGAGCCGAGCTGGGAATTGACTGGCACTTCTCACGGTTAAACTGCCCCAGCCCAGGGCGCCAGGCAGGCGCAGCAGGGGGGCCTTCAAGACCCAGCAGAGCCACCTTAGACCCAAGAGGCTGGTGGACCCTCCCTCTGGCAGTGCCACTCCAGAAGCCCCTCAACGAGGCCCAAAAAGAGCTCACACACACCACCAGTCTCTGATCACAGCAGGACTTTTGGATCAACCAGAGGATGTACTTTCTATAACCAGAATCACCTAAGGAGCAGGATCAGCCTGAGGAGGAGGTGAGGGTCCTGTCTCTAGAGGTATTCAAGCACTTGGGTATAGAGTATGGGGTGGGCCTAGGTGCCCTTGAGAGCTCACCTCATCCTGAGTTTCTAGATATAAAGCCCCAGCTCATTCCCTTGAGACACCTATAGATTCCTTCAGCAGGTTTCAGGCCTGAAGATGGATGAACCCAGGCTTGACCCAACCCTTTACCCTCTTCCAGGAAGGCTGCCAGGAAGGGCCTCAGGCCTCTGAGGGGGAAAGGAGGAAAGGGGGAGGGATGGGTGCAAGAGGTGGCATAGGCAAAGCAGTCCCCATGCTCAGTATAGGAGTCAGGGATGCCCTGATGCTGCTCATGTTTACAGGGCTCTGTCTAAGGGGGAGTGGAAGGAGAGAGCGGCTGCTGGCAAGGAAAGCGTGGGGCCTCTCCCAGCAGGTCATCAGGGGTTTGGTGATCTCAGGTGCCCAGACATCTCAAGGACAGGACCCAGGCATTGGTGTATACCTGGCCACCAGCCACAGATGCAGAAAGGCTTGTAGCTGTCTCTGTCCCTCCCTCTGCACTTCCCTATTTCAGACCACCCGCACACCACTGCCAGACAGTGACTGAACAACCTCTTTGGCTCAAGAACCCAAAGGTTCCCTGTTGTTGTTGTTCAGTTGCTAAGTCGTGTCCGGCTCTTTGCAACCCCATGAACTGCAGCACGCTTCATTCAGTTCAGCAGGCTTCCCTGTCCTTCACTATCTCCTGGAGCTTGCTCAAACTCAGCATCCATTGAGTCAGTGATGCCATCCAACCATCTCATCCTCTGTCGTCCCTTCTTCTCCTGCCTTAAGTGTTTCATAGCATCAGGATCTTTTCTAATGAGTTGGTTCTTCACATCAGGTGGCCAAAGTATTGGAGCCTCAGCTTCAGCATCAGTTCTTCCAATAAATATTCAGGATTCATTTCCTTTAGTATTGACTGGTTTGATCTCCTTGCTCTCCAAGGGACTCTCAAGAGTCTTCTCCAGCACCACAATTCGAAAGCCCATCAATCAACGCTGAATTCATCTGTCTGATAGATCTCCATACTCTGTCTAACTTCATGTCCAACCCTCCACATACAAAGTCTACTCCCGCTATACCTACTTCATTTCTACACTGATCCTTTTCCTCCCTCCATTCTCCTTAGCAGGAATGCCCTCTCTTCTCTTTTTCTACGTCCTGCTCTTTTTTCCAGGTGTGTTCCCCTCATCCACCCACAAAGCCTCCCTTGACCTTGGGGTCCCCCATGCCTCTCTGAACCCTGGTTCTGCAGGACATCACATTCCTTTTCAAGACCCTCAATAGTATCTGCATGTCCCATGGGCATTAGCAGCTGAATCTGATGTTCCTTTTAGCCTCACTAACCATAGCCCAGTGCTAGGCATATGGTCAATCTCATTCACAACTGGTTGGCTGGTGGACCAAACCCTGAGTGTGCATGTATCCACATGCATAGGCCCTGACCCAGGAAAACTCATTATGGGGGTGCACAGAGCTATGCTGCAAACGGAACAGGTCTTGAGCCTGCATTCTTCTGATGGCCACTTGATAGACCCATCCCAGATCTCCCCAGCTTCCTCCTTACCTGGAGAAAGGTGGTGGTAATGGGGGTGGGGGATCAAGCCTCTTGGGAGAGGAAGGGAAGCAAGAGACAAGGAGGTTGACCATAGCCACAGGGCGACACACACAGGGATCTCAGTGCAGAATGACTCCAGCAGTGGGAATGTTCGTGCTGCCTGAGCAGGCCTCATGAGAGTGGGGTGAATGGGCACAGAACCAGGCTGAAGCCTATTTCTAAACTTACAGAAATAGCTAAGGCTGGTGCTGAAGCTACTGGTGTTGGAGATTCTAGGTATTCACCATTGCTCTGAAAATTCTCTGTGAGTTCCCAGACCTTAAAGCCTGCCCCTTTGCTGCAAAGTTCAGGTGGCTGGACAGCTCCACAGGGCTGGCCTGCAGCAGCCAGAGGACTGGGGGCAGGAGAGACAGAGGACATTGACTCACAGTGATCTAACACTGTCCAAAAACCCCGCCAGGGCTGAGAGGAGGCCCAGGTCCTAGTGCCTCTCAGACCTCCCTGGACCTCTTCCTGGACATAAGGAAAACCCTCTGGGTTGGAAGTTCTTTGCTAATCACAGGCAAGGCAAGTTACTCATTAGCAGCATCACCATGCATTTCTCATCAACTCCGGGGGAGAGTTCAACCTGGATTAATGACTGGGATACATAGTGTAGACACTGTCACAGGAAGTTCTCCCATATGTCTAACCTAAATCCTTCCTGCCACAATTGAAGCTCATTTCCTCTCATTCTGACTGTGGTGGGAGACGGAGTCAGTTGGTCACTATTCTCTGCTTAAGACCCATCACCTACTTGACCATGGCAGTCAGACGGCTCCTCAGCCCTCCTCAGGGAGCCTTTCCTCAGGGACCTACTCAGGCTGCTGTTCGTGGAGCTGCCACCTGTCCCTGGCTTCTTTCTCTGTGCGTGAGAGTATGTGAAGCACAGCACTTCCTGGTTCTAGTCTGACCTTTCCCGCTGAGAGGCTTCAGGGGACCCTGGCCCATCTGAGGAGTCCCCACTCCCAGGCTCTGGGGCTGCAGAGAGGGAGAGCTGTGACCCAGCACCTATCTCTTCCTCGCTTCAAGTCCTGGGTGGAGCCTGGGACCAGAGATCAGAGGTCATGTGGAGAAATGAAGAGAGGTCAGAGTTTCTTCCAGGAGATGAGTTGGTGCTTGGCAGAGCAAGGTGAAGTGCACGTGAGGACATGGAGGGGTCAGGTGCAGTGTTGGGCCTTGATGCCAAAGTGGGGCCAGAGCCAGGAGAGGAGAGTGAGGGCTGAGCAGGCGGGTGGGGCTGGCAAGAGCTTCCCACCTGTCAACATTTACTGAAAAGAGAAGTTTCAGGGACAGGTGAGCTTTATGCTGGGGAGGGGACAAGAGCAGAGGACAGTGGAGGCTAGCACAATCAGGGCAAAGGCTAGTGAGTGAGAGGGAAGAAATCCTTGGAGCAGAGAAACTGGTCCCAGATAGAGGGCTGAGGGGGCGCCTGAACCTTTACCTTCAACTCAGTCTCTGCTCCCCGATCCCACTCTGTCCTTCAGCACTGTTGGCAGAATGTTCCCTGTTCTCAGCAATGCCTTTGCCCTGTGCCCTCTGTTCTCTAGCCCTGTGAGCCCTCTCAGAGTCCCCTCTGTCCTGAGAGATGGGCAGGAGGCAAGGGCAGGCTGGGCAAGGCCTGCAGCCTGGGGGTCTCCACAAAGCGGCCTCCTGAGCCTTCCCTCCCTTCCCCGGGGCCTCCCTCCTCATTTGTAGGGTGGGGACAGGAAGGAGCTAGGGAAGGGGAAGCCAGGGGCTCTGGGAAAGTTGCCGTGGAGGCTGCCATAAACCCCGGACTCCTCTGTGGCTGGAAATACCCGCGGCATGGCTCCTGGCCCTAGCTGTCCAGGCTTCCCCTGGGTTTGGCAAATGAAGCTGGGGCAGCTGCCAGGTCACCACCAATGAAGGCCCTTGCTTCCAGCCAGTAGGTCTCTGCCCTGCCTTCCTCTCTCTCCTTCTTTCCTTCTAACTAGCACACTGGAGGCCTAAGGAGCGCTTCCTTCCTGCACAGTCAGAAGAGGTTTCCCAGGTCAGGGACAAAGAGGTTTCTCAGGTCAGGGATGGACCCTCAGCTGCTTCTCTCTGGGACCCATTGTCTCTTCAGGCCAAAGCTGTTCTTATTGAGAAGGAGAGGGCTCAGCCCACAGCAATTGCCCCAGCCCTAGGCACCATCTGCCCCGGTCTTCTGAGAAGGTAAAGGAGACAGAGAATGAGGCTAGCCCAGGCCTGCAGGCTTCTGGGAGCCTGGCAGAGAGAAGGTGGAAAGCCCTCCTGATCTTATGAGGAGCCAGAGTGGGCACTCTGACTCATGTGTAATGGCCTCACCCACTTGGACATCCTTTCCTTGGGACATTTGGGTCATCAGTCATGAGCCATAAACCAGTGGACAGCCCAGCCCGGTCCGTGTGCCCTCTTGCTGACGCAAGGAGGGCTGAGACCCTCAATAAGCAGGGCTGTTCAGAAGTTGACTTCTCCTGCCAATGCCTCTGCTCCGAAACCCCACTGTAAAGGAGGAGGGGCGCCAGCTTGAGACCTCCTATGTTTGGCCCTGGCTGGAGGGTCATGTGGTCAGGGGCAATTGGTTCTTCGAAACCATTTCTACCCAAACCCATTCTCTAAGCTCCAGACTTGTCCTTTCAGTTGAGAACCTTCTCATCTTTTTCTCACAAAAGACCCTCACAGGGCCTTTTCCAGTGGAGGTTGTCCAGTCTCCTTTCCATGCCCCACCTAGCTTTCCTCTCTTTGTTTCCACCCTATGCTCCTTTACCTCATCCTTTGTAACTGCCTTCAGCTCTCCTTTTTTCTGTTCTTTTCTCCTGGAACTAATTTGCAAATGCATAATCAGTTGCCCTCCCATCCTTTATCCCCATTGCACAAACAGGGAAACTAAGGTGCAGAGCCACAGTTAAATTACAAGTCCTAGACCAAATGGTTGAGAAGTGCCAAGAGCCGGGTCTGTGTCACGCTTATTCACCCCACTCAGGCAGAGGTCGAGGAGAGGCCCCACTCCACCTCAACCCTCCTGGGCTCTGTCAGGGAGATTCTTCCGAACCCAGTGGCCATCAGCGCACGTGTCCCATGGGCTACCCCTTCCTCCTTCTCACAGGGGTTCTCACATCTTATCATCAGCCACTGCATTGTCTTCCCCCTGTGAACCCCCAAATGAGTCTTGAAGGCCACCACCAAGTCATCATCTTCCTCTCTCCACCAGCTTCAGGCCTGTCCTATGGGAAACCCACTCTGTCCCGCGGGAAAGACCCAGAGCAGGCAGTTCCTTGTAGGGACTCCAGAGAGAGGCGACCGAGGCCCCGCGGGGCGCCGCCTGCCGAGCGGGAATCCCGGCCCTGACCGCTGGCGCCCCTCGAGGGGAGGGGCGAGGGCGGAGGTAGTTCTGCGGCGGCATCTGTCCCAGGCGGGCGGGAAGCTGCTGCATTAAATTGTAAAATCGATTTATTGACCGGCAGGTGCGAGCAGCGGCAGATGGAGAGTAGCGCTGCTGGGGCGCATCTGCGGGGAGCGGCGGCATCGATCCCGGCCCCCCTCCGAAACCCGTCGGTCCTGGTCCTTTCACGTCGGCTCGCTCCCAACTGCAGGGCCAAGGTCCGCGAAACTGCGGCGCCTGAGCGGCTAGGGTAGCTCAGCCCCCCTCCCCCACCCGCCGCCTGGCCTCGGGGCTCGGGCTGCGCCCCCACGGCTGCCAGGCCCTGCCAGCCCCACTGCCCCAGTTGGCACGCGGCGGGCCGGGCTGACGCGTGGCAGCGCCCTGCGGCAGATGAGGCACGCGCCGGCCTCATTTCAATGTGAATGGATCGAATGGAGCAGCCATGTGGCAGCAACAGTTTGCAAATCTCCCCGCCTTCTGTGCAGCTCTCCGGCCGCCGCTCCCTGCACGTGGCCCCTTCTCCGCAGCGACCGCAGCGGCGCCCCTCAAGGCTTAAGCGCCCCGCCCAAGCCAGACTAGCCTCCCCAATCCTCTACCCACTCTCGGCGGGCGCTGTGGTCCGGCCCCTATCGCGCTCCTACCTGGGCCCAGGTCTTCCCGCAGAGAAGACTGTCCCGGGGGTGGGTGTGGGTGTGCAAGCCGGCGCTGGAAGCCGGGACGACGCGCCGCCCCCTCCCACCCGGTGGGGGCGCGAAGGCTACAGAGTAGGGGAGGGGGCTGAGGCTCTACTCGGTCCCTAATCACTGGGGGGTCAGCTTGGGGGCAAGGCTTTAAGACAACTTTGCCCCTTCTGGGCCCCAGGTGCGGGTCTTGCCTGTTGGGGTCACTGTGTACAGCGGCGAAACGGAGAGGACAGCAGAAGCCAAAGGTTCCTGGGGTGGAGGCTGTGGGCCTTGCCTGAAGCCAGGCCTCGACCCTCTTTGGGCTCCAGACGTTGGGCAGTGTTGTGGATGCTGGTGGGAATGAAGAGCCTTGGACCCTCCCAGTCCGAGGAAGCCCAGGTCCCTGGGGCCTTGCTTCCATGCCCCCTCTCCAGAGCCTGGCCCAGAGTCTGCATAGGAGCAGGGTCCACACACGTCCTCATGGGTCCCACCCCACTGTGATTTTTGTCCTCTGACACCTTCACAGCCTCTTGCTGCTGGGAGCCCCCAGGACACATTTTGGGCCACAAGTCACAAGTGGGAGGAAAGTGGAGGAGCCCCACTTGTGAAGTCTTCACATTTCTATTTCTTGCCCACAAAGCGACCCTCTCCTGCTCAGCAAATGTGAGCAAAGCTGGACCCCAGCAGACTGGAGTGAGTATTTAGGGCCAAAGACCACATCCTAGAGTCCTAGGGGAGTAAATGAACTTCTGGGACAGCACCCTTAGCAATCAGGTGCTTCCTGAACGCCTTTTTATGGGGAAGATAATTTAACCCTTTCCTCTACAGGTCAGAGAATTTCTATTTCTTGGATCCCTTGCAAGAATTCTGGACTCTGAGGATAATGATGATGTTTGTGTTTGGTCCTTGACTGTTTGCAAAGTGCTTTTAGGCGCATTAGTCCGGATGTGTAGAGGGATGAAGAGTGTTCCAGTTCTTCCACTACTGAGCAAGATGTCTCCGGTGGGACTGGATATTTCCCTTGAGTGTCAGGCTAGAGCCAGAGCCAGAAAAGGAGCCAGATTTTTGCTTTTGTTTGTTTGTTTGTTTTTCTTATTAATGAACTCTCATGCCAGGATTTTTGGGTTGAAAAGGACAGAACTATATAGGGCTGGATACCACCTCAGAGGAAAGTGAGGGGCACTCTTTGGCACCCTAGGCAGGACTAAGGGACCCTTAGGGTATGGGCGGAGAACCCACTTGTCAAGATCGCCGGGAGGCCAACCCTGGGCTCCCCCTCCCTCGGGCCTGGGGACTCCGCCTGTCCATAACCTACATTAACTCTGGAGCGCAGCCTGGGCCCATCTGCCGGCCCCCGCCCCACCTCGGTTCCCCACGCCAACCCGCTCGCGCCAGATGGTGGCTGGGAGGGGTGGCCGTGCGTGGGGGACCCCGGAGCCCGTCTCCTCACCTCGCCCCTCCCCCAACCCACGCTCCCAACCTCTTGTTTCTCATCCTTCTCCCCCAATCCTGACTACCACCTTCAAGTTAAAAAAAAAAAAATCAGATCATACTCTATCTAGGCAGCTGTTGGGCTCCGCTCCGTGGCCCCCCCAGACTCCCCCGGGCCCGCGCCGCGTCCCTGCTCCCCCCGCACCGATCTTATCGCCCGACGACAGCCTAGCTGTGCGGGCGGGCTGACAGCTGAAGCCACAGGGCCCCGCCGCCCTCAGCGTAGCAGAGGGAGAGCTCTCCTGCACCCCCCAACACTGGGAGAAGCCGGCCCTCCGGGGTCTAAAGCCTCCGGGGATCGCGCCGGTTCCGGGAAAGCAGCTGCACTGCCGCCGCTCTGAGAAGTGGGGCCACTCAGGGAAGACGCGAAGGCAAGACGGAGGAAGCCGCCTGAAACTCAAACGAGTCCTCGCGCTTCCAGTTCCAACCTACAGGTCACCCGAGGAGGGAGAGGACCCGGGTCTGCCGGACCTCAGCCCCTCACCTGGACTCTGGTGGCTTGAGTCAGCTCTGGAGCCAGGAGAGTTCCTCCCTGCCCCAACGGAGCGACGGGACGCGGGGGCCAGGGCTTGAGGCTGTTAGGGTGGGGGGAGAAGGTGCGAGCTGGAGCTGAAGCTAAACCCAGGTGAGAAGAGGTGCTGAAGGCGGGACCAGACCCTTATTACCATACAGCTGAGGACGCGACCCGCTTCTTGTATGTTGGGGACCACGCCCCCTTACCCCCAGCACGGGGACCACGCGTCTTGGGACTGGCACGCGCCGAGCCCTGGCGGAAAGCAGAAGGGAGAAGGCACGCGCTGGACACGCCCCCTGCAACTGGGGAGGGAGATGCCCACCAGGTGGAGGAACCGAGCCCCAGAGCCTCGGACGCTTGGCCCCTAGCCTAGTCTGCACTGGCCACAGAGAGGTTAATGCGTCCGCCGGCTTCCCTGCTGCGCAGGGTGGTGGTAGGTTGCGGAGGCGGGTGGACTCTCGCAGGTTGGGGGTCGACGACGTCAGGGCTCCCGAAGCTCCGGGAGGGTGAAGGAGATCCGAGTCCTTCAGCGCTGGTTTCGCTTTCTGAGCTTAAGTTCCCTTTACCTGCTCCGGGGCTGCAGGTAACTAACACCGGCCGTGGACATACCGCCCACGGGGACTCCCCAGTGTCTCCGCCCCCACTACCATCCGGGAACCACTAGCTCATCTTTCGCTCCATTCCTGCTGGTCCTCCCCCTAGTCCTCCCGAGGCCAATGTCTCCTCCCAGTAACCCCGCAATTGCGGAGAACTGGTCACCTCTGCACGCTCTGAGCTCGGGGACCCAGGAGCTGAGTGAGAGCGGCCCAGAGGGGCGGGGACCTGTGCCTGACTGGCTGGCGGGGAGTGGGTAGGCGGGGGCGGAGGCCCCTCCGGGCGGCGCTGGGACTGTAGCAGCTAGAGGCCCGAGGGGAGGGGAGAGTGACCACGAGTCTGAGTGACAGGCGGGTGAAGAGAGGAGCCAATATATATAAGGAAAGCTCGGGAGAGCGCAGGTTTCAGTAGCGGCGCTGAGCGCGGTCAGTGAACGCGAGGCCAAGAGCCGCAGCTCAAGCCGCCTCAGTGCCGCGTAGCCGGACACTAGCCTGCTTACAGCACCGGGATTAACCCGAGGACACGTCCTCAGAGCGGCTGCCACCCAGCCGCCCTCACCTGGATTACCTACCGCGGCAGTTGGAGGGCAGTTAGCGCGAAGGAGAGGCGGAAGGAAAGCCCCGAGCGGAGCCTGGCTTTTCAGGGACTCCCTCCGGCGGTGAGACGCGCGGGAAAGCTTCTTAGCCCGCGGGTGGAGAGAGCGACGCCCCAGGGGATGGCAGTCGCGTCCCGTCGCGCTTCGGGCTGGGCGCTACTGCTGCTGGTGGCACTTTGGCAGCAGGTAATGTCCCCACCACTCCCTCCCACCGCGCCCGGGGCCTGAGCCCCGGCCGTCCGCCGAGCTGACCGCTCCCCTTCTTCCTTCTCTTGGTCCCCGTGCAATAGCCCGCGGCTGGCTCCGGAGTCTTCCAGTTGCAGCTGCAGGAGTTTGCCAACGAGCGCGGCGTACTAGCCAGCGGGCGGCCGTGCGAACCCGGCTGCCGAACCTTCTTCCGCGTCTGTCTTAAGCACTTCCAGGTGGTCCTGTCTCCCGGGCCCTGCACCTTCGGCAGCGTCTCCACGCCTGTGCTGGGCACCAACTCCTTCGCCGTCGGGGACGACAGTAGCGGCGGGGGACGCAACCCTCTCCAACTACCCTTCAATTTCACCTGGCCGGTGAGCACAGCGTTGGGCGCACTGGGAGGTCACGAGAGACGGGGGCTCCCTGGGAAAAAACCCTCTCTCTAGATTTCCTCACTCCCTCCAAAAAAGGGGGGGGCACTCTTTTCCGATCCTTCTTCCAGACTCTTTCCTGGGACCTCACCCTCCTGTAGGCTTTCATCAGTCTATCTCTTCCCAGTTCTATGTCCGATCTTCTCCTAGATCTCGGGATACGATTTTCATCACCTGCCACTCCGGCTATTCCTCACCTCCGAAAGACTCCCGCGTACATTACCCCTTCCTTCAACTCTCCTACCCGGGATTCTCTCGCCTTCCCTGCTCGCGCTCGCTGCTGAGCACAGACCCGTTATGTTGACCCGGGTGCTGTAACTGTATCCTGCAATTAGATTAATTAAACCGGCTGCCGAAAGGCACCCCCACCACCCTCTGTTCATCTCGCCATCTCTCTGTCTTCCCCCGCCCCCTCCTTTCTGTTCCCAGGGTACCTTCTCACTCATTATTGAGGCTTGGCACGCACCAGGAGATGACCTGCGGCCAGGTGAGTAGCTCGCTTCGCGGCCACAGGGGGGCGACACGGCGCAGCGCCGAAAGAGTTAATCTGTAATAGGCGGGGGAAATGCAGGGTGGGGGGTGGGGGGCAGGACGCTCAGCTAGGCCCGGAGCTGCGCCCCGCGCTGGACGCGCGGATTCCGCCCGCTGCCAGGACTCTGAGCACAATTGCGTTTCCTGCGGGTTATTTTTGGCGTGGGAACGCGGGGAGCACGGCGGTGAGAAAGGCCGAAGCTGCCAGCGCCGCTGACGGGCCCCTTCCTGTATTTTACACCTTTCGCGAATTCCGCTCCTTTGGAAAGGGAATAATGGCTTTGGGATGTTGTTCTGACACAGAGGAAAAGGATATTTCAGCAGCACAACAATTCTCACTTTGAAAAGGAAAAAGAAAAGCAGTATCCATCTTTGAGGGCAGAACCCCTGAATGGGCACCAGAGGACCCTTTGCTCCCAGGGTCCTCAAAGGCCTAGAGAACTTTTTCAAAGGCCTGGAGAACTTTTTTTTTTTTTCTTTTATCCCCTCATTTTGACCTCTTTTCCTCTTTCCCCTGCCTATCTGCCTCCAGAACACTGGGATATCTTAACATCCTTCTATTGTCCCCTTTTTGAATGGTATCAGGCCCTCTGCACATGCATACAGAGCAGCTAAGCAGTGGGACCCTTGGGTTCCTCTGGCCTGTGCTTGCTGGCAGGTGGGGGTCATCTGGACAACTGGTTTGATCCAGCAGTAGCTGGCACTCTTGGGGACTGGCTGCCCTTCCTTGACCTGGCCCTCTGCCCCTTCAGAGGCCTTGCCACCAGACGCGCTCATCAGCAAGATCTCCATCCAGGGCTCCCTAGCTGTGGGCCAGAACTGGTTACTGGATGAGCAGACCAGCCCTCTCACAAGGCTGCGCTACTCTTACCGGGTCATCTGCAGTGACAACTACTATGGGGACAGCTGCTCACGTCTATGCAAGAAGCGCAATGACCACTTCGGCCACTACGTGTGTCAGCCAGATGGCAGCCTGTCTTGCCTGCCCGGCTGGATGGGGGAGTACTGCGAACAGCGTAAGCAGCCAAGCTCCCACCTGCCTGGAGGGGGGTCCCTGGAACAAACACAGTGGCATCTTATCGTCTGCAGTCTACCTCCCCTGGAGAGCCGTCTGGGCCGTCCACTAACTGGGCCTCAGGAACAGCTGGGGATGCTTAGGATGGGCTTGGACTTCACCCTCTCTCTTCTTAGTGTTTCTCTCCATCATGCTAAGTCCACAAAGGCCCCGTTATTGCACTGGATTCTCCTTCCCTGTGCCATTATTTCTCTTTAAGTCATCCGTGGCTCCCTTGGGAGGCCAGAAGTGGGAAGTGAGCCCAGGAGAGCTGGGGGCACCCCCAGGGCAGGAGAGGGAGAATGGGACTTCAGAGGCGTTGGCATCCCGCCCTCACCCAGCCCTGTTTTCTCCCCTCAGCTATCTGTCTTTCTGGCTGTCATGAACAGAATGGCTACTGCAGCAAGCCTGCAGAGTGCGTGTGAGTAGGGGGCCGGAAGCTGTGAGGGGGGGCCGTCCCCTGGCCAGGCCCTCACCTCACCCCCAGCTCGTCTTTTGTTCTACAGCTGCCGCCCGGGCTGGCAGGGCCGCCTGTGCAACGAGTGCATCCCCCACAACGGCTGTCGCCATGGCACCTGCAGCAGCCCCTGGCAATGCACTTGCGAGGAGGGCTGGGGAGGCTTGTTCTGTGACCAAGGTGAGTCAGGACAGAGAGCGGGGGTGAGCTGGGGGTGGAGATAAGAGCTGTCACCTGGACCTTTCCGACTTGATGCCTGCTGAACTTTCCCATTATCCTTCAAGGAGCTTGGGACTTGGGAGGATCTTAACAACAGGCTTAACATGGGCTGGTGGGTCCTTCTTCCTCAGGTGCTAGGGAGAGAGGGTGACAAGTTGGCAGCCTGAAGGTGGCCTCATAAATTCCAACAAGGCCAGAGAGAGGGGTGCCGGGCTCAGTTCCTCTTTCTACCTTGTAGTTACCTATTAACCCCCTAAGTGTTTGCTTACCTGCCAGGGCTGTTTGAGCAGCTCTCCCCTAAACAGCTGTCTGGTGGGGTGTGCCCACGGGCTGCCCCGAGGCTGTGGGTGCGGGGGACCTCTGGGCGGAGTGACGTCTAACCGCCTTCTCGGTGGGGCAGAAACAGCCTCCCTTGTTCTCCCCAGTAGCACTTGCCAGGCAGCTGCCTGAGCCTACAGTCTTCCTGGTGTTCCGGGGGCCGGTCACTCTTCTGGCTGTACTGGGGTCTGCCAGCCCCAGCGGTGGGGGAGGGAGCCTTTTCTCCTTCATCCTCATAGCCGGCTGCAGCGCGTTCTTCCCATTTTCAGGGCCAAATGGGGTGGCTGCTGCCATGGAGACACCAGCACAGGCCTGGGTAGGGTGGGCAGGCCGCTTGCCAGGGTAGAAAGAACTTGCCTGGGCCCTGACTTGCTGGCAACAAGGGGCTTGGAATTCAGCCCCTGTATTCTTTGTGCATGTGTGTGTGTGTCCCTTTGTCCCCCCTTCACTCCCCTCAAACACACACACACACACACACACACCTGGTTCCTGCCGTGTCTCTTTCCTCTCCCCACATTTGCTCCCAGGTGACACAGTCATATACTCGTCTTATGCAAACATAGCCCTTATAGTCCCTGTATTTGCACTGTCTGGTTCTCCCTCCCACTCCTCCCCGAATAAGAAAACAAAGACTTATATTTCAAAATACCCCCATAACACATTCCACTTTTAAAAAATGCCTGGTAACCACCTATGGTGGCTGTAGCCTTCCCTCTACTCTTTCCACCTGTTAAAATTGCAGCCCCCTTCCAGGCTTACCTCAGCTGCCCCTCCTCCATGAAGCCTTTTTCTGACTTCCTCCTCAACACGTGACCTTGCTGTCCCCTCCTCTTCCTTACGTTTATGTGTTTGTGAGCTTACCTGCAGGCAGGTGTCCAACTGTGTTTTTTCAACTTTGATTGATTGCACTCCTCAGATGTGGTTCTAGGTGCTTCAATGTACATGATTTCACTGGGGGAAGAAGAAGGGTATTTGGACCTGGAAGACTTTGGGTTGAAGCGCCAGGTCCGACCATGGACAGTGAACTTGCACTCCATGGAGCCTGGAGGTGGAGACCATTTTTTGGCTCTGCTCAGTTCGTTCCTGTCTCCACAGATCTCAACTACTGTACCCACCATTCCCCATGCAAGAATGGGGCAACATGCTCCAACAGTGGGCAGCGGAGCTATACCTGCACCTGTCGCCCAGGCTACACTGGCGTAGACTGCGAGCTGGAGCTCAGCGAGTGTGATAGCAACCCCTGTCGCAACGGAGGCAGCTGTAAGGTGAGGCCTAGGCCAGCCCAGAAAGGCAGAGCTCTGGCCAGGTGGTACTTGGGCATCCCCACCTCAGGCAGCCAGTAAATGTGCAGCCATGGGCAGGCACTATGGGCAGGTGGGAGCTAGGTTCCAGCCATGAATCCTTGCTTCCCAGGGTTTGACTTTGGCCCCTTTATGCTCTCATTCCAGGACCAGGAGGACGGCTACCACTGCCTGTGTCCCCCGGGCTACTATGGCCTGCACTGCGAACACAGCACCTTGAGTTGTGCTGACTCCCCCTGCTTCAATGGGGGCTCCTGTCGGGAGCGCAACCAGGGGACCAGCTACGCCTGTGAATGCCCCCCCCAACTTCACTGGCTCCAACTGTGAGAAGAAAGTGGACAGGTGTACCAGCAACCCATGTGCCAATGGTGCGTCCTGTTGCCTTGCTTACCTGATGGATCAGCCCTGGGGCCAAGAGAACTTTCTGGAGAGGGAGGGTCACAAGAGGAGGAGAAAGGCCTTGTGTGTCACGTTGGGTAGGCTGAGATGGATCTGCATCTGCTCTGGATGCTGAAGAGCTTGTTTGATCATCTGGGTGGCTTTGGAAGAAGAGCAGGTTAGCATGGGTACAGGCCATTGGAGAGGAAGCAGTATGCACACTACCTGGCTTCCATTCCTATTCCCATGAGCTGACCTGGCTGGGGTGGCCTTTGACCCTCCCCAAGAAGTCCTGTCTAGACTAAGGGACTTTGAAGGCCTCATGTCCCTCCTTGAAGGAGGCTAGCAGGTGAGGGCCCAGCTCATGGAGGCCTCACCTTGCCCCATGGCTATGGGGAACCCGGAACCTTAAGGTGTATGGAATGTTCAGCATTTTAGGGGGCACCAAATATTCTGTCCTTGGTCTTTGTCTCCTTGGTCTAGTGGTGACCATCTGAGAGACAGGCAGACAGCACTGTGCAGGGAAGAAGGATGGAGAGGAACCAGAGGGCT
This sequence comes from Antilocapra americana, assembly GCA_007570785.1. Lineage (NCBI taxonomy): Eukaryota > Metazoa > Chordata > Mammalia > Artiodactyla > Antilocapridae > Antilocapra > Antilocapra americana. Next base: position 12,949,400 of record ML664176.1, on the reverse strand, counting down.
GAGATGGAATCTGCTCTCTGACTAGTCACTAGTTAACTCCCTGGAGCCACAGTTTCTTCATCACCAAGTGGGAAAATGTACTACCTGTCCTCTGTCTTTCATGTGGTTGTGACACTTAAGTGAAACAATAATACATTTATTTGAGCATTTACTATACACAAGGCATAGGCTCATGCCTTCATGCATTATTTTACCTAACCTTCAAAAGACAGCCTATGGCATTCTTCTCCAATGTAACCATATGAGGAAACTGAGGCTTAGCAATAAAATAAAGCAACAGGTGCCAGATCCTCAGTTAGAGAGAGACAGCGGAGATTTAAACCCAAGCATATCTGCTTGATTCTACTGTAAAGCTCTGTAAGCAGCCAGCGGTTTTTATACATGAGCCCACTGAGGCGTAGAGGACTGGGGTCATCCTCAACTTGGGGTCCCCTGACTCTTCATGAAAAGAACTCTGTAGGGGATCTGTACATGCTGGCTGTGTTCTGGATGCAGGAGGACCTGAGCTGGGAGCTGGTTCCTGGGATGGATCCTGGGATGGAGCACCCTCTGCTCCAAGGGGGGTTTCCCAGAGATGGCTGACTTGTGGCCTGTGTATACCCATAGGTGGCCAGTGCCTGAACCGAGGCCCAAACCATGTGTGCCGCTGCCGTCCTGGATTCACTGGCACCCACTGTGAGATCAGCATCAGTGACTGTGCCCGCAGCCCTTGTGTCCATGGCGGCACATGCCACGACCTGGAGAATGGGTTCGTGTGCACCTGTCCGGCTGGCTTCTCTGGCCGGCGCTGCGAGGTGCGAATGCCTGCCGAAGCCTGTGCCTCGGGACCCTGCTTCAACGGGGCCACGTGCTACACTGGCCTCCCTCCTGACAACTTCGTCTGCAACTGCCCCTATGGCTTTGTGGGCAGCCGCTGCGAGTTCCCCATGAGCATGCCCCCCAGCTTCCCCTGGGTGGCCGTGTCCCTGGGCGTGGGGCTGGTGGTGGTGCTCGTGTTACTCTGCATGGTGGCAGTGGCAGTGCGGCAGCTGCGGCTCAGGCGGCCCGACGGCGGCAGCAGGGAGGCCATGAACAACTTGTCGGACTTCCAGAAGGACAACCTGATCCCCACTGCCCAGCTCAAGAACACAAACCAGAAGAAGGAGCTGGAAGTAGACTGTGGCTTGGACAAGTCCAACTGTGGCAAACAGCAGAACCACACATTGGACTATAATCTGGCCCCAGGGCTCCTGGGGCGGGGGATCCTGCCTGGGAAGTATTCCCACAGTGATAAGAGCTTAGGGGAAAAGGCGCCACTGAGGATACACAGGTAAGCATCACCTGGAGGCCCAGGGGCTTCCCAGGGACACACCTACGGTCCTGCCAGGGCTCCCCCAGGACAGGTGGGAGGCTGGCCCCAGGCCCTGGACTGCTTTTAAGCAAACAGGGGCTCTTGTCACTGACGGCTACAACTCCAATAAGATTTCTTCCAGGCTCCTTTTGTCTCCCCTTCCCATTCACTCATTCATTCATTTGCAAATGTCAGGTGTCCACACTATGTCACTTGTGACTCCCAATTTTCCCCTGGCATGGCTTGCCTCCAGTGACAAACTGGCCTTTTCTGGGCCTGAGACCCTCTGTGGCTCTCTCAAGGCCTGTTCCCAACTGCCTGCCAGGCTAGCGCTGGGTATCCCTCATCCCAGTCTTCTCCCGGAGCCACCTTGGCCAGTTCCCTTCGGCTCTCCAGGGTCCAGCTTAGTGCCCCACCTCCTCCAGACCTCTGCTCATCTCTCCCTCACCGCCCTGTGTTGTGTTCCCTCAGTGAAAAGCCAGAGTGTCGGATATCAGCCATATGCTCCCCCAGGGACTCCATGTACCAGTCTGTGTGTTTGATATCAGAAGAGAGGAATGAATGTGTCATTGCCACAGAGGTGAGTGATGGGCCTGCCTTCCCTTCTAGCATGTGCCCTCCTGCCTTTAGGGAATGAGAAAGTGGCCCAGTTACTCTTGACCCCAGGGGCCGCTCCTGAAGGGTGGGTTGGAACCCCTCCTTGGCAGGCCTGGTTCAGTGGCTCTTGGATATCTGCTGGTCTCATTGCCACAGAGGGTGTGAAACAGGAGCCGTGGTGGTGAGCCAGCCCGGTCTCTTCCTGCTGTGTTAGTGCTGGGCTGGGCGGCTGTGGCACCTGGCCAGCTCCCGGGAGCTGCTTCCCAGCTGCTGGTGGGTGAGGGTGGTTGCCTTGGGCCCCTCCTGCCCCTACTCACTGGCTTCCTTCACTGGCCCCCTCATGGGCACAGACTTCCAGGCATGGGTATGTGTTGGGCCGGAAGACCAGGAGGGGTGCCCCACCTCCTCTTTACCCCACTTGCTTCTGGCTTCCCCCAGGGAGGCCCAGGGCAGCCGTGGAGGGAGTGCTGGTACCCCAGGGTAACCCACTTTCTCCCTTTCTACATGCCCCCCAGGTATAAGGCAGGAGCCTCCCCAGGACATCCCAGCTCCACCCCAGCAGCTGGACCTTCCTTCTGCATTGTTTACATTGCATCCTGGATGGGACATTTTTTAATATGCAACGTGCTGCTCTCAGGAGGAAGAGGGAATGGCATGAACTGGACAGACTGTGAACCTGCCAAGAGATGCAGTACCCTTCCACATCTTTGGGTGTCTGTCTGGCATCAGATTGGCAGCCACACCAGCCAGGGGAACAGAGGAGAGGTGCCACTTGGACCCGCTCTGCCAGCAGTGGCCTTCAGAGGGCTCCTGGGGGCTCTGGCCTATTTTCCAGAGGGAGGGGCGATGGTCCTATGGGGCCTGGAGCTGCTCTGGCTTCCACTGGCATCTGTGTTTCCAAAAGTGCCTTGGCCCGGGCGACAGCTGGGTCCAAATCAGAGAGGAGAGAGGAGGCCAGTAAGGGCAGGGCCATCCGCCAGCCGGGAAGCCACCTGGTGCAGCTCTTGGCAGGAGTGTCCCTGCAGGTGAGGTGAGCTCTCAGAGTGAAGAGGAGGAGCACCTTCTGCCCCATGCTTCCAATGACTGCATGTGGGCCTTGCTCCTGATACTACCCCATCCTCTCCCTGGCCCGGGCTCTCTGGGTAAGGATATTGGTAAGCTTTCCCTGGCTTCCACAGCCTCTGGCCCTGGATGCCTCACACTCCTGTGAGCAGATGGGGGAGGGCCTGCGCCTCTTCCCAGCCAGGGGTACCAGGCCTAACTGGGGAGCTCCGGGTAGAGATGATGGAAATTCTGGTGAGGGAGAAAGTGGGTGCTGTGGACACCCAGATCCTTCCCTCCATGAAGCCCATTCCAACGGCCTTGAGCCTGGGCTCTGCCCACACCCACTACTGCCCCCGGACTACCCTTGAAGCCGATCTTCAGAAATCAATAATATGAGGTGTTTTTTTTTTTTGTAGTTTATTTTGGAGTCTAGTATTTCAATAATTTAAGAATCAGAAGCACTGACCTTTCTACATTTTATAACATTATTTTGTATATAATGTGTATTTATAATATGGAACAGATGTGTACAGGAGTTTATTACTTCTTGGGTCCTGTCTTTGTGATGACAGAGTGGGAATCCTTCTTACTCCCCTTCTCATATTTCTGCTGGCTTCCCCCCACCTCCCCCGCAGAACTCCCAGGACCTGTGCATGCACTTGGGATTGGCCTGCTGTGCTCTGGGCCCTCTTCCTCTTCTAGTCCTTGAGGAACCTGGCTTCATCCATCTAGTCCCCAGCCTGGGCCAGCCTTCTCTGCCTGATGGCTTGAGGTTGGCTGCAGCCCCTTCTTGCTCCCACCATTTCTTGGGGGATATGCCCCCTGACCTGATTCTACCCCTCTTTTCTCTCTTAGTCTGAAAAGGCTTATGGACACCCTAGTCAGCCTGGGAGATACAGGAATTCGGGGGAAGGAGATAATCCAGCCGGTCTTCCTCTTTTCAAAAGGAGTCTCTTGTCAGAGCACGGGGTCTCTGAACCACGATAATGTCTGGGCCCTTCTTCCTGCCGCTGCAGGGTTTTAGATGGACTGGCACCCTGCTCAATTTTTAAGCCTTGGTCAGGCACTGGTCTTTGTGCCAGGGGATTTGCCTTGGGTCTGTCCTCCTTGTAGCTGGACAAGAGAGCTGGCACTCTGTGCCTGTTCTGCCTGGAGCTGCTAGAGTTTACTGAAGACTGTAGAGAAGGGATGAGGAAGGAGGGAGGCTTCCCCGAGTCCAGGTTACTCTGGCTGAGGCACTGTTTTTTTGACGGACTTTCCAGTCTTGACTTCATGGCTAGCTTCCTCTAAGGCTCAAGATGGTCCCTAGAGTGCCACAGTCTTCTCTCTACAGCCACAAACATATCCCCTGGAGAGCAAGTGATGAAAAATGAGCCATTGACAAAAAGCTGAGCAGATGCTCCTAGCTCTCAGTCTGTCCAGTAAAGCAAAACAGACCCAGCAGATGCTCCCAGTGGAGACAAAGTACATGCAGCACTTCTTGCTTCCCTTGTCCTCTTTCTCCCTGACACACAAAACAGCATACTCACCCCTCATCTAGGTACTTATGCCTGATACAAGGGAGCAAGAGACCAAGGCTAGTCCACACTCACCCAAGTGCACACGTTCCATGCCCCACCACTTCTCTCTGTTCCCTTCACTGCACACACAGGGTATCAAACAGGAAAGCATTCAGGGAACCGTTCCCACAGCCTGAGCCGGCAGCGGGGGGAAGAACAACACGACCTCACTCTTCCTGCCCAAAATGAAACAGGAAAGCAGCTCCCGGGCCCTGGGGGGTGGGGGAAACTGGGCTGGGACACGAAGGAGAGATGACGAGGCTCCCATGTGGGGGACAGGTAGGACACCCGCGGGCCTGCACGTCCACACCACGGTGTTGTGCTGGGCTGCACAGGCTGCCAGGTCCTCAGAGAAGAGAGTCCTGAAGGGGAGCTGGCTGGTCAAACCCACTCACCCGATCTGATGGCGAGCCAGCTTTCTGGGGAAAGAGAGGATCTCTGCATGCACTTGGTCTGGGCAGCTTCACCCCGTAGCTTGTGCCAGGTTCCATCTCTACTGACATGCACCAGGCACTTGGGGTGTGAACAGGCCACAGTGGAAGCCCTTCTTTCTCTGGGATGTCCAGGTCACTCCCTGAGGGTTTGGCCCCTTCTCATAGGTAAGGTATCCAAGTTTTTCCTGATGGAGTGTTCAGGTGTACAGGAGAGGCCCCAGGCTTGGCAGACACAAAGACAGATGATAGCTGTAGACTCACTGTGAAGTGTTCTTCATGGCTTATCAAAACCCCTATGTTTAATCTGCATTGGCATTTTGCAAGAGAATTCAGAACATAGCAGCTCCTTAGCCTGGAGGCAGTGCCCCGTCTAAAGGAAAGCCTAACCCACGGTGACTTCTAGTTCTGAGGACAGTGGCTTTTCCGGGGCTTATTGGCTGGTAACACCTGGATATCACGGTGGGAGTTGAGGTAGGGAGAGGCTGTGAAGAAGGGTGGTTCAGCTAGGGTTCCCTCTCCTGCCTCAGAGCCAGACTGGTCAGGAATAGAAAAAAAGGACAGTGGTTCCTACCGCGCCCCGCTTTCGCTCCCTCTCCCACCCGGTCCCGGGCTAGATGAGGCCACTAGACAACTCAGGTTGTGCGGCTGCTCCACTTCTTACGAGGATCCACAAGGGTCCTCTTCCCTGCCACTCTCCCCGCGGGCCCGAAGGATGACGACCCAGCCCTCTGCCCCACGTGGCCCTCTGCATTCCGGGAAAGGATGGAAGTGATTCACTCAGGGAACTGTGAGTGTCCCTTCCCGGGGAGAGGATGCGCCTGGGAGGTCCCAGCGGCCTTCCCCAAGCGGCCGCGCCCTCCCTTGCGCCCAGGGCGCACCGCACTGCTGGATCCCAGCCGGCCCGGAGCCCCGAGCGGCGGCGGAAGAGGCAGGTGCGACGCGCTGGCTCGGGTCAGCCCTCCACCTGCTGCCGCCCGGGGCGCCCCGGAGGTCCCGCGGCTCCGCGCCCCCCGCCCCCCTCGGGCTCTTTGTTACAGCCCGATTTCCTGTTTGCGGCCTCCCGACCCCGGCTCACTTCCCGGGCCGGGAAGCCGCCGAAGGCCGCCAGTTTCTCGGAGACACCCCGCCCGCTCGGCTCCGCCTCCTGCAGCCTCGAATCCGCCCCCGACTGGGGAGCCCGCGCCGGGCCGCGGCCGCGGGAAGCCGGTGTCGCCGGCGGGCCATCGGGCGGGACTGCCTGGACCCCGTTGCCCGGCACCAGGGGGCGCTGAGCGGCCCCAGGGCCGCACCTGGACCGGGACCGCCGTCGCTTCGCAAGGCTCGGGGTCAGCCCTTCTCTGCCCTGGAGGTCACCAGGACAATCCGGAGGAGGGGGCAGCCCGACGCGAGTTCAGGGTCGTCTTTGCCGCGCAGAGCTCCCTCCAGGCCTCGGCCCTCTAAGCAGAGAGAGTAGACTGGAGAAAGCTCAGCGAGATGCTTTCCCTTAATTATGCTTCAGCTGTGCCTGAGAAGCGAGCCCATCTGCAAACTCTGAGTTGTCCTCGCAACCAGCGCCCTCCCCACCTCACGGTCCTCTGGGCCATCCCTGCCTGCATCTTGAGTGGAATGAAACGGGGACCGGCCAGAAAGAACACTGGGTTTGAGCTGGGAGGCTGAGGCTCCTTCCAGGACCACCTGTCATTGCCAGGTGACCTGGGACAATCCATGCATTTCTTCATTCCTTCCACACTGATTGAGTACCTTTTATATGCCAGGTATTGGCGATAAAACATGGTCTGTACCTAGGAAGCTAGGCGTCTAGTTAATTATCTTTAACCTCTCAGAGAATCACAATACCTTGTGTACATTACTATGAAGTTGAAATGAGTTGCTGCTGCTGCTAAGTCGCTTCAGTTGTGTCCGACTCTGTGCGACCCCATAGACGGCAGCCCACCAGGCTCTGCCGTCCCTGGGATTCTCCAGGCAAGAACACTGGAGTGGGTTGCCATCACCTTCTCCATGAAATGAGTTAGTGTAGGAAAATATTTGTGAGCAACAAATCTGTCACCCCTCCCCCACCGCCCCAGGTAGGTTAATCTTTTTTAAATTTATGCCAGCAAATCACTTTGGGAGCTTTCACCATCCCATGCCACAGGATCGGGGAGAGGTGCTAGAGAGGAGCTTGGAATCTGGTTGGATAGTCCCAGCAGTAGCCCTGGACCAAGGAGGCAGCTGAGATGCCAGGTTGCCTCCACCATTTCTTCTCTTTGTGTCCCTGTCTTTATGGAGCATCATTAGTCTCGGTCAACCTCCTCTGACGTGGGGAGTACCGGAAGAGAGACCTGGGTATGGGAAGTGAAAGCAGGACCCTGAGTCCTCTAGAGTCCTGTTTCCCTTGGAGATCTACCACAAGTGGCTTTAAGCCCTGCACTTGCTAGTATTCTGGCCAAGAGTGGGCTCAGCATGTTCCCTTCATCCCCAAAGACCCTCTCAGGCCATGATGCAGGGTCCAAAAAAAGCCGGCAGCTGCATTCAGAGCCAGGGTAACTAGCATCTCAGGAGTCTGGATTTAGCAACAGGTCGGCCCTGGGTGCGTGGCTGTCCTGTGTCATGGCACCCCCTGCAGGGCAGAGCCAAAACCCTGCCAGGCAGGGCGAACTGTCTGTCTCCAGTGATCCCTCCTCCTGAGTCATGCTGGAGGCAAAGCAGGCCCTGGCATTTAGCAGACAGGTGTGTGCCCTTGAGCTGTCCTAGGATTGCTTTCCCTTTCCCACCGTGGCAGATATTTGGGCTAGGCCCATCCTACTACTGTAGGATGTTCGGTTTCACTTCCATCAGTGACTCCCTTCCCTCAGTGCTTCCTCTTCTAGCTTTCTGATAAAAGAGAACTAAAATGTTCTGGGATCTCCTGCCCTTTTGCAGTACGCTCCTCGGGTTGTTGTCCCAGCTGCTGTCATTTAAGGCTTTATTTCCTTGGAGTCTGCCCCCACAGTCAGGCCCATTTTGCGTAGGGCTGCTTTTCTAGGTTCACTTCTAAAGCCTGGTGCCACCACACCCCAGCATTTCTGTGGGATCTGATGTTTGCCTCTGACTCCATGGTCTCCCCTCTTTGCAGCTCTGTCACTCCACTGAAGTGGTCCCCACTCTTATTCTCCTCAGCCCTGAGCCAACCATTTCCTGCCCCCACCATTCTTTTTCCTTGGAATTGGAAGAGAGACCCCACCATCCTAGTCCTCTGCTGGAGCCCTGGTCCCTCCCCTCCCAGGACTAAGCCCCATGTCTGAATCTCCCAGGGTATCCTATCAGCTGTGTCTTCCCCGCTCCTTGGCAACTAGAAATGAGCAGGGAGCCAGGTTTCCCCACTTACCCATGCACCCGTCTGCTAGGGCATCAGTGACCCCTTACAGTCCCTGATTTCGTGGGCAGGGGACCAAGTGGCTTTGCTTCCCTTGGCTTTGGATCCAGTTGCTATACCAGCAGAGCAGCTGTCTTCTCCACTTCTCTCCCTCTTCTGAGGTGGACTGTTTCACAAGTTTCAGCTCCTCCTTCCCATCCTTCTGACTGAGAGTTGGTGCGAGCACATGGGCCAAGGACCTGAGGATACATTTATCTTTCATAGGTTTGCAGGAGATATAACCCCTAGTAGAATGTGGATTATTTAATTTATATATTCATTCATTTATTTAAGCATCACCCTGCTTCCCCCAAGCACACAAAGATAATCTCCCTCTTTGCTCAAGAAACTATTGTGTTAATAGCATGCTTGGATTTCTTTACACTAACAATGAAATACCAGAAAGAGAAAGCAAAAAAAAAAAACATTTTGTGTAAAATTGTGTCCAAAAGAAATACCTAGGAATAAACTTAATCAAGGAGGTGAAAGACCCAAATGCTGAAAACTTTAAAACATTGATAAGAGAAATTAAAGATGGTTCAAAGAAATGGAAAGATATCCCATGTGTTTGGACTGGAAGAATTAATATTGTTAAAATGGCCATACTACTTAAGCAATCTACAGATTTAAAGCAATCCTAATCAAAATACCCATGATATTTTTCACAGAACTAGAATTAATAATCCTAAAATTTATATGGAACCACAAAGCAACTGCTAAAGCAATCCTGAGGAAAAAGAACACAGCTGGATGCATAACTCTCCCAGGCTTCAGAAAATACTACAAAGATACAGTAATCAAAACAGCATAGAACTGGCACAAAAACAGACATAAAGATCAATGGAACAGAAAAGAGAGGTCAGAAATAAACCCATATACCTACAATAAATTAATGTATGACAAAAGAGGCAAGAATTTACAATGGAGAAAAGACAGTCTCTTCAGTGAGTGGTGCTGGGAATGCTGGACAACAACAACCAAGTAAATTAGACTCCCTCGCACCATACACAAGAATAACCTCTAAGTGGTTTAAAGACTTAAATATAAAACAAGACATCATAAAATTTTTTTTTTCATAAAACTCTTCGAAGAGAATATAGGTAAAACACTTTGGACATAAATCATAGCAATATTTTCCCAAGGCTAAAAGAAATAAAAGCAAACATAAATAAATGGGTCCTAAGCAAACTTAAAAGCTTTTGTATAGCAAAGGAAAACATCAACAAAATGGAAAGAGAACTCAATTAATAAAAAGGGCAGAAGATCTAAATAGCCTTTTCTCCAAAGAAGATATACAAATGGCCAACCAGCACATGAGAAGATGCTCAACATCACTAATTGTTAGAGAAATGCAAAGCAAAACTTCAGTGAGGGGTTACCTCACACTGGTCAGAATGGCCATCATCAAATAAAGGCTGGAGAGGGTGTGGAGTAAAAGGAACACTTACACTATTGCTGGGGAAGTAATTTGGTGCAGGCACTATGGAAAACAATATGGAGATTCCTTACAAAACTAAAAATAGAGCTACCGTATGATCCAGCCATCCCATTCCTGGGCATATATCTGAAAAAAAACAAAAACTCACTTTTGAAAGGATACATGCACCCCCATGTAAATAGTAGCACTATATACAATAGCTAAGACATGGAAACAACCCATCTGCTGATCAACAGATGATTAGTTTAAGAAGATGTGAGATATATATATATCAGTTCAATTCAGTTGCTCAGTCATGTCTGACTCTTTGCGACCCCATGGACTACAGCATGCCAGGCCTCCCTGTCCATCATCAACTCCCAGAGTTTACTCAAACTCATGTTCATTGAGTTGGTGATGCCCTCCAACCATCTCACCCTCTGTCGTCCCCTTCTCCCATGTTCAATCTTTCTCAGCATCAGGGTCTTTTCAAATGAGTCAGTTCTTCACATCAGGTGGCCAAAGGATTGGAGTTTCAGCTTCAGCATTGGTCCTTTCAATGAATATCAAGACTGATTTCCTTTAGGATGGACTGGTTGGATCTCCTTGCAGTCCAAAGGACCCTCAAGAGTCTTCTCCAACACCACAGTTCAAAAGTATCGATTCTTTGGCGCTCAGCTTTCTTTATAGTCCAACTCTCACATTCATACATGACTACTGGAAAAACCATAGCTTTGACTAGACGGACCTTTGTTGGCAAAGTAATGTCTCTGCTTTTTAATATGTGGTCCAGGTTGGTCATAACTTTTCTTCCAAGGAGCAAGCATTTTCTAATTTCATGGCATATATATATATATATATATATATATATATATATATATG